>OY998252.1:53510000-54110000 GCA_963922045.1 Persicaria maculosa
AAAACAAGAGCATCTTGAAAACATACATAGTAGTAAAATAGCTGAATTCCATTCCATCATTTTTTATGCTTACCGAACTTTATTCTTGCATTGCAGAGGACATCTGGATTAGGAGGTCGTCCGCATCGGTACTCTCCAATCATATAAGAAACCTAAAACTAAGATTAAAATTATTCAAGCTGCAACCATATATAGAGGAGAACAAAACAAATCAAGCAGTAAAAAACAAAAGCCTAAATGATAGCCAAAACCTCAATGAGTGAAACACCATCAAACTTCCAATAATTTTTTTTTAACTAAACAACTCAGATGTAACGGATTATGTCTTAAACATTACCTAGATAATGTACAGATCATAGGCAATGATTCGAGATAATATGAAAATTCTAACGCTAGTACATTTGAAGATTAGAGAAGCCTCTGTACATAGGGGAATCAAACTCATCCACAAATAGTCAATTTAGCGTGTTCTATACTGAAAACAAAAAAATAATTTAGCAACTCCATAATATACACAAATCTGATTCAGCACAAGATATATCAAACCAGATAACATACTTACCACTTTTTCCCAATATTCATCAGTTAGATGCATAACTTCCAATGGAACACCGATCTGAAGACAATATGATTTAAAGTCTTGAAACCATCAAAAACTACATTCTTGGCAAATGGTGCCAAATATAAAAACTAATAAAGATTAATAAAAAGAGATATCTAGTAGCTATTTGCAATTACAGTAGCCACGCTATTTGTAAACCAAATCCATCCTTATTCATTAGAGATGCAAGCTATACAAAGTCAGCACAAGAGCTTCATTTCAAAACTGGCCAAATTAACAAGTGTTCCTATTGATCGAAACAACTTGTTCAACGATCCGTAGAAAATAGATCCAGACATCTAAAAAAAATTGTTCAACGATCACATTTTGACAAAAATAATAATAATAAAGGAAACACAATTCCCTAAGTAGTTTAGATGACCTAATCAACAAATTCGACCAAAAAATAGACTTTAACATTTTCGGAAAATCAAACCCTAATCCGGTTCTCGCTCTTCCCAATTCTCTATTTTCCCAAATCAAACCCTAACCAAACACCATCAAGATCCTAAATTAATGAGAAAGGGGTTTAACGAGGTTACCTCAAAATAAATTTGAAGAGTACACCGGAGAGAGAGAGAGAGAGAGAGAGAGAGAGAGAGAGAGAGAGAGAGAGAGAACGGTCCCTATTCTCGAGTGCGAACCAGCAGCAGAGGCAGCCATGTCGAGTTGAGACGCACTCAGGCTGAATCAAGGCGAGCTTCGACAGAGACGGAATCGAAGGTCGACGACGATGGAGAGAAGTTAGGGGAAAATATCAAGAACAAGGCCGATGGCGATGGACGGAGCCGCGATGGTTGATTATCAGCCATGTGAAGAATGGGAACAGCCACAACTTTGCCGAGAAGAGCGGTGCACAGAAGCGGAGAGGGAGTCGGAGAAGATGAAGGCGCGCAAGAGTCGAGGATGGCCATTGAACAAGAGGAGGGAGTCGAGGCCGACTTCGACATGGCTCTGGAATACAGGTGCGAAGAGGGAGTCGGAGAAGATGAACTGAGCAGTGACGGCGACAACCTGAGAAGATGAAGGTCTGGGCGGGAGTGAGCGGGAAGATGAGGGTTAGGGCGGACTGGAGAAATGAAATGGAATGAGTCTGTTCCATTTCCAACTAATTTCATTATGCAAATTTCAATTTCCTTTTTTCTAATCAAGATCATAATATTTTCTTTTATTATAACAAATTAAATTAATAAGTTTAATTACGGCAAGGAACCTATCTAAGCAAAAATGCAATCGGTAGCTACGGGATACCCATTGGCAAAGCAAATGTAAACGATAACGCCTCAGCGTAGCAACGCCGAAGCTAAAACTACCCCAACAGTTACGGCAAACCCTAGCCGAAGCTACAACAACCCCAACGGCTACGTTGAAGCCTTCCCGAAGCTACTGTCCGAAGTCATTATGTTTTTTTCTTGTAGTGTTGTCAATCTTCACCACAGATTCAGACATCATTCTCGACAGAAATCACAACCAAGCTCTGATACCAGTTTGTTAGAGGGAAAGTCTTGTTGGGCCCGACCAAAAAGCCCAACATATAAGCCGGACTAGGACACCATCGGTTTTGGAATGGTGTCCCAGTCCGGCTTATATGTTGGGCTTTCTAGTCAGATCCAACAAGACTTTCCCCTAACAATCAATATGTAACTTGTTGCACTGTTGACATATACTAATGTATAACCAGATAAAAAAAATTGAAAGCTCTTAAGATAAATTATAGTATGTGAATGGTAATGTAAGAAAAATATAAAAGCATTATAGTCTATTAAGATAAAATTAAAGTGATTAATATACCTTCAATTTTTAAACATTCATGAATCTTTACTCAGATGTCGGATTAATGCGTATTATATATCAAAATGAAGTTATTAACGAGAAGAATGCACTTAGATAGTTCGTCAAATGAGAAGGGGCAAGTGATCCCCTACCCCCTGACTCCGCCCTTAAGGCCTACGATACAAACTAACCCCTCGTTAATTTGTTTTTAGGTAAGGAAATGTAATGGTTACCCTTCCGAATCTAGTCCATCTTTAATTTAAAATTCATTGATCATTATTCTAATCACCCTCCTTCCCTCATTTTACATATAAAATCTATTTACTTTCCTCATATTTGATATCCTACTTTGAGTATAGGGTAACCATATCTCCTAGGATGCTCTAACTATTACCCTCTTCCCTTCTCTAGACTCACAAAAAAGTGTTGAGCATACAAATTTTCCATATAAAATTTCATTCATTTCCCTTCTATTCCTTTCTACTCAAACAAACAAGGCCTAAATATTTAGAAATAATAATAATGATGAATAAATGACTATAATAATAATAATAATAATAATAATAATAATAATAATAATAATAATAATAATAATAATAATGGTTTTGATTTGATAGGAAATCTTTATTGAGTTTTTTTAACCTATACCTTAGAACAAATAATAATAATAAATAAACCACCTGAAGAAGATCACGTCTGGTGTCACCCTGATATCATAAACCATCAAGTTGTTTGAACACATTAATGATTTCATAGACACATCATTTATCCACGTTAATCCCCCTTCCCTTGGCTCTGCACTTCCAACCACCCCACTTTCACATCCATCAAAATTACATACACTCTTGGTTAGAGTTGGCGCGCTTCCAACAAATTTATGTATGCGTGAACATATATTTTAATTCAACAAATTTAGAGTTGTCAACTATATAAATATAATCGATCATTACTTTTTTCAACTTTCCTTCAGACGCCTATCATCACAGGCTTAATTAATTAACTATATATACAAGCACAAGCACAAGCACAAATGGAGCTACCATTAATCTCCCAACCACAAATTAATTAACTGTCGAATCAAGATATATGGCTAGTTCAAGTAGTCTAGTGTTGAGAGGCCGGCTGGCCGTAGCTGCAGCCATTGCAATACTGTTGGTAGCAGGCAACTGTCTGATCCCGCAATCGGAAGCCGCAGGGGAGTGCGGGGCCACTCCAGTGAGCTCGGCTGCAGCCAGCCTCAGCCCGTGCCTGGGGGCTGCTGCGAACGTGAAGGTGAAGGTGACGGCGGCGTGCTGCGGGAAGGTTGGGGCTCTGATCAGGACGGCGCCCAGATGCCTCTGCGCGGTGCTGCTGTCGCCGCTGGCCAAGCAGGCTGGGATCAATCCCGGGAATGCCATCACCATTCCCAAGCGATGTAACATCAAGAACAGACCTGTTGGCAAGAGATGTGGAAGTAATTAATTCCAAAATCTTCTAAATTAATTAAGTTGTTAGATATAATATATATAGCATTAATTTGTTTCAGACATAGAACATATTAGAAATGTTTCATAAATACATATTAATTAACATGGTGGGATAATTAATTTTGCAGGGTACACTGTCCCGTGAACACGAAGATGGAGGGAGGGTACTGAGAAATGGTCAAGTTCTGCAACTATAAGTCGACTTTGCAATTAGCAAACAGGACCAGATCCATAAAAGTGTGAAACATATAATATATATACTAATGAATAAATTATTGATCATGTGCTGAGTTTATCCACTTGTCAATTGTCAGTCCCTGTTCTTCTTGTATGTTTTTAAAGCAGCTTTAAATCTACTTACATATGTTAACGGATATTAATATCATCTACATATGTTATGCATCTTTCTCTTGACACTACTTTTTTTTCGGAGTCCACCCTTTTCAATTTAAGAAAATTTAGTATATATATCAACGAAGAACTATATATAGTGATGAAGCTTAATTTATTTCTAAAAATTTCATTTCTTTCTTTTGTAGATGAAACTATGATTTTGCATATATAAACCATTAAAGAAAATATACACTCATTAAAGAAGGTAAATATACACTCATTAAAGAAAACCTAGTAACCAAACTTCTTCACACGATGAGTGGACATGATGCTCAGTCTGCATCACAGAACGCCTGAAGCTCAAAGTCTTGTGACCGAGACAAGAATAATGATCTATGTTGTGTCCCTTTCAAGTACCTCAGTGTCCTGATAGCAGCATCAAAATGTCTTTGCCGAGGAGCTTTGTTGAATTGGCTTAGAAATTGTACTGCAAAACTAATGTCAGGCCTTGTATGAGTCATGGAATTTAGCTTTCCCACCAATTGCATGTGCTTTGGTGAGCATAGGCAGTGCTTCCAAAAGGCATTAAGTGTGAGATATTTCGCTTAATTCCATACGACATCTCATAAGGGGTCTTGAAACCAATTACAGCTGAGGGTGATCTATTGATCAGATAAGCAGCAGTGGTTATAGCTTCCCCCCACAAGGATGGCTTCATGCGAGAGCTAAAAAGCATACACCTTGCTTTTTCAAGCAGTGTCTTGTTCATTCTCTCTGTAGTTCCATTCTGTTGGGGGGTGTCTGGAACAGTAAGATGCCTTATAATAACATGATCATTGCAAAAATCATCAAACAACTTGTTATAGAACTCGATCAAGTCCATTATCTGTCCTAAGGCATCTCAATTTGAAAGCAGTTTGACCCTCTGTTTTTGTTTTCCAAACTTTGAAAGTATCAAAAGTGTCACTTTTAGCCTTCAGAAGGTGTACCCAAATCTTCCTAGAATGGTGATCTATTAGTGAAAGAAAGTACTTCCTTCCACCAATAGTATCAACCTGGGCTTATCCCCATAGGTTTGCATGCACATAATCTAAAGGCCTCTTAGCAACAAATTCTGACTTTTTAAAACATTCTTGTGCCTGCTTACCAAAAATACAACTTTCATAGTTTTTCAAATTAGAGGGTTTGCCTTCAAAGAGTCCTTGTTTAAACAGATAATGTAAATCTTTGTTCCCTATATGACCAAGTCTAGCATGCCAAATCAGAGTATCATTCATGTTTATGGATGCAACAGAAGACTCAACAGATAAAGACACACCATGCAGCCCAGGATTTCCAATGATATGATAAAGACCGTGCCTTTTAACACTTTTGATGAGAACTTTACCATTCCTAGAAGCAGTTCTAATTCCCTATTTAATGTTAATGTCATAGTCAAGGTCATCAAACATAGATTCAGAAAAAAAAAATTCTCTTCATATCAAGTACCCACCTAACCTGTTAAAGAACCCTAACCACACCATTATGCAT
Organism: Persicaria maculosa; assembly: GCA_963922045.1. Classification (NCBI taxonomy): domain Eukaryota; kingdom Viridiplantae; phylum Streptophyta; class Magnoliopsida; order Caryophyllales; family Polygonaceae; genus Persicaria; species Persicaria maculosa. Next base: position 53,515,704 of record OY998252.1, read on the forward strand.
TTTAAAAGAAATGTTGCCTATGCCCCTAATAGTAAGTTCAGAATGATCACCAAGTCTAACCAAACCATCAACAGATTCATCAAGATAATCAAAGTAATGCTTATGAGGAGTAACATGCATAGTACAACCAGAATCAAGCAAGCAAGCATCAGATGAATCATCACATTCAACCATAAGCAACTCATCAGAATAAAACAAGCCAGAATCAAGCACAACAGAAGTACCATTTTGCATTTTCTTTTAATCATCATATCTTTTCTTATAACAGTCACCAATAAGATGATTATTTTGCTTGCAATAAGTATAGTGCTTCTTTCCAGTTTCAGCAGATTTTCTTTATCCTTTTTCTTGTTTCTTTTTCTGTTTTTGCTGCCTCCTTTTGTAAAATATCACATCGGGTTTAGAGTTAGGCTTTTCAGATTTGTCACCTTTAACCTTAAATACTTTCACAATCTCTTTTTTTTTTTGTGTAATATATAGCCTCAACTATCCTTTACTTATTCAAAGACTCATTAATAAATTGAATAACATCTTTAAACGTATCAAATTGAGAAGGCAAAGCATTCAATAGAATAATAGCTTGGTGAGTGTCATCAATTTTATCATCACATCTTTCCAGTTCTTGTGTCATACGCAAAAATTTATCCAAATTATCATCAAGAGATATAGAAACTTCCATTTTAAAGGTAAAAATGCGACACAGAAAAGAGATTCTACTAGACAGAGTTTTAACCTGATAAAGATCCTGTAATTTCCTCCATAAATCTATGGAAGAAACACAATCGACTACCTGTCTGTGAGCAATGAGATCTAGATCCCTTCTAGCATCTGGAGGCATCTCCATTGAATATTCATTAATGACAGCCTTCCAGCATTTCTCCTTTACCAGGATTGCCTTCATTTTGATTTGCCACATGGCAAAGTCTGTAGTCCGAGCTTGATACGATATGAGTTATCAAACATGAGTATGAATCAAGTACCTGAGAAAACAGTGAACAAATTAGTAGATATCAAATAAAAACGAGCACTTAAACCCTACAACTTTGAGGCTAAGGGTTTGAATCTCAATTAGATATCAAACGAAAAATGAGCACTCAAATCCTACATCTTGCAAGCTAAGGATTTGAATCTCAGTTGTGTACGGATGATCAAAGCCAAAAAAATTTAGAGTTGTATGCTTAGATTTATCAACGTCACAAGAGGAGTCAAAGGCGAGATTGATAGGGGAGTAGTCAGAAGAAAGGATCTCTAATAACTTCTTGCTTTGTCTCTGATTTGTTCTGATCTAAGTCACAAAGGCTCAGATGCAAGCTAACAAACTCGAGACATTTGAGATTCTCAAAACCCTAGATCCGGAGTCCTTGGCAAACGCTCGAAATCGTTAGATCTGAGCAATATGAGAAGAAAGCTCCAGAAAACTTCAACGGATCTAAAGGATTTTTTAGAAAACCTCCAAACCCTTGTAGATCAGGAGTCGTCGAGGATGAAGATCCTCGAAAACTACAATAGACACAAAGGATTCTCATAATCGGATCCTAAGGAGATCGAAGACCTCAAAAGCTTCAATGAATCTAAGAAACTCGTAAAACCCTAACCTCGCTCTGATACCAATTTGAAATGCGGATTGAAAAGAGAGTTCAAACACAAAAACGAGAGACAAAGACTTGTATTAAACGTTGAACAAGAGTTTTACAAATGATTCAAGCTTAAAAACAAATAGAGAAATGAAAACAATTAGCCTCAACTAGGACACCAGTAACTAAGTTTAGAACCGAAGGACAGTCGAGCTTCAAATCTCACAAGCTCTCGGATTCTCAGTGTTTGGATATGAAGGGAGATCTACCGATGCTCAAGAGCACAATGGAATCAAAAACCCTAGGAGAGCTCAAGAGACAAGGGAGACGGCATAGGAGCAGCTCTCAGATTTCTCTCTCTCTCTCTCTCTTATCGGTGTTTAGGGTTGCAAGCCCTCTTAAACCCGAGCCGAGTGGTACGACATTGTTGAAGAGCTCAACGATCAGAAATCTACAAGCAAGTGAGTTGGGTTGTCTCCAAACCAACTAAGATCACATTTGGGCCTTTGGTCCAAATGCAATTCCATCAGCACTCTTACAAACACACCCTTACATGTTATGCACCAACAAACACACACACACACACACACACACACACACACACACACACACACACACACACAAACACTTACAATTACATAGGCATATGAGATTGTAGAGGAGAAGCGGGAAAGGTTGGATGGGGCTGGGAATGGAGTAAAGTTAAGGAAGAAAAGAGAAAGTGGATGAAACTAGCTAGGGAGTGGATCTGTTCGATAGATGGAGATCCAGTTGTGTTGAGTAAAAGGAAGGACACGGAGGGCGATGTGGATGAGATAATGGAGGCGGTGGGTGTCGAGCTAGACAAGCGAGGGAAGGTGGAGAGCAATAATAGTGACGAGATATTGATGAGAGGGGCTCAGGATCCCTATCATCATGGTCAATGAGTATCTTAAGCTACACTTGGCGAGGATTGGGGAAGGCTCTTGTAGTTTTTCAACTCACCAATTAACTTGGTGAGAAGGGAGGGCCCTAATCTTGTGTTTCTTATATATGGAACTATGATGTACGTGGAGGAGTTTCAAATTATTTTATGGCTTATTGCATTGATGTGGTAGTTTGGATTCGTGAGATGAGTGGGTAGAGGTTTACGGGGTTCTGTGTTTGGCTGAAGATAGTGGAGAAGCACTAGTCGTGGAGTTTATTACGCCGGCTAGGTTAGGACCTACATGAGGCCTAGCTACAAAGGCGGATCCTCTTTAGGGCCAGAGGTGGCAATCTTCCCCCAATTGAAAATAAAATTTAACATACATATTCGTCTCGTCGATAGCTTCGATTTGATATATTATAAGCTCAAATCCGATATTTGAGCAAAAAGAAATAAGCGTTTCAATTTTCAGGTCTGAAAAGTTATAAGTGTTTAACAATAAGTAGTTCAATCAAATGCATTAGATAATCAACATGTCTCATGACAAACTAAGTCAAATCAACACTTACTAGGAATAGCTTAAATTTTAGAAGTTGTTGCCTTTATATTCAAGCTGGACTTTATTTGCATTATGAAATTGTGTTGATTTGAACCTAGACAACTCAAGAAGATTGAACTCGCACAATGGTTGCATGTGAAGAAAACCGCCAACAAGTTCTTGGAACAAATTCAATATCCATCAAAGGTTGTAGTTTGGACCTCGGCCAATACCAATTAAGCTGCCTCAATCATCATTACATGATATATCCGAGAAGAACAAAGCTTTGGAAGACAAGATCAAAGCTCAAAATGCGTTGATTAATGCATTATAATAGATGGGAGAAAAAGATGGAAGAGGTCATGCTAAACTTTGATGGCCAACAAGACAATTAGGGACTGAGATGGATGACTTTGATCTCCCAAAGATGGACAAGTCAAGGCTGAATTTTTAAGTACATGACAGAGATCATCTTGTGATAAGAGGTCAGTATTTTAAGAGCATGCATTCTCCCGAGCGAGTCTGGCTTAGCTTTTGGATACTTTTGCTTCATCTTTGAGGAACTTGTAAAAACAGGTTTTGGATTATAATTATTTATATTAAAATTATGTTATAATATGCATTTTCTTTGTAGCCTTACCATTAGTTCCTCGCTATAAGTAAAGGTCAATAATGATGAAATAATATTTTCCGTTTTGATCCATATATTTTGCAGAATAGATGTTCTTGCTAAAAACATCCCTTTACAGAAACAAAAAACATATTTTCTCGCCAAAAGATATATAATACAATGAAATATAATTTATCTTGAGAAAATAATTCCTCATTGATAGTACTTTTAATGACAAATATACGTACATCGACAAAATAATATTTAAATTTAATTTTTTTTATTTCAAATGTTATAATTACAAGTCAACATTGACGAGGGAATAAAAAAATAGCGAGAAATTTTATTTCTCGGCAAATATATTCATTGACCATTTTCAACCCCTGAAATATATTTGCCAACGAAAATGGCTAACTTTTGATGAGGAAACTATTAGTCGCTAAATTATAATAGCGACAAATTATAACCATTGCAAAAAGTTGTATGCGAGAAAATTATTTTTTTCTCGTTAACACTTTCCTTGACGAGATTTCCGCAACCACCTGACGAGGCAATAAATTTCCTCACCAAACACTTTAGGCAACGAAATCTCTATTTTCTACGAGGAAATATTTTCTTGCAAATAGCCAGTTTTGTTGTAGTGAGGACTGAACATATGTAAATTAATTATTTCCTACATCATTTATCAAACTAATATACTTTTATCGTAATTATTATTTGTTAAACTTCATATCTTAATATATAATATAATTATATTCAAGAACTTCAAATTAGGAGGTCATATTGAAATATTTGAAAACCATGAAATAAAGCATGCAAGATTTATGTTTTTATGCTAGTTACACATCCATAATATTGATGATTTTTCGGAAAAGATAAATTAGGATTTAATTTTATAGACAATTTTTTTTTCGTAATTTTCCGCCCCCTCAATCAACAATTTCAGGATCTGCCACTGCCTAGCTATATGTCGACGAATTCAACCAAGTCCTATCTACCTAGGATAAAAGAGGGGAGAGGGGAGCCAAGAATTGTGGAAGTGAATGCTTTCAGGGGAACATTTGATATGCTTGGGAACTCTATAAACTAGAATGGTCGACGAAGAGGCTCCTCCATTATTTGAAGGAATAGATATGTATAAGAGACAGATATGTATGGTAAGATTCACATACCTCTCACCCATAAACCTCCCACACTCAATCTAAATCCTCTCAAAATCGCACTTCGATCGAGGATCTAGACCCTTCAACACCTTTACCTCTTACTAGGGTTTCTCAGTCGACATCTCACCAAAAGGTTTTATTTTTAGACCCGGAATCAAAGAAGCAAATATGCTCAACTTTTTACGTAAAAACTCAACTTGACATAGAAAATGCATGGCAAGCCTTAAAAATATATAGGAGAAAATCGTTGCCTACTAAGTGTTTACAACTGATGTGGGACATTTTTTGATAGGAAAATGAAGAAAAATCTATGAGCCTAGATCACATCAACATTGAAGGATTGTGAGCTTCAAACGACGCTGTTCTCAGGGAAAAAGTTTATATGTGATAAACAGATGAGAGGGGGACAGGTGTATGCAAGAAAAGGTTGATTATATCATGTGTAATGAAAAGTTTTTAAAGATATTCTCTAATACTAGTGTAGTACACAACTTGAAAAGTAAGGATAAGGTGATATTCCAATCATCCCTTCAGATTGAAATGGATGGGGGAGAGGAACGTCGAGGAGTTAGGTCGGCTTGGTATGAGGCTCGATGGGGAGAACATGAGGGCAGTTTGGAATTTATTCAAAACAGATGGACTATTCTTGCTTCTAATGCGGGTGGGTCTCATGGTGAAATTTGCAAGAGGTATGAAGGACCTTAAGGGGTGGAATAGGGTCACTTTCAGGAGAAGAAGTTAGAGAAGGTGAGGGGGGAAGTTGAGGGAGCCCCAGAAGAGAGGGAAGCTGGGAAGATTGGTGGTGAGAAGGAGAGAGAGTTAGAACATGAAGAGGATAAGCTCATCGAGGAAGAGGAACTCTTTTATTCCAACGGGCAATGACAAATGAGTTTAAGTGGGGTGATAGAAACTTTAACCATTCTGAAATGGCTCAGTCGGAAAGGACTTGTGGGTAGTACTTAAGGTCCATGATTAGAACCCCGGATAACTGCTCTCTATTTGCCAAAATCAATAAGTCATAGAAACTCTCAATTTTGTCATCAAAAGATCAATGGAAGAGAGAGGGTGATCCCAAGAACCCAACATGTTAACCGCTAACCAATCTCCATCAATTACCACACTTATCATTCCAAGATTGATAGGTATGCAAGAATACAATTGAAAGGAGATGTGATTGGCCTTAGTGCAAGAGATGATGGACCATTGAGAGACATATCAACATAAAATTGTTTTGGACAAGTATATCTACAAGTGCAACTTCCTGCGCCATTGCATTGACACGACATACTCGATGGAGCTCCCCACCATGGGTTTCTTATTCGTGACCAGATACAAGATTTCATTGATATGTCTTACAAAGATTTGACTGGGCGTACTTCTCCCGCTAGCTACACGTGGTTCGAACATTAGTCCACCCTAAACTGCAACCTTTGGCCTATGTCTCATACAGAGAAGGATTCATTGGGTGGCGGTAAGTTATATCATTCCTTCAATATATTCTTCTTATCCATTACTTAAGTTTGAACATAAACTAATCGTTCTTTCACATTTGTACAATTATGTTTACGTTAGAATAGCCAAATATTGCCCGTTTATCCCGAGTGGTACTATATCTGACATCCAAGTGTCATTGGATATGATGAGTCATTCCACAGGTTGATCAACCTTTATCGTCAGTATTGACACCATGATGGGTCATATCTGGCTTATCTTTGATTCCTTTTTTTTTTTTTTTTTTGCATGTTACAAACATCTCAACCCGAAGTATGAATTTATTTTTCATCTAATCTATATTATCAACTTCTTTCGTCTGCCATAAATTGTTTTTATACTTTCAACAGTCACCCACTAATATAATTTCACCATATCAAATAAACGCATTGGAAATTTATTAATCGTAATCGTAAAGTTAATAATAAAAATGATCATTGTTAAATTTTCAAATAATACGCAATCCCTTGCGGACCCATGCTTGTCGTTAGGATGCCTTTCAAACTTCTCAAACATGTTGCAGCCATTTACGGATCCATTACACAACATCTACTAGACTCTTTTCCACAACCTCTTGTGGAACAATAACCTGGCATTATTGTCCCGTTTGTTTGCGTTGTTACACTAATGTGCAGCCTCTTGTGGAACTGGGACTGCAACACCTTGTGAAGATTTGTGGGGTATCCAGCAAAAATTATAGGTTTATTATATGCATATTTGTCAACGTAGTTTATATACATACCAATATATCTCAATTAAACCATTTCATATTTACATATTTCAGTGCACTGGTACTTGTCAAACTGGTCGGGCAGATCACACCTCTAGACAAGAGTCAAGAAATGTTAAACTCAAATTACTCACATTCTGGCATTCATGACTCATCGGGCAGATCAGATCTTACCCAAAGACAACTTATAAACGGATCTCTTGCATAAATTGTATTGCCATTTATGTATAGACAAAAAAAAAAAAAGGGGTTCAAAAAGACCTAAAAGAGAACGAACTAGTATGTTAAACCTTCCACAATCTTCATTCACCGTGCACTGTGCAGATTATCAAGAAAGACCACTTGTTGGTCTTTCAACAGTTTCTTTGTCATTCCCTTGGGGAACACACCATGCTTGCTTTCTTTAAAACAAAAAAAAAGGGGGGGGGGGTAAACAGGCCCGCCATCGCTTTTGGCTTTGACCGTTTCTTCTGTTTCTGGGTATCATCATCTATACAGGTATTAGCAGTGCTTCTGAAAACTTCACTCGTGCAGTTAACAGTTCTAGGAGGAGCAAAACTGGGTGAGCTTGCCTTATTTGCAGTTGCTGGATCACAATCCCTTGTTTTGCTTGCGATGACAGTCACAGCAGCAGTAGAAGATTGAGCGATACTACAACTGAAACCAGTAAATGGATCCCCAGGTTTGTACCTGCAATGATCAGATTCAGCAGACTGTTTAGACATGATTAATTGATGTTCACCGAAGATAATTTCAATGCTGATATATAGACTAACAGTTGATAATAACAAGAAAGCATAGCAGTATAGACCATCTTAGACAAGTATGATAATCAGCTAGAAAACACAAAGCAAGTCAATAATTGAGTAAAACATGCACCATAAAATGAGAAAGATAAGGAATGTCCTAATGTTTTACATGCCAGCATTTGCAGACTATGGCGAGAAAAGTACGAGTTTTTAAGTTTTCCTAATAATATAAAGCTAAACCTAAAGGATGTCGAAAGGCTCAATTAACAAGTTTCAGGCATTGTACCTGAGATCAAGATTCTATGGGGGACCAAAGAATCACCGCTGCTCTTCTCCTGCCCTTGCATGAACATCTGATGCTGAAAAGGAAAAGGATGAAAACTCGGAGATATATCATCATAAGCTGAAGGAGGCTGTGCAGTGGGAGGATGAGATGGGGGGCGAATCCTTGGACTGGAGGCAGGGCTATGAGACGAACTTCCAACAGGAGATGGTGCAGGCGCACCATAACTAGGACATGGAGAAAGATGATCATTGCTAGATGGAGGAGCTGAAGTATGAGGTGGAGATGTACTACATGGGGGCAATGAAGGCTCTGGGGATGGAGAAGGAGATGGTGGGTTTGGCTTAAGAGTTTGTGACAGATAAGAAGACAAACTGACATATTTGACCCTCCCAAACATTGTATGATTGAGGCCCAGATTCTTAGAGTATGAAGAGTTTTGGATTGTTTGTGCAAGTTGCTTCAGTCTCTGTGGCTGAAGGTTTCCCATTTCTGATAAAACTGAAGCCTGCACTATGACCGGTGGATCTACAGTTGAGCCAACTTTGTTTGTTACTTGCACATATACATTCTGCATAAGATTAATCACAGTAATCTTGTTAGAGATTGATAATAAAGAAACCGACGTAAATCATAAATCATATCCAGCAGGTTCTCCAAGAGGAATGGTTACTTGATGTCAGGAAAAAATGAATGAAACTATACCTCATCAAACCTCAAATGTAATCCAGTCTTCAGTTGCTTTGTCAACAAATCAAGATTTTCCTTTACATCATATATAGAATTGTTAAGGGTGAAGTTGAACAGCGTCTGAACAATTTCTGAAACTGGAGCAGGTTGACGAGGGATCACAGTAACACCTCCTCTGAACTTTATGATCTCAAAGGATGTGGGGATACCAAAGGTAGAGCTTGTTAAGGTCAAATTCGACTCTTGGAGGAACAATTCAATCAATGATGATTTCAACACAGTTAGAGACACTGGGTGTATGGAAGCAGCCTTTGAGCGAGGAAGGAAGCCGAAGACCACATAAGATGAGTTAGGTATGCGAGATTTATGTATAGACAAGACAGCAACCTGCGAGATATGAATCAAATTAGATGTCTCAAATAGGTAAATAGGTGAAAGAGCAAAAGATATAAACCCAAAAACTGAGTTGTGGAGAATACTTTGGTTTCAGGTACTCCAATTTCCATATTTATTTCATCCTCTAACTGTCGAATGCGAGGCACAAGCTGAGAAACTGGCTTCTGTAGTCTGAAGTAAGCCTGAACAGGAACTGCACAAAAATAAACATATAATTAAAACAGGAACCATTCCTATTATCAACAAGTCCTATTTTAACCGAAATTGAAAGAAGAAGATGGCATCTGCATATCAAATTAATCCAATGTAAACCAAGACAGAGTTTAACATTTGGCAAGACATGTCTAGAATGAAAGGCAAAAAAGGGAGGGGGGAGAAAGACGAATTTTCTAGGTCAAGTAAATAACACATCATGATACACAAGTACAATCAGCAAACAAACCTCATACAGAATGTTTAGAGATCTTATCAATACCTACCAAGCTAATTTTTTTCCTTGCAGTGAAGATCAGGAAGCAAACCAAACATTGTCTACCATTTTGAACAATATGGCATTCTCACTCTTTCATTCTAGTGTTTTACTCCAATTTTTGGCTTAGAAATGTAAGATCAGTGTGAAAGGTTCAAGAAACTCCGCAAGAAATGCAAAGATTTCAATCACTTAATATCAACAGAAGCATATGAGGTTAAGCTACTCTAAGTAGCTAACGAGCATCCAATAAACACAATCAGTATCGAATACCCCAATAGATATAACGGTACTCCATTTCTACTGATTAAATTCGAGATCTTAGTAGTTTAGGGAGAATAAACAATTTCCCGGGTTCAAACACAAAGCAGGAGTTCAGTAATAACCACATTAAACAATATAAGAATTCATCAATCCTGTGATGTGAATATGGTTCCATTCATCAAAAGCATAAATAACTATTGAACAAAAGAACCCCTAACAAAGCCCTAACTACAAATCTGAATTGCATCACTCAAACCCAAAACCGGAGAAAGAAACCCTAATTCACATACGCCCATTGAAGCAGAAGCATTTGAATCAAAGATTCACAATTGAAATAGGAATCCAGAAGAAGTAAAAAAAAAAAGATAATCCAACATACCGGTAAGCTTGACCGTCTGAAACGCATCGTACCCAGAATCCAGAGAACGGGAAGGGAGAAGCAAGAAGAGAGCGGAGATGAAGAGGGATAAACTGAGAATCAAAACCAGCAAACACTTGAAAGTGAGGCACGGGACAAATCGAGTGAGAAAACCCCCCATCGGACAACATCTCCCACAGAAGCTTGTAGAAGAGGAAGTGCTGGTGGTGGCCTCTCCATTTCGACCCTGAATCTGAGAGTCGGACCCGTTTTCCACATCGATTTTGCCCATGGAATGAGCATCTGGAACAAACCCACCTCCCCGTTCCCTCTCTTAAGCCTCAAATTGTTCTAAACAGGGGTCTGAGTTCCGATTGGGAAAGAGGGGTGGAAGATGGAAGACGAGGAGGAAGGGCACTGCCTCTGGAATGGAATGGATGGTGGGTAACGCTGATGTCAACTGTTAGAGACTGGGCAACTATCTGTGATGAAGCTGGAGTTTTTTTTTAAAAAAAATAAATAATAATAAAGAAATGATGCAAATATTTGGGTTTTATTTCTGCACTTTTGGTGGGATTTCGCTACCCAGCGTTGAGCAGAAGCAAAGGGAAAGCGTCGAGGGGAGAGAGAGAGGGTGGCGAATAAAGTGAAAAAACAGAGTCCACTTTCAAGTTGAACCTTTTTAGGTAATTGGAAATTGGAATGGAGTTCCTTCCAATGCCCATCCATTTTCCTCTCGCCCTATATCTACTTTCTTTATTTTGGATAAGTATGTAAATTTTTGGTTGAAGGATAAGTATGTTTTTTTTTTTTGACGTAAGATAAAAATTAGGTCGGGTCGGCCGCAGCAGATTCCATTTCTAGCGCATCCTTCCGGATGAGAACTAGCAGTTCTGGATCCTCCTCACAGCAAACGTCAACAGGGGATACATGGGCACTACGAGCAAGGTAGTCAGTCACAACATTCGATTCCCTGAAAATATGACGAATAACAACATAAGTAAAGGACGAGATATCAGACAGAATATCAGCTTATAGCATCTCTATTGTCCAGGGGCATTTCCAATCCCCCAATAGAGCTTTTATCACTAGTAAGTTATCTCATTCGATCAGAAGTGTAGATAGTTGCAACTCCTTTGCTCGTAACAAACCCATTCTGAGTCCGAGATTTTAGGCATAAATCACCGAGATATTTGTGCAGACAGATCTGCCAGCAGAGACAACTAAAGCAGCAGAGTCACGGATGACAAAACCATAAGACGAGTTGCCACTCGGGAGTACCGAACCATCAAAATTGAGCTTATAGCAATTTGGGGAGGGGGGGTTTATCCCACTTCCCGGCCCGATTCTGAGACCTGGCAGTCGTAGCACTACCCCTAATAGCCTGGTTGTGTATGCTGCTATGAATGCGACGATTGGGGATCAACGGTCCAGTGGGATCGTCGTCTAAAAGCTTTCATTGTTTCCAACAATGTGTAGTTGTGCTGTGGAACAGCAATATTTCATTAATAGCTACCTTGTTAGTATGATCGAAAACGAGTTGGTTCCTAAAGAACCACATGGCCCACCAAGCTGAGGCTAGAACGACAAATTTGTTGGTCCCAATCACACATTTTATCGCAGTAAGTGGAATCACATTGCCCATGCCGACAGAAGCAGTGATATACCCCGGAATGTGGATACGTAAAGCTTTAAGCAAATCAGTAGCCATGGGGCATCGAAGAAGAAGGTGATCACCCGATTCATTTGTATTGTCACAGAAAACACAACCAGCAGGTACAGCCACGTGCGACTTCTGTAATCTGGTTTTAGTCGGAAGACCATCACGGGAGATTTTCCAAAGGAAGTGTCGAACCTTAGGGGGCACATCGAGACACCAGATCCAATCGCAATCGAAATCTGGCAACCCGGTGTTTTCTAATAAGAAGGAGTTGGCAAAGGCGGTTGAGAACTAGCCATTTTTGCTAGGGCCCCAATATAGACGATCCGTGATTGGGTTACTAGGCAAAGTTAAACCCATGATGTGGTCGATATCATCTTGTTTCAAAACATTTGTTAATGAGTCATTTATAAATGTTTTGTTCCATTGGCGGTTGGTGATGAAGTGAGCCACCGAAATGCCCTTTAGATTATCTGGGATGGGTCTCAGTGTTTTGGAACTCAACGGCTTCTGGAAGACCCAGTTATGGGATCAGAAATCAATGGTTTCCCCGTTTCTGGCCCTCCACTGTAGAGCTGGGATGAACTAAGGTCTGATGGACATAAGGCGTGACCATTGCCACGGGGTGTTACCTTTTTTGTTATAACTGGAAAGATCCTGGCCTTTAAGGTATTTTGTGAGATGACATGAACCCAGATGTTGTCTGGTTCAGAAATTATTTTCCAAAGAAGCTTCATCTGAAGAGCTATATTCATAGACTCCGCCTTATGAATCCCCAAACCACCTTTCATTGTGTCCGAACAGATTTTGTCCCAACTAATCAGCGGTGGTGCTTTAGAGGTTTTATTCCAAAAAAAATTATCTATACACTTTGTCAAGTTCATGAAGAACATGAGAAGGTAGCAGGAAAGCTGGCATAAGAAAAATCGGTTTGGCACTAAGATTTGCTTTGATAAGCAACCGTCGCCCTTCGGCAGACAGATTCGAGGCTTTCCATTTTGTGAGTTGGTTTTTAGTCTTAAGAACAACATCAGCGAATGTGTCCCTATTGGTCTTACCGTTAACCACAGAGCAACTCAAATATTTGTCGAAATTGTTTGCTTGAGGAATGCCAAGCACTGCAATAGTAGACGCTATGGCGGTAGCAGTCGTGTTAGGAGATGTTTGGAAGCTAGATTTATGCAGATTCACCTTCTGTCCCGAAATTAAACAGTATCTGTCTAAAATGGATAGTACAGATGTGCATGCCGAATGGGAAGCTTTGCAGAAAATAAGAATGTCATCAGCAAACGCTAGAAAAGGAACCTTGAAACCCGGACAACCGAAAGAGATACCCAGGTCCTTACTTACAAGCCCTTGCTTATGGAGTGTACGTGCTAATACCTCAGAGGCTAAAATAAAGAGAAAATGGGAGAGGGGGTCTCCTTGTCTTAATCCTCTAGTGGGTTGAAATACTGTGGTTGGTTCATCATTAACGAGGACCGAGTAAGATACAGTTGAAACACATTCCTTTATTCTGTGAATAAAGAGGTCATTGAAACCAAACTTAGATAAAACTTGGAATAGAAAAGGACATTCGATGCGATCATATGCCTTTTCCATATCTAACTTAAGAGCAACCATGCCCATTTTGCCTTTCTTCAGCCGAAACGAATGCAAAACTTCATGAGCAATCAGAATATTGTCCTGGATAGATCTCCCTTTTGTGAAAGCTCCTTGGAGGGGGTGTATTAGTTTGTCGAAAATTTTGGTTAACCGAGCTGAAATCACTTTAGCTATGATTTTATAAATTGTAGAGCATAAACTGATAGGTCTGTAGTGGTTTGCTGCAGTCGGGTCATCGCATTTCGGTAGAAGCGTAATGAATGTATGGTTTGTCTGACGCAGTAGCCTACCACTGGTGAAGAAAACTTTGACGACTTTTGTTACAGAGGGGCCTACTGTAGGCCAGAACTTTTGGTAGAAATCAGCTGGGAAGCCATCAGGGCCCGGAGCCTTATCCGGGCTCATAGAAATCACAACTGCTTTTATCTCATTGTTGGTTACAGGAGCAGAGAGCATGTCGTTGTCTGCTTGTGAAACTAAGGGTGGAATGACCGCTAGGTCTGGAGACAGATCCGAAACAGGGGTTGAAGAGGCTCTGAAATGAGCTTTGAAGTCGCGGACAAATTCTTGTTGGATTGTGTGGAAATCAGCTGTGGACTCCCCACCGGGAAGTAGGATAGACTTGATCATTTTTCTGCCTCTTTTTGCAGTTGCAATCTTATGAAAATAGCCTGAATTGGAGTCATTAAGTTTGGTATGTTTAACTTTAGCCCGCTGGCTCCAATAGCGACAGTGAAAGTCGAGCATACGTTCTCTCTTGTTGAGTAATTATTTTAGGGTTTGAACATCCTGGTTGTTATAGTTAGAGATAAGAGATGTTTGTAAAATAAGGAGCTTTTGATCCGTTACTAGAATTTGGTTATGAATATTGCGTACAGTATTCTTATGCTAGGTTTTAGAAAGTTTTTTAAGTACTTTTGCCTTCTGAAGCAATTTAAACATCAAAGAACCTTGCAGGTTCACTCTCCGAGCTTGCGAAACTAAGTTTCTGTAATCAGCCCTTGAGGCCCAAGCCAATTCGAACTTAAAGGGTCTATTCTTAGGCTGAATGTTGTGATGAAAATATGTGGAGATCGGAGCATGATCGAATCTAGTAAAAGGATGGATCTATGTACGAAGTGAGTTAAAAATGGTAACCATGTCCGTGTGGATTAATAGGCGATCAAGTTTTTCCAGACATATGACCACATCTTTCGATTTTCGTTGCCAAGTAAACTGACCACCGCTAGATGGTACTTCTAGGAGTGATAGTCTTTCTTTAAATCTAGTAAACGCGTGAAATGTGACGTCGAAAGATAGGCTCCTCCAAGTTTATTAGCTGGGGTAGCTATTTCGTTAAGGTCTCCCATAATATAGAAGGGAATAAGAATTGATTGTATATAAAGGGAGATCGTATCCCAGAAGGCTGATTTACGACGCTCATCCGATGGGGCGTAGACCACAATAACAGCAAAACACCGCTTAGTAGTGTAGTCCGAGTAGTTAAAGTGAATAAATCGGTGATGAACCGAAATAAGTTCAATGGATCCTTGTGAGGTAGGGATATCTTTCCAAAGAAGACAGATTCCCCCAGAAAATCCGATTGCCGGATCAAAAGCATCATTAGAGAAACCACATTTACGCAATGTGTCTTCGGTAGGAACCTTATCAGTCTTAATTAGTTTCTAAAAGGGCCATGACGTTGATAATATTATTTTGACAAAAAAAATATCTACATTTGTCCAGAAATTTCAGCTCCGGATGCCAAGGGAGTTCCAAGTACATATATTCATAAAGAACCATAAAAGAGATAGTTCAATTGAAGAAAATAATTAGTACAAGTTCAATTGTGATTCGAAACAGAGAGTGTAAGCAAGCTTTGGAAGGGATATTTCGAAGAGAATATATGTTCATAACAATATCAATTGTTGTTTTAGAAACCAAGTAGGGCATCGGTTTGTCGAGTTGGCTTAGTAAGCCGCTCATGGTGGGAGCAAGATGGTCATGTGTGACCCTTATGAATGAGTTGTTTAAAACGAGGAGGGGGGGGAACCCCAAGATCTGTAGAGCTGTCAGTATCCGACTTTAATAAAGGAATTTTGTAATGAAAATGAAGGCTCGCTTGAATTGGTAAGAAACTCTGAATAAGAGTGGTTCGGTCTGGTACGACCCATATATATAGTTTGTTGAATAAAGGGAGGGAACCCCAAAACAGTTAGAGTAAAACAAGTGTGAAGCACTTAGTCTAAGACAAGCAAATACAGTTACAAAGGTTGGGATATACAACACACATAACACAAAAAGAGACCATCGAACACATCACAACCTTTTTTTTTATTATGGGTGGACTACCCCGTATAAGGATTGCCCTTACATTGCCTTGTAAGCCAGTTTGTTTTGGATTGTCAAAAATTCGTCGATGGTTGAACATGTCCGGTAAGGACAAAACGCAGAACATGTCCGGTAAGGACAAATCGCTATGCGAAGCAAGCGTTCCTATAGTTGGATAATCAACTTTTAAGTTAAGGGCTTGTAGGCCAAAGGATGGATGAAATTGTAAACTGGAACCGAACAGCAAGTGCATGGATTGAGCAACAATAGAGGAACAGGCCGCCATAGGCACCACAGGACAGCTATGAAACAAAAACCTACGAGAAAGACAAGAAAACCAAAAGCTCCAACACAAGTAGATAGAGCGCAACACAGGTTTGGTCATGCTGCGTCTATTGACCCGAAAGTGAAGGATTAACTTGTACAGAAAGAATGCAACCAAGAAGTAAGGGTGAATAATATTCTGCGCTGGTAAGGCTAAAGGTGAAGATTTTGTATAGTGA
Source organism: Persicaria maculosa (assembly GCA_963922045.1). Classification (NCBI taxonomy): domain Eukaryota; kingdom Viridiplantae; phylum Streptophyta; class Magnoliopsida; order Caryophyllales; family Polygonaceae; genus Persicaria; species Persicaria maculosa. The sequence goes on from OY998252.1 coordinate 53,532,004, forward strand.
GTCTGGTTGATAGCCAAGTAAGTTGCATAGCTGAAAAATTTCCATGCAGAACCACGACACAAGGCCAAAGCCGGCTTAAGAAAAAAACTCCCTAGCAAAGTGATAGAAAGAAGGTTCTTCAGAGAGCCTTGGTGTGGGGGATAAACCTGATTGAGGCAGTAGATCAAGCCAAAAAAAGATTCCATCATAAAAATTAGTAACAAATTGGAGCAAGAAATATAAACATTGAAGGTTAAACTCCAGAAATTGATATGAAAGCCAAAGGCAGATGGTAATAAAAGGTAGAGATTGTATGAGTAGAGATCAAGATGGAGGGATAGAACCAAGAAGCAAGGGAAATTGCCTCCGAACGAGCGAAGACGGACACCAAAGACAGCCCCGAAGAAGAAGAACAGCCAACCTAGCCCGGAAGCGCCACCCCAGACATTCTTGTAGCCCCGAGGTTGCCAGAAAACAAGCCAAATCAACCTCCTAAAACACTTATAGAGAGGTACACGGCCTTGAAGAAAGCTACGATTCACTGAATCGGCCTTCCATATACTTTGATTTGTTTGATTTTTGTTGAAATCACTTTGATTTGAGGCCGACGACGCTTTAGAGGTCGAAATAGTACAAGGAGGAGCAACCCCCTGAGGTTTTTGTGGCTTTGAGTGGGAACAGATACCTCCGGTGACGATCGGAGCAAGCGGTGTTGATTAGTATCAGTATTCAGATGGTGATTTGGGCACAAGATTGTGAGATTCGGGGCGGCGGGGCTGGGGAAGCCAAGGGGGAGTAAGAGGTGCGTTGGGCGCGTAGTTTGAGAGATTAGGGTTTTCATTTGTATAATATAATATTGATGAATGTGTGGTATGCATTGAAGGATAAGTATTTAAATTATTATTGTAAGTTTTATTTATTTTTTTTGGATAAAAAAACGTAAGTTTGATCTTTGAAGAATTACTGTATATTGACAACTTTTTTTTTAATAAGATAAAGATTCAGAGGCAAGACAGACCCGACTCCCCGAAAGGCCGACGAATCGGCATAAAGACTAACCGTCGAAATCAATACAACCAAAAACGGACGCAACAAAGATTGATCTTACACATACAAAAAGAGAGTTCTAGGCTAAATGAAGACCGTCGGCCAAGAACGTAGGCGCAGACAGAAGCCGAGCACCACCAAGGTAGCACCGCTAGTCAGCGGTACATGAGGACGTCACCTCCTGTGGGTAGTGAAGACGGAAACTCCAAGAAGCAGTCTCTTAGAAACGGAATCGTCTTTGAGCACACCACCACGACCCTAACCAGACCCGACTCCGAACGTCAAGTTGTCAACCAAACCAAACGAAACTAGGACAACATAAAAGCACGCACAAGCCACAACCCGAGCATGGTGCGCCTTCTAACCACCCTTAGCCCTTCTCCCAACTCGGATTGTAAAACTGCAAAATAAACATAAAATAGCGTAGATTCCGGACTCGAATAACCAAATGGATAACAGTGCAAATTAACGTTAAAACATGCAAGAAACATACTCTAAATGCATCTAAACCTATCCTATAATGTCTATCTAAAATATGCATTATTAGTCATTAGTTTCGACAATTGCCAAGAGGTATTACCCTTTTTTCATAATTAAATATTTTTTTCTTTTAAGTATTTGTTATTTATTGTTTGGGTATAGGGGTTTTGTGGTTCTGCAAGGATTTTTCATAGGAGTTTCATTTGCAAAGCTTTATTCACGTGTTTTGTCTTTTATTGTCATTAGTTTCGACCATTGTCAAGAGGTATTACCCTTTTTTCGTAATTAAATATTTTTTTCTTTGAAGTATTTGTTATTTATTTCTGGGGCTAGGCATAGGGGTTTTATGGTTTTGCAAGGATTTTTCACAGGAGTTTCATTTTCAAAGTTTTATTCATGTGTTTTGTCTTGTATATTCCTTCTCCACCATGTTTTTTTCTTCTACATATTTTAGCCCATCCTATGGGTGGTTTGTATGGTGCGTCTTTGTTCTAAAAGAAAGTTCGATTTATCTAATCCAGTTCTTTATGTATTCCGCTTGGCAGGAAAAAAAATTACATGACAAAGTTTGGCTTTGTTGCCATGTTTGATCTGATAAGTGTTACCTTTCCTTCCTATGACAGAGCATTTGCTCGTCATTTGCTGAGTTGATTTTTCAATTTTCAAATCGTTTCTTCAAATGTGGAGTAATTTACCCTACTACTAATGATTGGACAACCTAGGTACTTATCGAGTTTATTCTGGCTTGTGATGTTGATTGTGTCCTGAATTATTTGCTTTTTAACGTTTGTCACCTTCGGGGTAGTTTAGAATGTTGATTTGTTGAAATTCACTTGTTGTCTTGATATTGCGCAATATTCATCGATCAATTATTTTCTTTGTCAGTTGTGTCCCATTTTGATTTGTTTTGGTGAATATCATCATGTCATCTGCAAATGAGAGGAAAGGCATTTTAGGTTCGATTCTTGTGATACTGAATCCAACCTCATTTTCTGAGTTGTTGCCTATTTATATTTCTTGTAATTTCCTTGCAAGCACTTCAGATCATATGATAAAGATGAGTGGTGAGAAAGTATCACCTAGTCTCAGCCATATCCTCTCTCCGGGGAAAAAGGTTTCGTTGTCCCTTCATTTACGAGAGCTGACAAAGATACTGTTTAGATCCAAGTTTTGACTTTTGAGCTAAACCAAATTTCTCAAGAACTTTAAATAAGAAGTCTCGTTCGACCCTATCATAAGTATTTTCCATGTCTTGTTTAATAGTCAACCATCCTGTTTTTACATTCATGTTTCTAAACGTGTGATAATCAAGATATTGTCTTATAGCTCTTTTTGAAACGACAACACTTGTAATGGGTGTATAAGTTTCCTAACAACTTGTTTTAGTCGATTTGCTATAATTTTGCCATTGTTTTGTATATTGTTGTACATAGGCTAATGGGTCGATAATCCGGAGGCGATCTTGGATTGTCTATTTTTGGGATAAGTGTGATCAATGTTTGGTTGATCTGCTTTAAGATTTTCCCGGAGTGGAAGAATCATTCTATTGCCTCTGACTATTTCCCAATAATGTTGGTAGAATTTTGTTTTCATTCAATATGACCTTGGCGATTTGTGTTTCCCTATATTAAATATGGCATTTTTAATTTCCTGGTTTGTAATAGGGTTTTTTTAGTTTCTCATTGTCGTCTTCACTAACTTCCATGTTGATCAATTGTAGGTATTAATTCGTTAAAATGTTGTTATTTATCTCTTATTGTATATATTTTCTGATGAAGTTTTCTCTGATTTCTTATTTAATGTTTTCCTCCCCATTTATCTGTTGTCTGTCTAGGCTTGAGATTTTGTTAATTCTTTTCCGGTTTCTCCTACCCGATGAACATAGCCCGAGTTTGTGTCTGGGAGGTGTAAGTGTTTTGTTTTTAGTCTTTGACTGTAGTATTTTTTGTTGTAACGGCCCGGGATTATGATTCCCGAGTTACGTTTCGAGGGATAAAACCCCTCGTTAGGATCTTGCGCCCCGAGTACAGGTTGAAGGTTTGAAATTCTATCCTAACATTTTAAAGTGGGATTTCATACCCAAAATTCGAAGGGATCGTTGGAATCCCCGGGGAAGTCCCATGTACCTGTCATAAGTCTAAGCGTGGAAAACCAACAGTCATGCAAATAGTAGAATCAAGGTGTAATACAAGAGGGTGACACGACAGAGCCGAGTCAAAACCAAATCAATAAGCGTATTTATCGAAATTTAATATACAATGTTAGTGGAGTTAAACCATTTCTTTGAGATAGCCCAAGAGAGTTCCCACGTCACGGAAACAAGGAATAATCATGCTGCAAAACAAACCTAAAAAAAATGTATGCGGGGCGGTGTCAGATCGAAGCCCTACGCAATATAATCCCAAACAAGCAGACATATACACACGCTAGTCCTAATAAAGATGCTTCTAGATGCAAGGCGGAATATTAACACACTAGCATGATCCTAAGATCAAGTGCATAAATATAATAAGGCCTTAGCACCGAATACCAAGTGGTATATCCCTCTCCTACCTCCACCCCCTTCCGATAGGGCGGAGACTGGCCAGCTCGTGAATGCATTCCATATAATCGGGTGGCACGCATGCCCAACCCGTATCCACAATAAAGCCCGCAGGCATCTCATAATATAAGGAAGCTCATGACTCGATTGACTCAGGACGGGACCCGATGAGACTAGGTCGTCCTATAACCCTAGCAATGACTCTAGTTACTTCACAGATAACGGCCGTTCTATTTACAAAAGCAATGAGTAAACGAATGCTCAATCATGAGTGCAATCCTAGCAGGATACTACATGGCATGCTTTATTATGAATGCAAGCACCTAGTATGCACATGGCTACAAGCAGGAAGATCTCTTTTCGAATCTGAGTGAGCTCATATAGGAACTCACCTGGCTATGCAGAACAACATAATAGAAGATCTGGCATACATCATTCATAATCACAAAGTATCACCTAGATACACATCAGAACATATATATAAGTCTATGTCTAACCATTCGGTCATACAAAGTACACATCATTCAATAGCATTATAACACATCGAATCATCATCCCATCGAGTTCAACCATTCACCTCATTGCCACATTCCGTAAGACCACATCATTCTCATCGTTCCATTCAGCCACATTCATATTTCTGCAATAATAAATCCGCATGATCGTATATCTTAATGTTCGTGATACTCGTCATAGTTCATAAGGCATAATTCAACCGATACATAACCCTAACATCTCATCATGCTATTAGTCAACCAGTCATGTCATTAGTTCACACAAAACATGCTATTAGTCAATCAATCATATCATAACATCATGCTAGTCAGTCATCGAGCAATTCAGATTCTCAAGTTACCGTTAAAATTCGATTCAATGGTTAGAAATCCCGAACTTTTGAAAACGCTCGTCAAATTCCTTTTTCGAGTTAAATCTGATAATACCTTTTTAAATCTCTAAGTCTCATAATATTCTATTTGTTTTAAATCACCATGATACTATCTCTTTAAATCCTAATAATAATATCTTCTATTTTAAACCTCATGTGATATTATATAATGTTTTAAATACCATTTATTAAACACTTTCATAAAATATTTTAAAATTCCTTAAAAATCCCAACCATTTTTATTCAATAAAATCAGCCCCTTTTTATATTACCAAACCGACCTTATATTTATAAAATCCAAAACCGACCCTCCTTATTTTATAAATTACCAAAACCGATTCCACCTTTTCTTAAAATCCCCAAGCGAGCCCCCCCTTATCTTAGAAAACTCAAGCTGATTTTACATTTAACAAATCAGGCCCAGTTTCTTTCTCCCTATTTTAAAACACCATATCTCGGCCTAAGAGAGTTAGGCCCAAAGGGCATATCCCATTCTCCTCCCATTCTGTAAAACCAAGGCTGACATTAAAAGAATGGAAATGGGCCCCAGCTGAGGTGGCGATGACGTGGCGGTGAGGTGGAATGGGGCCCACGGGTTAAAGAAATGGGGGAGAGAAAAGAGCACTTACAGGGCTCGAAATGGGAGAGAGTGAGGGCGAGGGGAGGTTCGCCGGTGGTGGTTCCCGTACTCCGATCACGAAGCAGCCACACACACAGAGCGACATGAACGAAAAGGAGGAGGGAAGAAGGCTCACCGAGGCGCGGGCTCGACGCTCGTCGGAAAACGCCGTCGAGGATCGATTGGGCACGATTTTGTCTCGCCGGAGATGGATTCCCGTCAGAGAACGCCTAGGGGTGACCAAGGAGGGTTAAAGTCGAGGCTTTTCGCAGTTTGGAATCGAAAGGAAAGGAAGCGGGACCTTACCGCTCGGAATCGGAAAACAGAGGAGGGAGGGAGGCGGTGGCGTCGTCGGCTCCTCCGGTTGGCTGTTGGCTACTGCTGGTGGTGTCCCAAGGAGGTGTTGTTGCTGCTGTAGGATGGAGAGGATGGAAGAACGAGGTGGGCATTTTTCTCTCGGTAAACAGGGACGGGAAAAGGAACTGCGGTGGTGGTTGGCGACGGTGGTGGAGGGAGACTGGTGGTGACGGTGTGGTGGTGGCTGCCGATGCGGGGAGGTGATGATGGGCCTGTACAGATGAACAAGGAAGATGGAAATGGAGCTTCCTCTCGGTAATTCTCAAAGGGAGAGAGCAAAAAGAGGATTTGGAATTGAAATGAAATGTGCAGAGTGGGGATACTGTTTCTGATTTTTGAAGGGAAAAGGAGCTTTCTGCAGGAGTTGGCGTGAGGGCTAGCTGTTGCCCGAAATGGAGAATTCAGGGACGTGGGAGAAGAGAAAAGGAGGAAGTGTTGTTGAGCTTAAAAAGGGGAAAGTGTACAGCTAGATAGGGCTGAGCCTTATCAATTTCGGAAGAGAGGGAAAAAAAGATCACAAGTGGTGTCAAAACTAATTTCAAAATACCCGAAAATAAATCCCAAAACCCGCTCTTGACTTAACTCGATCAAAAATAAGGTTTTAAATTTTCTAAAACGAATTTAATAATGAAATCCGAATATCATTTTTTTCAAATTCTCGGTCTATGAAAACGGAATAAAATCTCTTTTCCATAAATTTTAAATTTTGGTCGGAATCCGCTTTAAGAGTCTTAAAATCCGAGTTGGATAGTTTTTCTGCTAAATCCCGCTTTAAAATTCATTTTGATTTTCTTTTACCGAGAAATTATAATTTAAAAATCCGAGCCTTTACATTTGTGATAGTGTAGAATGCTTTCCCTTTTCTGTATTATTCTATTCTACTTCTGTACTTCGGTTCGGGTTTGGTTTGTTTGTGTTCTTTTTAGTTTTTTGCATTATTATCAGATGGTCAGTGATGTCCTTGAGTTGCCTAAATATGTTCCATTTTTTTGTCATCCTTTTTTAGGGGCTGTGTTTTTTCACTAAATTGAACACATGGGAACCCAAAAAGTGAGATTTTTTCACTATGTTCCCTTAGTCTTCGCATTCCAATCACATCTTTTCACAATTAAATAGATGGGCTTCGAAGCGTTCTTAGTTATCAAATTCTATCACTATAGGACAGTTATCCAATAATGTGAATGCATGGTTCTTTATAGGGGTGGGCACAAATCCCACAAATCCCGTCTCGTCCCGCATCCCGTCCCGATCCCGGTGGGATTTAGAGAAAAAAGTTTCAATCCCGTCCCGCAAAAATTACGCGGGACGGGACGCGGGACGGAGAGTTTGAATCCCGCAAATCCCGTCCCGTCCCGCATATATATACAATTATATATATTTATATATTTTAATTAAAATTAATAGAAATATAATATATATTATACCTTAAAATTTATTTAAACCCAAAATTTAAAATTTAAAGTAATAATAAAAACACTCAATATATAAGAAAGAACTTACTATTTTTTATGTAATGAGATTTTCATTTTTTCCTACTACTTACTAATTCTTTGAGTTGCTAGTTGCTACTGTATTTTCATTGTTGGATTCAATTTGTTGCTACTATCTCTACTGATTTGTTTTTTTTATGTAATGGGATTATTAAGTTATTATGCATGACTTTAATTTGCACCTTTCTCCTTGTTATTTTTGGATTGTATTTTATTCATTTTTTACGGGGGATAAATCCCGTCCCGTCCCGATCCCGTCCCGTCCCGTGAGGGATAAGACCCTGCGGGATTTGAAAAAAATATATTCAATTCCGTCCCGCAAAAAATACGCGGGACGGGACGCGGGATTACCCCAATCCCGTCCCGTCCCATGCCCACCCCTAGTTCTTTGTGTTTGATTTTTGGGCACCTAAATATGAATCTAATCGTGGAGGATATTATTTGTTTTTTTTCCAATGTTTTTTCTCCAAGTGAATTGATTCCTAATAGCAAATATTCTCTCAAATCGCAATTGTCTTTAAAGATGGTTAAGGTTCTATATCTACTCACGTGGGGTTCACACTCACCTTCCTAGGGGTGGAAATGGGGCGGGTTATAGGTGGATGAAGCCACTCCATCACCCGCCCCGCGGGTAAATAATTTCACCCGCTCCACCCATCACCCACAAACTCCTTCACCCTCACCTGCCCCGCGCGGGTGATGTGGATGGAGCGGGTACCCAATGGGTGTAGTGATGATTCTTCGAGTTACTTTAAAAGATGAATAAAAACTTAAAATTTAATTTATAAATATTACAAATATAAGTTCGTGGACTTCAAATACGCGTTATACACTCATACATCACAATAATGTGTTATTTAAAATTACAAAATGAAAATAAAATAGATGAGAATAGAACTTGAAGAGTAGATAGTAGTAGAATCGCATGTTTTCCATTTTTAATAATTGAGCGGATCCACCACATTATCGATCCTAACATGCACATGAACAAATAAAACTATATGTTATCTATTAAAGATGTAAAAAAAAAAGATAGACAAATACAATTAGAAAAAAATAACTTACATTTTCAATTGGAAAGGGTAAAATAGTCAAATCACACACTTATATAGATAAACTTTTAGGGTTTTATGCGGGTATGCGGGGCGGGTGAATGGGACGGGTTAATGGGTGGATTATTGGGGCGGGTAATGGGTGAAAAATCTTCACCCATAATCCATCCATCACCCGCTCCATCCGTCATCCATTTTTTTGCGGGTTTTCACCCGCAAAATTAATACGGATGGGGCGGGTGGAACGGTCACCCGCAGGTAATTTCCAGCCCTACACCTTTCTTTTCTAAGCTATCTTGAATTTCATTCAAATCATCTATGATTAAACATGGATAGTCGATGCCTTGGACAAACTGTTGAAATTTTGCCCAGATGCTCGATTTGTCCTCTTTATTTGGTTGTCCATAAACGAAAAAGATAGCCAGCTCTACTCTTCCAACTTAATTTTCATATTTGAGCGCTATGAATCTATGATCCGTGTGAATTATTTGAATAGATTCATAATGAAGGACATTATATCAAGTATCAACAATATCTTTTTGTAAAGATGTTATATCAATAATAATAATTTTATCATTATTATTAATCAATTATTCAATTTCTAATACTCTTTTACGTGTGATCTTAAAATCCGAATAAAATAATAATAGATTAAATCTAATTTATCCATAAATGATAGTTTGCTTCTAAGTTCTAACAAACCATTACAACTAGCTAAATTATTTGAATTATAAATTTCCAATTTAATCTTATTATATTATCTTTGTTAATGTGGATTTATGGAGTTAATTAAGTCAAAAGAAGTTAAATAAATTGGGTATCTTATGGAGGAGCTGCCTAATGCCTATGAACAACACACTTGACCTTCACGATCAGGAAAAACCCTCTCAAGGAAGGTGAGAAATCTGTTGGAGTACAACTGCGGTTCTAGAACAGAAATCGATTTCGGATCACAGTACGTCGACTTCCACGCGTGCTCCAACTTCTTCCTCAAGCTGTAGTCTTGCAGGATATCAATAATGCCAAGGTACAGCACCACGTCGTATACCTCAAACAGCTCCACCTCCGTTGGATCCGTCTCGTCGTGTGGAAGCTTCCGAATCGCCCTAGCTGGCATGTTCACCCCCAGCTGGATCCTCAACCTGCAGCAGTATGAAATGAAGACACAAATCTTAAGAAAAAAGGAATTCATTTGTGTCATTGACCTACTCCTAGTGTAATGGATGCATCCAAACTTGATGCATTGTACAGATTGAGTTACCTTGCAGTGCCGGGAAGAAGAAGATCAACTTCCCTGTCCCCCGCTGAATAGGCTCGAAGAGTTTTACCACGGATGTGAGGGCCAGGAGTGGTGTTGACTGAGCTCGGTTCGTGGTTCACCATGAGTAGTCCCGTTGGAGGAATCAGTAGCTCTTCTCTTGAGGATATGCCTGCACCCATAAAAAAAAAAAAAAAAAAAAAAAAACTCAGTTGCTGAGTATATTTTCAATGCATATATGTAGTAGGATGGGAGACATTGGAATGAAATGATAACCATAGGAGTCTGTTTCCGGGTTGCCCCGAAATGTATCCGATGGCTCCAAGAGAGGCTTCAGATGATCCGGAGCTCGAAAATGCAGTCCCAGAAGCAGGCTGTAATCGATGATCTTTTGGGACTCTAGAAACTGGCAATCTAGTGACAGTTGTCTGCAATAGTTTTACAGCAGAAAATCTAGATTCAAGAATGGCATCAATCATAGCGTATTGAATACAAGGGAGGTAGAAATGGTGTACTCGAAGAGTGCTTCTCGCAAAAGCCGGTCCATATAGAACTCGTATTTAAGATCAAGATCCTTCAATGTGGTAGTCTCGGTAATCTTGTCTTTGTTCGTGCATCGCCCATATGTCGAGCCCTTCAAGTCATAGCGCTTGTGGATTCTGAGCTCGGTATAGAACATATTTCCCATCACTATGAAACGCACCTTTCTGCCATGCTTCAGTTTTATGCGGTGCAGCCCAAAGAATTTCGTGATGAGAGTGTTTTCGTAGTGGCTTACATGTTCGTAGTAGCCAGGAAGCATTTTCAGCAGAACCTACAAAGTGAAAGTAATATAAAAGGTTGGTTCATAGATACCTCTATGATGAACAACAAATCAACAAGAAAATAGATTCAGGCTCTGTTTCTTCTTCCTTTAACGAACCTTAACTTCAGCTTTTCTAAGTGTCTTGATGACGAATTTATCATCATGAGAAAGGTAGAAGATGCACCCACTTTTCCCTGGAGAAGAAAGCTCTCTCAAGCCATCGTCGCCGCATATAGACATCATGTAATCAGCTGCATCCAGCTTGAACAACTCCCTCAAATTCCTGCAAATAGATGACAGTCATTGGCATACTTCAATATAAACATGAAATTATAAACTAAAAAACCAAGTCTTAACACAACTTCATCACTAATACATCAACATGGAAAGGATATAAATCCAATCTAGAGACCTCATCTGATGAGAAATGCGAACAATTTCTCCTCTGATACTAAATTTCTTACCAGTCAATGAAAGTTGTAGAGTACCTGAATACCATAGGGCAGTAGTCCTTCCAGTGAAAGTCAAGAGAGTAATGAGGAGGCGTCAACTGAGTACCGCTTCTAGGGAAACACATCTTTATCCTGGCTTGCTTGCCAAAATCAGCAGACCTTACTTGTCGAGCAGGCACCGGTGTTATCTTTCCAACTGTATACCTGACATTGAAAACAGAAAAAATGATGTTCCGTATCATTTCCCAGTTTCCTGTGAAGATTGGCCTTATTACCTGATACCAAGTTGCAGATTCAGCATCAAGTAATGACTCTGATTACCGCTGAAGATTTTGATGCAAGGATTTATCTTAACTTTTGTAGCAGGAAATTTTATTTTTTGTTTGTTTTTGCTGGATTTGCGTTCGTTTTTCTTGATCCGTTCTCTGATCAGAACACCCTGCATGTACTCCCTCTCAAAGACAATATCATTTGCATCCTTGATCTCAGATTGATCAATGCTTTGACTGCTTGATGAACTGCACGAGCTGTCTTGAGATGAAAACTCCCTGGCAAGATCGCGCAGCATCCAGTCTTGATCAAATGATGTCTTTCTTGATGATTGGTCTAAGTTCCTTCGCAAGCTACGGCTAGACAGCTTTTCTGAGACACTGCGGTTGACTCTCGGCTCCATAGTCTTACACCTGAGACCTGCCTTGGTCTTAGATGAAGCAAGTGCTAGCTTGTGCTTCTCCTTGCCATCGTACCCTGCAGAGAGGCCCCACTTTTTCAACGGTGGATGCTTGCTTCCGGCTGGATAGAAAGTCCCCCTTCCATCCTTAAATCCCCCTGTCCAATTCCCAAAGTAATAGCCACCATCCGAGAACCTATAAATCCCGGAACCATGCCTTAAGCCGTTGAGCCAAAACCCATAGAAGACATCACCATTAGTCCATTTCATGATCCCTCTTCCAAACATCCTCCCATCTTTCCAAGTACCGATAAAAGTGTTGCCAGAGCTCCAAACATACTTTCCGCTCCCCTCACGCTCTCCCTCCTTCCACGTGCCTTCATACGCATCCGAATTGTAGTACTCTTTCCTTCCATAGCCTTGCATAGTGTTCATCCTCCAAGTTCCACAATAGGTGTACTGATCAGGGCAGGTGAATTTGCCATCGCCATGAAAGTACCCTCCGGAGAACTCACCTTCATAGACTGACCCAGAAGGCAAACTCATCCTGCCTTCCCCAGTCATTTTCCCCAATTCCCAATCCCCTTCATAAACTGTTCCATCTGACCATGTGTATCTTCCATGGCCATGGGGTAACCCTCTCAAAAGATCACCTATATATGAATCCCCATTTGGGAATTGCGTTTCCTCAGCTCTGTTGATTTAACAATAAGAGCACATACCCCCATGAATGAACAAAACATCTAAAGATTGAAATTTAAACTGAACTGAATGGAAAACTTAACAGAATTACCTTTCTAGGTTCTCCATTTTGAGCAAAAACCCTAGACTATGAGGATTCATTGGCAATTCCTGCACACCAAAAGCCTAATTGAGAATAAAATTGAAAATTGAGCTTCAAATCACAATTGACAGAAAGTAAACAACAAATTTCCAAAATGAATGCAAAGATGCTATACTCCCACCATGAACATGAAAAAGCAAGATTCCAAATGTAGGGTTTATCCACATGTGCATCAACTGTCAAAGGTAACCTCCAATGGAAACAAACACTTTATGAATTAAGTAACATCAAAGGGACAAAACGAAAACTAGGTGGTTACAGAAAGCAATCACTAACCCACCAAAGGTTCTTGAATCCGTGTTAGGTTAACTAATTGATCGAAGCTGCAAACACAAGATTCCAAAATAAACTTACCAAAATAAGCTACTACTTATTTACAAAAACAGAAACCCTCCCGGTGAGCTTCCGAGCTGTTCAATGGATTTTGTTTTCAGCTCCACGGACGGAAGATGACAAGATGAAGATGACAGGGCGGGAGTGAGGGAGAGTGTATACCCAGAAGAACAAAACAAAGAGTTTTGATTTGATTTGATTTCACGACGGAAAAAGAGGGTGCACGGGGTATGGTGGGGGTGGGTCGCAGGGGATAATTTTGGCGCTTTTAATCAGGTGGCCACCACCACACCATAACACAAATGCAATCTGCTTAAGTAAGGCATATATATAATTATAAATTATAAATTATAATTATCTCCTCATTATTAACGTTGTCTTTATTTTTTGGGAATTAATTTAATTTTTAAAAAAAAACTTAGAGCTGCCATTGTCGGTCAGCTAACGTGGCTCCCCCAGTAAGGCAAGAAGGTTTACATGGTGATTGGTGACGCCCATCTGGTCTTGATTTTGTAAATAGAGAGTGGTCATCTTCAAAAATTTTATGTACTCCACTTCTAACCGCAAGTCCTCTCTGACTGAATTATTTCGGAATGGATATCATCCTCTATGGTCAATTACATCAAAATTCCACAATCTTTTAGAGAAGAATGAAATTCGTTTGAAGGTTTTCCTATATCGGAAAAAAAAAAAAAAATTGGTGGCAAAACCAGGGAGGACAACCTCCCCACTACAAAAAGAGGAAGCAAAACAAAAATTACACAGGACACAACTGAGTAATGGACACTCCCTGCTCATCCTTCATGATGAACTGAGTCGTACAGTCAGGAGGCTTCGGAAGAACATGTTAGCCCAGGGGAAAGAAGAAGGCAAAATAGGGGGTGCGAAGGCTTAATATTCTTCGCAATTAGGTTCATCACAACCTCTGAATCTAACTCAATCAAAACTTTCCTTAGACCCAAGTCCAATGCCACTTCCAAACCTCTAAGAATACCCCAGCATTCCGCAACCGGGAGTGGTCATCTTCAAAAATTTTATGTACTCCACTTCTAACCGCAAGTCCTCTCTGACTGAATTATTTCGGAATGGATATCATCCTCTATGGTCAATTACATCAAAATTCCACAATCTTTTAGAGAAGAATGAAATTCGTTTGAAGGTTTTCCTATATCGGAAAAAAAAAAAAAAATTGGTGGCAAAACCAGGGAGGACAACCTCCCCACTACAAAAAGAGGAAGCAAAACAAAAATTACACAGGACACAACTGAGTAATGGACACTCCCTGCTCATCCTTCATGATGAACTGAGTCGTACAGTCAGGAGGCTTCGGAAGAACATGTTAGCCCAGGGGAAAGAAGAAGGCAAAATAGGGGGTGCGAAGGCTTAATATTCTTCGCAATTAGGTTCATCACAACCTCTGAATCTAACTCAATCAAAACTTTCCTTAGACCCAAGTCCAATGCCACTTCCAAACCTCTAAGAATACCCCAGCATTCCGCAACCGGGAGTGAGCAGAGGCCGATATTGAAGGCGAAATCGGCCACCCACTGAGCATTCGCATCCCTGATGACTCCTCCAGCTCTAGCCCGAGTCCCTTCCCGAAGAGCCCCATCTATGTTGACCTTAAACCAACCAACTTCAGGTCTTTCCCACGTAATATTCCTCGCGACTCTACGGTTCTCTTTCATACAGCTGCATGGCCGGTCTGTCCGCGGCTTTCTTATACTCCCTAACCACTTCCAAACACGCCTCCTTGGTGATACATACTCGACTCGGATTGAGCGAGTACAACTCTCAATCGTCCGGTGTCAAGGTAAATCGATTAACCTTATTGTTGCGGAAAACCCTTTGGAAGGAATTCCCGTGTAGAATAGCTCGGAAAACGGAATGGAAGATGCAACTAGGGAACGTCGGAGAGCAATCGATAGACAAGAGATTCCTGCAGAGGCCGCGAGGTGGCCAGAGGAGCCGCGGGGCGGCCGAGACATCGGAGGTCTTCTTCTCTTCTACGCAAGAGGCTGGGTTCGGCACGGGCTAGCGCTCGTTGTCGTGGTGGTTGTGATTGCAGACGGGGGTGGATGACCGGCGACGGTGTAGTGGCGACGGCACCGACGGTTAGTGGTGGCGGAGGTGGTGCAACAGCGGTGGTGGGTGGTGGTGAGGATGAGTGAAACTACGAATCTCTTCCAAGCAAGGATGAGATCCCGATCTTCAATCAATTCCAACGAGAACCTTTGATTGAAGATCTCAATTAAAATTCAGCAGTAACAAAATAGCAAGAACGATAAGGTTTGTGACGTCAGGGAGGAAAAGGGGGAGTTTCACTCAACGCTCTCCAATTCCTCTAAATTTGACGTAAAAATAAATGATAACCTAATAGAGTATTTAAAGAGAATACTACTAAACCCTAATTACTAATGGGCATAAATAACTAATGGGTTGAGCTTCCTATGGAAAGGAAGTCCACAACTCTTATTAATAATAATACTTAAAATAGAAATATGTTTTTGTAATAATAAATGCTTTATTAATGAGACGTCGGAGTCGTATCCTACAGGAACTGGAACACATCATACTCCCCTCCTTGGGAGGGAAGCGTCCCTACTTCCTTATCCAGTGATAGAGAGTTGTCATAAAATGGAAGTGTACGTGACAGGGGGCAAGACATTCGATCTCATCTTCAATGGCGGGATCCACGGTGGCGCCTTCTTATCAGACTTGAGGAGGATATCATTCTCCTCCACTTGTCCTTGCACCAAATTGAAGATGACTAGTGAGGAAGGAGAAACATCCATGAGGCAACAGGATGGAGGAACGGTTGGAATAAGTGCCAGAAAAAATCGAGGTCTAGCAACCCCCAAAACAACACCTTTATCTTCAATAAACATAGAGCCAACATTCACCCAAACCTCATCCGTTGTAACTTTCCCATTGTCTAGTTGCATCACAAATTCGGAGGCATTCCCCATGGATTCTGACAGTTTATGACCCACCGTTGGAAAACTCGTCGAGTCAGCTTCTCAACAAGACTGAGTTGACTCAATTATGAGGTCGGGGTCAACGGGAATATGTGTTTCAATTTTGTCGCGCTGGGCAACGAATTCTGTAACAAACTTTTCTATGGGCTCCTAAAATTTTGCAAAATCCATATATGTCACAAGCTTAACTACTTCCGCTACATATGATGGTACAGGATGTGCTAACTTATTTCTCATAAAACAAGAATCGGGAGAAATAACATAATACTTCTTTCTCATCAAGGATTTCAAATACCTCCATTTGGTGATCCGAGCAAGACCAGCAGAAGCTCCGGCACGTTCCATTCGATTCCACCAGTACACAGCCTGCCCACAGAAGAGGTATAATGTCCACTCTACTTTCTCAATCTCTGAAAGTTCATAATAATCAAGCACATACTCGGTGTTCGTCTCCCAATCCAGATATTCATCCGGTTCGACAATTCCATCAAAAGTAGTCAACGCTAACCCATATTTAGCATCATAAAAATATGATTTCATTTGCTGAGAGTATGAATCAAAAAAATAACGCTTCTCAATTGCATTGAAAGGGTCGGGAGAGAAAAAAATAGAGATCGAAGGACTTACAAACTGGCTAGGCTCTGATACCAGTTAATACATACTCGACTCTGATTGAGCGAGTACAACTCCCAATCGTCTGGTGTCAAGGTAAATCGATCGACCCTTGTGTTGCGCTCAGAAAACAGAATAACGGATGCGACTAGGGAACGTTGGAGAGCAATCAACAAACCGGAGGTTCCTGCAGAGGTCGCGGGGCGGCCAAAGGAGTCGCGGGGCGGCCAGAGGAGCCGTTGGGCGGCCAGAGGAGTCGCGGAGGTCTTCTTCTCTTCTGTGTGAGAGGCTAGGTTTGGCACGGGCTAGGGCTCGTTGTCGTGGTGGTTGCGATTGCAGACGGGAGTGTGGGTGACCGGCGGCGGTGTAGTGGCGACGACACCGACGATCAGTGGTGGTTCGGTGGTGGCGGAGGTGGTGCAACAACGGCGGTGGTGCGGATGCGTGAAACGACGAATCTCTTCCAAGCAAGGATGAGATCTCGATCTTCAATCAATTCCAGTGAGAACCTTTGATTGAAGATCTCAATTGAAATTCAGCAGTTACCAAATAACAAGAACAATAGGGTTTGTTACGTAAGAGAGGAAAAAGGTGTTGTGGAGGAAAACTAGTCAAATAAATATAAATATATAAACGAAACCAGCTCGCTGTCCAAGCAAATAAAATACAAGAATCCCTCCCGCTGTAGTGGTAGGATTTCAGGATCGTATCCATAAGGAAGCGTGTTAGCGCTCGCCTAATCAGTTCCAAATTATGCCCTAGAAATCGACCAGAAGCTAACTCGACATCAACCAAAGTAGTTGATGTCGACCTAAGTTGTCGATCCCTGTAAAGCTGCACAACAGAAGACAAAAGCAGACTCGACGTTGAGTAGAAGTACTCGATGTTGACTCAGTGTACTCGATGTCGACCAACGGTTGTCGATGTCGAGTTCGTCAGTGCCGAAAAACATAACCTTGGAATAAAATGAGCATCGGAAAAGATGTCCGAAGAATAAAAGATGGATGCGAAGATGATGAACAGAAATAACACAGATTGAGGTTTTATAAATCAATAAACTAAAGACTTCCAAGATCGGGGTTTCAACGCCACAACGATAACCAAGTAAGAATTATGCCAAGTTATAAAAGATTATGCCTTTTCATCAAATAACTTTCGTCATTAACAATTAAGAATATAGAGGCTTTTGCATAAACCTTAATTATTACTAACCCTTTTTAATGATTAATCCAAATTAATATTAAGATCACTTTCGCTTCAATAATACAAATAAGGATCACCCGCTACAGTCGTAGAAGAATCACAAATAGGGATAGAAGATGAAATCGCATATAAAAATCATACCTTTGATGCATGACCCTACATGGCTACCGTCGGGCTCACCCCGACCCTATAAGCAGGGTGACTACTCGATCTTCATCATGGTAATAAACATCAATATTATAAAAGAAACTACTTGTATTAAAATAAACGAAAGCTTAATTACAACCGTTTGAAGCCAAATTTGCTCTCGCTCCTACAACTCCAATCGGCCAACTCTCTCTCTATCTCTACTCTACAGTGCACAATTGCTTGTGGAATTGAATGAATAAAAACTAGCCCCTAGGGCTTTATTTATAGTGCTCAACCCTAGCTAATCTAGGAAAGAACAACTATATCTTCTATCTAAATCTCTATATCTAAATCCTAAGATGAATATTTGATAATTAAATAAAATAACACAATTAGAAATCCCCATAGGTAACTTAGGGAATTACTAATATAGATAAATGTCTTCCATGTAGATAGAATCTCGTTCCTTTGCTTGGAAGTAGTTTTTCTCTCGACCAGACTTCTCGAAATCGACTCGGATTCGCTCTGATGGTCCACTCGACATCGAGTAGGTTACTCGACGTCGAGTACATGTGTGATGTCTCGGCTCAGCTTCACTCGACCTCGTCTTCTATGGCTTCACTCGACATGTGTGTATGGAGGTCTTCACTCGACACCGAGTAAGGTATTCGACGTCGACTTCAAGTGTCGAGCGGTTGCTCTTCTCTATTTCTGCTCTTGGTGCTGGGTCCAACTTTCACTCCACGTCGAGTCACCCGGTAGACGTCGAGTGACTTTGCAGTAGACGTTGAGTTGTTTCTGAAATATTAAGCAAGAACTAGTGTAGATCTCCATAATTGGCAAATAAGCATAAACTACACATATTCTGTATTATTCTAACCCCAAAGTATAAAATACAGATAGAAATCGAATTAGATTTAAGGGAAAACATGGTAAATTGAGCGCACATCAAATGGGGAGTTTCAACTCAACGCTCTTCAATTCCTCTAAATTTGACGTAAAAATAAATGACAACCTAATAGAGTATTTAAAGAGAATACTACTAAACCCTAATTACTAATGAGCCTAAATAACTAATGGGTTGAGCTTCATATGCAAATGAAGTCCACAACTCTTATTAATACTAATACTTAAAATAGAAATAGGTTTTTATAATAATAAATGTTTTATCAATGCGACATCGGAGTCATATCCTACAGGGGCTGGAACACATCACTTGATCACCACCGTGACTCCAGCTCCCTGGAAGACCACTTCATTTATGCATTTCCATAGCCTCCTAACAGCCACAGCCAAGATGTTATTGCGAAGCCAAGCCGCAAAGGGAAGGTGCCAATAATCACGTCCCCCTAACAGCCACAGCAAAAACGTAACTTGTTCTTTATGAATGACATATTGATGTTTGCCGGGGTGGTCTAGTGGTAAGGAGCAAGAGGAGGAGTAAGGAGGTCCCGGGATCGATCCCTGCTTCCGCCTCTTTCCTTGGGTGAAAATCCAAGGTTTACCTTGCTCCTTACCACTGGGTCGAGCCGGTCGGCACAAGCCGGTTTACCTAGTATGTGGCTCTTGCTGACTGGGTCACGTGCTCGGGGTTTGCCACCGAAAGTGGGTTCCTCGTCATCAAAAAAAAAATATTAACAACACCACAATCCTTAAAGAGATGGATAAGAGTTTCATCAGCACTTTTACAAACCGGACAAAGAGCGGAATTGCCAATACCTCGTCGCACCCGCTCAACGCTGGTCATAATACCGCCCTTTCTCAGAAGCCAGGCAAACGTACGCACCCTCTCATTGATCTGAAGACCCCAAATGTTCTTGAAGAAACCCCTATCATTGCATTTCATATCATTTTTTCCAGATCGACAGGTATCCCGAACTGGTTGTGTACTCGCCATCCTTTGACGTCATTGCCTAGAAGGGAACATCTTCCCCTTCCGAGACAGACACCGTAGCGATTCTTAGGAGAATACTAGACGGGAGGTGACTGTTAAACGCCTCCTAGTGCCAGCCCACTCCCTCAATCTAGAATTCCTCAGCCATTATGGGATGGTCATCATCCTGATTGTGTAGAGCCATCTCCTGGAGTGGTTCTTCAATTAACCACTTATCCTTCCAAAAATCAATACTTTCTCCATTTTACAGGTTCCACCTTAAGCATGGGTTAATGACATCCCTAAGACCACGCCGTAAGCTCTTCCAAACATGAAAAGCACCAGAAGATCACCCCAGGGCTATCCTAATATACTTACTTTGTAACACCTCACGCCACAATCCTCCATTCCCCATCAGAAAGCGCCATCCGCGCTTAGCTATGAGGGCAAGGTTCATTTCCTCCATGGTTTTAATCCCAACGCCCCCTTGCTCTTTAGGCTTGATCACCTCCTCCCATGTTACTTTGTGAATCTTCCGTTTGGGTTTAGTCGAACCCCAAAGAAACCTTTTGGAGATCTTGTCCAACTTCTTACACACACCATTCGGAACGCTCAAGGTCCCCACACAATAAATGGGGAGAGAGCAAAGGACCGCCCTTGTTAGCGTAATTCGACCTGCAAAGCTCAACAAGCTGGACTTCCATCTTGCAAGTTTAGTAGAGAATTTATCAATAATGAAGTCGAAATCCATACCTTTAATCCTGGAATGCAGCATGGGGACGTCCAAGTAGTGACCAAGGTCAGTTGTAGCCTAGATACCACTGGCCACTTGGATTTTCTCTATCAGCTCCGTCTTCATATTCTTGGATACAAAGAATTTCGATTTCTAGAGTGAAACCCTCTGTCCGGACTCCGGATGCCTCGCGGAACATGTCAAGACACTTCCTAATCACACAAACTTGCGAGAAAGAAGCCTCGGCAATCATCAATATGTCATTCATAAAGAACAAATGGGAAAGAGTCGGACCATTCCTAGCCACTTTCAACGGTTTCTAGTTCCCATCCTCTACTTCCCAGTTGATCATATGAGACAATCTCTCTAAGCAAAGTATGAATATATAAGGCGATATCGGATCTCCTCGGCGGATGCCCATCAACGACATGAATTGTCTCGAGACCTTCCCATTCCCCAACACTTGAATCTTAGCTCCTCTAACACACACCATCACCCAGCGGATCCACTTGCTTGGAAGCTTAGCCCAATTAAGAGTGTCTTCGATGAAGTCCCGGTACAACCTGTCATACGTTTTTTCAAGGTCCAGCTTCAAGCAGATCCAACCTTTACCCCATCTCTTCCGCCTCATAGTGTGGATGACCTCTTGAGTAATGACGAAGTTGTCAGAGATCACTCTTCCGAGGATGAAGCTGCCCTGTGTAGGTCCCACTAACTTCCCATGAGAGGTTGAATTCTAGTAGAGAGCACTTTGGTGATAGCTTTGTACGTAACATTGCAAAGACCGATCCCACGAAACTGATTAATCCTATCCGACTTCCTCACCTTAGGAAGAAGCGTGATCAGAGTGTCGTTGATCCCACTAGGTAGCTCACAAGTCCTGAAAAAGTTAATCACCATCTCCATCACAGAAGGTCCAACCACCTCCCAGCATTTCTGGAAAAAGACCGGTTGGAAACCGTCGATCCCTTGGGCTTTGAAGGCTCCCATGCCCTTAATTGCATTCCAAATCTCCTCCTTAGAAACCTCCTTTTCCACATTTAGCCAATCTGAATTCACAATTCTTGGGAAATCAGCAAAAACAGTGATGGTCACACCATTTGTCCTTTCTTCCATATAGAGTTTTTCAAAGAATTTCAGATCAAGCTCTTCCAGCTCCGTTTTTTTTTCCTCAATCCAACTATCATTATCACAGACACTACTAAAAACGCAGGAAATAGCTACGGAAAATAGCAACGACATTGGCCACAAATGACCGTGGCTAACCGGTTTAGCCACGGAAATAGCCACGGGTGGGCCATCCGTAGTCATATGCCTCGTGACTAATAGCGACGGCTGTTTAGCAATGGATTTAGCAACGAATTGTCAGGTCGTGGCTAAGCCCGTGGCTAGTGATGGACATTTGAATCTCGTGGCTGAGGCAACGAATTCAGCTTCGAAATTAGGCCATTGCTGAATTCGTGGCTATGTTCGTAGCTAGATTCGTTTCTACAAATAGGTCATGTGCCTTGCTGATTTCATGGCTAAGCCGTTGCTATGATTGTTTCTATTGTTGTTGCTCGTTTCATTGGTAATGTTGTTGCTAAGGTTGTTGCTAGAGTTGTTGGTAATGCCAGTATTTGTCATTGCCGTTGTTGTTGCTCATTTTATTAGTAATGTTTTATATACTTAAAAATGTACAAAACTTTTATTAATACATCCAAAGCAATAACAAATCTAAATGTACATAAATAGGGTACAAAAATAAAAAATATATTCTATATACAAAAAAAACCCAAACTACAAATGAACAAATCAAAACATCCAATTTCTTGTTGACACAAACTCATGTTTATAGCATTCCTTGAACCAATTGGCACCCCAATAACCTGAGCAGCCTGCAAGATGAAATACAATATTGTAAGATGAAATAAAATATTATTCAACTAGTAATCCCCAACTTATTTAAAATAAATAAAGTATTTTGAGATGTCGTTTAATAGGATTGGAGCAAGAAAGTAAACAAAAACAAAATTAGGTATTAAAAAATCTAGACAACCTAAGTTATACCACCTGGAAACGAAATTTGTGTGAAACAGAAAAACGTATTGAAGAGGGTCACCCAGACTATCAGGATAACTAATTCATTGCAATTCAGCTATAAACTTTCGAGTTCAAACTTGCAGTTGTAAAATTTCAGCTTAACAGAACTAATTTGTTGCAATTCATGTGTAAAATTTTAAGTTCAAACTTTCAACTGTACAATTCCAACTTTACAGAACTAACCTGTTGCAATTCAGTTGTGAGATTTCAGCTGTACACAACTCGTTTCTTGAAATTAAATTGTACACTTTCAGCAGTAAACTTCCAATTAATGACAGCTGCAAGTATGCCATATAATGCATACTTGCAAAAATTGCCTGAAATGGGCAAGAACTCAGGAAGACAAATTTGAACTTTCATTTTTTTAAAAAAAAAACAGCAATGAAAATAAGCAAGGAGATTTTGAACGGTAAGCTAAACGTCTAATTAAAAACCAAGGTCAATGCCCATTTTCAGACCAAAAAAAAAGACTAGGAAATTGAAAAATCGAAAAGAAGCAAAGGAAAGGGACAACCTTGGAGTATTCAGCACCGGAAAACCACAAAGGCTGCTAATCGAAATTTCTGTCGCTTGCCATCGACCAATCGGACGGAAGCTGCTGGACATTTCCGGTACCGGAAAACCACAAACCCGGTTGCTAATCGAGAGAAACGGGACTATGTGAGAGAGATGGAGTGAGTACCGGTCGCCTGGTTCGATTTCGAGGATTTCAAGAACTGATTTCTTCCTTTATTTTGTGCTTTGTTTATACGGAGGAGAGATGGGGAAGAAGGGGAAAGGAGAGGGTGACGGTTTTGAAAAAACAGTGAGGGTGGACGAGTCTACCTTACAGATTTGAAGCAAGGAGGGAGCAGAAGGCGTCAATCCCTCCATCCTCGTTCTCCATGGTGCCGCCTCCTCCGATCTGACTACCGACGCCAAGTGCTGAATGAATGAAGGACCGGCGACGGTCTGAATATGGGCCAAGATCTGAAATTTTAGGGAGAGATCTGAAATTTTGGGGAGAGAGAGATCTTGAATGAAGGGCTAGAGGGAGGACTGAGGGTGAGCGAGAAGGAGGAGCCGAGGAATGGTGGCAGCTATGGAAGGGGAAGGCCGAGCGCACAGAAGAGGCTGCCATGGATTCTGGGAAGCGGAAGAAAATCAGTGAAGAGGGAGAGAGGAAAGGGAAACTGGATTTGGCTTGTGGGAAGCGGCACTTTAAGGTTAAAAGCCACTTTTTTCACCGCTTTGAATTTTGGCCTAAATTTTTGGGGGGAAATTTCCCGCTCAAAAATACATTGGGCGCAAACAATAATTTTGACAATCTGAATTGCTTTTTTTCTTCATAATTTACATTTAGAAAATAAACCTATCAATACAACAATTTATTATAAATATATATATATATATTTCCAATAAGTTTTAATCAAATTTAATTAGTTATCTATATATTTTTATAAGATTTTACCCAGCATCATTAAACTAGTTTAATATCCGTATCTTATGCGAATTTTTTAAATATCAATTTTAATATTTATAGGTTTGGTATAAAATAAATTCATATAAAAAAGTTTGTAATTGCATAATATTCATACAAAATTTTATTTCTTAAAATAAGTTTTTCTCAAATCTTAGAATAGGGTAATTTTTTTCTCATAACATACGTAGTTTTTTAAAATTAATATATAAGATTTTATTCTAATAAGAATTTATTAGATAATATAAGGTTTTATTAAATATTTAATCATTACTTATATGAGTTTTCCTCAAAACATACTCTTATAGTATTCTAACGAGAATTTATTAGTTAATATAAGGTTTTATTAAACATTAATTTGTTACTTATTTGAATTTTCCTAAAAACATACTTTAATAATATTCTAATAAGAATTTATTAGTCAATATAAGATTTTATTAAACATCTATTCACTACTTATTTGAGTTTTCATCAAAACACACTCTTATAGTTTCTTATAAGAATTTATTACTTAGTATAAGATTTTATTAGCTACTTATATGAGTTTTACTCAAAACATACTCTTAGAGTATTCTAATAAGAATTTATTAGTTAATATAAGAGTTTATTAGTTACTTATATGAGTTTTACTCAAAACATAACCTTATAGTATTATAATAATAATTTATTACTTAGTGGAAAGCTATATTAGCTACTTATATGAGTTTTCCTCAAAACATAACTTTATAGTATTATAATAAGAATTTATTACTTAGTATAAGGTTTTATTAGTTACTTGTATGAGCTTTCCTGAAAACATAATTTTATAGTATTATAATAAGAATTTATTACTTAGTATAAGGTTACTTATATGAGTTTTCCTCAACACATAACTTTATAGTATTATAATAAGAATTTATTACTTAGTATAAGGTTTTATTAGCTACTTATATGAGTTTTTCTCAAAACATAACCTTATCGTATTATAATAAGAATTTATTTCTTAGTATAAGGTTTTATGAGTTACTTATATGAGTTTTACTCAAAACATAACCTTATAGCATTATAATAAGAATTTATTACTTTGTATAAGGTTTTATTAGTTACTTATATGAGTTTTCCTCAAAACATAACTTTATATTCTTATAATAAGAATTTATTACTTAGTATAAGGTTGTATTAGTTACTCATATGAGTATTCCTCAAAACATAACTTTATAGTATTATAATAAGAATTTATTACTTAGTATAAGGTTTTATTAGTTACTTATATGAGTTTTCTTCAAAACATAACTTTATAGTATTATAATAAGAATTTATTACTTAGTATAAGGCTTTATTAGCTACTTATATGAGTTTTCCTCAAAACATAACTTTATAGTATTATAATAAGAATTTATTACTTAGTATAAGGTTTTATTAGTTACTTGTATGAGCTTTCCTGAAAACATAACTTTATAGTATTATAATAAGAATTTATTACTTAGTATAAGGTTACTTATATGAGTTTTCCTCAAAACATAACTTTATAGTATTATAATAAGAATTTATTACTTAGTATAAGGTTTTATTAGCTACTTATATGAGTTTTTCTCAAAACATAACATTATAGTATTATAATAAGAATTTATTTCTTAGTATAAGGTTTTATGAGTTACTTATATGAGTTTTACTCAAAACATAACCTTATAGCATTATAATAAGAATTTATTACTTTGTATAAGGTTTTATTAGTTACTTATATGAGTTTTCCTCAAAACATAACTTTATATTCTTATAATAAGAATTTATTACTTAGTATAAGGTTTTATTAGTTACTTATATGAGTATTCCTCAAAACATAACTTTATAGTATTATAATAAGAATTTATTACTTAGTATAAGGTTTTATTAGTTACTTATATGAGTTTTCTTCAAAACATAACTTTATAGTATTATAATAAGAATTTATTACTTAGTATAAGGCTTTATTAGCTACTTCTATGAGTTTTCCTCAAAACATAACCTTATAGTATTATAATAAGAATTTATTACTTAGTATAAGGTTTTATTAGTTACTTGTATGAGCTTTCCTCTAAACAAAACTTTATAGTATTATAATAAGAATTTATTACTTAGTATAAGGTTACTTATATGAGTTTTCCTCAAAACATAACTTTATAGTATTATAATAAGAATTTTTTACTTAGTAAAAGGTTTTATTAGTTACTTATATGAGTTTTCCTCAAAACATAACCTTATAGTATTATAATAAGAATTTCTTACTTAGTATAAGGTTTTATGAGTTACTTATATGAGTTTATTCAAAACATAACCTTATAGTATTATAATAAGAATTTATTACTTAGTATAAGGTTTTATTAGTTACTTATATGAATTTTCTTCAAAACATAACTTTATAGTATTATAATAAGAATTTATTACTTAGTATAAGGCTTTATTAGCTACTTATATGAGTTTTCCTCAAAACGTAACTTTATAGTATTATAATAAGAATTTATTACTTAGTATAAGGTTTTATTAGTTACTTATATGAGTTTTCCTCAAAACATAACTTTATAGTATTATAATAAGAATGTATTACTTAGTATAAGTTATATTAGTTACTTATATGAGTTTTCCTCAAAACATAACTTTATAGTATTATAATAAGAATTTATTACTTAGTATAAGGTTTTATTAGCTACTTATATGAGTTTTTCTCAAAACATAACCTTATAGTATTATAATAAGAATTTATTACTAGTATAAGGTTTTATTAGTTACTTATATGAGTTTTCCTCAAAACATAACTTTATAGTGTTATAATAAGAATTTATTACTTAGTATAAGTTATATTAGTTAATTATATGAGTTACTTATATGAGTTTTACTCAAAACATAACCTTATAGTATTATAATAAGAATTTATTACTTAGTATAAGGTTACTTATATGAGTTTTCCTCAAAACATAACTTTATAGTATTATAATAAGAATTTATTACTTAGTATAAGGTTTTATTAGTTACTTATATGAGTTTTCCTCAAAACATAACTTTATAGTATTATAATAAGAATTTATTACTTAGTATAAGTTATATTAGTCACTTATATGAGTTTTCCTCAAAACACAACTTTATAGTATTATAATAAGAATTTATTACTTAATATAAGGTTTTATGAGTTACTTGTATGAGTTTTACTCAAAACATAACCTTATAGTATTATAATAATAATTTATTACTTAGTATAAGGTTACTTATATGAGTTTTCCTCAAAACATAACTTTATAGTATTATAATAAGAATTTGTTACTTAGTATTAGGTTTTATTAGTTACTTATATGAGTTTTCCTCAAAACATAACTTTATAGTATTATAATAAGAATTTATTACTTAGTATAAGGTTACTTATATGAGTTTTCCTCAAAACATAACTTTATAGTATTATAATAAGAATTTAGTACATAGTATAAAGTTTTATTAGTTACTTATATGAGTTTTCCTCAAAACATAATTTTATAGTATTATAATAAGAATTTATTACTTAATATAAGGTTTTATTAGCTACTTATATGAGTTTTACTCAAAACATACTCTTAGAGTATTCTAATAAGAATTTATTAGTTAATATAAGATTTTATTAGTTACTTATATGAGTTTTTCTCAAAATATAACCTTATAGTATTATAATAAGAATTTATTATTTAATATAAGGTTTTATTAGTTACTTATATGAGTTTTCCTCTAAACATACCCTTATAATATTTTCATAAGAATTTATTAATTAGTTAATATATTTTTTGTTCAACACTTGTTAATTTATATAAAAAAATTCATAGGAACGTTAGGGCCCGTTAATGGGCCAATAGGGGAAAACATAGTCATATTTGGGCTGATTTAGCCACGGATTCAATCGTTGCTAAATCACCACTTCATTCAATGGGCTGAGATAAGATAATTGGGCTTTCACTAGTTTCTAATGGGCCGAGCCCATAAATTTTGGGAGAGTTTGTAACCGGATTCAGCCACGGATCGAGTGCAATCGGATAGCCCATTCATGATATATATCCGGCCCGCCTATAATTAGTGACCCAAGGCGCACTCACCACATATGTTCATTTAATTTCCGATGATTAATAGCCACAGATTTAGCGACGGATATTGTGTTGTGGCCATATCGGTGTCGAAAACAGCCACGACAATCCTATTCGTGGCTATGTTCGTGGCTATTTACTAACACTAACACATATCGAGCCACGGAATCAGCTACGGACATCTGGGTTGTTGCTAATAGCCACGAATGTTTTGGCATGTCAGACTAGGATGAGTATTAGCCACGAATATAGCCACGGTCAGGAACAGTCATGGCCAATGTCATCGCTAATGGCCACGAATATAGGGTCGCCTATAATCCGTGGCTAATCATCTGTAGCTATTTCCTGTTTTTTTAGTAGTGAGAAGAGACCTTCAACTCTGTTTCTTTTCCTTCTGACCACAGTCGAAGCATGGAATTTTTTTGAATTTCTATCTCCAAGGGCCAGCAGATCAATTCTCGATTTTTGCATCCATAGAATTTCCTCTTGTTCAAAGACCTCATCGAGGTTGTTCTTAATACGTTTTTCCTGCTCCTCCACGTTCATTCATGCTCCGAGAGTAATTTGCTTCTGAACTTCGTCCAGAGCCTTTGAAAGAAGAGTATTTCTCGTGAAGATGTTCCCAAAAACTCCCCTATTCCATTTCTTCAGCTCCCCACTCAAATTTGATAGGGTCGTCGTTGCTTCCATAGCCCCCCTTCGATTTAACCAACTTCTGGAACTTCGAGTGGGTTAGCTAAGCGGCTTCAAACCGAAGTGGACGTATTTTCTTATCTTTCCTAACCTCCGGATCAAGCTCGAGAAGCAAAGGGTTATGGTCAGAAGAGTACCTTGGGAGATGATGAACTCTAGCTTCCGACCAAGCAATCCTGTCCCCTATCGTTCTCATACTCCAAGTGAACTATTATCCAGTGAACCCCAGGTCAACGAGGTTAAAACGATTAATTGTATTCTTGAAGCATTGGGAGTCCTGTGAATAGCTCATGTTCCCCATGAGTCTTCTCCTTGGATAAGATACAGTTGAAGTCTCCGCCGATGAAAACATCACCAGACAGATTGTTGATCATTTGGACAATCGAAACAATCAGAAAATGTGGAAATCTGTGGAATCAATTGAATTGGACAAAGTGGAGTAACAACTCCATCAAAACAAGAACAGAGAGTTTGTTACAGAAGAACCAAAGTTCCGTTCTCCCGGCCAACATACAACTTGTTTATATTTCTGTTGCTCCTAACTGCACAAGGGGAAATTACCATTTTGCCCCTGAGGTTGCAGCCTAATGTCGAGGGAGAGTATATAGATCAATGTATACTCTCATATACCCCCCTCAAGCAGGACTTGCACTGGGCAAGACAAGGCCTAGCTTGGACCTGAGAAAGCTGTGTTGCTTGGCACCTAAAGCTTTTGTAAGAATGTCTGTTGTTTGCAAAGAAGAAGCCACATGATCAGTCTTGAGGAACCCTTGTTGTACCATTTCTCGAATGAAATGACAATCAATGCGGACGTGTTTTGTTCTCTCATGGAAAACAGGATTGAGAGCAAGGAGCTGAGCTGATTTGTTGTCACAGAACAAGGTGATTGGCAATGAGATAGGGATGAAAAGATCTGATAATAAGCCTTGTATCCACACTAATTCACTGGCTGCAAGAGACATACCACGGTATTCACTTTCAGTTGATGATTTAGAGACAACTTGTTGTTTTTGGTCTTCCAGGAAACCAGGGATGAACCAAGGAAGACACAGTATCCTGAAAGAGAGCGACCAGTATCCAAACAGTTACCCCAATCTGCATCTGAGTAACCATGAACTGTGAAGGAAGAGGTGGCTGAGTATGATAGAGCAAAATTGAAGCTGCCCTTACGATATCTAAGCAAATATATCAAGGTATTCCAGTGAGGTTGCAAAGGTTGTTGAAGAAATTGGCTCAACTGTTGTACAGTGTAAGAAATGTTAGGCCTTGTTAAGGTTAAGTACAAGAGGCGTCCAACTAACCTTCTGTAGTCCTCAGGGTTTGGGATAGGATCACCATCATGTGAAGATAGCTTGACCCCATGTTGCATAGGGAAGTCAGAGGGCTTGCAAGCTTCCATGTGAGCATCTTTGAGTATGTCTAAGACATACTTTCTTTGATTGAGCAATATGCTAGAAGATGATCTGGCAATTTTCATGCCAAGAAAGTATCTTGCTTTCCCTAGATCTTTGATGGTGAACTCACTGTGTAAGGCATCCTTGGTGAGAGCAATTTCAGAAGCTGAATCACCTAAGATGAGCATGTCATCTACATAGACCAGTGCTACTGTCATGTGAGAGCCAGACTTCTTGACAAATAGAGAGTAATCATGAGTAGATTGTATGAATCCCAATCTAACCATGAATTTTGTGAGCTCATAATTCCATTGTCTACTTGCCTGCTTAAGCCCATAAAGGGATCTCTTCAGTCTGCACACATGACCATCAGGAACCACTAGCCCTTGAGGGGGAGTCATGTAAACCTCCTCATCTAGGTAACCATGCAGGAATGCATTGTTGACATCAAGTTGATGAAGCACCCAACCCTTGGTAGCAGCTAAGGCTAGAATGACTCGAACTGTTGCAAGCTTTGCCAATGGTGAAAATGTTTGCTTGTAATCCTTGTCTTTGACTTGATTGTACCCCTTAGCAACCAGCCTTGCCTTGTGTCTCTCAATGGATCCATCTGGCCTGTACTTCACTTTGAATATCCATTTGCATCCTATTGCCTTCTTTCCTTGTGGCAATGGAGTGGTGGTCCAAGTATGGTTATCTGATAATGCTTTCAACTCAAGCTGCATAGCAGATTCCCATTCAGGAACTCCCTTTGCTTGAGAATAGGAATTTGGTTCAAAGGTGGAGCACATGTGTATATGTGATTGAATGAACTCAGGAGACAAGTGAGACAAATTTTGAATGGAAAATACAGCAAAAGATTCAGATTTTGATGAATCAGATAATCCTCTAGAGGGAAGATTGGAGCAAATGTAGTCTTGTAGGTGAATAGGCCTGTGTATGTTCCTCTTTGGTAATACAGGAATGACAACAGGAGAGGGAGAAGAAGATGATGAAATGTCAGGTATGATAGGGTTGCTGGATGGGGTGGTAGGAGTTGATTGAAGAGGAGATCCAGTATTCAATCTAGATGCAGAAGGAGGTGTTGTGTGATCAATGGGAGGAGAGTCATGGGAGTCAGAGGGTAGAGATTGATTTCCATGACCTGTGTCATATGAAGGAAAAGGTTGTAAGTCATCCTCATTGTCAACTGGGAAAGGTGATGAGTTGGAGGAAACCTGTGGTGAGGGTGCTTGTTTGAAAGGGAAGATATTTTCCTGGAATTGAACATGCCTGCTAATAATGACTTTCCTGAGTGTCAAGTCATACAGCTTGTAGGCTTTCTGCCCTGGAGGATACCCAAGAAACACACATCTCCTAGCAATAACACCAAGCTTGTCTCTGTGATCATTAGGTTGCAGAGCATAACATAAGCAACCAATCACTCTCAACTGATCATAGGAAGGAGGTCTCTGAAACAATACTTCAAAAGGTGACTTCCATTGTAAGCATGCAGATGGCATTTTGTTGATGAGATGAGTGGCACTCAACACACAATCTCCCCAAAACCTGATAGGCAGCCCAGCATGTAATCTAATGACCCTTGCAGTTTCTATCAAGTGCCTATGTTTTCTCTCAACTCTGTCATTTTGCTCATGAACTCCTGGGGTTGTTCTTTGATGTAAGATGCCTCTAAACAAAAGCAAATGCACACAATCCTTCTGAGTGAATTCTGTGCCATTATCAGTTCTAATAGACTTGACAGAAACTGGTTTTCCACCATGTTGAGAAAGCCAGTTAGGATTCTGACCACCTATAACTTGTCTTGCATTAAGTATGTCCAAGTAGTCCTTGATTTGTCATCAAGGATGGTGAGAAAATATCTTGCCCCACACAGGGAAGGAGTTCTATATGGGCCCCAAACATCAATGTGTATCAACTGAAAAAGATAGTCAACTGAACTACAACTCCTTTCAAAAGGCAATCTGTGCATTTTAGTCATTGCACAAGTATCACAAGGAATAGTCTTTACATCAGATATCCCACAGCTGGGTAAGTGAGGAAACTTAGAAGCTGACATATGACCAAGTCTTGCATGTAGAAGATGCAACTTATTACAATTCAAACTGACATTATTAAAAGAAGAGAAATTCTGAATAGGAAAGAACTGACAAATGGAGGCCTTCATCTTGTAGAGCCCTTTATCTTCATAGCCTCTTGCCAATACAATCTTAGTTGTAGGGTCCTGTAACCAACAATTCATGTAATCAAAACTGAATCTGAGATGCTGAGCTCGAGTAACTTTAGAAACTGAAAGCAAATTGTGTCTGAATTGAGGAACCAACAGCACATTGCTAAGCAATAAATCCTTGTGTAATCTTATAGTACCCTGCTGTCTAACTGTGATGCAGTTGCCATCAGGTAAACCAAGATTGATCACAGAACTCAAGTCAAAGATCTCAGTAAATATAGATCTATCAAAAGCAATATGATCAGTTGCCCCAAAGTCAATGATCCATATATGAGTCTGAGACTTATCAACACCAATAAGAAAAGAAGCACTAATAGTACCTGCATAGTGAACCATAGCCTGGTTGACTGAGCTATCATAGCTCTCTGCAGGAGCCTTGCCTTTCATGAGCTTCAATACTTCTTGAAAGATAGCATTGACCACTGCTTGATCTGGCTTGGTTTCAGAAAAACTTTCATCAAAAGGATTGTCTTGTTGTGTACTCTCAAACTGAGCAGCAAATTTCCCAGTGGGCTTGGACTTATCATCATCCTTTTGTCCCTTGAAACACTCTGGATAGCCTACTAATTTGAAACAGTAGTCCTTGGTGTGGCCTCTTTCACCACAAAAGTCACATTTCCTCTCAAGCTTTGCCCTTTTGTAAGCCTGTTTAGCTTGCTCAAACCTAGACTGCTCTAACTGCTTATACTGATCCCCACTTCTGTACTTATTCACAACATTTGCTTCTATGTCAAATTGACCAAACCTGGTGAGTGCAACACCAGAAGCATCACCTTGCACACCTTGCACACTTCCAAACCTGGAAAGTGCCAAAGCAGAAGCATCACCTTGCACATTACCAGTAACACCTCTAGACCTTTCAATCTGAGTGGCCATCTGAAAAGCTTTATTCAACCCAGGCATGGGATCCTTAGACAGCACATTGCTTCTAAGTGGCTCATATACATCATTCAACCCCATCAAAAACTACATAACTTTGGCCTTCTCATCCCTTTCAAGAATTCTTTTGATCAATCCACAACTGCATTGATTGAATCCACCACAGTCACACTTAGGAGTGGCATCTAAAAACAGTAATTCATCCCAAATCTTTTTCAGCCTTCCAAAATAGGCCCCAACAGATAGATTCTCCTGCTTGGTATTAGCCAAGTCCCTACGCAACTGATACACAAGGGGATCATTTGATTCACAAAACCTTTCCCTAATATCATCCCATAGTTCTTTAGCTGTTTCAATGTACATGAAACTTTCAGCAATTTCACTTGTCATCGAGTTTATTAACCAACATCTAACCATGGAATCAGCCCTAAGCCACTTCTCATAGTCCTCACTATTCTCGTTAGGCATCACACATCTACCAGTTATGAAGCCAAGCTTCGCTTTGGCTCCAAGTGCCATTTTTACTCCTCTGCTCCAGCTCGTAAAATTCATTCCATTAAAATGAGTTGCAACAAGCACCATTCCTGGATGGTCTGAATTCGAACGAAAATATGGATTCACGTGTACAGGATTCATACCTTGCCACACATCTCCAAATTGAACTCCATGAGGTGCGAAATTCCAGCCACGACCAGCTCCTTTAGTAGCTCTTCCAATTCCATGTCCATCAACTCCATTACCAGATCCTTGACCTGGCGACGGTGTACTTCCTCTTCCAGACATCTTGCTTCACAGAAACTTGATCAATTTCAAGCGAAAACAAATTTTGATTGGGCGGAAGAACTTTAGATCTGAGACTGGCGATTTCAGATCCAGCAACAACACCAACTTCAGATCAATCAACTAGCGCGAAGATCGTCACGCTCTGATACCATTTGGACAATCGAAACAATCAGAAAATGTGGAAATCTGTGGAATCAATTGAATTGGACAAAATGGAGTAACAACTCCATCAAAATAAGAACAGAGAGTTTGTTACAGAAGAACCAAAGTTCCGTTCTCCCGCCCTACATACAACTTGTTTATATTTCTGTTGCTCCTAACTGCACAAGGGGAAATTACCATTTTGCCCCTGAGGTTGCAGCCTAATGTCGAGGGAGAGTATATAGATCAATGTATACTCTCATAGATCACGTTCTCAAGGTCCACCCAAAACGGGGCATGTATACCGAAAAAAATTAACCCGATTGATATTTACATAGTGAATATCTAAGTCAATTATATAGGTATAATCCTCCTTCCTGAAATTGTTTTTAAAAAAATCAAGAGATTTTAAAGTCTTAACGCTATAATATAATCATGATTTCAAAAGTCGTGATTATTGAAGACATTGCCTGAATTTCAACCCAATAAACGTATATTTTGAGCTATGTGCACATTTTGATGGCTAGTTTCAAAAGTCGTTACTAATAAATTTTCAACTATCATATTTTCCGAACGTGTGAATGTAATATCACAACTTTAGAAAACATAATCAGTTTTAAATAGTATAAAGTTGTATAAGTTATTACCATACCCATATATTTGGCGATAGGGACGGAGGGGGGGACAATAACTTGAAAACAAATAGCATGTTCAATAGTAGAATTGCTATTCGATACTCCATAACACTAGGCACAATAACACTAATCATTATTGAATATCATTCGCCAAGCCAACACCAAAAAATCTTATATCCACGTTCTAATTGACATAAATTCACATAAATCATAATTAAATGGGTTAATTGCGCTAAATATCCCGACCTTTATGGATAGTTGCTTTTAATATCCCGACCTTCTAAGATTTCGCAAAATATCCTGAACTTTGATGTTAGTTGCGCTCTCTACCCTAGATAAGTTTTTTTAATTAAAAAAGTACACAAATAATGGAAAAATTACACAAAATCACCCATATTAATAAAATATTTTTAATGAACCCCTAATATATTTAAAACTGAAAAAATCGCAAATCTCCCCCCCCCCCAACAAAAAAATCATTTGTAATAGACAACATCTACTCCTTTAAATAATTAATATTTCTTAATAACATATGTTATAAGAAATCTAAATTTATATAGATTTTTACATCTATTCTCTATATATTATTAGTATTTTTTTTCTTTTTGGTCCGTGTTATTTTGCATACTAAAACTAATACATACCATGCTATATAGTATCTGGTGATTGCATCTTAAGAAAATATGTCCTATCAAATTTCCATGGCATTAAAAAAATCTATAGGTATTAAGAAATGCTACCTATACTAGATGAAACATAATACTTTTACAAAAATAAAATAAAATATATTTTTAAAAAATAAATAGTAAAATATATGATAATTGTTTATAATTAATAAAGATATGATAAACATATATTAAAAATAGAAGAAATTGGATATATACTCATGGAAACTTGATTAATTGGCCATATAATATGGTACTTACATATTAATCTTACGTAAAATATATCTATGGCTTTATAAAAAAAATATTTTTAAGGAATAGAAGATATGATAAGACATAAATTTATTTTTAAGTAATTGATCTTATTTTAATTTTTTTTAGAGCATGCATTATAAATTTCTTTTTTATTTTGATTAAAATGGGGGATTATTGAATTTTTTTATAATTATGGGAGCTTTTGTGTAATTTTCAAATTATGTTAGTGATTTTAGTAATTTAAGAAACTCATCCAGGGTAGAGAGCGCAACTAACACCAAAGTTTAGGATATTTCTCGAAATCTTACAAGGTCGGGATATTAAGCGCTACTATATACAAAGGTCGGGATATTTAGTGCAATTAACCCTAATTAAATTGACAATAATCTCAATTCACCACCAAAAAATGCTTTACTGTCCATATATAATATATTCATATTCAAATTGAGTTAATCTCATTCTCAAGCAATAATCTCAATTGTCAAGCGATAATCAAATTCACATATTAATATTCTAATTGACACAAATTCACCACAATAACTCACCACAAAAATGCTAACCCTTCAACTCTTCAAATTGACACTTCGAACCTGCCTTTCACAATCGACAGATGGGGCTTCCTCTTCCAGTGTTCCTCTTCTCTTTCTCTGAAATCGAATGACAGTAGACAAATATGGGGGCTTCCTCTCTCGACTTTCAGTCTTCCTCCTCTGAAATCAAACGAATTTCAAATTCAACTCTTCAATTTTTCACATGAAGCTTCAAATTAGAGCACGAGAAGATAAGAATCAATTCGAATAAGAGATTACCTTGGTGTTCAAACTCAGATGAGATGCGAAATGGGGCTTGCGCTTTCGACTCTTCAATCTGTTCGAGAATGGGTGGCACGATGCCGTTCACACCTTCACGGCCTTCACCGGCTTCACGAAAGACTGGGAGCGGCCGAGTGAGACTTGGGAGAAGGAAGAAGAGACGACCTTCTCCTTCACACGAAATGTCTCAGACGCGAAGCCGAGGAGTTTGGTTAGGGTTCACTCTTTCACAAGCAAAACGACGTCGTTTCTTTTTTTTCATACACCTAATTACTGGGACCGGGAGGGCACGTGTTCCCCCCGCCCCCTGGCTCCGCCTCTGTTTGGCGACATATTCACCGTGTATACAGTAGTCTCTAAAATTAATGACAGTTGATAACATATCTGTCACTAACATTTTCATGTATTTAATTTTTTTCAATATTTAAAAAAAATCTTTTTTATATACATACACATAAAAAAGAACCCAAGAAAAATGCCATGCCCGACACTAAAGGG
The DNA here is from genome assembly GCA_963922045.1 of Persicaria maculosa. Classification (NCBI taxonomy): domain Eukaryota; kingdom Viridiplantae; phylum Streptophyta; class Magnoliopsida; order Caryophyllales; family Polygonaceae; genus Persicaria; species Persicaria maculosa. The sequence continues at coordinate 53,568,927 of OY998252.1, forward strand.
ATATGAACAAAAAAAGTCAAAACTATCAACCTAAAAGAATTAGGTGAATTTGCGGATATACCCTACCCAGAAAAAAAGGGTTACAAAAATACCCCTAGTTATATCAAATTGCAAGGGATGCCTATTTAGGCATATTTGCAATAAAAGTACTGTGGGTTTAAGAATTTTTAAATTAAAATAAATATATATAATTAGTATTTTCTGAAATTAAAAATTAAGAAATATGATTTTCGAATATTAAAAAAACATATATTTTGGGAAAATACAAAAAATATGATTTTGAAATATATAAAAAAAGAAATATGGAAAATGGAACAAAAACATAAATTCGGATTTTTTTTTCAAAAAACAGAATTTCAGAAAAACAAAAAAGATTTTGAGAAATTGGAAAAAAAAAACCCAGATTTTCGGAAATAAAAAAAAAGATTTTCGGAATTTTTTTTATAGAATTAATAAGATTTTCTGGAAATGGAAAAAAAAAACAGATTTTCTGGAAATTAAAAAAAAAATTACTCCTACCCAGAAAAAAAAAACAGAATTTTCGGAAAACAGAATTTTCAAAAATAAACCCAGATTTTCGGAGTTTTTTTTTTCAAAAAATAGAATTTCGGAAAAAAGAAAATCTGTTTTTTTCCAAATTGGAAAAAAAAACCCAGATTTTCGGAAATAAAAATAAGGATTTTCGGGAAAAAAAATTATAGAATTAATAGGATTTTCTGGAAATTGAAAAAAAAAACAGATTTTCTGGAAATTAAAAACTAAATTCGGGAAAAAATTATCGAATATATAAGATAGATATAAAATTGGAAAAATAAAGATATGATTTCTTCCAAATTGACCATCCAATCTAAAAAAAAAGGAAATAATCTTTTTAAGATATGATTTGCAACCGTTTAACCTAGTAAAAGAGAGTTTTGAGCGTTTGACGTGTGAATTTTCAACCATTCTACCACTGACGTCCGCTCCTTGTTTGAGAGTTCTGAGCGTTTCTACCATTGACTTGCGGATAGGCTAAAACCTACACCGCAAGTGTACGGGTTCAGTTGTAGTATATCGAGTGTCGTATCCACAGGGACTATGTGGTATCGATTGCTAATTCAGACAGATTTAACTAAGCCAAGAAAATACGAGAGAAGATATGTTTATATGAATGGAGAAAGTAATCAACTAAAAGGAAACAACTATACAAAATTGGTAGTAAACAATGGATACGAGGCAAATCTAGGGTAAAGGATCACCACAACGACGCTTTAGTAGATTAATATTAATATTCGTGCCACCTTGTCTGAATTTGTTGAAGGTAGATTGTCTAAGGTAATCGCAAATCTCCTTTCAGAATCAAAGCGAATGTGTCTAAATTGGTTAAAAATCACCTTTCGGACTCAAGAAACCAATTTAGACCCTTTAAGTTCGTAGAATTCTAGATGATAATCATATCAACGTCGCCTTTCGGTCTCGATCGATATCAAAATCATCTAAAATATCTATGACAATCTATAAATCCTCAAGAAATCCGATTATCTTTCGATAAATAAAACTTCAGGTTTAATCATATGGTTCCGATGGATCCAATAGCTTTTCGGCCTAAATTCACTATCTAAATTCTAACTTAGGGTTTTAGTCTTTCGATTTCAAACTCTAAATCAGTTCTAACCAATTTTCATCAATAGGGCTGGCGCAATAGGATTAAATCTAACAATAATCAGACAAACGAACATCAATTTTAACACTATCAAATCATCGTCGGGATTACCCTAACCCTAGAACGAAGGTTCAAGCAAGCATAATATAATAATCAACGAAATAAATCATAGACAAAAATAAATCACTGAAATAAAAAAGAATGCAAACCAGAATTTCGTCTTCGATCCAAAGTGTATATCGAAAACAAGGAAAAGCCAAACCTAAACTAAAACCTTCATAGAAGTCGGCCGAAGCCTTGTACGGCTCAAATCTCCGAACTCCCCCGAATTCTAAAACAGACGAAGTATATAGTTTTATTTTAGAAAATTATAATTTTGACCCACAAACTTAATTAACTAAATTGTATCCCAACACCCAATTATAAATTAACTCCACAAAACAGCTCACACATTTAGCAACTTCCGCATTTGACAATTTAGCTCCTCGGGTCCGATCCATTATGCTTGCCGCTACGCATTAAAACTTGATTTTTCTCAATATTGACCTCAAAATGCCTGAAACAAATAAAAACCATGTGTAGACTCCGAAAATGCAAAATAAAATAAATAAAGTATAAAATATGACAAATGTGCATGAAATTGACCTAAACTAATATGCAAATGCAACCCTAAATAGATGTTATCACGTGCTCCTCTTCAAAATTCATCTCATCTGATACGTTTGGGATACTGGATCCTTCGCCTGTGGGCTCAAGATCAAGAACCACGCCGTATATTTGCCCGATCTTGCAATGCTCTTTGATATCTCCTGAATTTGGAACAATTAAACAAGTAATTAAAATTCTGGAATAGCGACAGTTTATACTTAGTAAGAATTCCAGCAATTTATAACTATGAAATAGCGACAGAAACTAAGCAAGGAACAGCAAGGGAGAAGTGAGGCCGAGCGCGCGGGAGCAGGGACGTCTCAGGAGCCTCACTCGCTGGGAGCGAAGGCCAGACGCGGACACGGAGGCGCTTTGCTGGGAGCGAGAGCGCTGGCGAGCGGGAGCGGGCACGCGAGTGCGAGAGCGAGGATGCGGGAGCGAGTGCTGGGGATGCTCGAATGCCTGCGCACGCAGAGCTGGGACGCCCGCGCTCGCTGGGAGCGATGGTGGCAGCGAGCGACGCCAAGGGCCTAGTCTCCTCTTCTAGCGACAGATTATGTTTTAGAATTTGTGTTTGGTTTATGGTTGCCGATGGGAATCAAGAGGTTGATGGTGATTGTGAAGGCCGAATGTAACATAGAACACAAGAGCTTTTGGGATTGATAATCGAAGAACCCTTAATCCATAAAGGGTTTCTCCAATTCTATTCAATCTGATTAATTCAAAGTGCATAGACATGAATAAATAGAAAAGCTATGGGAGATCTTAACCAATCCTTCCTTGCAAAGGAAAGGAGTTTGGATAGATCTATTAGATCTAATGATAAATAAAATAAATCTAAGATAAATATTTCCAAATAAAGATAAATGTTTAATAACTTGGTGCCCAAGGATTATATCTAGAAGAGATATAATTAATTCCACCTTATTAATCTAAGTTGCATAAAATAATAACTTAATTAATTAACTAGCTAAACCGGCCCAAACACAAGAGTACTCGGCCCATCCTCTTCGACAAAGATCTAAGCCCACTCGGCTAGGGGTAATGTCGAGTGACCCAAGACCATGTCGAGTGTTGTTGCTTCATGTTGGGTGCTGACGAGTCTTCATGAGCTCTGTGTGTGGACGCAAGCTAACTTCTTGTGCTGGTGGTGTAACCTTGAGCCAAGTGATCTAGGGTGGCCTGAATCCTTACTCTAAAGTTCCATGGTGACGGAAAAGAAAGGCTTTAGTTGCAATTTGAATCTTCTTGGCCCTTGCACGAGTGATAGGACCATCGAACAGAACCTTCATATTGTCCTCAATGTCACCGGGAGTCATCGATAATTGCACTGCATCATCATCAGTGCATCCGCTCCTTGTCTCTTCAACAAAGTGATCGCATCAATCATAGGTAATTATGTGCAACCCTACTTCAAATCATATCTGCCTTTTATTTCAGTTCAATTTTGTGATTGAACATATCCTGTCATGTTTGCAAATTTCAGACAAATATCCTGTCGACATGTAAGCACTATCCTGTCAGCAATTGTTTTGTCATCCTGTCATGTGGATAAGAATACCTTGTCGATGTAAAATTTTTTCCCCGTCACGTTATAGGTGATATCCTGTCAAGTGCTAACAAAAGGTGAATGATATCCCGACCGATCAAAAGACCATGATTCATCGACGGGGATGGACAGACAAGCAGAAGAGATGGTTCTTGGACCAAGCATATCAAGTGAATCACTCTGTATGAAGCTCAAGTCACGCTCCACGACTCGGGGGATACCTTCACGAGTCGTGAAAAGTTGTTCTGGCTGTTTTGTGAGCTGCTGAGAAATCCCACGACTCATGGTAGACCTTTAACGAGTCATGAAGGTATATTCTCACTATTTGTCGACATTCTGATAAGTTCCACGACTCGTGGACTCCCTTTACGATTCAAGATTTATGTATCCTGACATGTTTAAAAATATTTCATGTCATTATTTAAGTAACATCCTGTCAAAATTTGTTTTTTCATCTTGTCATGTGGTTAAAATTATCCTGCCAAAGTATTTTCTTTTTCCTGCCGGATTGTTGCAAAACCGATAGTGGATGATGTCCCTGGAGAATGTGAAAATTTGGGTCGATAATAAGAAATTTTGGTTACGAAAACGTGTGAGTATATATCCTGACATTTCAAACAAATATCCCGTCGACATGTAACTACCATCCTGTCAGTAATTGTTTTGTCATCCTATCATGTGGATAAGAATACCCTGTCGATGTAAATTTTTTTCCCCGTCACGTTATAGGTGATATCCTGTCAAGTGCAAAAACAAAGGTGAATGATATCCCGACCGATCAAAAGACCATGATTCATAGACGGGGATAGACACACAAGACGAAGAGACGATTCTTGGACCAAGCATATCAATTGAATCACTCTATGTAGCTCAAGTCACGTTCCACGACTCGGGACAGACAAGCAGAAGAGATGGTTTATGTATTCTCACATGTTTAAAAATATTACCCGTCGGTATTTAAGTAACATCCTGTCAAAATTTGTTTTTTCATCCCGTCATGTGGCTAAAATTATCCTGTCAAAGTATTTACTTTTTCCTGTCGGATTGTTGTTGCAAAACCGATGGTGAATGATGTCCCAACCGAACAAAAGACCAGGATTCCAGGTACACGGCCACGACAATTGCTTGATTGAAGTTGGCTCCATTTTGTTAAGTATCTTGACATAGTTATGAAAATTTCCTGTCAATATTTTAGTCATATCATGTCAAGATTTTTAGGGGGTTTTCTCGTAATGTTGATAAGAATACCTTGTCATAGTATTTTAATTTTTCTGTCATGTTGATATTAGTACCTTGTCATAGTAATTTAATTTTCTGCAGCTTGTATGTGTGTTCCAGTCAAGTGTCTAACGCAGTTTGGACCTTAATCTCCAACCGAACAGTCGTGTGTGTGTTTTGTGTTTTGTGTTGTGCATGTGTGTGTTGAGAGAGGAATTGAAGAATATCATCAGATCACATATTAGTCATAACATGAGTCAGAGCCTACAAAGAAAATGGACAATGATGATAGCAGCTACCATAGTGGGAGTTGTTAGCCTAGCATAATCCAAAATTCAAACTCCAAAATACTAAACTCACGATTCTTAACCCTAAGGTTTTCAGCCTAGCATAATATAATATGAGTCAAGTTCCTAGCAGGATATAGACATATACCCGTCAAAAACCATCAACCATCAAACCATCAACCATCAAACTTTACTACTTTCTAACATACACGATCACATGGGCTCCCATTTGCCATCCCACACACTTTGCGCGAAAGAGTTGCGGTATCCATCAATATACTTGTCAGCTATTTCCTCCAAGTTAGACCTCCTAGTGCTCAAGACTCGAATGTACTTGAGCGTATATACCCCGCAATCACCCCTGCGAAATACTACACAACGTTATGCATACACAAAAGGGATATTAACCGATATAAGTAGTGAAATTGAATCTCTTACCCTCGCTTATTAGATTTCAAACCAGGGACACGAGTTACCCTGAATGGCTCTTCACCTCATTTTCCAACTTGGTTGGTCAATGTCTCAGCTCGCTTCAGCACTAGGGGAAGTCCATTTGTTACCGATTCTAACAAATCAAGCTGAGAGCTTTTCACTAGAGGAGAATCAAGCTGAGAGCTTCAGCACTAGAGGAGAATTATATGTATATTATGTCAATTCTGTCATTTCTAGGACCATGTTTAAATTTCTGCACAACATGTTTAAGTTCTGTAATAGTTAGTTTATTTAATTTCTGTTAAGTTTATTTTTCTGCATTTATTTTTTTGCATTTTTTCGAAATTAAAAAAAAAAATTCGAAAATCCAAAAATAGAGCATGCATTGCATACATATGTGTTATTCAAATACCCATCTGGCTTAGTTTGTCCTCTATTTTAAATTTCAAGCATGAGTCATAAAAATCTCATGGAGTTTTGGATGTTTTGATTATTGTCTTTATTTGATTTTTGTGGAACATGAGCTAGCAAATATAATTGAGCATGTATGATTGAGCTAAAGTATGATTCAAGTCCTAAAAACATGACCCTGTGAGAATGTTTGGCCTTATTTGAATTCTTTTGCTCAGTTGTGTGAATTACTCTCCTAGTGTTGCTACCTCTTGGCATTGACTGCAGTATCTATTTTTAAAGACCGATGCACATGTTTGATTGCTTGCGGAGTTTATGTTATATTTTGAGTATTTTGTTTGAATTCGTACATATTTAGTGAATAAGGTGGCAATGGTTGATGCACTTAGTAACCGGATCTATGCATGACACCCATGGATATGATTCGCGCAAAAAGGTGTTGAAAACTACCCACTAGGAAAGAAAGCTTGATCATTGAGTGACCAGGTTCATTCATGACACCCATGTTTGCAACTTGCGTCAAAAGATGTTCAAGTGAACTTCATATTAATAGGTTGAGGTGTTGATAGACCGGGGCCATTCATGACACCCATGTTTGCGCTTCGCGTAAGGAAAGCACCAAGTCAAGAAAAAAGAAAAAGAAAAAAAAGAAGAGAAAAGAAAACAAAAGAAAAAAAAAAGTGTCGCATTTTATTTTCTTTATTGTGTCCCGCAAGTAATGACATTTCGGTAGAGAATTGGTGATATGGTGGTCAATGTCTATGAGCTTAGTGCATGATTGGTTTGAGTTGAGAGTTGTACCTTAAAGCCTAAACACATGAGTGAAACACATACTTCTGGTGAGGTTGGATAATGTCTACTTCTAAGCTTTTGATCACTATAATACATGCTATGACGTTTGTTTGCTTGGTTTATGTTTTCACCTGCTATGATGTTGTTTTTTGATAAAGTTGAAACTTGAAGGGATTTCCTGTGGGATACATTTATTCATGTTCATTCTATCATTTCTTGAGGACAAGCAAAGGTTAAGTGTGGGAGAATTTGATAATGTATATCTTAGATAGGCATTATAGGCATTTTTAGCTTAGTTAGGTTGCATTTCTTTCATGCTTTGTTGCTAAATTGCATCTTGTGATTATTTTAGAAGAGTTCGGATTTTGCGCAATTTTGTGTTTACCTTGCAGATTGAATCGGAACACATTTGGGAGATGCAGTATCTCGAAGAGGAACACAAGAAACATTGGAAGGAACAAGGAAGGAAAGATGCAAGACAAGAGGTGAAACCCGCAAAGGGAGACAAAAGGAATCGGCAAACAGCTTGCCGCGGCCGCAGCAGGGCCAGCTGCAGTTGGGTACGAAGGAACAGAGTGCTGCGGCCGCAGCATTGGTCGTCAGTGTTTCTGTGCGGCGTTTTGAAGAATTAAAAAACCCTAGATCTATTTGTTTATTTTGTGGCCGACTTTGGATGTTTTAAAAGGCCAAGTTTTATGTTATTTTCATTACTTCTATTCTATTCATTCATTAGGCGCTTTAGAGATTTTGAGCGATGTCTTCCATGAGAAACTAAACTCATCTATTCTGCCTGCAATTTGAAGCTTTATTCAGATTGATTATGAGTTTCTAATTCTCGTTCCTTGTTTCCTATATTTGAATGCTTCAACTTCTTTGTGCTTGATTATTTATTGTTTTGTTCTATCTTGTCTGGCCAACTTGTTAGATCAATTCAATTGCTAAGGTTTTGTAGATTCCTGATTGTGAACCTTAACCTAAGTGGCAAACTTGTTCCTTTTAGGGCTGATTGAACTAATTGAATGAGTAGGAAGTTGAATGTGTTGTTAAATCCTTCTTTAGGGACTGCAAATACCTTGGCTAATCTCTGCACTTAAAGCTATCAATTAGGTTAAATCCTTCTTTAGGGACTGTTCAATTGTTAAGAGTTTCTAGGACTGATTGGACTAGTAACTATATTAGGTCGGGACAGGGGCATTCATAGGAAACTTAATAGGACGAGAAGAAGTTACAAGGATCGCTTCAATCCAATAAAGTGGAAAATTGTAGGTAGAATTGCTTCTCCAAATTGTCTAAAAACCAAATTCATTTGCTTTGCTTTCTTTACTTTGCTTTGATAAAAGGCGAAACTTTCACACTCAAAACCCCCCTCTTTGGTTACTTTAATCGGCATTAAAATCATACTTGAGTTATAATTTTCCCTGTGGATCGACCTCTTGCTTATTGTTATACTAGTTATAGGTTTGAGATTTTCTTTGGCGGATCAACGACAGGTTTTCCCTTCGTCACAAGTTCAGTAAAACGCTATCTTTGTACAATCCGGGATCCGAATCATACACATAGACCGACCAATTTTTCAAACTGATCCGCAGTACAACCCAATGTATCTTCTCCAAGTTGAATGGAACATATAGATTTATTTGTCTTTCTTGTATTTAGATTTATTCTTCCATAAACTGAGTCCCCGGTATAAAACTTATATTGTATCTACGAATAAATCAATATTTGCAAGTAATTTGAGATAAAAGATAGAGTAATAGCTAACAACTTCATACAATCCACTCAACCACAACCAAAGACAAAATGACCGAACAATTGCACTTACATATTTTTTGAAGACTTTCCCATTGACTTTATCGTTAGCAGGTGCTTTCCGCTTCGTCTTCTGTCGTTCTGCTTCATCCCCGGAAATGGATTTCATCTCATTCGATCGACAAGGGGTATAATCCTTCCCACCTCTTGTAATGGCCATGCATGCGAACCTCCTATGAACAAAAAATGCGAGTCAACAAAAAATGTGAGTCATAAGGTCTTTCATGATGCTGAGTAAGCAACATATGTCATGTAAATATGAGAGTTAAAAGCTTCAAAACAAAGAAATATAAGTACCTCTAATATACAAGTATTCCATATGATCATATAAGCTAGAGGAAACTTTAGAAAACCCCCTCTAATCTCAATTGTCTTCTTCAAGATCATACCCAATTTTCAGGTTTTTGTCAAATAATTACTGAATATCATGCATGAATTTGATCAAAATCACCACCCATAAAATTTAAACAAATATATTTGCGAAAAACTAAACATTTGTATCATTTTGTTAAAAAGTTAAAACTGCAGTCGTTTAGGCAAGAACCCTATAAGACTGATCAACTTTTAATCTACTTGCATACAGGAATGACAGAGACATGCTATTCAATGACCTTTTATGTCCTTAACTGACCCAACAAGCAGGCAGTTTGATCATCCAACAGAAGCCCTTAACCCGGAAATGCAACAAGAGGGAGGCATTTGTGTCTACAAGCTTGCACCGCACATTGAGATGACTATCAGCAGCACAGACTCTTCTGGCATCGGAAAGATTTGCACTCCCCAATTAAAACACATCGATAATCTAAAACCGAGTATTCTAGAGTCCCTGAAATACATGATGGGTAAAGGAAAGTTTGGATTCATCTAAATGGATAGATTTTGGCTTGTTTTGGCAGAAATCGGACAAAAACAAGAGAATGGAGGAATCAATAACATACCTAGGGTTTCTCGAATTCGACGACAGAGGGCTTCGAAGGACAACACTCGACCTGATGATGACCGATGGCGACAATTCCGATCTTCTCGCCGGTGTTTTTGCTGGCTTCGGCGGCGGAACGGAGGAGGAGGCTCGTTCACTTGTCGTTCGCTCGTTCGGGGAAGGGAGATTTCTGATTTTTTTTAATCTTTTCCCATTTACAGCTTTTTTTTTTCTTTTTGTTGTTTTTTTTGTTTTTATTTCTTTTTGTTTTTTCGGTGTTTTTATTTTTCGTTTTTTTTCTTTTTCTTTTTTTCGTTTTTTTAAGGAAAATCCGTTTTTTTTTGTTTTTTATTTATTTCACATATTTTTTTTCTTTTGGGCACATTTGCAATTTTATTAGGCATTTTTGCAAAAAAAAAATTAGGCATTTTTGCAATAAAGTAAAAAACAAGACATATTTACAAATGTCCTATGAATTTTGGGTATTTTTTGCTATTCTTCCGAGAATTAACCCATTGATTCTTTACAAACCTTACTTTCGTTATTCTTTCAAAAGCCCAATCAGATGTAACTTTCATCATAAGAGCTTCAGACAAGATGGGAAAAGGGCTATTGACAAGATCATTTTCATAAAATTGCACACAAGTCCTTCTCATTTTAAAAATACAATTACAAATCTGCCCGAGAGAAGAATTGAAAACTAACGCTATTCAACCTCGTTTCACTTGGACGGGCCACAAACGATAAAGAGAAATCACTCATACCTTGTTCATTGCGATAGATTTGTGAGGGCTTTCAACAAATTTATTAAATTTAAGGCAAGAAGCTTTATTTACAATTGATTTTAATGGTTTTTATTTCAAGAAATTGTGTGTTTTAGGGTTTGAAATTAGAATTGAAATTGATTAAATTGGTTGTTGTTTGTGTGTTCTGTTTGATTGTTGTTGATTTGGGTGTTGTTTTGTTGCGATTGGAGTTGGTTTTTTTGACGTTTTTTCATGGCTTACTGCCGGGCAAAAGGCTCATGTAGATCTCACGAGGTGATGATATATGCTCGGCTACTGTCACCGAGCCTCTTGTGTAGCCTCACCACTTTTTGCCGAGGTTCCTTCATACCCTCAACAACTTTTGCCGAGCCTCCTTTGTACCCTCAACATCATTTGCCGAGGTCCCTTATTTACCTCGTCCTCTCCGAGTTCGACAGATTTATCAAACGACGACTACAAATAACCCTTGAATGTCATTCGATAATTATCTAAATTGATCGACATACGAAAGTGAGTGTCGGTCAATTCGCTCCTTGATAAATTTCACCGATTTTGGCCAGTTTTCGAGCAAACAATTCATTCGACGGATTTAGGTTTTTTTCATTCGCTTTGATTCGTAGATGAGAGCTTTGGACCTTTTTGTAATTTGTTTGAAAAAAGTGAAAAGGACCTGCGTTAAATTACTTAAAATTGTCTTTACAATAGTCGTTTTGGGATCTTGTCTAAAGCCTCACTCAACTTTCATCCACACAATAAAATATGGAAGAATAGCAAAAAAATACCCAAAATTCATAGGACATTTGCAAATATGCCTTGTTTTTTACTTTATTGCAAAAATGCCTAATTTTATTGAAAAAAATGCCTAATAAAATTGCAAATGTGCCCAAAAGAAAAAAATATTTGAAATAAATAAAAAACAAAAAAAAACGGATTTTCCTATTTTGTAAAATAAAAATGAAAAAAAGAAATTTTTTATAGAATTAATAAGATTTTCTGGAAATGGAAAAAAAAAACAGATTTCCTGAAAATTAAAAAATAAAATCGGAAAAAGGACTAAAATTCGGAGTTTTTTTTCTTTCAAAAAACATAATTTCGGAAAAAGAAATTTTGGTTGCGAAAACGTTTGAGTATATATCCTGACCTGTGAAACAAATATCCTGTCGACATGTAAGTATCATCCTGTCAACAACTGTTTTGTCATCCTGTCATGTCGATAAGAATACCCTGTCGATGTAAATTTTTTTCCCCGTTATATTTCAGTTTGGTGCATAAGTTATTGGCTCTCAGAGCCAATAGCAGATAGGTCCAAGTTCTCTCACTTTATTGGCAACACCTTTTCATTCTTGCCATAGGATATGTGAATTTGACATTGAGATCCAGATTGGTTTTTTAACTAATTATTGTTCTTCAATTCCTCTCTCAACACACACATGCACAACACAAAACACACACACACACAGCTGTTCGGTTGAAGATTAAGGTCCAAATTGCGTTTGACACTTGACTGAAACACACATACAACATGACAGGAAAATTAAAATACTATGACAAGGTATTAATATCAACACGACAAGATGAAAAAAAAAATATCTTGACAGGATTCTACTAAACTACAGACAGAAAATTTTCATAAACATGTCAGGATACATAAAAAATGGATCCAACTTCAATCAAGCAATTGTCGTAGGGATTAGCGCACTCGGAATCCCAGGCTCGGCCCTGGGTATGGGCAAAGTGGGCGCTCGCCCAGGGCCTCCGATTTTACGAGGCCTCATTTTAACAATTTTATTATATATATTAAAATGTTTCGTGAATTAACAAATGTTCTTTCTTGCTAAACTGGTTATACGAGATGTAGCGGAGCGTGTGGCAATATTGGGCTGAGTTCGAATCCCGTTATTTCCTTCTGTCACTTTTTTACTCTCTTGATTTGTTAATTGTTCAGTTTAGTCATTAATGTCTCTTGATTTATTAATTGTTCAGTTTTTGATAGCCCCTCCTTTTTAACATTACGAGTATTAGTCATTAATGTTGAATCTTTGTTAATTGTTCAGTTTAGTCATTAATGTCTCTTGATTTATTAATTGTTCAGTTTTTGATAGCCCCTCCTTTTTAACATTACGAGTATTAGTCATTAATGTTGAATCTTTATTAATTGTTCAGTTTTTGATAGCCCATCCTTTTTAACATTACGAGTATTAGCTAGTCATTAATGTTGAATCTTTAATAAATTCCCCCACCAAAAATAAAATAAAATGTAGTCAATTTTTTTTTGGTCCTAGAAAATGTACTAAATTACTTAAATTTTAATAAAATTAATGTAAATTTTCCAACATTAGAGTTGATTAAATTGAAAATTTTATATATGAAATTTAGGGTTATTTTTCAAAAATCCCCTTTTAAACGAGACTATTTTTTCTTTTAATAAACCATCTTTTATAAATTTTCTTTTGTAAAACCATATTATATAAGATTTTGAGATAAATTGAACCACCTAGATTGATACTATATTTGATTTTTTTTTAAATATGTAATTTTGATCAAAGTACCCTTCATCCATATATTCAATTTCACAATAATTACTCAAAATTGCCTCTAATATATATTTTTCAAAACTAAAACTCCTCTTTTCTAAAAAAAAAGAAGATCAAAAATCATTTATTCAAAATAAGCATTCACAAGCTTAAAACAAAATTTTTAATAACTTAAAGTTTACTTAAAAGACAAAAATAAAATACAAATAATTTAATATGATGATATACCATAATATCAAATTTTTAATTTTTAAAAAAGTAGTTATTAGTAACCTAATGACCCGGGCCTCCCAAATTCATTGGACGGTCCTGCGGAATCCTGGTGTTTTGTTCGGTAGGGTCCTCATTCACCACCGGTTTTGACACTTGACTAGAACACACCTACCACATGACAGGGAAATTAAAATACTATGACAAGGTATGCTACTAAAATAATGACAGGAAATTTTCATAACTATGTCAAGATACGTAACAAAATAGAGCCAACTTCAATCAAGCAATTGTCGTAGCCGTGAACCCGGAATCCTGGTCTTTTGTTCGGTTGGGACATCATTCACCATCGGTTTTGCAACAACAATCCGACAGGAAAAAGAAAATACTTTGACAGGATAATCTTAACGATATGTCAGGATGAAAAAACCAATTTTGGCAGGATGTTAATAAAATACTGATAGGAAATATTTTTAAACATGTCAGGATACATAAATCATGAGGCGTAAAGGGAGTCCCACGAGTCGTGGAACTTCTCAGAATGTCACAAAACAGTGAGAATAGACCTTCGCGACTCGTTAAGGGTCTACCACGAGTCGTGGGATTAATTCTCAGCAGCTCAAAAAACAGTCAGAACAACTTTTCACGACTCGTGAAGGTCTCCCCCGAGTCGTGGAACGTGACTTGAGCTCCATAGAGTGATTCAATTGATATGCTTGGTCCAAGAACCGTCTCTTCTGCTTGTCTGTCCATCCTTGTCTATGAATCATGGTCTTTTGATCGGTCGGGATATCATTCACTATTTTTTAGCACTTGACAGGATATCACCTTATAACGTGACGGGAAAGTTTTTTTACATCGATAGGGTATTCTTATCGGCATGACAGGATGACAAAACAATTGCTGACAGGATGGTACTTACATGTCGACAGGATATTTGTTTTACATGTCAGGATATATTCTCACACGTTTTTTCAACCAAAATTTCTTTTTCCGAAATTATGTTTTTCGAAAAAAAAAACTCCGAATTGTAGTCCCTTTTTCGAATTTATTTTTTAATTTCCAGAAAATCTGTTTTTTCCCATTTCCAGAAAATCTTATTAATTCTATAAAAAAAAATTCCGAAAATCTTTTTTTTTTATTTCCGAAAATCTGGTTTTTTTTTCCAATTTCCCAAAATCTTTTTTGTTTTTCTGAAATTCTTTTTTTTTCAAAAAAAGAATCCAAATTTATGTTGTTTCCCATTTTCCAGAATTCTTTTTTTTTTAGATTTTAAAATCATATTTTTTGTATTTTCCAAAAATATATGTTTTTTTTAATATCTGAAAATCATATTTCTTAATTTTTAATTTCAGAAAATACTAATTATATATATTTATTTTAATTTAAAAATGCTTAAACACACAATACTTTTATTGCAAATATGCCTAAATAGGCATTCCTTGCAATTTGGTAGAATTAGGAGTACTTTCGTAACCCTTTTTTCTAGGTAGGGTATATCCGCAAATTCGCTATAAAATATTCTATTCACTCTAATTAGGCAATGATCTATGTGCAATTAGACTGTGATTGACACTAAAAATCTCGGGTTTATTTTTTGGGTTTTGTATTATAAAGATAAAAACTAATCATAACAATTTTAATTAGTTCAAAGATAAATTTAATTTTGTAGCGAGTTTATAAATCTAGCTGATTTTGTCACATCTCAACTCCTCGTGAAACAAATTTCACTCAAATTTTTAGCCAATAATATTTTGTCATATCTCATTGTAATTTTTAGTCTTTAAATAGTTTAAATTTATAGGTAGGCTATATATACCCAATACCTTTTTTCCTCTTTTGGCAATAATCAATTTTTTTTCTATATATATTAATTGAAAAAAAGTTTCCTAAATATGTAATGTAAAGCCTATCTTAATCTGAGTATAATCCCGCATAAAATATAGTCGGAAGGCAGATACTATACAATTATATATTTGATATTTAGGAAACACTTATGGTAATATTTATATTAAGTATTCGAAGTATTAATCCGGAAACATAGGGTTCCGGGTCATATACTCATACTATATATAAATATAAGCTAAAGTGTTACACTAAATATCCCAACTATACAATGGACTTTATATTATATGTATGCCATGTTATATTGTCTATTAGTTGTGTTGTTACTTACCGGCCCACAAGCTGAAAGCCCATGACGAAGCTCCAAGCCCAGTAGCTCCAGAAGCTGTTGAGGCCCACTCGCTTCTAGGGTTCTAGCTTGAGCGCTCTATAAAAGGAGCTGACCACTTTAGGGTTTCTCGATTCGGTCAGTTGCAACTGGTAAGCCTCCAAAGAAAGAAAGAGAGAGAAGAGAGCGAGAGCTAGGGTTTCCTCTCCGGTGCCCTTTCCGACTCCGATCGACGACGAAGACCTCATATCTAGGGCGTATCCACTTGCTGGACCCCGGATCTGAGTATTGCGAAGAAGAAGAAGCACTTCAGCTTCCTTGGCGGCGAGCTTCTGGCTCGTACAAGCTTCTCCGGCGACGATCTGCGCTTTTGAGGCCAGATCTGAGGGAGTTCTTCTTTCCTACTTCTAGTCTTCTCTTGTACATGCTTTCTTGGCTATTTTCTGGTTGGATCCGTGTATACTTGTGTAGAAACTGCAACCCTATATCTTGTAATCGATAAAACGAACATAGTGAACTTGGGCCTGAGTCTCCCCGAACCTGAGACTCCGCGGATGTAGGATTTGATCCGAACCGCGTAAACACGCCTTTGTGTCCTTTGTCCGGTTTTACGCTTCTGCACTTATCACCGTTTCGAGATCTTGGATCATATTATAAGGGTCCTAGATCTACAGATTGGTTGTGTTGTTACTTACCGGCCCATAAGCTGAAAGCCCATGACGAAGCTCCAAGCCCGGTAGCTCCAGAAGCTGTCGAGACCCACTCGCTTCTAGGGTTCCAACTTGAGCGCCCTATAAAAGGAGCTGACCTCTTTAGGGTTTCTCCATTCGGTCAGTCGCAACTGGTAAGCCTCCAAAGAAAGAAAGAGAGAGAAGAGAGCGAGAGCTAGGGTTTCTTCTCCGGTGCCCTTTCCGACTCCGATCGACGACGAAGACCTCAGATCTAGGGCGTATCCACTTGCTGGACCCCGGATCTGAGTATTGCGAAGAAGAAGAAGAAGAAGCACTTCAGCTTCCTTGGCGGCGAGCTTCTGGCTCGTACAAGCTTCTCCGGCGACGATCTGCGCTTCCGAGGCCAGATCTGAGGGAGTTCTTCTTTCCTACTTCTAGTCTTCTCTTGTACATGCTTTCTTGGCTATTTTCTGGTTGGATTTGTGTATACTTGTGTAGAAACTGCAACCCTATATCTTGTAATCGATAAAACGAACATAGTGAACTTGGGTCTGAGTCTCCCCAAACCTGAGACTCAGCGGATGTAGGATTTGATCCGAACCGCGTAAACACGCCTTTGTGTCCTTTGTCCGATTTTACGCTTCGGCACTTATCACCGTTTCGAGATCTTGGATCCTATTCTAAGGGTCCTAGATCTACAGATTGGTATCAGAGCCTAAGATCTGCTCTTACCGTCGCTTCCGCTTCTTAAACCTTGGAGTTTTTCCTTTAAGTTTCTTTCTTGCTTTCGAAAAACTCGACCAAGTACACTGACTTTTTTCGTTTTCTGTGTTGATCTCAGGTACCTTATCATGGACAACACTTATCGCATAAAGCCCTTCGATGACGTCATCGACTTCGCCATGTGGCAAGTCAAGATGCGCGCCATCTTGATCAAAGAAGGCTGCTGGAAAGCCATCTCACATCCAGTGGAGGTATCTGCCTCGTCCTCATCCAAAGATGAAGAGGATGACAACAAAGGAAAGAAGGTAGCCCCCACTGATCCGGAGCTGGAGATGGATCTCAAAGCCCATTCGGAGATAATGCTGAGGTTATCTGACGGCATAGCCCGTCAGGTGGTAAGATTCTCTTCCGCCTCCTCTCTCTGGAAAGCCCTGAAAGAGCTTTTCTTAACTAAATTTCTGCCCTCCAGGATCTCTTTGCTCTGTAGATTGTTTACGTTTAAAATGGACACTGCTCTTACTTTAGACGACAATCTTGATAAGTTCCTTAATATGACCCAAGAACTGGAAAGATGCAAAGATGTGATTAAAGATACTCACCAAGCTATCCTTATTCTAAATGCTTTACCTGCTCAGTTTGACAACTTCAAAGATGTTATACAGTTTAGTAGTTCTGAGTTATCTAAGGATAAAATCATTGAGTCTATCATTGAAAAGAATGAACTTATGAAAGTTTTTAAGATAAAAGGTCATCCTGCTAAAACTGATAAATCTGAAAAAACTGAGGTTCTTTTCACCAAAGGAAAAGATAAGAAGGGTAACAAGTATAAAAAGAATAAAAAGGATAAAAAGGATCAGGCATCTTCCTCTGAAAAACCTGATAAAGATCCCAACTCTAAATGCAATTATTGTGGGAATTTGGGTCATTGGGTTAAGGACTGCAGAAAAAAGAAAAGGGCTGAGCAATTGGCCCAGAAAAATTAGACTGAATTATCTGCTTCTGTGCTTGAGTCTATGAGTTCTTATCCTGCTGAATTATTCATGTGTGCTAATAGCTGTGATAAATTCCCTATTAATGCTGATACATGGATTCTTGATTCTGGTTGTACCATGCATGCTACTCCTTATAAAAACATGTTTAAAACCCTTGATGAGTCTATTGCTGGTGATGTTATGTTAGGAGATGACACCATTTTAGATATAAAAGGTGTTGGTTCTGTTTCTCTTATTATGCATGATGATCTGGTTAGAACCTTTACAAATGTTAAGTATGTTCCTAATCTGAGAAGAAGTTTAATGTCTTAGTCATCTCTTGAAGAAATTGGTTGTGATATATCTTCTTCTAATGGCATTAGAACTGTGTTTATGAATAATAGAGCTATTTTAAAAGCAAACAGAATTAAAGGGCTTTATTATGTCATTGCTAAAACTGCTGAAATAAACATTGTATCTTTGCCTGTGATGACTGAATCTGAAACCAAAAATTGGCATAACAGAATGGGCCACATTGGTAACAAAGGTCTGTTTCAATTGTATAAATCTGGATTACTTCCTAAGAAACCTGCAACTTTGGATTTCTGTGAGAATTGTGTGCTAGGCAAATCTGCTAAGTTACAGTTTCCTAAATCTGCATATGTTGCTTCCTCTCCTCTTGAGTATGTGCATTCTGATCTTTGGGGCCCTGCCTAGGTTGACTCTGTCAGTAACATGAAATATTTTATTACTTTCATAGATCATTTCTCTAGGAAGGTCTGGCTGACTTTGCTTAAATCTAAAGATCATGCTTTTACTGCTTTCAAGGATTGGAAAATTATGGTTGAGTCTCAATCTGGATATAAATTGAAATGCTTAAAGACTGACAATGGCCTGGAATATTGTAACAAAGAGTTTGATCATTTCTGTAATGCTAATGGTATAAAAAGACATTTAACTGTCCCTGGAACACCACAACAAAATGGTACAGCAGAAAGGATGAATAGAACTCTTCTAGAAAAGACAAGATGTATGCTTATAAGTGCTGGTCTGAAACCCAGTTTATGGGGTGAAGTTGTTATCACAACTGCCTACTTAATCAATAGATCACCCTCTAGTGCCATAGGATTTACAACTCCACAAGAAAAATGAACTAGTAAACCCCCTAATCTGACTTACCTTCGACCTTTTGGTTGCACTGTTTATGCCTATATTTCACAAGGGAAGTTACAACCTAGAGCTGTGAAAGGAATATTGTTAGGTTATCCAGAAGGGGTTAAGGGGTATAGAATTCTATTGATACAACTTGGGGGTTACAAAGTTATATCTGCTAGAAATGTAAAATTTAATGAGCATGATTTCCACTTTAAGACCACACTGACATCTACTGCACAAGAAACAGGTACCAGTCAGCACAACAACTGGAACTCTAATGTTCAGTTTGGCCCTGCTGCCACTGATGCTGAACTAGAGGATATGGAGTTTGACATAGGAGCATCACCTAACCTTCCCCAACCATCCATATCACGGGGGGAACACAAAGGTGAAGAGGAACCAGCTGAAGCTGAAGCTGATGCATCAGAAACCCCTGACGAAGAGGCTGACAACACAGATGAAGAACACCATGAAGCAGAAGAACAAGTTTTAATACCTGCTTTACCTTCTTCTCCCCTCTCTTCTGGTTCTGTACCCGGCCTGTCTAATAACTCTGATTTCTCCTCTCCCCCTTCTTCTGATTTATCTGTGCATGCTAATGTGAATGATTATCAGTTAGTTAGAGATAGGGAACCTAGGGTTAGTATACCTAACAAAAAGTATACTAGTTACTTAGTAGAGTATGCCCTCATAACAGCTGAAACCATCAGGCACCCTACTACTCCTAGCTCCTTCGAAAAGGTTAACTCCAATCCCCACTCTAAGTATTGGTTTAAAGCCATGCAAGAAGAGATAGATTTTATGCATCAAATTAAAACCTGGACCCTTATACCTAAACCTAAAAAGGCTAGGCTTATAGACTCTAAGTGGATTTACAAGCTTAAAGAAGGCTTAAACCCAACCGATCCTCCTAGGTTTAAAGCCCGTCTAGTAGCCAAAGGTTTTACCCAACGTGAAGGTCTAGACTATAACGATATATCTGCCCCTGTAGTCAAATATAAAACCATGAGATTACTCCTTTCTATGGTTGCTGTGTTCAATTGGGAACTAGAATAGATGGATGTTAAGACCGCATTCCTCCATGGGGATTTAGATGAGACTATCTACATGCGTCAGCCCAAGGGTTTCATAGATAAAAGATACCCAAACCATGTCTGTCTTCTTAGAAGGTCCATCTATGGTCTTAAGCAATCACCCCGTCAATGGAATCTTAAGTTCGATGTCGTAAACAAGAAACTAGGTTTTCATAGAAGTTCTTATGATAATTGTCTTTATTTTAAGTATCCGGCTTCTAAGAATGCCATCTATGTTCTCCTTTATGTTGATGACATACTATTGATCAATAGCTCTATGATTCTAATCTCTGGAGTCAAAACTGATCTTAAAAAGTATTTCGACATGAAGGATCTTGGTAGAGCTAAGAAAATCCTAGGGGTCAACATCTTTAGAAACCGTTCCAAAAACAGCATTTGGCTAACCCAGGATGATTATGTCCTAAAGGTTCTTAAGAGGTTTAACATGGTTGACTCTAAACCCACAGCCATACCTTTAGGAGGGCACCTTGAGTTAACTAAGAAAAGCTGCCCTACCAAATCCTCTGAAATCCAGGACATGTCTAAGGTTCCTTATGACGTTGTCGTAGGTTCCGTCATGTATGCCATGCTCTGCACCCGTCCAGACTTAGCTTTCTCCATTAGTGTCCTTAGCCGATTCATGTCAAATCCCGGAATGGACCACTGGAATGCTATGAAATACCTTCTTAGGTACATCTCCGGCACTAGAGATCTGTGTCTAGCTTATAAGCAGTACTCTCCCCTAGACCAGCTGTATGGTTACGTAGATGCAGATTTCGCTAGTAACAAAGATAGCCGAAAATCTACCACTGCCTACTACTTTACATGGGCAGGAAACTGTATATCCTGGAAATCGCAGCAACAAACCATTGTGGCGTTATCCTCGACCAAAGTCGAATATATGGCTGCCACTGAAGCAGCTAAAGAGGCTATTTGGTTGAAAGGCATTTTAGGAGAGATTCTTAAAAGGAAATTCAAACCTGTGATTTACACTGATAGCCAGAGTGCCCTTTACCTATGTAAGGATCCTATGTATCACGAGAGAACCAAACATATAGATGTCAGGTTCCACTTCATCAGGAATAGGATAGAAGCCTCTGAGTTAGACGCTAAGAAGATTAAAGGTGAGGAAAACCATGCTGACTTCGGCACTAAAGTTGTGCCTTCTAACAAGTTCTGTTTCTGCAGGGACTTCCTGCATATAGAGAGGCCTCCTTAGCCTCACATACTTGAGTCGACGACGGTCCGGTTGTTCACTCAGGTCCAGCATGGTTCACTATGTTTTGATTACTAGGGATCAATACTTAGATTAGGAGGGCAAATTGTAAAGCCTATCTTAATCTGAGTATAATCTCACATAAGATATAGTCGGAAGGCAGATACTATACAATTATATATTTGTTATTTAGGAAACACTTATGGTAATATTTATATTAAGTATTCGAAGTATTAATCCGGAAACATAGGGTTCCGGGTCATATACTCATACTATATATAAATATAAGCTAAAGTGTTACACTAAATATCCCAACTATACAATGGACTTTATATTATATGTATGCCATGTTATATTGTCTATTAGTTGTGTTGTTACTTACCGGCCCATAAGCTGAAAGCCCATGACGAAGCTCCAAGCCCAGTAGCTCCAGAAGCTGTTGAGGCCCACTCGCTTCTAAGGTTCCAGCTTGAGCGCTCTATAAAAGGAGCTGACCACTTTAGGGTTTCTCCATTCGGTCAGTCGCAACTGGTAAGCCTCCAAAGAAAGAAAGAGAGAGAAGAGAGCGAGAGCTAGGGTTTCCTCTCCGGTGCCCTTTCCGACTCCGATCGACGACGAAGACCTCAGATCTAGGGTGTATCCACTTGCTGGACCCCGGATCTGAGTATTGCGAAGAAGAAGAAGCACTTCAGCTTCCTTGGCGGCGAGCTTCTGGCTCGTACAAGCTTCTCCGGCGATGATCTGCGCTTCCGAGGCCAGATCTGAGGGAGTTCTTCTTTCCGACTTCTAGTCTTCTCTTGTACATGCTTTCTTGGCTATTTTCTGGTTGGATTTGTGTATACTTGTGTAGAAACTGCAACCCTATATCTTGTAATTGATAAAACGAACATAGTGAACTTGGGCCTAAGTCTCCCCGAACCTGAGACTCCGCGGATGTAGGATTTGATCCGAACCGCGTAAACACGCCTTTGTGTCCTTTGTCCGGTTTTACGCTTCTGCACTTATCACCGTTTCGAGATCTTGGATCCTATTCTAAGGGTCCTAGATCTACATGTACCATCTCTTATTTTTTTCGCGTTTTCTAATATATCGCTAATTTTTACTAGATACACCGCTAAACTTCGCAACCCCCTACGGACTGAGCTCCACTACCCCCTGCGAACCTCACCGGATATCGTGCCAAACACGCCCTAGTCAAAAATTCCACTATCCCTTGTGGAACGAGTTACGCGTTAGGTTGCGGAGTCATTAACCTTTATATAGAGAGAGAGAGGTCCACATGTACAGACCGTTTTTTATTTTCATTCAACCATACAACTTTTGTATGTAGGCGCTGCTTGTTGGCTAGCTACTGATGAAAACCCAAAAAAATAACTTTGATTCAGGTGGAGTTAAATTAGCATTGTTTCATACATGCGCTAGCCTTTGACTTGTTCAAACAAAATTATTTTTCCTATTTTTCGAATCATCTCGATCTGATAAGAAACCTAACATAGTAGTACTCCTATTTTTCTTATTTTTACATTCCGCATGTTGTTACGGACCTTTTTTTTGTGTGTGTGTTTCAGTATGTTTTTTTTTATAAAAAAAATCTCCAATCTAGTCTGTAAGTAGTTGCGGGCCTTTTTAAGTGTTTTTATTTTTATTTTTTTTACATATAGGTTATAGACTCCGCATCGTAACGCATACCTCTCTCCACAACGTATTGCGGACGTTTTATCGATTGCCTTTTAGGGGGTATTTGGCCCGATGCCCGGTGAGGTCCGCAAGGAGTAGCGGTGCTCGGTCCGTATGGGGTGCGAAGTTTAGCGGTGTATTTAACAACCCCCTTTTTTTGGCCGTTTCGGCTATATACACCGCAAATCCCCACGTCCTTAAGGACGTGCAAGTGGGGTGAGAGCCACCCGAAGCAGGACGTGCTTGCACGTTTTTTTTTTTAATAACGTGCTTGCACGTCCCTAAGGACGTGCAAGCCCGTCTTCTAAAAGGCGAAGAGGACGTGCCTCTTCGTCTTCCTTCCTTCTTCGTCAGACACCAGAGCGAGAGCGAGAGAGAAATCGAGAGCGAGAGAGAAAGAGAAGAGAGGTCGCCGACCCTCGCCTTGAGGAGCTATTAGACGAGGTGACGGGTATTTTGGATCATGTTGTACGCCATCCACCTGGCGAGTGATGTACTTTTGCAGTTTGTATGTTGATATTATACATTTATATTACGGATTTTATATCTATCTCTATATTTCTATTAGACTCTTCTCATTTCTTCAGAGTCATATTGAACGTAAACATCAAAAACGAAAATGTTAATATGATAAGGTTGCCGGATAACGAAAACGAAAACGTTAATATGATAAGGTTGCCCGATAACGAAAACGAAAACGTTAATATGATAAGGTCGAGGGCTATTTGTTTATGTTGTTTATAATGTTTTCCTGCATATTTTGGTTAGGAACTTCCCTCAGGATTTGTGAAGGAGCACAGAAACAGATTGTCGAAGTAGATCGACAATCTGTTTCTGTGCTCCTTGATACAACTACCTTACAGATTGGCTAGGGTTTAAGGGTAGGCTAGGGTTGAAGGGTTTGCCTAGGGTTTTAGGGTTTGTGGAAACTGCACGTCCTTAAGGACATGCAGCACGTCGTTAAAGACGTGCAGCACGTCCTTAAGGACGTGCAGTTTCCTTACCCTAAAACCCTAACCTACCCAAACCCTAGCCAAACCCTAAACCCTAGCACGTCCTTAAGAACGTGCTAGCACGTCGTTAAGAACGTGCTAGCACGTCGTTAAGAACGTGCTAGCACGTCGTTAAGAACGTGCTAGCACGTCGTTAAGAACGTGCTAGCACGTCGTTAAGAACGTGCAGCACGTCCTTAAGGACGTGCTAGGGTTCTGCTTACAATTAACGCAACAGTGCCTATTTGAACGATGGAGGACAGCTTCATTCCGCACTCCAAACCAAAGTCCGACTTCTTTCGATATATTCTTTCGCCGTTAGAATCGTTATGGCCGAGCCGCAAAGCAATCCTCGTCTCCCAGTATCCCAGGTACGGATAGGTTTCGTAGAGTCAACATATTTCGTATTCCTTCCGTTTTGTTCATATTTCCAATTATGTGAATACAGTTTCGAGACTTTACGTCTGAGTTCTCGGACCCAAGGGTTTGGAATGACCGTGACGAAATGGTTACCCATTTCAAGGACTTGGGTCGGAGACACTGCATGATTTTAGTAATCAAGCGGTCTTGGACGGGGGCATCGAATCGTCCAGGCGGGATTCTCCTTGCTTGCGAGCAGTTTGGGGAGTACCGACCACGCGGGAGGAAGCTCCGGAGCACGCAGACGAAGATAAGTGGTTGTCCATTCTCTCTACACGGACACGAAGCTCCGCCGGGTCAGTGGCGCATGACGGTAACCCATGGTGTTCATAACCACGGGCTTTCCACGAGCTTGAAGGGTCACGCCATCGCCGGACAGATGACAGAGGGGGAAAAGAAGAGGGCGAGGTGGATGAAGGAAGTTGGCACTCCTCCAAAATCCATTGGGTATGGATTGAGGCAGTTGGATGATACCAGCGTCACGTCAAGGAAGAGCCTTACCAACACGCTCGCCATGATGGTCGCCGAAGAAAGAGGTAGTCGGACGATGACCCAGGATACCTTGCACCATCTGCGGGAAAGAAGGTACTACTACGACTTCAGACGACATCCGGATGACGACAACGTCTTGAGCGACCTCTTCCTCGCGCATCCTGACGGGATACGCCTTCTCCGAAGGTTCCATTACGTCATCTTAATGGACAGCACATACAAAACAAATGCGTAAGTTACTTAATTACGATTACATTATTGCACATATAGCCAATTATAAAGTATTTTATATGTAACATATTTACACTTGCAGATATGGGATTCCTTTGTGCGAGGTGGTCGGGCTCACACCCTCAGGCAATACTTACTGCATCGCCTATGCCTTCATGTCGCAAGAGAACGAAGACACATACACATGGGTGTTGCGACAGCTTCAGATCTTGCTTGGGACGGTTCAGCCTCAAGCTATCATGACTGATCGAGAGCTAGGTCTCTTGGCGGCGCTGAATGTTGTCTTCCCCGACGTCCAGCATCTCCTTTGTTGGTTACACGTGACGAGAAGATGCGAGGAAGCAGCTCTGAAGATCACGAAGAATTTAAACCACGCGGGCATCTTTAAGGGCAGCTGTTGGGGGCTGTTCGAATCGAGGTCGGAGGAATCATTCAACCGACGTCGTCGGGCGCTACGAGCTGCATGGCACCCATTCCCAGGTGTGGTGGCGTATTTGGAGTCGGTTTGGCTTCCATACAGCAGGAGCATAGTACGGTGCTACGTAGATAATGTCTTCCATCTCGGCACCCGTACGACAAACAGGTACAACCTTACTTCATATCTCCCATTACAATATGATATAATATCGAATATTTAGTGGTATGCACTTCAATGTGTACAGAGTTGAGGGTCAACACAAGGTTCTGAAGGAGGCACTTCACTCATCGACTGGTGACTTCCGCGTCGTGATCGATGCAATCCATAGAGTCAACGATTGTCAACTGCATGAGCTGCAAACTGCTTTGGAGATCGACCGCTTCAAATGGCCAACAGCGGCGTATAAAGTCAACCTTTTCGATGAGGTAAAGACTTTAATCTCCAAAAAGTGCTTCGATTATCTGTACAAGATGTGGCAGGACGTCGTGAACCAAAAGGTTCCTCCGGTATGCACGGACCGACATTGGAGGGTTTGTTACGGGATCCCTTGTGTCCATGAGATTCAGGCATACGTCAACTCCGGCACTCCGATACCCGTCGAGGACATCCACCCGTTCTGGATGGATTTGACATGGACTGACCTCGACGACACCCCACTGCCGTATGAGCTGTCATCTTCATACACGGCTTCCAACGATGTATGCGAGGATGGCTGCACCCACCCTCATCAGCAAGCGTCCGAAGGAAGGGGAGGCCTCGGGGGTCGAGGAATGCCTGCAGAACCAACCCGTTGCCATACGAGGAGGTAAGGGAAAGGTTTGAGAGAGAAGAAGCGCGTGCCGCTCGAAATGCTGCTCGGCCTCGTCCACAAGCGACCTCAGCTCGACGTGGACGTGATGATGTGTTCGGAGGGTTCAAATGGGGTCGAAACAACGTTGATCCCTTCATGTTCGGTCATATTGAGACGGTGAGGGACACTGTTGGGGATGGTCATTGTGGCTACCGTGCTTTGGCGGCTTTGACATCACCGATCGGCGAGACTGCTTTCTCGGAACTCAAAACGTTACTATGCAATCACTTGGAGGATCACGCCGATCTGTACTTCGGTTGTTATACGGGAGAGTACCCATTCCGACAGTTCGTCGACTACCAGAGATGGGCCGGAGCCACACATGGTGATAGGAGACGGTGGATAGAGCTACCCATCATGGGTTTAGTATTTGCGACGGTATATCAGATTTCTCTCGTCGTCCTAGGTTGGCATCATCCGTTCACATGTCTCCCCATGATCTCGCCGACATCTGCTAACAACCCTCCCCAATCAGCAACTCTTGGTGTAGCCTGCATCGGAAACCAAGACCATTTTGCCGCGGTACGACTTCAAACGTCTTTTTTATTACCTATTCATGCTTTTCATACATATGTCAATACTCTAACTCTAAATTTTTGTTCTCATAGATCTGGTTGCGTCCTAACGCTCCTCTTCCGCCGCCTCCACTAGAATGGGTCGAACATCATCATCCGAGCGTCGAAGGATGAGATGCTCCGTTTCAAGCTCAGATTGAGAGATTTAGAGCCTTGCGTGCCGAGTCCGGCCGTCCTTTACTATTTTCCTAGATTGTATTCCACAACTTTATTAAAATTATGAATGTAAACCTTTTTTTCCGTTCCTTGTAACGTTATTCGCATATTATCCGAATGAAAACCTTAACAATTCTTGTCTTCGGTTTAATTTGACCCTAAATCCTTCAAATCCACTAGCTAAACACTTCAATTTTATCAATTAACATTACAAAACCGTCGGAAAACCTAAACCCTAACCCTAAACCCTAAACGCAAAACCCTAACTAGGGTTTACACGTCCTTAACAACGTGCAAGTATTACACGTCCTTAAGGACGTGCTTGCACGTTGTTAAGGACGTGCAAGACTTAAATAGTGGACGTGCACAGTCCCAGACTTGCAAATCCTTAATCCGGATTTGCGGTGTATATAGTGACACCCTTTTTGGCCAAGAACATCTTAAGCTAGCTATCAATTCATGCTTTTAATAATTTTTTTTTCAAGAATCAAATATACTGATTAACGAACGAAAAGCGAAAAGGGAGTTTGAAGGCGATTGTACGGACTGGACGGACTCTGCGTTCGGACGAAGGGGCATCACCAGCTTCACCCTCACGGTGGCTGTGCCGGCGACCGTCGTCCCATAGGTCGAAAAGCCTTCTCTTGTTCTCGAAAACCCCCTGTCCCTGTAGCCAAGAGTGGAGGTTCTGCGTCTCTCAATCGTTCGGCTAATGGTGGAAGCAGGGTTCGCGATTCTGCTAGATCTGGATCTGTGAAGGTGGATGCGAGCAAGAATGGTGGTTCAAGGGAGGATGTGGCTCAGGAAGGAAGTGGGAACCCCCCTTCTGGGGTGAGGAAGGAAGTGGTTAAACCTGCGGGGGAGAAGGCCGGTTCTCCTGATGCTGGTCAGAGTGTGAGGGTTTCAGAGCTGTCAGAGGAAGGGGTTAAGGGTTCCGGTCAGCAGAAGAAGGTATTGTCGTTTGCTCAAGCTGTACGTCAGGGCTTAGAGTGTCAGAGGTCGATTACTGCCCAGAAAATCGCCGGCCAGGTTAGTTCCAACAGGGATATTGGGATGGCTGAGAAATTAACTTTTTTTGCTGATGTTAAAATAGGTAAGGTCTCGATTCGGCCGGAGGATGTGGTTGAGTCCCAGGAGGAACGGGCGGCTACGCTTATTGGGGTTGTTATAGGTTCTAGCGTCCCGTTTGCGAAGGTGCAGGATATGATTTTTGAGCAATGGCAGGTCTGTGCTCCGAAACTATTTTCGAAAAATAACGGGGTCTTTGTATTTCGCTTTCAGTCCGAATCTGACCTTGATTGGGTTTTGAGCAATGGTCTGTGGACTGTCTTGGGTTCGCATCCTTTGATCTTGAAGAAATGGTGTGTTGGGATGCCGATTGCCTGGTCTGCGTTTGATCGCATTCCGAGTTGGGTTTGTTTGCCTGATCTTGAGCCGCCGCTGTTCACTAATACTAATTTGAGCCGTATTGGCAGCTCTATAGGTAATCCTATTTGTATTGATGATAAGGTTGTGAAGGGGGATAGAATTTCTTATGCGAGGTTGTTAGTTGAAGTGTCCGTTAAGGAGGCAGGGGTTGATTCCATTGAGATTGTGAATACTAATGGTAGTTCCTATCGGCAAAAGGTTGTCTTTGAGTGGCTCCCCGCCATGTGTATGCGCTGTGATAAGTTTGGGCATGGTGGGGATAGATGTTTACTGAATAGGAGGGGAGTGCTGCATAGGCAGATTCAAAGAAGGCCAAGTTATCCTCAGCAGCGACGTGAATGGGTTCCTAAGATGAATTCTGTGCAAGTTGGACAAGAGACTCTGCTTGAGGAAAGGGTAGTGCCTCCTGAATTTGCTCATCAGACATCTATAATGAATAGTTCAGCTGCTGCTAAGGGTTCTTCGTCTGCTTCCTCGTCTGGGTTACAGGTTGCGGATAAGCCTAGTGTTCAGTCGGGATGCACTGCGCCTCTTGGTATTATCTCTGTTCAGTCAGTATGCACTGCACCTCTTGGTACTTTTTCTGCTCAAAATAAACAGTCTAGTGGCCAGATTATTCAAGGAGGGCCGGCTGCTGATGTTTCCTTGTCTGAGGGATTGTGGTGTGAGGTGGTGAAGAGAAAGGCAGCACGTCAAAGTCCCCCTAGAGCTGCGTCAGATTTGATTGGGATGCGAATTGATACTGCTTCTAGTTTTGCTGTTTTGCATTCTGATGAACAGGCTGAGACAGTGGTATTTGCTTCTGCAGACAGTGTACCTGTGGTATTTGCATCTGCGTCTAATTCTGCTTCTCTGAATAATGCCTCGGATGAAGATGTTGTTCAGGTGGAGGTGATTTCTGATTCTGCTTCAGTTGAGACTACCATTTCTGATGCTGGTCAGGTGGGTACTAGGGGTATGTCCACAGCTTCTGGTGGCTTTAGTGAGAGTAGCACTCACTTGAAGTTGGTCCATGGATAAAGTTAAAATCGCAGCTTGGAACATAATGGGTTTGGAGGACCCAGTTAAGAATAGCTTAATAAATTCCTTATGCTTTAAGAATGAGATTGCTCTTATTGGTTTGCTTGAAACTAATATGCTTTTCAGAAATATAGAGGATGTAAAGATGAGACTGATGAATGGGTGGAAGTGTTGTATGAATGGAAATGAACATGCGAAGGGTAGGATTTGGGTTACTTGGAATCCGGATGTTTTTGATATAGAAGTGTTAGAGATTCACGGGCAGTATATACATTGCTTAGCTGAATGTCGTGATAAAACCTTTAAGTTTGTTGTCACCTTTGTCTATGCAATGAGAAGAATCTCAGGCCAGAACGGCGACCTCTTTGGGATGCAATGAGAAGAATCTCAGCTATGACAGCTATTCCCTGGACAGTTATGGGAGACTTTAATTGTATTCTGAGTGTGGATGAGAAATGGCCTGTGAGACATGCTTATGATGGTGCATTTGAGGAATTGAGAACTGCACTTGAGGAATGTGAGCTGGTAGACCTCCCGTTTACTGGAGCTGCTCTCACGTGGAATAACAATCAAGTTGGAGATGCAATAGTGGAAAGAAAGTTGGATAGAATCCTGGTGAATGACAGATGGTTTGAACTGTATGAGTATTCAAAGGGCTACTTTGGTACTCCTAGCTTCTCGGATCACTCCCCTGCAGTGACAATTTTGCGTAACAGAAAGTCGAACAAGAGGTATCCTTTTAAATACAAAAATTTCTAGGGAAAGGAGCAGGAATTCCAGGACCTTGTTAAAGCAGCCTGGCTGATTGATAATGGAGGATCTAAGCAGCTTAAGTTAGTCCGGAAACTTAGAAATGTCAAAGAAGCCTTAAAACCTTGGGACAAGGCTAGGTTTCCGGAGCTACAAACCCAAATCAATTTGACTAAAGGCATACTCCATGAGCTTTACTTACAGCTGGAAGAAAAAAGAAGTGACGCTCAACTTGCTATTAAGGTTAAATCGGCAGAGGAGGAACTAAGGAAAAGTGTGGCTAGGCTGATCAGCTTAACCACCCAAAAAGCCAAGCTCCATTGGTTGACAATGGGCGAGGAGACATCCTCGATGTTTTATAGGAGTGTGAAAGAAAGAAGATCAAGGAATGCAATTGTAGTAATGAATGACGACAGAGGGAGAATTATGGATGATGAACGCAACATCAGAACCCATGTGCTGAATTTCTTTACCAATCTCCTATCCTGCAGAGTGGATACAGAGCAGTTTCCAACGTTACCTCCTGGGCAGCAGTTGAGCACTAATTGTGCTGCTGAGTTGATCAGAATTCCAAGCTTTCATCCACGATGTAAGCAGTTGAGACTCTCTCACCTTGCCTTTGCAAATGATCTATTGCTGTTCTGTCGAGCAGATTTGGATTCTGTAAGAATTCTGAAATTGTGTTTAGACCAGTTCTTTGCGGTCTCTCGCCTGAAAGCTAACAATGAGAAAAGCACAGTGTTTGTTTCTAGGGTTCATGATAGTGTTGCTAGCGCCATTGTTCAGCAACTTGGGTTTGTGCAGGGGTCCTTGCCTATCAAATACCTAGGCATCCCTCTTCACTCCAGAATAGTCATGGTACACGAGTATGGAGACCTTTTTGGCAAGATTGAAAAGCAGATCCAATCATGGACAACAAGGAAATTATCCTATGCAGGGCGCCTCCAGCTTGTTAAATCCGTGTGCACTGGAGTCTTCACCTTTTGGAGTCAAGTTCTTACGTTGCCTAAGGGGGTAGTGCACCGAATTGAGAGCCTCTGCAAAAGGTTCTTATGGAGTGGTAGTAGTGAAGGCAACAAGTTTCTGGTAGCGTGGAAGTGTGTTACTAAACCATTCAGTGAAGGCGGCCTGGATATCAGAGAAATCTTGGCTTGGAACAAGAGTGTTCAAGCCAAGCTCGTGGGAGATCTGGCTCTGCATATGCCAAGTATCTGGTTACGATGGTGTGAGAAAAATCACCTGAAGGGGGCCGAGGTGTGGGACATCTCCCCTAAGGTAGATGACACTTGGGTATGGAAGTGCATCCTTGACACCAGAAGCGAGATGATGGGTGTCCTACCGCATGATAGTTCTGATCAGATTTCCCTACAGCAAGTCTTGACAGCTAGAGGAGGTATTTCCTTCTCCAAAATGTATGACCTGCTTAGATAGAGAGTAGCCCATCGCTTGGGGGGAGTTTTTGTGGAAGAAATTGCAATGTAGAAAATGGGCATTCATCGTCTGGTTGGCTGCGAGGAATCGTTTGCAAATGGGACACCGAGTGAAGCACTGGAAAGGTGAGGATTCAGCAGTTTGTGTGTTCTGTCGCCGTGAGGAGGAGACCGCTACCCATCTATGGTTTAGTTGCCCGACAATGCAGCAGGTCTTAGCACGAGTCATGAGCTGGGTAGGAGCGGGGTGCAGATTTTCTACTATTGAAGCATGGCTTCAATGGTTCAGTGATGAGCAGCCGGCACACCAGAAGTCCCTCCCATTTCAGGTTAAGTTTCTAGCTTTTCAATCCATTGTGTATCATACCTAGATGGCTCGGAACAAGGTTGTTTTTTGTAATGAAACCTTTAACCCGGATGTTTATGTTACAATCATTATTACTAGTTGTAAATCTCGTATTTCCGCGAAGTGGAAGTGCAAGTCACTCACGGAAAGGACCTGGATTAGAAGTCTTTTAAGCAGGTAGGCTGGTCACTTTGGATTCAGTAGGAGGAAGTAGAATTCTCTGGCGGACGAGTACATGGGGACATAGGGGTTCGCTGGGATTGACAACTTGATAGTGTGGTGTTCTTGGTGGGCATAGGGGGCCATTTTGGTATACGGATCCTTATCTACGGATCCCTTTTTTCATGAGACCCATTTTGTATGGTCTCATCTTTTGTAACTTTGGTGTTATCACCACATCTCTATATTTATCTTTTCAAGGAACAAACTATACATAATTATATTATATTATATTATATTATATTATGTATTTGTTATGTTTTTTTTAAGCAGGGAAAGTATTTAGGAAGGAGAAAACCGCCTCCGAGCACGACTCCTTCCTAGAGCGTCCTTCCGGGCGAGAATAACAAGTTCTATATCGTTGCAACAACCTCCGTCGGCAGAGCTACTGTAAGCAAGACGTGCAATCCTATCTGCCACAATGTTAGATTCCCTGAAAATATGACTAATAGTAACATTAGGAAACTCACAAAGATCTAATTTCGTGTCAAATAGTAAAAGTTCTATGTTCCAGGGACATTTCCAGTCACCAAGGATTGATTTAACTACTAGGAGATTGTCACACTCAATAAGCAGATTGTTAATGCCCGGTTCCTTGGTCCGAAGAACGCCTTTACGCAATCCCAACACCTCCGCGAAAGGGACCGATGCGCCAAAACAAATGCCACAGTCAAGTGAAATGATATCCCTCACAGAGTTACGGAGGACAAACCCATAGCATCCCCCCAAAGCTTTTTGTACCCATCAAAATTTAGTTTGATCATGCCCGTAGGAGGTTTGTCCCACAGACCATTCCGGCCTGTCGGGGCCCGTCCACGCTAGTTCAAATTTGAATGGTCTATTGATAAACACTTTTCGGTTAGTAAACTCAACCATGATATACAGGAGCGTGCTCAGAAGTCGTGAATGGGTGGTTTTGAACCCGTAAGTCTGGTAGAGAAGTTAGGATAGAATGGTGGACAAGTAACCTATCTAATTTGGCAAAAGAGTTAAGAGGGACACCCTTATTCTTCCTCCAAGTAAACTGCCCTCTGAAGCAAGGCACTTCGGAGAGAAGAAGTGTATCTTTAATATGAAGAAATCTTGTAAACCTAGAGTTGCTCGAAGAAGCCCTTCCCAACTTATCCATTTGACATGTAATATCATTTAAGTCCCCTATAATACAGACAGGGAACACCAAACCATCCATATAAGTCGTAACAAAGCTCCAAAACCCCGCATTATGACGGTTATACGGAGGTACGTAAACAATAATTAAGGCAGTAGTATTACCGGTGCTCGCATCGAAATAGTTAAAATGAATGAATCTATGTTGTACAGAGACCACATACAGATGGCCAACGGCCGGAACCAGATCCTTCCATAGGAAGCAAATACCCCCGGCGAAACCCTCAGCGGGATCGAAAACAATGTTGTTAAAACCACACATCCTCCGCAAAACCTCCGCTAGTGCGGTATTCGTCTTAATTTCCATTAGTGCAATGGCATCAATAGTGTTATTCTTGTAGAAGACGTTGAAGTCTGTCCAGAAGTTACGAAGTCCAAAACCCCGACAATTCCAAGTGGATAAATTCATAGATAAACCTTTTGGAAACGTAACAATTTGTTAGAAAAGCTAATTATAGTTTTGGAAGTTCATCCAAACTGAAAACAGCATGCATGATTCGCCACACCAAACATGGAGAAATAATCATTCTGATTTACCAAAAGAGTCACAGCAGGCAGAAACCAGTGAATCAAAAATTTTTGTCGAGCACGAGTTGCATTAAGGACGTTCAATTTGAGAAGTAGGTATGTGAAAGAAATATCAATCCAAAAATTAAAAGGAACCTTTCAACTTGATTGATTCTACAACAAGCGCAAGCTGAGTGGTAATCAATTGAAACGGACATAGTTATTACAACATGCGTAGGCTGAGTGATAATGAATTTAGATAGTTTACCTTCAAATATCTCTTTTCAATTTGCTCAGACATGAAAATTATTTGATCTATTGAGGATGCATTGTTGCGGTGAACCCTGACTCTGGAATGTTTCTCATCATATATTCAAAAACATGCAAATTGTTATCTTTCCTTCTTCTTAGTTCCTCATTCCGTCAAAAATCACTTCTCTTATTTGGCTTAGTAAACTAGTTGAGCTTCTGCAATTGATATTCACACGGTCCCTGAGATTCGACACTCGATTACTACAATTGACACCGTATGCTTGCGGGGTGTTGGTTGTAGACTGATCATCCTCCCCCAAAAATCCATCCCCATCCACCTACTCCCACCCCGTTGCCAAACACGCCCTTATTTTGAATGATTGAACCTGTTTTTATACAATGACTATCTTATTACTCATGCTTTCAATGATTTGCTGACTGATATGTAAAATACTTCTATAAATTCTATATAAAAAATGCAATATATATTGTGTTATTATTTTATATTTGATAATTTTCATGAAAAAAAAAATTCAAAAAAAAATCCCATGAAATTTTTGATACTATACAAATCGCTTTTCTTCTTAGCCAATTTAATAATAATGGTAGGCAACTAAGAATTTTATTCCATCATCCTTGAGGATGATTATGGAGAAATTTTACGCTAACACGTAAAACGCTACTATATTTTCCCTATTGTAAAAAACAAATACGTAGTATTAGGCAACTAGGCTTATCTCTTTAACAAATTTTGAGCCCATCTAATTTTATCATCGGTGAGTATTTTATACTTAAGTATTTAAAATTCAAATATTATATGACTATCATCTCCTAACAAATTAGAGCAAATACATTTACACACTAAGCAATTAGGTTTGGTTTTTAATATCCAAGGCATTAATATTAAAAAGTTCTACTGAATAAAGTTTGAGAATATGGTGCAATACACGTTACTGAACTAATTTTCGAATATTTGGCTAAGTCTTATTAAGATGAAGTTTGAGGTTGTAAGCGTTTGTGCACGGCAAACCTCCTCCATCAAATACTCCAACGACCATCCCTCGATCTTATTATAGGTTTCAAAGTTAGTATTTTAAAAATGGAACATCGTTCAAACAAGTGAAAGAACATTTTCCGTACTTATTTGGTGCAAAGTAGGTAGGTCTCCCAACATTTTAAAAATGGAACATAATATTTTGATTTATGCTCATGGAATAAGACTTTTTTTATTTTACTAATTTAGTCGGAGGCTTAAACAATCAATTGCATTACTTTGTTGATACTAACTACAAAGTTGAACAATCACATTCACAGCATATATTCATTCAGTAAGGGCTTTGAAATTGAGCTGATTCAGAAGCTTCATTCTTTACCATCTGTTTTGCAATCACCAATCACCACCTGCTGTTTTAGGCTCCCACACCTTCCTGGTAAAATCGTCCAAGATCTTTATCAAGAATTCGCCCTCTAGGCATTAGGGTTTTGATTCCGACAAAGAATTAATCGGATTATATAACCCTTATCTAAATTACAACCCTTTCTTTAGGGCAGTGTGATCACTGATCAGCTCAAAATGTCCAATCTAAACCAACAAGAATCTCATATCCTTTCTGCAAAACTCAAGTCCTAAATTTGCTTACCCCCTCCCAAAATAATACACAGTAAAACAAGTCTGCGTCCGTGTGTTTTCTAGCGCTATCACTAATAAACCTCTGTAGCTTAATCTGGGGGCTTAGGGGCTTATCCTCGGTGTATTTTCTATTCCAACTTATAGCTCTGCCCTTGATTCCAAGTCAGCATCGTATGAGCTATCATGGCTTGGACTTGGGGGTGGGTTTGAAGCTGGAACTTGTTTGCTGGAACTCGGATGTGGATCTAAAGATGGCGTTGGGGATTGGAGATCTGAGTCTTCTCCAAGAAACTTGGCAGTAAAACTTCTTGCCTCTGAGTCGAGATCTGGCCATTCGGATACTATTCTTCTTGCACCCTGAGGAGGTAAGAATCAAAAGGATGAGAAGAGGAATAGAAATGAAAACATCAAGGCCCTTTTTGGTGCATCATACTTATACCGTATGCTGATGAGCTTGGTTAATGCATATAAAGCAGAAGTGTGTACCTGAAGCTTGGGCTCTTTGGTCATAGGGTTGTTGCAGAGATCAATGGTCTTTGCTTTCGTTTTCGTGGCATTACCACACCATGATTCACACCACAGCCATTCTTGAGGGAGAGAGAAGATGGGTACTATGTGTTGAGCATAGTTGGGAAGATCCTGAAACATATATCTAGATGAGCTAGGATATCCGTAGACAACAATTACAGGTGCGTGAAAACCCGGCAAAAAGGAAACAGGGAGTTGGATTCACTATCAGCAATGGTTTTATGTCACAAAATATTAGAATGTATCTCAGCCAACCGCAAGGAAACAAATGAGAGAAGAGTTTGCATTGTTATCAAAAGAAACTCGCCTGATCCAGATTGGAAAGACTGTTGGGATCCTTGCTCAGATTTTCATAGAACACTCTAAGCGTGTCACCTGCTGCCGTCTGCCTGAATTTAGCCAGGTCAACCACGTACAGAGCGCTGCAAAGGAATAATGCAATCAAGACAATTATTCTCAAATTCAAAAGAGAAAATGTGCAATTTCAGCCATGAAATTCATTTTTTACCTAATATGATAGGGTCTTCCTCGTAGATGCTCTCTCCAGAAGCCCTGTCCAAAAGTTGAAAATACGATGAATAAGAGTGGCAGTTACAAGAGCAATAAGTAGGCAAATAAAAAAAATCTCCTGTTTTGAGATTCAGGCAAAAAATAGATGAAAAATTTAGAGAATATGTATACTTGTCTCCAAAACCGATAACCGTCCATCTCCCTGTTGTTGTCACAAAATGGAGTATATGCAAGAGGTCTGCCTTTTATGTCCATATCATAAAGTTCTCCCATATCTGCCCTCACAACCTGGTCGGCATCCACAAATATAACCTGCAGATGCAAAGAATCTGTTTATAAGACTGCCTTTGAAAGTTCAATTGTGCATATTTCCCTCTAGAAGGGCAACTTTCGGATGAGGAGAAATCTAGATGAATTCCATAATAGTCTATGATGAGTTTTGTTAAGGTCACAGGATGGCGACTTTAGTATAACTAAGCAGTATGTTGTGGGGTTGGAGGGCATCTATCATCTAGTTGTAATCGGCTTTTTGCCTTAAGGTCAGACAGAGTTATTACCCGTGTGTCCTGTCTTTGGGTCGAAAAAAATGTAAAATTTATTACTAAAAAGGAAAAACACCTGACAACAGTGTGAAAGAAGAAAAGATTACCTTCTCCAAGGAGAGAGGAAAAATAACATCAAGGAACAAGATTTTATATGCCCAAACAATTCTCTGTTTTTCGGTCTGTTTATGCAGCCAAGAAGGCCACTTGTAGGTAATAAGCTCATATTCAAAACCGTACTCCTTTGCCATATGTGGAATTACATCCTGCATGAAAATGTTTAGTCAGTAATCAGGAAGGTGGAGAATCCACCATTCAAAAGAGTCAGTATATAGTGAATCCATGGTTAAATGGAAAGAGTTATACAACCTTAAATTGGGGAGAAAGATAATTCTTTATAAACCAAAACTTCACAGGTCGTTGAGTGTTTTTCAGGACGCTTAGTATCATAATCTTCGTGAAACGTTCATATCTGCAAAACAAATAATTCCAGTTATTTCACATCAAACTCACTCTCTAGCAGAAAATAAGGCAGAGATTATCATAAATTCAGTTTTGACAACATCCAAACTCCCAATATTTCATCTAATTTCAACCCAGAGAAAGCAAAACTCAAACGCATTCCTAATCAATAAATGGAAATTACGAGGAAAATAGACAACACTTCCAAGGATCTTTCAACAATTGCTATTCAGTACAAGATGTAGTTTGTTTCTTGGAAATACTATTGGTTCCAAGGATAAATGACTGTAAATGCATGATACAGTTGCATATATAATTGAAACAGAGGGAAATCACTTACAGATGTCCAGAAGCAATTGAAAATATATTGACCGTTTTTCCATGCCTGCCACTTTTAACCCCCTGCAAAGGCTTGCAGAATTTCAGAGATAAGCGCACTACAGCATATAACAGCTATAACTAAGGCACCAGGAGACAAAATGAGATGTACAGAGCAAGTGACAAAGATGAGCATCAGTGAAATTACCTGAGAAGATCTTTCACTTATTCCTGCCTTCTGCTTCCCACCAATCAATCCAGAAGCCCATTTCAAAATATTTTTGTTCCACACATTCTCATTTTTCTGCAAGAGAGCCCCAAAGCATCAGCAAGATATCACCAATTAAGCGTTGTGCCAAAGTTGTCAAATACCAAGTTCTTATGATTATGTGCTGTAGACATTCCAAATTGTAGATACAGAAAAACATTCAAAATCATCAATGAAGTTTATAATATGACACAATCACCTGTTCAGTTTCAGTATAAGGGTCGTCGTCATTTGAAATCAGCAGCTTTTCATGTTCCATATTCTTTTTCTTCATCACTTCCAAATGAACAACTTTTCCTCGCAAGTCATTTATGATTATGCGCTTAGCCAAAGATGTTCCTCCAGTCCCATCATTTTCCTTGAGAACATAGATTTCGGAGCTCCTTCCTGGAGCCAACTGCAAATACCATATTCCGGGGGAAGCCTTCATTTGCCAATAACCCAAATTTGCCATAACTAAAGTATCAACAAGATGTGGTATGCTCCTGGTGCCAAGAATCATCTGAAGGCCTCGAGGAGGCTCATGGTCTTTCTCGAAACAATGACCTGCATGAATCCAAACATAAGCAGCAAATAAAATCAAAATCAGAGTAAAATTCATACGTGCTATTTTCCAACGAAATATAAAATCGCTTCCTTTAACTTCTCTTATTTTATTTCAATCTTCGGGTGTCTATAGACTCCACTCCATACATATTGCAACAGTTCGTAAATGCCATTTCACTAGCAATAAACAGTGTTAAAGCGGATTCAATAAGTAATACTCCTTTCATTAGATTTCAGTACTTGTGACAAGCTTTTCTGGGATGGGGTTGGAAAGAAGCTGCATAAAAAAACCAAGAGCAAATAACTTTACCGGTGAGAACAAGAGCTTCAAGTTCAAATACTGCTTGAAGGGTGGTTACTTCCCCCAGGTTTTCAAGCAATATATTGTCCAAGTCATGCCTGATACATTCAAGAGATACCAATTACTGCTGAGCATATACCAGAATCTGATCTGTGTTTGTTTGTCCTCTGATAATGACAAGTCTCAAAAGGTTTAAGGAAACATACACAGCAATAATGGGTTCCACAAGCCATGGCTCAGGAACATCAAGATTCATGGTGAGGGTTTTCGACAATGGCATGTTAGCAAAGATTGCCTTGGGGCCATTGACTGTAGAATCAGTACTGCTAAAATCATCCTGAATGATTGTTAAGCACATAAGAAATAAATAGATAAATAGGAACTAAGAATCCATAAAGCTAATGAAGTAGGCATACCATTGATGGAATGACATATCTGTAGTAATTCTTCAGAGGAAGATCGGAAAGAGAACTCTGCAAAACAAAAGGGAGAGAATTAGTAATGCAGTCTTCGTTAGAACTAATGTTAACTAGAACTCTGCGATATAAAAGTTCCACAACATTATCCTTTTTAGTGTGTCATGTAGAAACGTAATATAAACATAACATTCATCCAAAGTTCCAAACTAATGCTATGCAGAACATCATCATGCTTGGCTTTTGTAGTCTTCGGATAGGCATGAAAAATATTACTTTTTTATTTGTCACGTATCCTTTATAGCCTGAATATAACTCACCGGTGGATTGAGTACAATCCTCATACTAGGCTGAATGTACTTCCACAACATCCTGAGAAGTGATGCCAGCTTTTGGCCAGAAGGACTCAAGGGATCAAAGACGGCATCAATATGGATGCTAGAATTTTCATGATTCAGAATAACTGCACTGTTTGTGAAAAGGAAAATATATATATTTAGAAAAACACCATAAAGGAGATTTTATATGGTAGCACCAAATATTTTTGACACTGAAAGAGTAATCAATATGGTCACATAACAATTCTTGAGCAAGGTAGCAGTGTAAGAAATCATGTTTAATACAAAATCACAAGAACTTTCACACGTAGCACATGATTAATGTACATTATGCTAGCCAATTCTGTGCTATGAAATTAAAAGCCACAGTTCTGTTGTGTACCCTTATAACTGAATAAGGGATGGATCAATAAGCTCATAAATAAGAATAATAGAGGAGTGTTGTTGGGTATTTACCTGTAATCCGCATGCAAAATCTCAAAACGAGCACTTTCGATACTTCGTTCACGTGAAGCCAGCGATGATGAAACAAGCATAACTACGTCACTGATAAATTTGCTGCACATTTTTACAAAAAGGAAAAGGAGAAAAAACTTCTGTTAGACTGGAAACTCAAACTGCCATTGGCTTGTGTGTTTATGTGACTAGAGCAGCTTTAATGTGATCAGATATAAAGAAACATAGCAGAAGATTCAAATTCTTTGTATGGAGGAAATATTTCTTCGGGAAACTGCAATAATTCTTCCATTGGAGTCAAAAATCAACTAGAGCATGAAACAAAAATTGAGAAAACCTTGTCAGAGAGTCAGGATCCATGTCCTGCCAGTTCACATCTTCAATTATTCCCAAAACGTGCTTTATCCGTTGTTTAAACTCTAATGATTCCAGAAGATCAAGATCATGACTCAAAAACCCAGTTTCCTCTGTGATTCGGAAAATCTATTCAATATCACAAATCATATTATTAGAACCAGAAACAGATCTGCATTACTTGAATAAATTATTCATGATAAGCTAGAAATTTTGAACCAATGAAAAGACAACTTCAAACATGTTGCTCATTGGAAACAAAAACACGGGCTGTATAACTTGAAAACGTGTGAAAGGGCAGAGAAACCCACCCTCCCATTTGTTATCACTGCATTCATGTTTGAGTCGACCTCAAGGTGTCTATACAGAAACAATGCCGCCTGCAAATCAATCATGAAAGATATTATAACCGAATAACAGAGTATCGTGGAATATCATTAAACCCCATTTGTCATAATTGCAGGCACGCCAAACCAGAAAACACATGAACAAGTTTTATTTTTTTTATTTTTTAAGATACAAGGGGATAATGGCAATAAGTGTACACAACAGAGAACTTCATAAATGATCCATGAGAACCAATCTCAATGTTCAAGCTTCAAATACCTTATTTAAGTGATTTCTCACATCAGCAACTGAAACCTCTTTCAGAAGAGATTTATACATCTCAGATGGCAGATTGTGTGTGTAGACCAGCTCAAGAGCCTTCTCTAGAAATGCTTGTCTTGTATCGCCTGAAAAGGATGATAGTTGCTGGTACTCACGATCATATAATGAGCAAAGCTCGTCCAAGAAGTTTAGCACCCCTTTCTTATGACTGCATGAAGGAAGCATGAGGGATTAGACATAAACCATGGAGCTTGTGCTATCATAAGAGATAAGAATAATAAAGGAGTTGCAAGAAACAATGTTATGCACAAAATTTGAGCATAAGAAGCTAAACAAACCTATATGATGATGCAGTGATTTCAAAGACCTTCACAAAAATAAGCCCAGCTGCATCAGAATCCAAACTAGATGGACCAAACAGCACTCCTAATCTTGCCCTTTTAGACAATCCTTTCTGTGTATCAAAATGTCAATAGCAATTATTAAGACCAGTAAACCCTCTGAGCAAGAACAATCAGAAACATTAACATTATCATGAAGAACTATTCGGTGAAGACTGACAAGGTAATGTATTCCTTCTCTCAATAGCTTAATTCCATTTTTTGACGTCACATTCACAGCAAGGAGATGTGTTACAGGCTTCAAATCATCAACAGCTGCAATATAGGATCCAGTGAAGAGGAATGTAAAATTATGTAACTTACATGAATCAAATTAACCAAGCAAGTGCAAAACTAAAATATTCTTACTTTCAGGAGAATGGAGGTAGCTAATATCATTAAGCAAAAAATCCTTATCACTTCTAGATTCGGAAAGAGCGACAAACTTTGGTTTCAGCTTTACATCAGTCACAATCTGGATAAACTCATCAATCGAGAGGTTAAGTATGACGACATCAGTATGTGAAAAAAATAACTGAATAAAATATGCACAAACGTAATTGGTCACAGAATTCTACCTGTGGATTATAGCGACCTATTCCATTTTCTGATAAGAACTTCTCCAGTACATCAGTGTGTGAATCTATATTCCCATAGTAAACTTGTTCTTGAATTCTTGGCAACTCTTCATTCATAGCATTTATGAGAGCCTCCTGAAGATGCACATCATACATGGTTGAAAACATGAAATCATAATGCAAAACAGCAAATACAATTCAAATTCATGTAGCTTTTCCCCTTTTTTACATCAGTTCAATGTCAAATCTAAAAATCTGTATGTAGCTTACATTACTATGACTGTGATACTTTTCCCAATAAGATATTATGAAGATCAGAAAAGACCATATAC
The DNA here is from genome assembly GCA_963922045.1 of Persicaria maculosa. Classification (NCBI taxonomy): domain Eukaryota; kingdom Viridiplantae; phylum Streptophyta; class Magnoliopsida; order Caryophyllales; family Polygonaceae; genus Persicaria; species Persicaria maculosa. The sequence goes on from OY998252.1 coordinate 53,611,625, forward strand.
AAATGGAACAAAAACCTATGGTGTTAACTGCTCAAAGCAAATAAATAAAGGTGATAAATAAAAGGTGACTCAAAATGAGGAGAGAGTTCTTGTAAATTTGTAATGAGCATTATAGGATCCCCATAACTAATTTTGGAATTTGACTTCTTGGCCAATTCCTATAAATTTTGCCGTGTGTTTATAAAACTTCTTCCCTACAACTACAACTATTACCTCTAAACCTAATATGGATACAACATAGAGGAGCATAAAAATGCAGATAAGATTACAAGTATTAATAGTTTGCCACATTGAAGAGAAAACAATGAAAGGCACCTCATTAGTGTCAAATACAAGCCCATTCATCAAGAGAGTACAGCCCCGTCGGGAAAATCCCATCTTGGAAACAAAAATAGAGCTCTCTTGAGCCTCATTCTCAAAGGCTTTCTCTTGCAACAGTTTGAGTAATAAATCTTGTGGTAGAGACTTTGACTTTGGTCTGAACAAACAGAAATAAAAGAAGAAAAATTAAAGCTTCATGAGATCCATGTTATCTCATGCTAAATTAATCATATTCAGATGCATAAAAAAGACAAAATACTAATAACATACTCCATCTGTCCCAAATCATTTGTTGTTGCAATAAGCACACATAATAAAGAAAGTTAATTAATACCCTTCAATGTGACGTGAATAATAAATTAAAGTTCTTTCGAGGAAAAAAAATGAACACATGGAAGCTAATTAATAAAAGACCAATTACTAAGTAAAAATGTGGAAAACTAACATTTGCATTGGTATTCTAAATGGGCCAATAATGGAACAAAACAAGCTAGCTAAAATGACAAATAGTGTGGAAGAGGGAGCACAAGTCGTTGATTAATATCCGCATAGCTTACAAAAGAGTTTCTACAAATGCTTTTTCCACCAGGTGCCTCTCAGGAGCATCTTCCGCAGAATCTCCAGATTCAACATGTAACTCTTTTATCTGCAACACAAAATACTTCTTGCTTTACATTATGAAGAGAAAAAACATATGAAAAGGTGAACTCTAGAAGAGCGTATTAATTAGATTCTGTTCATCATGCAATTCATAACAATCTTTTATGTAAATGAGATTGAAAGGATTAAAAAAAACCAGAATAGGCCTAAAGAAAATAAGTGCAGCACTTTGACAAGAAGAAAACTGGAATACATATCTATTTACTGACACTCTAATTGTAGAGGAGGAAATTATAACGGAAAACCTACATTGCTTAAAAATTTGAAAGCAGTCTGCACACCATGTTGCTCCTTAATATAAAGGAAAAGACAAACAATCTGCAAACAAAATCAGTCCAAAAAGTATTAGAGCTTAGCAGTTGTGGGATACTATTTCTTCAAGCTTCACAGGTATGTTTAGACCACTGAAGGGGAACACAAAAAGGGGACAACTTACCAGAATAGATATATCTTTCTCAGTATCATTTGCGGATGTTTTCAGTTCAGCATCTCCATTCTCAATGAGCTTGGTCAATGCTTCTGAGTAAAGTAGCACTCCAAATCTAATAGGAAGTTGATTTTCATAGAAATTCACTATCATCTCAATCACCTGTGGGTATCAAAGCACAAAAGTTCCAACATTGGAAGAAAAAGGAAAAGGAATAGAATAGACATAAAGAAAGTCCGCAATCTCACTTGCCTCGAGTCCACGATTAGAGGCAGGATCAACTATATACACTGCATGGAATAGATTCTTCCGGATGTACCGTAGTTGCCCAGGAAAAGTTGGCATCAGAATCTACAAAAATTATGGAAGGTTAAAAACCAAAATATTTAAATCAGCACATAAAACCATAAAATTGATATTTTTCAAAAGAAACTGGACACTGGACGGACACATAAGCTTCACCTCATTCACATTACTCCTCCAGCGCTTGTACATAGGATCCTCTTCCAAGTTGTTCAGGTAGTGAACATGGCTTGAACGGAAATCAATGCGAAACGTACTGGAATCTGCTGCTGGGGAAGTAGACAAGAGTTTCTGGATGCTACTCTCAGGAATCTATAGACAAACAATATAAGTAGCTGATCCTTTTTCTTGCAGAAGAAGAAAGCACAATCTACCAATGCTCTCTACTAAAAGTGGTTACTTTAGGGAAACATATAAACTTCAATTATGTTTACTTCACAAAGACTTCAACTTCCTTTTTTTGGAGGGCAAAGACTTCTATGTTAATGCTCATATATGTAAGCCAAAGTGAGATATCCTAACAAGATTTTCTCTTCATTAAAATGAAAAACACCATAGTTATACAGGATCATAATAGAAAAATCAAAGTAGTGTCATACGAAGGAAAAACACCATAGAGCTTGTAGAAACTCAACAGTATAATCATAATACCTTTATTTTTGAGAACTGATCAGCTAGTGATAACTCCTTGTGGACCAAATCAATTAACCTAACATAGAAATAAGGCATCAGAATTTGCAAGGTAAATATTCCACAGGCCATGTTGCAGTAATAAAAAAAAATCGGAAATAACCCAACTTTTGGAGGGGTGTTAAAAAAATATACCCACCTTTCAACGGTAAGAAAAATAACCCAATCTTTGGGAGATGGGGTAACAAAGTATCCCAATTGTTTTTATGGCCATAAATATGAGCAAAAATGATGACATATAATTGGCGAAATTAAGATTTTGGTGAATTTTGGATGATATTGACTTATTTTAACGAGAATGAGATCATTTAACCAATTTTAATATCACTGTTTTGACCCAATTTATGGTCGAAAAAATAACTCGGGATATTTTGTTACCATCTCCCTCAAAGGTTGGGTTTTTTTTCTTATAGTTGAAAGGTGGAGATATTTTTTTAAGACCCATCTAAAGGTTGGATTATTTTAATTAGTTTCACCATCTTTTTATTACAAAGATTAAAAAAAATTAAGATAATTTTTTTCCTATAGTATATCCTATTCCACCTATAAAAGCACAATAAACACATTTAAAAAAAAACACAGGCAAAATAAGAAAGCATAAAAACAATCACACACACAGATGCATACTTCTGCAGAGAACTATTCTTTCCTGCTACACTTAAAAAAAAAGGATATCTGCTAGATAACAAATTAATCCCATTAATTCAATTCAAACTAATCCTCGCCTGCCTAGGCCAAGGCAAGACTTCATCTAGGCACAGGAAGGCGCACCTTCGTTATCTGTAATGCTGAGAGATTCTCCTTAAAAAATATCTTATTCCCATATAAAATCTATCGCATTATTAGATCAAAGGAAGCACTATTTTGAAAATAGCTAATAATTATTATATGAAGATATCAAACGTCAGAAGTTGCTCAATTAGTGAATATCTTCTGATTCTTCTCTTTCCTTGGAGAAGTTCATCTCATCGACAGCCCCCAAATCTCTCAGTACACAGCTCTTCATTTCTTTCCATAGCCTTCCCTCCCCTAACAACTAGTACTAGATAGATTTTACTTTCTTATGATGTCTTAAACTTAGATTTCAATTCAATATGAATTTATGGGTTGTTTTCAGGATATTTCGATAAGGCGGGCCTAGGCTCTTTGCGCCTAGGCCCTAGGCTCCAGACCTCTAGTGCCTAGGTGCGTGTGTCTCTCCTTTTAGAACACTGCTGTAAAGGCTTAATAACATCTGATAATGATGTACATACTACAAGAAGAAAGAACAAAGCCCACCACTACTATACTCCCTCCGTTCGGCAAAACTTGTCATTTTAACTCTCCACACAACTTTTAATAAAGTTAATAACTACACTCCTTTTTTACTAATTTACCCTCATTTATTACTCTACTTTTTACTTTATCAAAAACTACAACTCACAACACATCAATCAAATCAAGGGCATTTTAGTAAAGTAGAAGCAAAAATACCTAAAATGACAAGTTTTTTTCCGAACAAAAACAAAACTCTAAAACGACAAGTTTTGCCGAACGGAGGGAGTATTTTGTAGAGAACTAGAAGTCTAAGAAACAATAAAAGACTATAAGAGAAGAAATCTTCCAAAAGAGACAAGAAAGCAGGAAAAGTAATAAATAAAAAATTAAATTTAAAAGCACAGCAAAAAAGGAAGTATCAACAGGGAGCAAAAGATTTACAAATGCATGTCAATATCTTCAATGTTGACTAAAGCGCCATTGATTGCCATCAATGACTTGCCAGGAGGAACCATCCGCTGGTTAGCGAGAATTTCTTCCTTGACAGAATTATTTAGCTGCAGATACAAATATACATAGTTATATAGAAATAAAATAAGATTTCTTGGGAGAAAGATCATCAGCAGTGTCAACTTAGAAACCTTACACAAACAAATTCATACCTTCATCCTTGACAGAGAAGAGACAATGCTAGGGAAGTTTTGGCTGATTTCTTGCATCAAGAGTAAGGGATCAGATGAATGAACAATCTTCTGTGCAGTTTGATGCCCCAAATCTAGTCCATGAGCCCAAAACGCCAACATTTTAGGAGGTATTTTTAAAAATGCTGAAAATACCTTGCAGAAAAGCGTAGATATTTTGACAACTAAAACACAATTACCTTTTAGCTCCCATATGTCAAGCGTATCTGATACAGTAGACGAGATAAGATCGTCATCCACAACCACATTCTCAGATGCCAGATCAGTTTTATGTTCCTGCATTGTAGATATTGAGAGGCGTATGATTCAAAAAAATCTCGATGCAATGCGCACAAACATTATGGCTAGATAACATTTAAAAGAACAGCAATGGAAAGCATTAACAATCTTGGGCTTGTGCATGGAGAACAGTGAATTCAACTGTTTTGTCCCAATTAATGAAACCAACTTGATTTAACACAAGATAACTCGTGAGAATTTCTACTAAATTGCTCACTAATGCAGATCACTTTTTTTAAATAAAATAATTAGATTCTGTGACGTTCAACAAGATCAGCTTAGTTTCATAAATCCAAAAAGAATATATAATTAACTCCATTTGTCCTTCATAATCAAAACAAAGGAAAGAAAAGGTTATGAATCACAAAGCATCTCAGTCAACCATACGTATCCTAACCTTCTACCTTTCACTGACAGTTCCATTTGATGTATCATGAACAGAGTATTTTTCAACCTTCGTAATATTGTTCCCGTTCAAAAGAGGGAAACAACTCCTATTGCTACTACAGGAAGTGAGGATAAATTAACAGAGACACCAGCTGAAAAAGCAAGAGATAAAAAAAAAAAAAAGAACAATAAAACTGGTACACCTTATTTTGTCATATGCGTAGAATGGGATTAAAAAAAAGAGAGGCATATGCTAACAGACAGAGCACTAAACAAGAGATAGACTATATTAGACGAAAAGAAATATTATAGGTTAAAAGCAATTATAATTTTCAGCTTTACATACCGGTATTTCAGAGTCTTCAGTTTGAGAATCTTCTAAAGCAATGCCTGGAATAAGTAAAACATTGAAATATTGCCCATTGAATCGCAAAATAAATTTGAGCTAAAAGAAAATTGAAAGTATCACTGGAGTGGGAGCCCATAAGAAATAAGAAAATCATAACTAAAAGTTCTTCTAAAAAAGTGAAAGTTAATTCTACAAGTAAAATTTCAAATTTTGGAGATACATTCTAGAGAAAATAGCTTGTAGTGCCTGCAATTTTGTTTTAATGACGTAAGAAAAGGTGTTTTCTGCAAATAAGAACCCTCAGGAGACAGCTCACATTATTCTATTCCATAACTGATAAAGGATTAGGGAATCAAAGGGGAAAAAAAGGTATCTAACAAAAGAAAGGGGTTGTTAATTGTTATGCTTGACTAAAATCAATTTTCGAGCTGCTTGCAGCAAAATATGAATCGGGGGCATAAATTGATAAACATGAACTGTTATCTCAACATACTCACTTTTCTTAACGTTGCTATCATCCATAGCCTTGTACTCCATATTCTTCAATGCAAGCTCTACACCATATCCCCCCAGGTTTAAAGGACCCCTAGTACCAATGACTCCACAGCCACTCCTTGACTCCTCACATCCAGAAGGTAATACTGGTCTCACAACATATCTAACCTTTCCCTGAGAAGTTTAAATGAAAAGTATCAGGACTCTAAAACATACAATCCAACACTACAGCTTGCAGAACAATGCAATCTTAAGAGAAGGAAATGTAGCCTCTTCAAAACTGAAAACAACCAAAAATCAATGTAAAAAAAAGGTAATATTATACCTCTTTGGCTGATTTGACAAGGGGGAGATGAAACTCCTTGAAGCAATTAGTTCCAAGGGAACCATACAAAATAGCAACTGGACTTGAAGCATTTGAATCCAAGTACAGATGATCAAAGTCGAAAAGTTCAGGCTGATGTGAAGAATCCCTCTCACTGGAAAATCATTACAACAATATCAGCTAAGGGAGAAAGGAAACCAAATGCAACTTTGTTTAAAAGAAATTTGATAGCTAGCACATCCACATTGCAAATTCATACTTACACATCTGGTGTACCAAGCCACCGCAGCAGATCAGGGACATCAAAGAACAGTGATGCACCAGTGTCAACCCAACAACATTTCCCCCCTGGGCTTTTAGGATTCACTCCCACCAACAGGGGATCAACTCCAACGATTTCTTCATTTGACACTGTATTTCCACCAGCACTATCCAAAATAACTTCATCGGGATAAGAAGAGAGAGATTCTCCTGCAAGCTGTCGATATAATACTATTCGAGGTGAAGCTGATCGTAGGAGGAGAGAAACTTCAAATATTGATGCTAGATGTTCACTTAAGAGAGAACGCCCATGCTCAACAATTTTTTGGATACAGATTTTAGCTGTAATGGAACTAGATTCATCTTTATCCTTCTGAAACCAATTGTCAATGAAATCCCAAAAAAGATCTTTCCCATCTTTAGAAATCAATTCTCTGTCAAACAATGAAAGCAGCCCTTATTAGCAAGTGTGAGTAAATACAACAAGCTGCATTGAGCATGATACCAGAATGAAAAAGTTGTATGATTTTTGCATCATTTCACACTTTCTCATCAAAAAAATCTTTTAATTGTCTTTAATTTATTACTTGAATCCAATAAAACAATTTAGAGGCAAAGTTAATGAGTTGAAGAATCAGATGAAGGTGTACCGGAGAATCATTAGCCCAAACATATAGTAACAAAAAGTTATATCATTAATAGAGTTGGTAAAACCCAAAGTGACCATATTGGCACACCCAAGAAAATAAATCTAATTCTCAGAAGACCAATCTACCTGAAAATATATTGACATCATTATTTAGAACTGACCCTTCCCAACCGACCCAATCTTAATCCAAAATTCGATAAACTCAATGTCTGAAATCAAATTGACCCAACCCTAGTAATACCCAACTTGAAGCGTCCTAAATCAATAATAAACCAAACCCAAAATCAATATAGTACAATCAGAACTTTAAACCCAACAATACATAAATATAATCAAATACATAAATATAATTTTAGGGACCGTATTTGATAAGAAACAAAAACAATTCAATTTTATGGATTCGACATTAAAAGACAACCTACCCTGAACCAAGTTTACCAAGAACCCAACATCAAAATGGAACGGAAGATACACAAATACTCGCATAACCAACCAAACCCATCGAATAGCCCCAAGTCGGCAAGTCCAATCATAACAATTTATCTATTCTCCTAAACACTCTTTCGCTCATTGAACCATCGAAATCAATCAACATGAGCGCCGCATTCATAAGAAATAATATCCCTAAAATCAATGTCCAGTCCAGACTGCATCAAAATTTATGAGAAATAGTTATCTACTATGAAAGTTGAATGCTTTACCGTGCATCCACTGCATAATCCTAACTAGATTGAATAACGTAATTGGCCATGGATCGTTGGAACTTGGAATGGAGAAATAGTTATCTACTATCAACTTTCAGAAGTAGCAAAAGAGAAAAATTGCATACCCAGCTTCGAGGAGCAACGGGGTGCCCTCCCATTTGGCACGGAGGGCGACCTGAACGTTCTTAGGGCGATGGGTCTGAGCAAAAGCTAAAACCCCGCAAAATCCAACGCATACCCAGAAGATCAAAATCCAAGACCTAGATCTGCAACGCAATCCCATCGATTCTTCAGGCCTGATTGACCCAAATTGAATCTGCCCCGTCTAAATCCAAAAAAAAATTCCTAACTAGATTGAATAACGCAATTGGCCATGGATCGTTGGAACTTGGAATGGAGATCGGAGTAGAATCAGAGACACTTTCACTGGCTTTCGGGTCTTCGCTTCGGTCTTCCGTCTTCGCGAGGGGTTTAAATGTTGAATGCGTGAGAGTGGGAGTGGGGACCCCTCCTTGTGGGTCACTATATTACAACTGGACAAAAATTTGTAATCTCAACCAATCACAAATTACCACGTCACGATGTAATGTGTTCTTATGTCCAACTAGGCTTTCCACAGTTCATGAGTCAACCCATGACCCGACGAGTCATATAAGTCGGGACCTGTCGGGTTAGGCAGATCATGGATTATGGTGGGTTATGGGTCCGGATTAGGATCGAGGGGTTTTGAATTTGTAGACTCATCGGGTCCCATTGACCCGTGATATTATATATATAAAAAAAATTACAACGGTTACATTAGTTAGCGTTGTGATTTCGAACCGTTGTGGTAGGGTTGCAACTTATATAACATTTATATAAATACCTCAAAGGCTCAAACCATTGTCACATTTCTACATCTCTTCAAACATTAAATATTTCAATGGCAAATCGAAATAAAGAAGGATTTGCGACAAACGTTCGTGATTTCTTGTACGAGACGCATTTTCGATGTGAAGAAAGAATTCCCAGTACAAGGGTTGTTTGTCGTTATTGTTCACAGATCACAGAGTTTTAAAATGAGGAACAAATTGGAATATGGCAATCTGAAGAAGCACATTGAGAAAAAAGTATATCGACGAGTGGCCAAGTGTAAAGGCGAAGCAAGCCGCTCATGAAATTGAGAGGATGAACGTTTGTACTTTGGTGTTTATGTGTTATCGACTGATCATTGTCTACCGTCTATTTGATGTCTTGGTGTGTGACTATCATGTTTGTGATGCGTAGTTGTTTAGTTGTTTTCGCTTTCAGACTCATGTTGTCCAAAATTGTTTAAATTCATCTAATATTTGTATTTAATTTTTCTTCTTAAACAATTTTGCCGAACTATAGAAAACAACGTTTCCTAAACAATAATTTTGGACATTAGCTCAGTGTCAACAATTTTGGATAACATAATGAAGTTATGTTTGCAGTTCTGTTGGAAGCTTGAAAACGAACAAAATCCTAGTTCTTTTGAATTGGATATTAATATAATGAAGTTATGTTTGTTTTCATAACTTTATGTTTGGAATTTGAGATTGCCTATGTTGTTATAAGACAAATCGAATTTAGGGTGATTAATTTATAGATTGAATATAGAGTGTTCATTGTTTTCATGTGCGCCTTTTTATTCTAATTAGCTGAAATGGAATAGCTAGAACTTTGACACACAATTTTAGATAGTCTATGTGGGATTCGAACCCACATCTTTGTGCATAAGTGTTAGGAGGGAAACTAGTTATCAAAATAAATCGAAATAAACCAACCCTCAGTCCAAGCAAATAAAATACAAGAAACCCTCACGTTGTAGTGGTAGGGTATTCAGGATCGTATCCACGAGGAAGCATGTCAACGCTCGCCTGATTAGTTGTTTTTACATGACACGTGAATTATTTACTTAACACGTCAATTATTTACTTGACTGGTCAATTGTTTTACATGACAGATGAGTTGTTTTTACATGACATGTGTGATTTAACATTCCGAGCATCCTTCCAACCTGTGTATGCGGCCACCATGCTGTTAAACCATATCTTCCGCTGTCTTGATTTGTCAAACTTGATAGCTGGGATCGGACCCATGATCGTCTTCACTCCCTCGTCTTCTAACCACTCCAACTTCATCCCTAGCTTTGTTGCCCTACCATGATACCATGAAAAATTCAACATCAATTTCTTTACCTGACAGATAGAATGTGATATCAGTTAAAGCCCAAATCTTTCCTCGCCAATTCGAATAAGCTTCAAAATTGCATAACTCATTCCTTTCATCAACCAAAATTCCTAGTGAACCAGTAATTACCCCATTTTCTTGATCCAAAGTAAGCAACTATCCATCCAAGGAGCAATCTACAAATTGCCAATTCGATGAAAAATTGATGATCAGATGATTCACAAACCTCTGTTCAGCTACAGTCTTGTCCTCGGTTAAGAAGGTGGACTTCCAACCGCGACCAATTGGGGAAGAGGGATCATCGTCTTCCCCCAAGATTCGTATGTATAGCAAGCCTTGGTCTTCCAACTGCTGTACGAACTCCGGGTGTAGTTGCTTCATCTTCTCCTATCTCCTATGCCTGCTAAGGTTTGTAGCCTATGTGGGAGTCGAACCCACACCATGTGTGTCGGAACACATTGCTCTTCCATTTAAACTAATAGGCTAAATTGTTACCCCTCATTCACTTGAGTATTCAACATATAACTATATAAGCACAAATCACATTCAACCCAACAAAGGAATTCTCTATGACATTTTCTATGTTACATTTTTCTATCCCATGGGAGGCCTAACAATTCCTTGTGAGTTGTGACAAAGAGAGCTTTCAAGAATTCATCTCTCAATTGAACTGTACCTTGTGAAAATTAGTGAAATGGAACAAAGTAAATATAGGATTTCCCCCATTGTATGCTGATAATGAGTTAAGTAAGATGATTATATAATACATGAACAATGCAACTGAATTGGATATGTAGAGTATAATGAAAAATGGGTTACTTTCAAGCAAAGTGTTGTCTGAAATTGGTTCTGTCTTCTTATTTAATCAAGTTTAGGCATGAAATTCATACACAAATAGGGCGATTCATCAAATACTCCATAAATTCCCAATAAATAAGATGCAATCTAGGAGTGAATTTCTTAAAATAGAGGCACCGTGAATGAAGCTCAAATGCTCAATTCATCACCTGTGGGCAGTAACCAAAGTCTCGATGAACCTTAATCCATCAACGAAAAGCGTTGATTCTTTGCCACGCCCGCATAACAAGGGCTCTTCTGTATCATATATAATTCCATCATTTTAAACAGATCAGCCACACGTACAATTCATACCGAATTTCAATTCCACTTCCTTCCAATTTCTAGATTTAAAAACAAAAACTGCGAATCTCAAGCTCAATTCAACCTCGAAACGGAAGATAGAGAATGTAAATGCAATGAAATAGATTCTGAAAGTCGATAGAGATCTACCTGTAAGGAGGAAGAATCGGAAACCAGGCCATCTTCTATCTACCGTCTTGGCGACCGCCAAGCCCCGAATTTTAGAACCCCTAGCCTCGCCGGATCCAGCAAAAGTCATGAGATCCGCCGTTGTCCTTCAATTCAGCCCCATCACTGCGCTTCTTCCATCTTCTTCTTTATCTCAAGATGTGGGAAGGTCCAACGTTTTGGATTTCAGAGATTGAATGATGAGAGAAAGGGGTTTAGGTAGGTGAAAGGGACGGGCAATAAATGCCTGTTACTTTTTCTCTCTCCACCGGTTACAATCCGTTCTTTACCGGCAGAGGTGATGACCCTTTGCAAAAAAATTTTTGCAGGGGTTAGGCTAGCAAAGTTTTTCGGGTCAAGGGTTATTTCCTATCATTCCCTCTAGAAATTATTCATATGTATGGGGATAATTAGATCTAGGTTTCTTGAAATTCAAACTCATTAATTTATCGAATATTTGGCAAATTCAGAGTTATTATTCGTTGATAATTAGAAATTATTCATATGTATGGGGGCAATTAGATGTAGGTTTTGTGAAATTCAAACTCATTAATTTATCGAATATTTGGCAAATTCAGAGTTATTATTCGTTGATAATTAGAAATTATTCATATGTATGAGGGTAATTAGATGTAGGTTTCTTGAAATTCAAACTCATTAATTTATCGAATATTTGGCAAATTCAAAGTTATTATTCGTTGATAATTAGAAATTATTCATATGTATGGGGGCAATTAGATGTAGGTTTCTTGAAATTCAAACTCATTAATTTATCGAATATTCGACAAATTCAGAGTTATTATTCGTTGATAATTAGAAATTATTCATATGTATGGGGGCAATTGGATGTAGGTTTCTTGAAATTCAAACTCATTAATTTATCAAATATTCGGCAAATTTAGAGTTATTATTAATTGATAATTAGAAATTATTCATATGTATGGAGGCAATTAGATGTAGGTTTCTTGAAATTCAAACTCATTAATTTATCGAATATTCGGCAAATTCAGAGTTATTATTCGTTGATAATCAGGAAGTATTCATATCTATAGGGGTAATTAGGTGTATGTTTCTTGAAATTCAAACTCATGAATTTATCAACTATTCGGCAAGTTCAGAGTCACTATTCGTTGATACTTAGAAATTATTCATAAGTATAGGGGCAATTAGATATAGGTTTGTTGAAATTCAAACTCTATCTAAAATTGTTTATAAATTTATCGTCTATTCGACAAATTTAGAGTCACTATTCGTTAATAACAAGGAATTAATTATTCATATGTATATTGTTAATTAGATGTGATTTCTTAGAGCAATCAGGCTCACTAAAAAATTCACAATAATCTACTCCGTATTTTGTTTTTTAGGAAAACTCACAAAAAAAAAATCCCAATGAGGCCCACTAACCCAAACAGTAAACACACCAAAAAATCAAGCCGTATCTCTCAGTAATCAACAACACGCGCGTATGTTGGCAGGTAAGCCAGTTCACACAGTGGGCCCTACTGTTTTTCTTATAAAAAAAGGGAAAAATACATAATTATCACAACCATCCATTCTCTTCAATCAATGGTTCAGATTTGTTAACATTTAACACCGTAAGACTTGTTAACATTTGATCCATCCTCTATATATATATATATGAAAAGGCGTGTATTAAATCCCGGTAGGGTTGACCGAAATCTCACTAGAGTTTCCGGTGCTTCCTTTTCAGGCAGTGTGCGGCTTTACATTTGGTGTGACTAGGCGTTCTTCTCTAATTGATGGGGTACTGGCAGTCGGAATCGGGACAGGCTGAGGTCATGGCAGTGTATATCGAGGCGTCTCCTTTTCTCGGAAAGACCGTTTCCTTGGAGGTTCATCTTCACTGCCCACAGGTGACTCCTGATGTACCACTGACTTGCGATGCTGCTCTAGGGTACTGCTGGCTTTGTCCATAGTCTACGTCCTCATCCCGTTTGGTTTATTTATGTTTAGTTTCTCTCTTGTAGAGTGCTCTTACCTGTATTTTGCCCGGTCTATGTATTTTATGTTTGTTTCGACGGTTATCCGTCTGCTGACTTGTCGGCCTTCGAGGTTTAGGTAGGTCTGACCTTGAATTTTTACCTAATAAAAAAAGAATGACTATTGACAAGATGATTTCTGTAAGATTGCATAACAAGTCCTTTTTGATTTTATAAAATAATTAAAACTCGACCGATAGAAAAAAAAAAAGAAAACTTTAGCTTGCATCCATCTAAATACTCAATTCGATCAACCTTAATCCCGAAAATGTGTTGTTAGATTGCAGTGCGTTCAATTGGCACTAATAAAATGAAAATATAAAGTTGAATCCACAAAAAATGAATCAGGACATTAGGGTTATTCGAATTAGTGTTATTAAGTGCTAAGGTCATGCTCATTGGTGAGTCCCTAGACCCTTAAGGACTGTCACTAGACCTGGGCAAATGCGGTCGGCCCGTCTGCTCGTTTTTTTGGACGAGCTTGGGTATATTACAAGGAAAAAAACAATAAAATATCTAACCCTAATTCCCTAAAGCCTTAATTGTTGCTCACTCCTTAGCAGCTCAGTGCTCGCCCTTACCATATTCCATATCTCTCAGTCTTTAATCTTCACTCGCCGTCGTACCTATCGCGATCCTTCTCCCCCGCCAGATCTGCTTGTGTGTCGCATCTCTCCAACAATCTGACACTTTTCAATCTTCGTCCTCGTGCTCGCCTCGCCACTCCCTCGCTAGTGGTCAAATTGGTTCCACCTTCTCGCCAGATCTGCTTGTGCAGCCGTGCTCGTCTCTCTGTGGTAGTCTGACACTCTTTAATCTTTGTGCTCTACTGCACATGCTCGCCTCACCACTCCCTCTCCAGGTTGGTTTCTCCCTCTCTTTGGTTAGATTTTACAAATCTCATATTTGATTCAACTTGCTCGTTAGAAATCTCAAATCTCTGAAATTTCTTTTATTTCTTCCTCTTAATTTGTTCACTGTGCTTGTATATCACCAAAGTATGACGCATGAGAGTGGAGATGCAATGGACAACATTTCTCTGACCCAAACTCCGAGTGTGCATTGTAGTTTAAAAAGCACGAGATTAATTTCATCCGTGTGGAATGGCATGAAAAGAGAAGTGCTGGAGAATGGGGAGATTACAACCATTTGCAATCACATAAAAAACCTTTTAAAGCAAGTCATAATTATGGTACTACTCATCTTATTAGGCATCTTTAAAACTTTGGTGCATGTATTTATCGGATGAAAAAAAAAACCTTTTCACTACTGGGAGTGAATCAAGCCGTGAGTATTGTAGAGAAGATTAATAAAATGTCTTTGAGGAAACCTAGTGCTACTTTAAAAGGAATTCGGGAAGCATTGTGTATTTTTGTCATATCGAGTGGACATCCGTTTAACATTGTCGAGGAACCAGGTTTTAAAAATATGATGAGACTTAGTTACTACACCCGATTTTCATCTAGTTAGTAGATACACTATTAAGAGATATGCAATGAATCGTTACAAGGAAGAAAAGAAGGTGGTTTCTCTTGAGTTGCTAAATGCTCCTTGTCAGATTAGCTTTACTGCTAATAATTGGAGAAGTGAGAATACAACTAAGGAGTTTATGTGTGCAACAACGCATTGGATTGATTGAGATGAGAAGTTAGAAAAGAGAACCATTAAGTTCGCAGCTTTGAATCCTCCATTTGATGGTGCTCCTTTAGGTTAAGAAATTTTGATTTCATTGGCTGAATGAAAAATAGGTGCAAAGATTTTCATTTTTACACTTGATAACGCATCTTATAATGATACAATGATTGCATCTCTTAAGAAAAATCTTCCAAGGAAACACTCTTTGATATTGCATGTTGAGTTCATTCAAATGCGTTGTTGTTATTGTCACATCATTAATTAGGTGGTGTAAGTCGGATTTGTAAAGTCTAGAATCTTGTGTACTATTATTTTCGGAAAAAAAGAAATTAAAAATGAATTCAAACCGGATTTAAAGCTCATAGAGCAGATTCCGACCTGAATTTAAAATAATTTCGGATGACGACGTCCTTGTCGATTTTTAAAATCTAATTCATCGAGAAGCGGGATTCAGAAAAAAACTAACATTTGAGAACTAATATCGGGATTCGAAATTCGCGTATTCATGATTTATTCCCGGGTATTTAATTTAACTGGTTTCCACATTTAATACCCGTCACATCAATCTTTCCCCCATGAAAATAACCATCCCATCTAAGCCATCCTACCCTTGCAGCAGACATCCTATCCCTCCCCTTGCAGTAGCCACCATAACCTATTCTCCCACTCCTCATGATGAACCTTCCCTCTCTATAAACCCCGTCACCTCCCCACTCCCTCCTCCTTCTTCACTTCCTCATTGTCCTTCTTCCTCATTCTGAAGAACAACGACAAGGGTAGCAGCAATTAAACTCGTCCTTGACGTCCCTCCTCCACCAGACGCAACACCACGCTCCTTCCCCTGTTCCCCCGAGAGCCGGAGACGCCAAGCCACACCCACTTTGCCTCTTCGACGTCCCTCTTCGAGACCAAAGCAGCAACAACACCTCCTCGGAGTCACCAACAGATGCCACAGCATCCCTCGGAGCCACCACCGGAGCCGCAACGAGAGCCACCACAACCTCATTCCCTTCTAACCCCCGTTCGATTGCGAGCCACGTTCCGGTAAGCGATTCTCATCCGCCTTTGACCGAAACCACCCTTAGACTTCATTATCGCGCTCACCCATGTCCCACGCAGGTCCGACGAGCCATCGCGACCCTCCGACAACGCTCAGACCTCCGATCAAGAGCTCCGAAGTTGGGAACTTCCCTAGTGAGTCCCACCTTTTCATTCCTCTATTTCAATTTCATTTCTAACTTGGGTCGGGCTGTGGGCGAGTGTGAGAGTGCGTGGGCTGAGTGCGGGGAGTCGGGTGAAGCTCGTGAGCTCAGGCAAGAGCTCCAGCGAGCTCGAATTGGCGAGGAGCGAGCGTTGTGAACGAGCTGAGCAGAATCGGAGGTAGCAGGGGTGAGCGCAGGCAAGCAGTTGGCTAGCGAGACTGAGTAGTCTAGCAAGCGCGGCGAGCGAGCCAACGGGAGCATGAGAGTCGGCGGGTGCAGGTCGAGTAGCGAAGAGCAGCACCACGACGCCAGCGGGCGCGGGACTGCCGATTTGAATCCAGGAAGGAAATAGCTGATGTGGATTCGTGCCCCCCCTTTTACTAACTTATATATATATATATATATATATATATATATATATATATATATATATATATATATATATATATATATATATATATAGTTATTTATTTAAACCGGGTAGGGGATTCATATAATGGGTTCGGTTCGGTTCGGGTTATCCGTTTATTGATTTAACTAATTAGTGGTATTTAAATTATTAGACTTGTCGATTTAAAGAAAAGAGTTTGGAAAATTAATTTCAAGATCGAAAAAGGATTTAATAATTAATTGAAAAATGGTTTTGCTAACGTTTCCAAGGGTTGGGGATTTGAAATAGATTTGGATCTAAACTTGAAAATCTGGCTTGCTCGGTGACTGACTAGAATGGTGTTCTGATATGTGTGACTAATAGCCTGACTTGCGGTGATTTATTATAAGAGTTAAATGTTGGATAATTATGTCGAGGTAATAGGATGTTATCGCACAAATTATGCCTTATGATTTTGATGAACCGTTGGAGTATATGCAAATATGATGAATATGAGCAAGCTAAATTGGTTGAATGATTTGTGGAGAACGATGTGGTTCTGTGGAATGTATGATACGATGGAAATTATGATGTGTTACTTGTCCTATTGATTGATGTGTGCTTGAGTGCCTTAATTGTTAGACGTAGACTTATGCATATTCCACTTTGTACTTAGGTGATACTCTGTGATCGTGACTACTGTGTGCTGGATCCTTCCTTTGCTGATCTGCTAGCCAGGCAAGACCTCTAGGGCTTATTCAGTAACCAAGACCACCTACCTGATGTGTCATATAGTATATAGGTGCTACATATGCATAACAACATGTCATGTAGTATCCTGCTTAGGACTTGTGCAAGAGAATGAGCATCCTTATTCTGCATGCGTTTGAAGACAGAACGACTGTTATCTGTGAAGTGACTAGAGTCTTTGCTAGGGTTGGACATCTTTATTATTATCTGCATTACTATTATTTTCTTTTTGCAGATCCACAGTATGATTATTTATTAAGTATGCTTTGGGTTGGGCACCAATAAGGGATTGACCCAATTAAAAGGAATGGAATGCATTCACGAGCCGGCTAGTCTCTGCCCTAATTGGAAGGGGGGCGGTGGTAGGAGAGGGATATACCACTCGATATTCTTTGCTAAGGCCTTACTTAATATTCTGCACATATGAACTAAAAGCATGTTAGTGTGTTTAATATTTCAGTATTGTATTTGAGCATCCTTTATTCTAGGTATAGGCGTATTATATGTCCTCAGCGCAGTCTTTAGGATCCGCAGATGTCTCTTGGCCTAACTTCATGATATAGTTTCAGGTATCCGTTCCACTGCTTGATTGTGTGCTATTATGGCGGGGTCCTTTTGCATGGCGGAGAGCGGGCGCTTGCGACTCTAACTTCACCAGATTATACTTTTGGGAATCCATACTACTTATGCTCTTTTTTGACTTAGGACTCGTTGTATCATTTTCAGAACTTATGATGGTTTGCATGATTAAATGGATTTTCTACGTTGTAGACTTAGGACAGGTACAGGGGTTACCCTGGGGTCTCCAACGAACCCTACAGATTTGGGTGCGAAATCCCCCTTTAAACTACTAATCTTCATTTTCAAACCTTCAACTTGTACTCGAAGAACAAGATCCAATGAGGGGTTTTATCCCTCGAAACGTAACTCAGGAATCATAATCCCGGGCCGTTACAAAGGTGGTATCAGAGCCAAGTTTTACAATCCGAGTATGATAGGTTGAAGTGGTTTTGAAAAGTGGTTTTGAAGTGTTTTCAAAAGGGCAAAACGAATTTAATCGGACCTAACCCTAGACTAACCGGCCCTTAGGATCAAACTCCTGGGTAGAGACCAAAGCGATAGACATCCCTTATGGATGTAGAACTCCGGGAATGGTAGGCAAAATACTAGCTTTTATTTACAGATGGGCCCAGAAGAGTCCAAGGAGCACCGCGGAGGATGGAGTATTGGGTTAGGAGGTCATGATATTTTTGCTCTTCCGGTCAGTTGTCTCTCAAAGAACGATATAGATCGCCTCTATGTTTATGTTTCTATATATTTAATTGGGCCCGATGGCGATCCTCCTCGAAGAGGATCATATTAATCGTTGAGTGCTTCTGTGCTGAGTGTTTAAATTAACCATTTATGTAGCCACCATGGTCGATACTAGATGCGGTTCAGTTGGGTGTGGGGGTAGGGCACGTTGCGGTAGGAGACGTCCCCCTCGCCGAGTCACTACTTATCGCACCAAGGAACAAGTTGCTGACGGCCACGTCGAGGAGCGCACCGTTGACGATCACACCGAGGAGCGAGCTTCGCCACCGCTGGCCAATGACCGAGTTTCCATTTCCACAGAGACTAGTATTGGGCAGCTAGATGCGACACCTTTTGAGAGAGTTACGAGTAGGAGCTCGACCTACAACACCAATGCCAGAGGTTCATGTGCAGCAGCCGATGCCCACAGTTTGGGATCCCCGATCCTTCGCCTGTGGGTTCAGATCAAGAACCCCAAACTGTTGATGGCCCGATCTTGCAATATTCTTGATATTCTCGATGTTTACAAACAATTACAATTAAAGACTTGAAACTATTGTGAAAGAAAGGAAAACAAGTAAATAAAACTAAGTAAAAGACAACAAAGGAAACAGCGACGGAATCTGGAAGTGTGCAGCGATGACCATTGTGGCGGCTAGGGATGGCAATGGGGCGGGGACTCCCCGATCCCCGCGGGGAATCCCCGCTACGGGGACGAGGATGGGGAAATTAAATGGGGACGGGGACGGGGATGGGGGCTAAAGTGATTCCCCGCGTGGGGACGGGGATGGGGACGGGGATAGTAGTCCCCAACCCGATCCCCGCCCCGCCCCGCCCCCGTTGGGGAACCCCGTGGGGATCCCCGATGGGGAGTATGAAATCCCCGTTTTTATTTACATCTTACCTAATTTTAAATAATTTTGTTTTTATTTTAAAACTTTTACCTTATAATTTACATTTATGAGATATTATATGTAATATTTATATCATATTTTTTACATAACTTTAATAATATCTTATAATTTTTTATTAAATGAGGGAAACCATAAGTTCTAAATGGGGAACCCGACGGGGAAACCCGCGGGGAATGCAAACGGGGAAAATTACGCGGGGACGGGGATTCCCCGATGGGGACGGGAGGCATTTTTAATCCCCGAACGGGGACGGGGACGGGGACGGGGGGACTTTTTGCAAACGGGGACGGGGACGGGGAGGCTACTCCCCGCCCCGAACCCGCCCCGTTGCCATCCCTAGTGGCGGCGACGGATGCTGCGCCCGCAGCAGATATTGCAGCGGCCGCCGCAGCGACGGTTGCTGGGTCTGCAGTAGCGTCGGATTCTCTGTTTCTGCGATGCATTCTGGGAATTCCAGTGACAGAAAATCTGGGTTTGTGTTGTGTTTGTAATTGCCGGTTGAATGATTTGGTGTGTGGGTGAGTGCCGATTGTAACAAGATCAAAAGAGGGTTGAAAACTTTTGGATTGGAGGAATTGTAGAAACCTTAAAATCCTATTAAGGTTCCACAATATAATTTTCCAATCTAATTTTATTGAATGTAGAAAAGTGTTTAAATAACAAAGCATGTCAATTCTATCTTTGCAAAAGATAGAGTTTTGGCTTAGATAAATAAATATTAAATCCTAATAATATTCCTAATTTAATCCTAGATAAATATTTCTACTTAGTGGACAAGGAAAATATCTAGAAGAGATAAACTTTCCTTTTCCCTTTTATTCACCTAACTAAGTATTACTAAAATTAAGACATTCCATAAATAGCTCCAACTAACATAGGAGTTACTAAATATGGAAAGAATATAAAAACTAATAATAATAATAATAATAAATAAATAAATAAAATATCTTTTCTTCAATCCATGGTGGCGCCTTCTTCTTCCTCTTGAGGACGACACTCTGTGCTATCAATGACCCTCGAATCGGTCTTGAGAGCTCGCCTGGATCAAGATCATTGTTTGACCCACAAAAGGCCATCTTGATCCGCATCATTCTCCCCTTCTTAGCTTCGATTCGTCCTCGAATCGAGTCGTTGATGATCAAAGGGGAAGGAGTAACCACCAAAAAGTAACTTCCTTGACAATCAACTGGAGATGGCGCCAGCAGAATTTGAGGCAAAGGAACCTCAAAAACAACACCTATCATAGGGAACATTGAGCAATCAAGACGAACAAGATCATTAGGCTCAATAACCCTATGAACTTCATAAATCTCAATATTAGGAACATTCTCAAGAGGTACAATAGCTAACTCAAGAGAAGTGTCCCCAACATCCTCATCGTTGTCGTCAGAAGCAACCACATCATCTGGCGCAGCACTGCAGTCCACTTGCAGAGCGATTTCGGAGGTCTTCCCTGGGGAGTCTTGCAGCGTGTGACCCACCGTTGGAAAGCTCGTCGAGTCAGCTTCGCAACAAGACTGAGTTGACTCAATTCTGAGGTCGGAGTCAATGGGAATCTGTGAAACAAAATCATCGCTCAGTGCAGTCTCTTGGCCAACAAAAGTATTCGAAACAACCTCCTTTACCTTCCCGTCGGCCGTATAGTCAAGAAAAATCACGTCCACATCAGGGGCAGATATCTACAAGATCTCAGAGGTAGGTGGTGCGTGAGGCTGACTATTAAGAAGTTTCTGAATATAAGCCTTCCTCCAAGCGTCATCAAGCCAATTAGCTTGCCGTTGGGCCGCTTCCTCCAACTTTCGTTTTCGTTCCTCCTCAACCTCTCATTGTTGGAGAAGCCAAATCTGACGGAGGCGACGTTGTTGTTGTCGTTTCTCCTCCTCAATTGCTGCTTGACGTTGACGCTCAAGGAGTTGTTGTTGTTGTCGATGGGTCTCTTCTTGTCTTTGAAGCCAAAGGTGACGCCTTTGAGCCTCTTGTTGTCGTTGACGCTCAAGTTGTTGTTGTTCCAAGGCTCTCCGCTGTAACAAGCGTTGGCGTCGTTGTTGTTTAGCACACTCCAAAGCAAAGAATCCATCCAATGGATCGGGATCATCATCCAAATCGCCCCAAATTTCCCAAGCCATCAAATCAAATTGTGAATAACATCAAGAAAAAGAACAAGAACTTGCGAAACCTACGGCTCTGGTACCACTTAATACGTTTGGAATCCCCGATCCTTCGCCTGTGGGCTCAAGATCAAGAACCCCAAACTGTTGATGGCCCAATCTTGCAATATTCTTGATATTCTCGATGTTTACAATTAATTACAATAAGGACTTTGAACAATTGTGAAAGAAAAGAAAAACAAGTAATTAAAACCAAGTAAAACCAACAAAGAAACAGCGACAAAAGCAATGCAGCAGTGACGACGCTGGGATGGCCGCGGGGCGGCCAAGGAAGCCGCGGGGCGGCCCGGACAGTGGCGACGGTTCTGGGCTGACTCAGTGACAGCTTCTCTGGTTCAGCGACGGTTTTGCAGGATTGGTTTGTGTTTGGACGTGTGTATGATGTAGGTGTTTGGGATCTTTGTGAATTGAATAACCAAAAACATAAGCTTGATTGCAAAGGCTTTGGATTGGGAGATTGAAGAACCTTTTTAATCCTAAAAATGGTTCCTCAATATAATTTCCAATATAATTAATTCAATGAAAGTACAAGAGTTTAAATAGGGAACTATACCAATTCTATCTTGTGCAAAAGATAGAGTTTTGGCTTATATAAATAAATACTAAATCCTAATAATATTCCTAAATAAATCCTAGATAAATATTTCTACTTAGTGGACAAGGAAAATATCTAGAAGAGATAAACTTTCCTTTTCCCTTTTATTCACCTAACTAAGTATTACTAAAATTAAGACATTCCATAAATAGCTCCAACTAACATAGGAGTTACTAAATATGAAAAGAATAAGAAAACTAATAATAATAATAATAATTAAATAAATAAATAAAATATCTTTTCTTCAATCCATGGTGGCGCCTTCTTCTTCCTCTTGAGGACGACACTCTGTGCTATCAATGACCCTCGAATCGGTCTTGAGAGCTCGCCTGGATCAAGATCATTGTTTGACCCACAAAAGGCCATCTTGATCCGCATCAGATTGGGTCGGGCTTGAGCAGATAGTGTATGAGGTGCTTTCGAGGACCCGACAGGTGACACCAGAGACTCTCGCGTAGTAGCAGATGCCCACGGACAGGGCTGAACTCGAGTAGGCGATACTAGAGATAATTCAAAGGTAGGTGAAACAACAACATGCACCACAACGTCTTTCGTCAGCTGCAAACTACTAGTATTCTCACCCTCCTCGAGGTGAGAAGAGGCTGAGAGCTATGGAGTCTAGCCAAGACTTGTCTGCCAGAGAAGATTCTTTCAGAGGTGGATATCACGGAGTTGCACCTAGAGTACCCCCGCTACCAGTTCATGCTACTTATGGAGGAGATGCGCGAGTGATGAGTATCACTTGTCATGGATGCTCTAGGAGTGGTCATTATGTCGCTTCCTGCCCAAATTGTTCGACTGTCTACTTCACTTGCGACACTCTGGGACACCGAGCTTCTTATTGTCCCCAGGATCAGGGGTTAGTAGATGCTTTTGCTAGACGTCGAGGCGGAGGTAGAGGACCATCAGGGATAGGTCAGGGTAGATGGTCGTCATCTGCAAGACCATCTGGGTCCAAGTATGGTTGTGGACAGAGTTCCGGAGGTCGAGGACCAGCATTACCCCCACCGCCCCGCGTGTTCCAAATGAGAGTTGATGATCGTACGACCCCTACTTCCGTAGGTACTATACTTCTCCATGATGAGTGCTTGTTTATATTGTTTGACACTGGTGCTACTCACTGCTTTATAGCAGAGGCGTGCGTTGTTAGGTTGAGCCTGAGCTGCACGAGTGGTTCACCCCTTACTATTGGTCTGGCGGATGGGGCAAAGGTTAGGGCGAGTCGAGAGATCTTAGGTTGCCCCATCCATATAGGTGAGCGTGAGTGGCCATTCGACCTTATTGTCATGCCATTGAGGACGGACGATCTCATTCTAGGCATGGATTTCATGGACCGCTATGGAGCAATAATCAACCTGAGGACGAGGACGGTGTCTATCTTGGCAGACGATGGGACTGAGTATCAGGTTTGGGGGAGCGACCCTAAGAGAAACAGGGTGCTCATCAGCGCACTCAGAGCCGCCAAATTTCTAGATCAGGGTTGCATCGGATATTGGTGTTATGCCACAGAGGTGGATCAAGAGTGACCTAGCTTGCCAAATGTTCCCGTTGTCAGAGACTTCGCAGATGTGTTTCCAGAGGAGCTGCCAGGACTCATCTCGTCGAGAAAGGTGAACTTGGCGATCAAGTTGGAGCCAGGCACAAGGCCCATTTTGAGAGTTCCTTGTCGTATGTTGGCGTATGTCGCCAACGAAGATGGCAGAGTTGAAGGGTCAGCTAGAACAGTTAGTTGAGAAGGGATACATTAGACCGAGTGCGTCACCTTGGGGAGCACCAATGTTGTTCGCCAAGAAGAAAGATGGATCCTTGAGGTTGTGCATCGATTATAGGGAGCTGAACTATGCAACAGTGAAGAACCACTATCCCCTTCCCAGGATCGATAATCCGTTGGATCATCTGCAGGGTATCGTTGTCTTCTCGAAGATTGATTCGAGGTCAAGTTATTACCAGTTGAGAGTGAAACTAGAGGATGTTCCGAAGACCGCTTTCAAGAACCGCTAGGGACACTACGAGTTCGTGGTCATGCCGTTTGGACTGACCAATACACCAACTGCTTTCATGGAGCTCATGAACTGCGTGTTCATAGACTACTTGGACAGATTCGCCGTCGTCTTCATAGATGGCATCTTAGTCTACTCTAGGAGTAAAGAGGAGCACGAGGAGCATTTGAGGATTGTGCTTGAGACGCTGATGAAGCATCAACTGTATGGGAAGTACATCAAGTGTGATTTCTAGCTATCGGAGGTGGCTTTCTTAGGCCATGTGATTTCAGCTGAGGGAGTCATCGTGGATCCAGCGAAGATTGATGTCGTTGTTGCTTGGGAGATGCCCACGAAACGTCATAGATATCCGCTCATTTCTTGGGTTGGTCAGTTACTATAGGAGATTCATTCAGGGTTTCTCGAGCATCACTAGGCTAATAACGTTGCTGCTGAAAAAGGATGTATGTTCGAATGGAGTGCAGAGTGCCATGCTAGTTTGAGCTTCTGAAGGAGAAGCTGACGACCGTTCAAGTTCTAACATTTCCAGATGGACAGATGATGGAGGGGAAACCTGTCGTTGATCCGTCAAAGTAAACTCAAACTTACAACTAGTATAGCAATAAGCAAGAGGTCGATCCCACAGGGACATTCGCTATTCAAGTGTGACTTAAGTGTCAATCAAAGTAACCAAAGAGGGGGGTTTGAGTGTGAAAGTTTCGCCTTTTATCAAAGCAAAGTAAAGAAAGCAAAGCAAACGAATTTGGTTTTTAGACAATTAGGAGAAGCAATTCTACCTACAATTTTCCACTTTATTGGATTGAAACGATCTTTGTAACTTCTTCTCGTCCTATTAAGTTTCCTATGAATGCCCTTGTCCCGACCTAATATAGTTACTAGTCCAACCAGTCCTAGCAACCCTTATCAATCGAACAGTCCCTAAAGAAGGATTTAACCCAATTGATAGCTTTAAGTTAAGAGATTAGCCAAGGTATTTACAATCCCTAAAAAAAGATTTAACAACACATCCAACTTCCTACTCATTCAATTAGTTCAACCAGCCCTAAAGGAACAAGTTTGCCACTTAGGTTAAGGTTCACAACCAGGAATCTACAAAACCTTAGCGATTGAATTGATCTAACAAGTTGACCAGACAAGATAGAACAAAACAATAAACAATCAAGCACAAAGAAGTTGAAGCATTCAAATATAGGAAACAAGGAACGAGAATTAGAAACTCACAATAAATCCAAATAAAGCTTCAAATTGTAGGCAGGATAGATAAGTTTAGTTCCTCATGGAAGACATCGCTCAAAATCTCTAAAGTGTCTGATGAATAGAATAATAGAATAGAAGTTTTGGAAAAAATAACTAAAAGTGGCCTTATAAAAGATCCCAAGTCGGCCACCAAAACAACTAGAATAAAAACTAGGGTTTTAATATTCAAAACGTTGCGTACTGGTGCTGACGGCCGCCGCATGCATGTTGCGGCCGCAACATCAGCATTCCTCTTGCATCGGCCCTGGCGGCGGCCGCTGCATTGGTCTTTCACGGAAAATCCGTCTTGAATCAGCTCTCGACGTCAACATGAAAGTTGTAGCTCTCTGAAAGAGCTTTCCAACGCATGGTCATAATAGTCGATCGGACAACCGAGGCCTCCAGAAAGTGCAAAACAAGTTCAGCATGTCTAACGACAACTTCTGCAGACTTGTTCTTCATTTAGGTTCGCTTCTTCTTCTCAGGACCTCTTGAGATCTTCATGTAAGCTTCTTCGATCAACTAGACATTCTCATCCAATGCGTTATCAACTCATGTCTCCTCCTCGGATCGACCATTACCTGAAATAATCAATAAAAGCGTGTAGATTCCGACTCCGACAACATAGAGAACTAATATGCAAATCGTGCTTAATCCATCAATGAAATGCATCTTAACTAAGCTAAATGCAACCTATTATGCCTACCTAAATGCATGCTATCAAACTCCCCCACACTTAACTTTTGCTTGTCCTCAAGCAATGATAGAATGAACATGAATCAACGCATCCCACAGGAAATCCCTTCAAGTTTCAACCTCATCAAAAAGCAACATCATAGCAGGTGAAAACATAAACCAAGCAAACAAACGTCATAGCATGTATTTCAGTGATCAAAGCTTAGAAGTAGACATCATCCAACCTCACCAGAAATATGTGTTTCACTCATGTGTTTAGGCTTTAAGGTACAACTTTCAACTCAATCCAAA
Organism: Persicaria maculosa; assembly: GCA_963922045.1. Taxonomy (NCBI): domain Eukaryota; kingdom Viridiplantae; phylum Streptophyta; class Magnoliopsida; order Caryophyllales; family Polygonaceae; genus Persicaria; species Persicaria maculosa. The sequence continues at coordinate 53,638,087 of OY998252.1, forward strand.
ATGCACTAAGCTCATAGACATTGACCACCATATCACCAATTCTCTACCAAAATGTCATTACTTGCGGGACACAATAAAGAAGATAAAATGCGACACTCTTTTTTTTCTTTTCTATTTTTTCCCCTTTTTCTTTTTTCTTGTCTTGGTGCTTTCCTTACGCGAAGCGCAAAGGGTGTAATGAATGGCCCCGGTCTATCAACACCTCAACCTATTACTATGAAGTTCACTTGAACATCTTTTGACGCAAGTTGCAAACATGGGTGTCATGAATGAACCTGGTTACTCAATGATCAAGCTTTCTTTCCTAGTGGATAGTTTTCAACACCTTTTTGCGCGAATCATACCCATGGGTGTCATGCATAGATCCGGTTACTAAGTGCATCAACCATTGCCACCTTATTCACTAAATATGCACAAATTCAAACAAAAGACTCAAAATATAAACATAAACTCCGCAAGCAACAAACATGTGAGTCGGTCTTGAAAAATAGATACTGCAGTCAATGCCAAGAGGTAGCAACACAAGGAGAGTAATTCACACAATTGAGCAAAAGAATTCAAATAAGGCTAAACATTCTCACATGGTCATGTTTCGAGGACTTCAATCATACTTTACCTCAATCATACATGCTCAATTACATTTGTTAGCTCATGTTCCATAAAAATCAAATATAGACAATAATCAAAACATCCAGAACTCCATGGGATTTATATGATCATGCTTGAAATTTAAATTAGAGGACAAACTAAGCCAGATGGGTATTTGAATAACACATATGTATGCAATGCGTGCTTATTTTTGGAATTTTTGATTTTTTTTAATTACGAAAATAAACAAGAAATTAATTTTAAAAAATGAAATAAATTAAACATGGTGCAGAAATTTAAATATGATCTCCTATATGCATCTATATATACAGAATTCCTCTCCAACACACTTAAAGTTTTCATTGTCCTCAATGAAACAATAAAGACAACAAAAGTAAATCAAATATAATCAGGGTGAAGGAAAAGAAAAAGGAAAAAAATAAAAAAAACTTACCTCGGGTTGCCTCCCGAGAAGCGCCTTTGTTTCAAGTCGTTGGCTCGACGTAATGGCCCTTGAATGGCCTAGGTTCCTCCACCAGGGTCACCTACACCTGTCATTTCATTGACAAATGCGAGCACCCTTGGAAGGTGTAGCTCTCTGTCCAAACATTCATCCATTACCCTTAGCTTCTCTCCTTGAGCTATGCCTAGGGGTTGTCCTGGAATCACAAAAGGTTTCAATTTGTTAGGAGGTTCAAATTTCCATAAACTATGTTCCTTAGGTGTTTCTAACAAATCACGAAAATTATTGTTGCAATCAATATTGTCAGCAATAGGCATATCTAAAGAATTTTCAGGAGAAAGCTTAGCATGATTAAAGAGAGAGAATTCTATCTTTCTTCCATCAAACTCCATAGTCAATAAACCCTCACAACAATCAATTTTCGTTTTCGCAGTTTTCAGGAATGGTCTGCCTAGTATAATGGGTGTTTCTGGGCTCCCTGCTCCATATCTAAAACAAAGAAGTCAACAGGGAAAAACAAATCATCTACCATAACCAAAACATCTTCAACAACGCCTCTTGGCCTGATTTGTGATCGATCAGCAAGTTGCACCGTAACCCCAGTCTCAGTCATAGCACCCAAACCCAAAGACATGTACATATTATAGGAAATAACATTAATTGAGGCTCCTAGATCTAACATGGCTTGTTTGAATCTAGTATTCTCAATTGCACATGGAATTGTAAACATACCTGGGTCTCCACATTTTTCAGGCAATTTCCTTTGCAATATAGCAGAGACATTTTCATTCAAACTTACCTTTTCCTTCTTTTTTAATCGTTGCTTCTTCTTGATGGTGCACAATTCCTTCAAAAATTTAGCATATCTAGGAATGCTCTTAATCAATTTGAGTAAAGGAATATTTACCTCGCACGTGCTGAACGTCTCAAAAATCTCCTTATCATTCTCATACCTTCTTGTATCCTTCAGAGCTTCTGGAAATGGTGGAACCGGCTTTGGAGTTTCCATAGGTAAGGAAGAAGAAGAAGGAGAAGAAGAAGGAGGAGAAAGAGGGGAAGAAGGAGAAGAAGGGGAACAAGACGAAGAAAACGTACCTGGCACCGATAGGTTGATGGGGGCACTGGCGGCGGGCGCCGCAAATTGCTGCGGGCGCAGCATTGTTATGCCGCGGTCGCGGCATGGTTGCTGTGGCCGCCGCACTGTGCAACGTCCGTCCTCTTCATCTCTTACCTCTATTTCATCGTCCATGTTTTCTTCATCCTCTTTTTGAGGTGTGACAATCAGTTCCTTGCCACTCCTAAGCATTATTGCACTGACATTCTCCTTAGGATTCTCAACCATTTACGATGGAAGCTTCCCTGAATCGTTTGCCTCCTTCGCACTTAAGACCTGAATGAGCTGACTCAGTTGATTCTCCAAATTTGTGATCCGGTCTGATTGTTGTTTCTCAACCTTCAAGACCAGCCGTGACAATTTCTCTATTGGATCCTCAATAGCCTCATTGGATTGTGGTTGGCCTCCCTGTCGAGGTTCAAATTGTTGGTGGGGCCTTGCCTGTTGCCCGCCTTGCTGATTGAAAGATTCTTGGTAGTTGCCATAACCATTACCCTGCTGATAGCCTCCATTGTAGTTATTATTGTTGAAGTACCCAGGATTACCAAAGTTGCCTTGCCTAGGCTTTTGTGGAGCAAAATTCCCAATTGTATTCAACTCAACACTGGGATCTTGCAAAGTTGAGTACATATCCATAGGGTGGGATGGATCGCTGTAGGATTCACATGCTTTCAACTGCTGAGATGCTCTGTCAACTACCAGCTTCTTGAGCATCTCTTTCATCTCTGCCATATCAGTCTGTAATGCAGCCACCGGGGCATCAATAGCAAGTACTCCTCTAGCACGAGTGCTCTTGTTGAACTACCTAGAGCCCTCAGAGAGCTCCTTAAACACTTCTCAAGCTGCAACAGGCGTCTTATTCAGCATGTTTCCCCCACAACAGGAATTCACCGTTTTGCGCTCTCCATCAGTAAGCCAATTGAACGAGAAGAGAACCAGATCCTTCTGAGAGTACCCATGGCATGGGCAGCTAGCGCAGAGTTTCTTGAACCGCTCAAAGTACTCATGAATAGACTCCGTCGCGTACTGCTCAATGCTGCTGATTGACCTTTTCAAGGCATTTAGCTTTGTTGCAGGGAAGTACATCTCTAGGAAGACTCTTTTCATCTCAGCCCAAGTAGTAATAGATCCAGGTGGTAGATAGAAGAACCACTCATTCGCATCATCCTTCAAAGAGAAGGGAAAAGCTCTCAGTTTGATTTGCTCTGCAGTGACGTTCTCAGGTTTCATCCCAACTACCACAGTATGGAACTCAGGCAGATGCTTATGGGGGTCCTCCCCACTCAACCCATGGAACTTGGGTAGAAGATGAATTACCCCAGACTTAAGCTCAAAGTTGACTCCTTCCCCCAGCGCAGGGAATTGGATTGCTAAGGGTTGTTGTGCCAGATCAGGAGCAGTAAGCTCCTTTAGAGTACGATTTGCGTCGTTCGCCATCTCTGCAATGCTTTCTACAGAGAAGAATTAGTAGCACAGGTATGGACCCTATAGGAGGTCCACACCAAAATCAACACCAAAAACACACAAGAATTAATAAAAATTCCCCGGCAACGGCGCCAAATTTGACGGAGGGGAAACCTGTCGTTGATCCGTCAAAGTAAACTCAAACTTACAACTAGTATAGCAATAAGCAAGAGGTTGATCCCACAGGGAAATTTGCTATTCAAGTGTGACTTAAGTGTCAATCAAAGTAACCAAAGAGGGGGGTTTGAGTGTGAAAGTTTCGCCTTTTATCAAAGCAAAGTAAAGAAAGCAAAGCAAACGAATTTGGTTTTTAGACAATTAGGAGAAGCAATTCTACCTACAATTTTCCACTTTATTGGATTGAAACGATCCTTGTAACTTCTTCTCGTCCTATTAAGTTTCCTATGAATGCCCTTGTCCCGACCTAATATAGTTACTAGTCCAACCAGTCCTAGCAACCCTTATCAATCGAACAGTCCCTAAAGAAGGATTTAACCCAATTGATAGCTTTAAGTTCAGAGATTAGCCAAGGTATTTGCAGTTCCTAAACAAGGATTTAACAACACATCCAACTTCCTACTCATTCAATTAGTTCAACCAGCCCTAAAGGAACAAGTTTTCCACTTAGGTTAAGGTTCACAACCAGGAATCTACAAAACCTTAGCGATTGAATTGATCTAACAAGTTGGCCAGACAAGATAGAACAAAACAATAAACAATCAAGCACAAAGAAGTTGAAGCATTCAAATATAGAAAACAAGGAACGAGAATTAGAAACTCACAATCAATCCAAATAAAGCTTCAAATTGCAGGCAGAATAGATGAGTTTAGTTCCTCATGGAAGATATCGCTCAAAATCTCTACAGTGTCTGATGAATAGAATAATAGAATAGAAGTTTTGGAAAAAATAACTAAAAGTGGCCTTATAAAAGATCCCAAGTCGGCCACCAAAACAACTAGAATAAAAACTAGGGTTTTAATATTCAAAACGCTGTGTATTGGTGCTGACGGCACATGCGGCGGCCGCCGCATGGATGATGCGGCCGCAGCATCAGCATTCCTCTTGCATCGGCCCTGGCGGCGGCCGCTGCATTGGTCTTTCACGGAAAATCCGTCTTGAATCAGCTCTCAACGTCAACATGAAAGTTGTAGCTCTCTGAAAGAGCTTTCTAACGCATGGTCATAATAGTCGATCGGACAACCGAGGCCTCCAGAAAGTGCAAAACAAGTTCAGCATGTCTGGCGACAACTTCTACAGACTTGTTCTTCATTTAGGTTCGCTTCTTCTTCTCAGGACCTCTTGAGATCTTCATGTAAGCTTCTTCGATCAACTAGACATTCGCATCAAATGCGTTATCAACTCTTGTCTCCTCTTCGGATCCACCATTACCTGAAATAATCAATAGAAGAGTGTAGATTCCGACTCCGACAACATAGAGAACTAATATGCAAATCGTGCTTAATCCATCAATGAAATGCATCTTAACTAAGCTAAATGCAACCTATTATGCCTACCTAAATGCATGCTATCAACAGAGGACTTTGTCATCTATACAGACACTTCGCGTTCCGGACTGGGATGCGTTCTGCACCAGAGAGATCAGGTCATTGCTTATGCTTTGCGCCAGTTGAACCCTACATAGGTGTCTTATCTCATTCATGACTTGGAGTTGGCAGCTGTAGTTCATGCTCTGAAGCTTTGGAGGCATTACCTGTATGGCACTTTGTGCAAGGTGATGATGGATCACAAGAGCTTGAAGTATATTTTCACTCAAAAGGAGCTCAACATGCGACCTAAACGGTGGTTAAAGCTTCTGAAGGACCATGACTTGGACATAGTTTATCACCCATGGAAGGCGAATGTGGTGGCAGATGCGCTCGGCAGGAAGACTCGCCGGGAGGCATCAGTTGCTAGGCTTACAACTTAAAAGGATTTGCAGACATATTTGATGAGGTGTTGCTTCGAGGTGTGGGTTCAGCGAGAGAGTGGACAATTATCATTCTTGGAGGTCCAAGCTGAGTTGACCGAGGGGATTCATCGAGGTCAGGTAGGTCGATTGTCCAGATATTGCAATTCTGAGGGAACGGATGACCCAGGGTCGATTCAGAGAGCTCGTAGCGAAAGCAGATGGGATGCTGACCTTTCAGGGCAGAGTTGTAGTTCCATCGACATTGGACATGAGATAGAGGATCATGCAGGAGGCTCACTCTACTCTTTATTCTGTCCATCCGGGGACGAATAAGATGTATCAGGATTTGAGGAGGTGTTATTGGTGGCAGAGGATGCGAGGAGACATCACAGATTTTGTAGGCAGATGTCAGGTTTGCTAGAAAGTTCAGATTGAGCACTAGAGACCGGGAGGACTTGTGAGATCGCTTCCAATTCCCGAGTGGAAGGGGACGGATATCTCTATGGACTTCGTCACTGGACTGAGACGAGATGCTCGAGGTTACGATGCCATTTGGGTCGTGGTCGATAGGTTGACCTAGTCGTCTCACTTCATTCCGATCCAGGAGACTTGGGCAGCATCTCGGTTAGCTGAAGAGTTCATTCGCCAGATCGTGAGACTTCATGGAGTACCTGAGAGGATTGTATCGGACAGAGATGGGTGTTTCACCTTGAGGTTTTGGCATCAGGTTCAGGAGGGCCTAGGGACCAGACTGCATTTCAGTACAACTTTTCATCCTCAAACAGATGGCTAGAGTGAGAGGAAGACTCATACCTTGGAGGATATGTTGCGATCGTGTGTGTTAGATTGGGGCGACCGTTGGGTCAGACACCTACCATTGGTGGAGTTTTCGTACAACAATAGCTACCACACGTTGATCGAGATATATGGCTCCATATGAGGCTTTGTAGGGGAGGCGATGCAAGTCGCCAATTTATTGGGATGAGCCTGCGAATACAGTTCTATTGTTGCAAGAGATAGTCAGGGAGACTGTTGACAAGGTGGAACGCATCTGATAGCATATGAGAGTCGCCCAGGATCGCTAGAAGAAGTATACAAACCGACGAAAGACAAAGATTGAGTTCGCGGTGGGTTCACATGTGTGGCTTCGAGTTTCGCCTACCAGAGAAGTCCGACGGTTCGACATCAAGGGGAAGTTGAGTCCAAGATATATTGGCCCATTCGAGGTCTTGGATAGAGTTGGAGAGGTAGCCTACCGCTTAGCTTTGCCCCCATCCTTGGCTGGTGTGCATGATGTCTTTCACGTCTCCCAACTTCGCTAGTATATCCCTGACCCTAGCCACATCCTTAACTATTCGGACCTCCAGATTGAGCCCGACCATACCTTTGTAGAGCATCCAGTGAGGGTTCTTGATTGTCATGTCAAGAGGCTTAGGAACAGGGAGGTTCCTTTGCTTCTAGTTCAGTGGTCTAGGAGGAGCCCTGAGGAGGCCACTTGGGAGACGGAGGAGAGTATCCGGGCTAGCTATGGGGGTGTTCTAGACGAATTGATGGCGTCTCATGTGGAGTCAAGCGTAGATATTTCCTTGACCTCGCGAGTGCGGTGAGTTGTCTAGTTAGATTGCGGTTTGGTTGGTAGTATTTCTTTGATTGCGTGCTTATGCTTGGTTGTTTATATGTGGAGATCCTTGGTGATATGATGTGATGAGCTTCGTTGATGTGATGATGTGCTAGATATGATATGGTATACTACTATTCTTGATGTGATTTTGTTATGCTATTAGACGTGAGATGTGATTTCTATCTTATGTATATATGCAATGCTTGATGATAGGACGAGAATATGGGATTAGCCCTTAGAGGTAGATGGTAGGATGAAATGAGAAGTTAGAAATAATTTTGACTAGCATCGAACTTGAAATTTTGAACGCTGTTTTAAAAGAGACTAACTTGGATTTTTAGAAACTAACGCGACCGAGTTTTCATTATAACGCCCCACGAAGTGGATACAAGTATTTTATGGGGGCACATGTAGATTGCTTGCTAAGACCTAGCGGTGATGCTATTATGCTTTATGAGTTATGATATGATTGAGAAGTCAGAGTATTTGCGGAATCAATGGCGTGGTCACGATAATGGTATTGCGAGGATCTCATAGGGGTACCTATGGGGTATTTGAAAAATCAATGGCGTGGTCCTTGGACTCACCCATTTCAAAACTTCATTCCCTATTTTAAAATGATTTTAGTTTCGGGGACGAGAGTTGTTTTAAGAGGTGGATGATGTAAAGGCTCGAATTTTGAATCCTATTATTTTCGGGAAAAGGAAATTAAAAATGAATTTAAATTGGATTTAAAACTCGTAGAGAAGATTCCGACCTGAATTTAAAATAATTTCGGATGGCGATGTCCTTGTCGATTTTTAAAATTTAATTGATCGAGAAGCGGGATTCGGGAAAATTAACATTCGGGAACTAATGTCGGGATTCGAAATTCGTGTATTCATGATTTATTCCCGAGTATTTAATTTAACTAGTTTCCACATTTAATACCTGTCACATCAATCTTTCCCCCATTAATAACCATCCCATATCAGCCACCCTACCCCTGCAGCAACCACCCTACCCCTACCCATGCAGTAGCCAACCTAACCTATTCCTACACTCCTCCTGATGAAACTTCCCTCTCGATAAAACCTCGTCACCTCCTCGCTCCCTCATCCTTCTTCACTTCCTCATTGTCCTTCTTCCTCATTCTGATGGACAACGACAAGGGTAGCAGCAGCTAAACTCGTCCTCGATGTCCCTCCTCCACCAGATGCAACGCCACACCCCTTCCCCTATTCTGCCGAGAGCCGGAGACGCCAAGCCACACCCACTTTGCCTCTTCGACGTCCCTCTTCAAGACCAAAGTAGCAACAACACTTCCTCGGAGTCATCAACAGCTTCCAAAGCATCCCTCGGAGCCACCAACAGTAGCAGAGCCACCACCGGAGCCTCCACGAGAGCCACCGCAACCCCATTCTCTTCTAACCCCTTTTCGATCACGAGTCACGTTCCGGTAAGCGATTCGTTTCCATCTTCAATCGAAACCACCCTTGAACTTCACCATCACGTTCACCCATGTCCCACGCAGGTTCGACGAGCCATCGCGACCCTCCGACGACGCTCAGACCTCTGATCAAGAGCTTCGAAGTTGCGAACTTCCCCAGTGAGTCCCATCTTTTCCTTCCTCTATTTTGATTTCATTTCTGACTTGGATCGGGCTGTGGGCGAGCATGAGAGTATGTGGGATAAGAGCGAGGAGTCGGGTGAGCTCGATCATGAGCTCAGGTGAGAGTTCCAGTGAGCTCGAATTAGCGAGGAGCGAGCATTGTGAACGAGGTGAGCAGAGGCGAAGGTAGCAGGGGCGAGCGCGGGCAAACAGCTGGCTAGCGAGGCTGAGCATTCCAGCAGGCGCGAGTGCGAGCGAGCCAGCGGGAGCATGAGAGCCGGCGGGAGTAGGTCGAGCGGCGATCGCGGGCGAGCAGCACCACGACGCCAGCAGGCGTGGGACTGCCGATTTGAATCCGGAAAGGAGATGGCTAACGTGGACTCATGGGGCCCCACCTTTTACTAACTTATGTATATGTTAATTATTTAAACCATTTTGGGGATTTATATAATGGGTTCGGTTCGGTTCAGGTTATCCGTTTATTGATTTAACTAATTAGCGGTATTTAAATTATTAGACTTGTTGATTTAAAGAAGAGAATTTGGAAAATGAATTTCAAGGTCGGAAAAAGATTTAATAAAAAATTGAAAAAGTGTTTTGCTAACATTTCCAAGGGTCGGGATTTCTAACTATTTGACTCGGATTTGAAATAGATTTGGATCTAAACTTGAAAATCTGACTTGCTCGGTGACTGACTAGCATTATTATTTTGATGAACCGTTGGAGTATATGCAGATATGATGAATATGAGCATGCTAAATTGGTTGAATGATTTTTGGAGAATGATGTGTTTCTGTGGAACGTATGATACGACTATGGAAATTACGATGTGTTACTTGTCCTGTTGATTGATATGAGCTTGAGAGCCTTAATTGTTAGACATAGACTTATGCATATTCCACTTTGTACTTAAGTGATACTGTGTGATCGTGACTACTGTGTGCTGGATCCTTCTTTTGCTGATCTACTAGCCAAGTAAGTCCTCCGAGGCTTACTCAGTAACCAGGACCACTTGCCTGATGTGTCATATAGTATGTAGGTGTTGCATATGCATAACAACATTTCATGTAGTATCATGCTTAGGACTTGTACAAGCGAATGAGCATTCTTATTCTGCATGCATTTGAAGACAGAACGGTCCTTATCTGTGAAGTGACTAGAGTCTTTTCTAGGGTCATAGGACATCCCAATCCCATCGGGTTTCGTCCTGAGTCTTTCGAGTCATTGGAACACCTTTATTATTACCTGCATTACTATTATTTTCTTTTCGCATATCCACGGTATGATTATTTATTAAGTATGCTTTGGGTTGGGCACCAATACGGGCTTGACCCAATTAAAGGGAATGAAATGCATTCACGAGCCAGCCAATCTTCGCCCTAATTGGAAGGAAGCGGTGGTAGGATAGGGATATACCACACGATATTCTTTGCTAAGGCATTACTTAATATTCTGCACATATGAACTAGGAGCATGTTAGTGTGTTTAATATTTCAGTACTGCATTAGAGCATCCTTTATCCTAGGTATAGGCGTATTATATATCCTCAACGCGGTCTTTAGGGACCGCAGACGTCTCTTGGCCTGACTTCGTGGTATAGTTTCAGGCACTTGTTCCAATGCTTGATTGTGTGCTATTATGGGGGGTTCTTTTGCATGGCGGAGAGCGGGTGCTTGAGACTCCAACTTCACCAGATTGTACTTTTGGGAATTCATACTACTTATGCTCTGTTTTGACTTAGGACCCGTTGTATCGTTTTCAGAACTTATGATAGTTTGCATGATAAAATGGATTTTCTGCGTTGTATACTTAGGACAGGTACAGGGGTTACCCTGGGGTCTCCAATGAACCTTATGGATTTGGGTACGAAATCCCCCTTTAAACTACTAATCTTTGTTTTCAAACCTTCAACCTCTACTCGGAGCGCAATATCCAATGAGGGGTTTTATCCCTCGAAACGTAACTCGAGAATCATAATCCTGGGCCATTACAAAATTGAAGCTAATAGATGAGGTTGTTGTCAAAATTAGAAAAATCATAATCCATTTAAGGCATTCCATTCCAAAGAAGATGAAGAAGAAGTTTTATGAAATTGCTACCTCTAACTTCAATTTCAGCCACACAAAAAGGTTGCGTTTGGACACCCCTACTAGATGGAATTCTACTTTCACAATGCTTGATCAATTCTTGTTTTTTCAAGATGCTATTGATGGTTTTGTTGGCAAGGATTTGAGTTGAGAGTACATAGGCTAATAGAAAATGAGTGGGAGAAAGTGGCTGAACTGCATGCATTTTTGGTGCGCGTTAGAATGTCATGTGTTCTAACACCCCGAATAATAAATCTATACCTTCAACTAATAACAAGTATTAGCAGCAAGTACAGTTCGATCCCACAAAGAGTGCGTGCGACTTTGGCTAGACATAGTAAGTAAGTAAACAGTTCGTAATAAAAGCATCTAGTGGAATACCCGTGCCATGGCGCGGTTGCGACGGAAAAAAAAAGAGAACATAGAATATTTATTATAAGGAACGACGAAATAAAATATAAACAAATGTTTGGAAAGTTTAAACCAACAATATTGTTATCGAACGACATAGGTTTTTAGAAAAGGCACAAATCGAGTTGGTGATGTACGCTTCGTCCATGCAAATCCTGAAGAAAAAAATTATTGATGAATACAAAGGGATGAATTTGTATGATGGATATAATTTATAGGTTAACAATAAATGATATCATTTATAGGTTAAATATAAAAAGGAAAAGAATGAACCAAAATGTGTAACTTACATAAGGAAGACAAATCCGTTATTATGTAGGGATGGCACCACGATACCCCAAAGAGAAGGTCATCGGCCTGATTAATGAAAGTAATGAGACCAACATCAGTATAAGATTTAAAAATAAGCATATTAAAAAACATGTAAGAAAATGAACCTGCTAGGCTAATGCTTCCAAGACTTCTTTGTAAACCACATTAGTTGTAGTGTTCAGTGGGCGACCGTCCTTAGCACAAGATAGAATTTTCAAGCCGGCTTTGCTTGTAACCTTCGAGACAACAACATACAACTGCCCATGGCAGAAGGCTAGCCTCCTTAGGTACAACCCTACTCGTGAAAGAGATTGCCCTTGACTTTTATTAATAGTCATGGCAAAACAAACAGACACTGGGAATCGTCTTCGCTGAAACATGAACGGTAAAGATGCCGTTTGCGAAGGGCACATGACCATTCTTGGTATGAAGACCTGGTCCCCAACATTTCTATCTGTCATAACCTTGGCCTCAATGATGTGGTTACAAAGCCGTGTGACTATCAATCTCGTTCTATTACATAAGCCGACGGATTGGTCTATGTTCCTCATCAGCGTAATCGGAACACCAACCTTCAATCGTAAGACATGTTTCGGTATACCCGAAGCTTTGATGGTATTAAGAAAATCAGTGGAATATAACGGTTGGCCAGAACTTATATATCCATCCGTTTTCAAGATACTATCAGAACTAAGGTATACCTTAGCCTATCCTGGCATATTAGCGAGTATGAAGTCATTGACCTCATCCACAAATTCATGGGTCGGAGAAAGGATGGCTCTTTCTTGAAAATAGCTCAGATCAGACAAATGTTGCAACAAAGAGGGATAAATCGATTCAATAATTGCTGTAACGGGATCACCTGTGTAGGTAAGCAATAGATCAGGAGGTATATCGATGGTACACTCGCCAGCATTATGTTCTCCCAATGTACCATCACCCACTTTCAAAATCCATCATGAGAACTCCCGCAGTTCTTGCAAATTCAAACTTGAAGAATCACGTGACAACCTCATATTTCGGTTAAGGGTCAGCACCTTGCAGGACTTCCATAAATAGGATGAATTAAGCGATGCTGAAAGAATATCATGTCTAGTCCCTCTAGGAATAATAGGCAATATCTAACGAAAGTCACCACCAAGAACAACAACCTTTCCCCCAAATGGTTGAGGTGAGCTATGACGATTGGAGAACTTAAGAACATCTCTTAAACTCCGATCCATTGCTTCAAAACGGAACCTATGCATAAGAGGGGCTTCATCCCAAATAATCAATCGTGCCTTGCATATAAGCTCAGACAGTGTCGTACCTGGCTTAATGTGGCAAGTAGAATGAGACTGAATGTCTATAGGAATGGCAAACCGAGAATTGGCTATTTTGCCTCCTAGGATGAGAAGAAAAGCAATACCACTCGAAGCAACAGTTAGAACAATGCCACCTGTAGAACGTATACCAGCAGAAAGAGCTCTCCATATAAATGTTTTGCATGTTCCACCATACCCTGAGAGAAAGAAGATCCCTCCTACATCATGAGAGACAACATTCATGATATCATCATAAACTACACGCCGCTCATCAGTGAATTTAGAAAGTAGACTGCTATGCTCCAGAGCCAACTTTGCTCTATCATAGTTAAGCTCATCTTGAATGAGCTTGTTAGAGCCCTCTGTGATGAGGATATCATTTGGAAGAGGCATTGGAGGGTGAGCTCTAAGAGAACTACCATTACACTGCAAGGATTTCTCAATTTCTACAAGAGCATAGTTTCTTAGTTGTTCTTCACTTAATTGCAAATCTGAAAAGATAAAGAGTTAAGTTCATAAATTATTAATCAACGTTGGACAGGTTCAAGTTTTAACAAAATGTTATTCATTGTTCAGTTTTAGCAATATGTGAGAACTGTAAAGTGTTAGCAATATGAAATTCAATTTGCAATCATCAATCATTTATATGTTGAGCAATTTATAAATTCAGCATGTTGTAAATTAAGTGTGAATATATGTAAAATCAACAATAAGTAAATTGACAAATAAGTGAGTTGAGCAAATATGAATTTCAGGAATATTAAATTCAGCAAATTGTAGTTTGAAGATGAAGAAATGAAATGAAATGGGATGCTCAATTGAACATAAACACATTGAATGAAATTGAAAACCAATGTATCAATCTGTAGGTTGAAAAGAGTATTAAATTATATATCTGAAATTCAGCTTAAAGTGTTATCAATTGCTAAGAAATTTTATGTTTTAGCAATATGTGTCAAGTTCAGCAAAATGAATTTAGATTTGGAAACAATAATAATTTAAAATTTAGTGTTCAATATATAAATTCAGCAATTTATAAATTATGTTTGAATAACTATAAATTCAGTTGTGCAATTTGTAAATTCAGCAAAAGGTAAATAAACAAATATGTGGATTAAGCAAATATGATTTTATGTTTAAGAAAGCTGCTTAGAACAATATAAATGTAAAATGAGCATTATATATGTGAATATAGTAATTGACCAATATTATAAAGTCACCTAATATATAAATTCAGCATTTAGTAATTGACCAATATAAATGTAAATTTATTTAGCAATATATAAATTCAGCATTTAGATTGACAAATATGTAAATTCACATACCTTTCATCCGAAGCAACTTCCTTTGACGGTGAAGAATATCATCTGTCAAGAGATGCCATGTTTGTTCCCAAATGAATTCCGGCCTGGACAAAGTACGAGCTAACAATAACATGGCAAAAAGTCGTCGCAAGTATGTTGGGTGAGCTGAAAAGCTGGCTTCTTCGATGGCATGTATGTATTCCTTTTCATCATCTAGTAAACCCTTTGCATAACATGCTTCTTTGAATGAAGTGTATAATACTCCGTCAAAAGTTCGAATATCCTCATAGCTTTTAGGACCTCGAACCTAATTTAATAAGATGCGTAGATAGTAAAGCTCTTTGGCGGCAGGAGTGACATGGAACATCCTTCCAATGGAAAAACTTCTTAGGGAACTCGACATAAGTTAACTTTCTAGGAGTCCATTCATGTTGTTGTGGTTTCCAGACAAACTTCTTGTTACATTCCATCCAAGCCAAAAACATGGTAGGTTTACCTGCAACTTTCTTGACCACAGATTTGATCGGTTGAGCATCACGAAATACAACATTCTGCTGATCGTTCAGATGGAAATTCAGCCTCTCAACAGAGGGTACCCTATAGTGGATTGGAAACTCAAATATGCGCCAAAGTGCTTCAATTGGAGATAGATATCTGGAAAAAAAAGGAGGTGGTTTATAATGGGATAGTGCCAAACTAAATGTATAAGTGGAGTAAAAAAACAATCATACACGTACATACAAAATGTGTAAGCTTGTAAAAGGATGGACGAAAATAGCATATAAAAGGTAACACCAGTAATATAAAAGCGGAATGATACATTAATGGAAAAGAAAAATATTACCTGGCATCGGTGAAATTTTTATTTCATCAACATCTTGTTCTTCTTGGTCATCATTAGAAATCGTGGCCATGATTCGGTCATCTCCCTTATGTATTTGAACAAATATTTAATTGACCTTGACTGGTTGCACCATTCAACGTTGATGTGTGCTTGATATTTGAGCAGGAGATCTGGATTGTAGGGAACCACAAATCTACTGTCAAACTCGTGCTGGCCCTTCTTAACCATGAAACCGGAGTTTGATCTCCTGTATAAGGCATAGCCATCCTCATGAAATGTTGTTCTTTCAACATACCCTTTGGGAAAAAATTTGGAGCAAGACCCTTGCTGCATGCAGATGGCATTGGTTGGATTGACCACATGGGCCATGAATCATGAAACTCTTCACTGCAGCATATAAAGCTGGCTGGTGGATCGGATCTAGAATCTCTGCAGAGATGACTCTATCAATGTCATCTGCAGTAGATAGCTTGTCATCTTTTTCCAGCCACATAACAATATGAGCATGGGGCAGTCCACGTTTTTGAAACTCTATAGTATATACAACTGAAGAAATATATAAATTCAGTTCAGCAGGCTGAAATTTATTGAGAAATATATAAATTCATCAGTTTGTAAATGAAGTTAAAATAGGGATCTGAATATTTATGTTTTAAAAAGTGTACATTCAGCAAAAGGTAAACTTACAGAACTGTGAGGAAATATTTATGAATGTAACTGATCAAACAATGTGTAAATTCGACAATATGTAGGTTGAAGATTTCTAGTGGAAAATTCAATCTGAAGATTTCAGTTTTGTCATGGATTTATGCCATTTAGAATCTAAGATTATTATCTTAGATTGCTATCAGTTACAAACGATCCTGAAGTGGTGATCAGAATGTTCGGTTCTGTCATTAATTTTGGAGTCTTATCTTAGATTCCAAATTTTCATATATGTATAAGCATGATGAAAAATTAATGGTTATAAAACAATCCCTTGATTTTTTGTAGATGCTTCTTTTATACATAACTTAGCCATAGTACTATCTAAAGACTTAGCCTTGATTCTCATCATTTTCTCAATGATTCTCCACTACTGGAATTTTCACATGATTATACATGGTTGCATTACCTGTACGTATCCATTCCGACTAAATTTCATTATATCCTAACTAAATTTGATTAGGATGGTTTTGTTATTTCTTTATTTTACGGATGCCATGAACAATTTTAAAATATATAAACTGGTCGTGATTTGCGCTGTTATATTCACTTCCTGCCTTTAAGTGTATGTTTATTTAATTGATTGTAGGTGCCTTTTGCAAGTCTCTGTTTTAGTTAAGAGTCAAAGACAACATGGAGTGAAGTAAGGAATTTTAGGACCGACAAATACTAAAACTGCAGGTGAGAGTGAGCGCATACCAGAAGGCATGTTTCTGCATGTGCGAAACATGTTGATGGCAAGAAGCAATCTTCATGTACCTGACTGGGAGAGGAATATAGAACTAAAGTGACAACTTTTTGGAGCTTTTGAGAAGAAGCAAAAGGAATGGGGCCATCTTTTATGGCATTGCAACTGATGGCAGGCTGAAGCTCTATAACGTGATGATTGATGAGATGTTCGTTCCTAAGTTGAAGGATTTCGGGCTTCAAACCTTGTTAATGGAGGAGGCATCTTCTTCGACAGCTGAGTCAACATCTGACAGAGACATCTACAGGTTTGGTAAGATGCTGCTACAGATAATGATATGCGAAATAGAGTAATTAGGAGATGACATGGGCGCTTTGGTGTATGCAGGATCAGACATGCAAAAGAGAGTACTAAGGAGATAACTACAGCTGGGTTTGTTAATGGAGTTGGTATGTCTTTTAAGTGAAAGCATTGGGATTCTGTTTAAACAAACGAAGCTGGGCTTTATGAGGTAAATGAATAGAAGTAGAAGGGAATAATTAAATCTTCGGATATTATAGTTTGAACCACATTTTGGGTTCTCTTTGTAGGTGTTGCTAATGAGGTTGAATGATATGAGGTTCATAAAACTGTTATCTTCATAGATGCTGATCAACACATTTGTCTAGTTATTCCCGAAAAAAGTGGTTCAACAAGTCCTTCATTAATGTAGCTTAAGGTTGAGGTCGTTTGAAGTTTAGATTTCAATTTTGTTCTTATTTTTCTCTAATTGCGGTTGGTTGTGATCAAGGGGGATTGTTAGAATCTGATAATGGAGGACAGTGCAAAAGAGGGGCAAGTAGTGTCTAGGTAGAGTGGAGTTGTTGTGGGTAAGGAGTGAAATTGGGCTCACATGATCTACCTAAAGTATGAGAACTGATTTCAAAGTGTTGTGTGATGGGAAAATAAAAGAACGAATGAATTTTTCTAGATGAAATTGGGCTGGATGTTGACATAGTGCTGCATATATCCTATGAGGTCTAAAGATGAAAGAACGAATGAAACTTCATCATCTGAAATTGCCTAAACAAAGTGGTTATGAATGATTAAGAATTTATAAGCACTTGATAGTTGATAAGTATGAGTAATGTCATGTAATAATAAAAATATTTGGATGTTTGCCACATTATACCGCAATGGCAAAGTGAAGAATAAAACATGTAAAAATTCATCCGTTTGAATATTCCAAAGGTGATGTGTTTAAAAAAACATCTGTAATTTTTTATAGATAGTTTATATTACCTTCTCTGGACATTAGTTAAAGTTCATGAAAGTATTTAATTGCTGAGGGATAGTGTAAATACAAAATGAACTTTCAAATGGGTGGACTAAACAATCAGGGGAGAAGACACATACTTGATTGACACTGGCCGAAGATATTATTACATCTCAAGTCCTTAATGAGTTCATGTAGTTTGATACTGAAGAGTCTGCATGAGAAATCAAATATTCCTTAGGTTCGAACACCAAACACTTCAGATAAACGGACAATTTCCGACCACTTTGAATTGCAAGTGAAGGTAATGAACGAATCCGGATGACCATAAAACTTGCAAAGTGCCATGGCATCTTGATAGTTTTGCATCATATACCTAAGGCCACCGGTAAAGGACGACGGCAGAAGAATACGCTTGCCAGCAGAAGGAGGTTCACTGTTTCCATTTGAAGCCGCCACATTCAGGTTCATATAAGTATCAGAACGTAAATCATCTTGATGAAATCGAAAGTATAAGAGACGGGAAGACTCAATCATAGTGTAAGGATCGACAACTAACTGCTGGAACAACTTCTGAGCGAACAAATAAAGTGCCTGCTCTGTCAACCGGTGTTGGAATCTGTAAGCAAAAAACTCCCTCAGAGTCAACTTAGTTCGCTTGCTTGTTCCATCAACATCACGATGCTCAACCTCGATTGTGTAACCATCTTCAGCATACGGGAACAAAAAAGGATATTGAAGAGCAAGATAGGATGTAGCTCAGTTATACGTTGCAGTTGACCAGTTTGTGTCTCAATAACAATGTCTCTTCCATCATTTTCAGAATCGATGTCATCAAAAATAATAGTTGCAACGTCCGATGTAGTTGGAAGGTTATACCTCCTTCCATCACAACCCCTCCTGCCGAGTAGCTTCAGCTTAATAGTTTAAGAAAAGGTCATTTACCAACCTATCCCTGGCCATCCTAAAGGATTGAACGAGTGGGTTATGCTCATCTAGCATGTGCTTTAGATCACCCACAAGAGATTAATCAAATTCTTTGGATTCACTTATCCCGCGAGCATTAAAATAAACGTTGTTGATTGAGTTGAGACACTTAGAAAGTTAAAGTTGTAAACGGGAATCAACTTCTAACCTGGTAGCTCGAATGCGATTGGATTCCTCATTCCGTGTATCGTATATATACAATTGAGAGAATTTAGGGGAATCTCCATGAACGGGCACAAGATTTCCAATCCTATGAACATTCTGACCTTATATACGATAGATGTAAGGCCCGTTACCTGGAGGAGGTGAAAACTTTGCACCCATGGAGGTGAATGCAAACATATTGTTGTAACTCCGAATATTCTCGAGAAAATTGCTACTCCTTGGATCAACACTTGAGAATAGCTCTCTCAACAGAACGGGCGGTTCAATAACCTTTGGCAACTCAACCTTCCCCTTAGAACAACACAAGCTGAAAGTGGGTTTGGTCTGATTATAGGACTTGTCACTTCGTTCCTCGTACCACACGATGGCATTGCAATAATCACAAGTCCAAGTCGGAAGACCAATATCATGATACCCTACAAACCGATAACAAACAAATGACACTATTAGTATAGTAAGTATACGAACAACAGTCGGTAAAATAGCATACATGAAAAGAAACAATCATATAACGTGGAAAACAAACATAAATTAATATATATGCAAGGATGTGTGAACATAGATAACAATATATGGTGTATAATATTAAGATGAACATCGAGGTCGAACATAATTAGGTATGGTGGAAAACCAAGATGAATTGTGCATAGTACCATCAAGAACATTGGTGGCAAGGTTCTCTGGTTGAGCTGGGTAACCTGTTTACGGCGTCTTATGATCTTCTACAAAGGAAAAAACATTTAATTAGGTGAAATAGATATATAAATTGAGCATATATAGACATATACATATAGTCAAAAAGAAAAAAAGAAAAAATGGTGAGCAATATATGTCTCCAATTATTTGTACACCAGTAGTTGTAAATGTGAGAGTAATCATAGTTTGAGTTCAATCTATGAAAAAATAAATTATCAAGACTGACTAAGATACTTGTGACTAGAAGGTTACTCCACGTAGATTGCTTCCCATAGTAAGAATTGACATTCATGCAGCATGGTAAAGGATGTTGAATTTATCGATATATTGAAATGATAAATATTAATTTGCATATAATCTAGGAGATCGAGTGTAGGTCGACTATAATATGTATGAAAATAATATAAAGTGATATCTCTATAGAGAAAGTGGAATACCAGGAAGAAGGTCACCGCTAAGAGGTTTAGGCCATTTTGATGAATTTGGGGTATTGCACACCGAAGGAGCTTGCTCCCGTGATTGACGCTTTGATGCTAAAGAAAGTCGTCGGTTCATTCTAAGGTCCTTCGGTGTGAGCCGTTCGATCGAGTCCTTTGGTTGACATTGAATGTTGCCTAAGGAATAAACCCAAAATAAAACATTGTTACATGGATCAAAAGATAACACCTAAAAAATATTTTTTAAAAAATACACAAGAAAATAACAAATCAAAGGAAAACATCCTAATAAAAGTCGAATGAATAATATTGTTTACCACGTAGTGGTGTAATCTGACAATTTGTAGGAGTAGGCACATTTGAATCGGGACAAACTGGACCATATAAAGATAATAAGAATGAAAGATCGAATAAGTAATAAGGTAGTGTTAAAGGAGGTCGGAATGAGGGAAATAAATTTATATTACCATTAGAGATATCTCTCATAGGAGTCATCGGATGCTTAGAAGAAGACGGGATTGATGCACCAACATCTAAGCAAATCAAGCATTAAAGGGTCAGATTAAATTTAATAAACTAACGGCAAAGTGAGATATTAGGCTAGCATGATTAAAAGGACAAAACTACGTAAATTGGTAGGAAATAAAAGTACATTGATTGAAAACAAAGGAAGATACCTAGCAGAAGGCCGCGCATAGGAGGGTTAGGCCGTTTTGATGAAGTCGGTGTAGTGCACATCGAAGGAACTTGCTCCTGTGCTTGACGTTTTGATGCTAAAGAAAGTCGCCGGTTCATTCTAAGCTCCTTCGATGTGAGCCGTTCGATCGAGTCCTCTGGTCGACATTGAATGTTGCCTATGGAATAACACCCATGATAAAACATTGTTACATGGATCAAAAGATAACACCTAAAAAATATTTTTAAAAGCAAGAAAATAACAAATCAAAGGAAAAAAATCTTAATAAAAGTTGAATGAATAATAAGGGTTACCACGTAGTGGTGTAATCCGACAATTTGTGGGAGTAGGCACATTTGAATCGAGGCAAACTGGACGATATAAAGATAGTAAGAATGAAAGATCGAATAAGTAAAAAGGTAGTGTTAAAGGAGGTCGGAATGAGGAAAAAAAATTTATATTACCATTAGAGATGTCCCCTATAGGAGTCCTTGGATGCTTAGAAGAAGACGGGGTTGATGCACCAACATCTAGGCAAATCAAGCATTAAAGGGTCAAATTACAATTAATAATAAACTAACGACAAATTGAGATATTAGGATAGCATGATTAAAAGGACAACACTACGTAAGTTGATAGGAAATAAAAGTACATTGATCGAAAACAAAGGAAGAGACCTGGCGGAAGGTCGTGCATATGAGGGTTAGGCCGTTTTGATGAAGTTGGGATAGTGCACACACTACTAGAATACTGCAATTAGACATCATGTGATTTAAGTCTGTCAAAAAATCAACAGATGTTAAATTAATCTATTACATCAAAAAAAAAATTTGTGATGTTTAAAACAGTTTTCACAATGTTCAAATATATGGACAGATGTGAAATTATTAGTTCTGAAAAATACAAAAACGCGCCTATTTAAGAGAAAAGGCGGGATCAAAACACTTAGAAAAATTTCGGAGCCCGGGCTTCCAAATTTATAGGCAATGTTAACACTTTTGAAAAAAATTGAGCTTTTTCTTTTTCAAATACTAGCACTTAAAAAAAATCTGACCTGTTGTTTCTTAAAATTTACTCCGTATAGCACAAAACATTTCTATCCTCTTTTCTCTCCCCTCACATTCACCTCTAACCTCGTTCTACCTCTCTCCAGATCCAAACCCCCAAATCCCCAACTCCATCTTCACCTCTCTCCAGATTCCGGCGACCGTCCTCCTCGATTCAGTACTGCGTTACTCCTCCGACAGTCATCTCTCTAAAGCCCATCCAGACAACATACGACCCGGATGGTCCAAAAATGGATGGGAGTTGAAGAACCCTAATCACCGACTCTCTCAGGTATCTGGCCTCCTTCTCAACTCTCTATTCTTCCGGCACCGGCTTCCTTCCTCCGAGTTCGGCCTCCTTCTCTTGGTTCTGATCTCCCCTTTGCCACCTTGATGCTTCTGTCACTATGTTCAACCCTAATAGGCCGACGTTCTCTCTCGTGAAAACCCAATCCATGCTCCTTTTTTGTTTTGCTCATGTTTTTTACAGATCTATATTTCTAAGGTTCTTAGGGTTTCTTTTTTCTTTCATTTATGTGTCTGAATTTAGGGTTTCTACCATGGATGTCGAGCACCAGATCTTGACCATGCTCTAATTAATCGAGAAACTTTTGATCCAACAAGGCTAGATCCAACAAGGCTAAAATTATGCTGAGTTGTCTTTTTTTTTAAAGGTCCTTGAAGAAAAAGAGGAGAGGATTGCTCCTGGCACTCTGCTTGGCACAACACATACGTATGGCATGCTAATCCTTCAAAACCTCGCAATTTGTTGTTCTATTTTATTGATAGTGGTAATAAAATTTGTCAATTCTGATGCCAGGTATGTTGTTGGTGGTAATGCTCAAGACAAATCAGAAGATAGGAGGGTATGCACATTCTTTCATTGTTTGATACTTTAACCAGTACACCTGCATGCCTGATTTCTTTTCTTCACGATAAACTTTTATTGTCTTACTCCCATCATTTTGATCTGTGTAACTGAAGAAAGTTGATGATGCAAATATATCACTTATACAACAATTCAACAATATCTACCAACCAACTTTTGTCCTCCTAAGTGAAGATTGAGTTAGATGACTCGGATCTTTGCTGTCCTGCCTAAAATGAGAAACTGTTGAGAGTTGTATTTTTTTTTGTTAGCTGCATAAGCTCTTCATAAACAGAACTTCAGCTATTATGCATAATAAATATATGAGCTTTTCGAAGGATTTCAATGGCCAGTGATGGATGCACTAGTTGTACTTGAATTGGGCAAGAAAACATAATTTTATGGTTAAAGTGGAATTTTATCAAGGATTTTTTTTAAGCACTGTAATGGGCTGTTATTGAAGCATTTAAGTTACATGCATATCCTTCATGTTTTGCTCCTTGGTGGATTTCCTTCTCTTTTTGTCGAATCATGGATTTCCTTCTCTTTTAATTCCAATCACTATTGTTGGAGTGAGCAAAATATTTGTCGTAACGCATTAGTAGAGGTCATGTTCACATGTATTGATGGTGGAAAACTACTACATGTTTCACTATACCAGGTGGATCTTCTAAGAGGGCAGAAAGCAGACAAAGTTGATGTCACTTTACTGCCAGAGGAATTGGAACCTATGGACAATGTTTTGCCTGCCAAGTAAGTCAACTATCCAGTAGTAAAATTTTAGAAGTTTTTTAAATATATCTTCACAAGTTCATATTTCACTAGAGATTGAGATAAACTTCTCAGGGTTCTATTTAAATATATCTTCACAAGCTCTAATTAATCGAGAAAATTCTTAGGGTTCTATTTGGTAGATGCCTGAATCTTGTATGTTTTAAATATATCTTCACAAGTTCATACTTCACTAGAGATTGAGATAAATTGCATTTTACGCATTACTAATGATGGGATTTCTTAGGGTTCTATTTGGCAGCTAAGCTAGCTTCTGAATTAATGAGTTGAACTAGCTTAGCTGATTTCCGTATTCATGATTTCTAGTGTCTTCATAATTTAATATATCATCCTTGACTCTTTTGTTAGTTCATTCAGTATGTAGTTGGAGATCAAGTTCTTGGGTAGCCTTTTCCCACCCTCACATGGTTAAGCTGCCTCTGTTATTGCTGGGAGGACAACAAGATGCTTCTTGTATATGAGTATATGGTCAAGGCAGATGAAATAGACGTGTCATTTGAGAGATTCCTGTATTACTTAAGGTAAAATGTTCCACAATTTCATCTATTTACTACTCAAGTGGTTTTTGATGTACCTACTACCTACTCTATTAGTTTCTTGTCTAACTAGTCTTATTTTTGACTTATGAATAGATATATATTATTACCTCATACCGTTTTTTACCTCTATTTGTGTTTAATTTACTTTATATATTCACATGAACTTAGACGTCTTTATTTGGATGGTTTTGTTCATCTGCTTATGTTGAGGAACTTTATGTTGTGGATTTTCTAAATATGCTTATAGACTGTAACAGAAATATCAATACATGACCTCACTTTCGTATCATCCAAACCTTGATATTTGATCCTTTAGTGCTATGGTTTTGCTCAATTTTCTTTCTTCTCTCTATGAGCAAACCGTCAGTAAACAACAATGTCTTCATCAGTCATCTCTGCTGACAGTATGCACATTTGTGTCCTTGCAGCAGCCACCGATGCTGCTACCAAAAGAAGCCCATTTACAGTCTTCTACAATCCAAGGTGTGCTTGTAATCAATTTAACCCTCTTTGAATGCACTGATTTCGGACGACATTAACTAGTTATCTTTCCTTGTTTACAAATCATGCCCTTCTGAATTTGTTATCTCGGTGCACAACTGCACAAGTACCGCAAAGAAGTTCATGGGCCACAGATTTCCATAGGCATGAGGTTTGGGATGATGTTTGAAACCAAGGAGCCTCGCAAACGCAGGTATAATTGTGCAATGCAATGTGCTGATTGCTGATAAGGAGTTTCCCTAATGGAACTCATTATAATGTGTGCATGTATATATATGGTTCTTTATTTTTTAATCTTATATTTGTTGAAATTAGGGCCAAGCCTTCCTGACTTTTCCACATTAAAACTTCCTAATTCATGAATTTTATTACATGTTACCTCTTGCATAGAATAATCCAAATACCCTTTCTTCGTGATGGCTATCCAGTACTTCCACACCTTCTTGTTCAAGTTCACTCGGCTGCTTGCATTTGCTTCTTTGTATGTACAAAGCTACTTTCTCCCGGATAGCTTTCCCTAAACATAATATAAAAGAAAAACATCTACCAATCATCCACCTTTTGCCTTCTTGAATCATGTTTTTGTAACTTGTCAGCTCGTAATCAATACATATGTGTGAAGCATTGCCCTTTCATTAAAAATGTCATGTATCAAACTTATAAGAATAAGAATGTTAAGTAAATTCAGCCTAACACCGCCTTTATTATTGTAGAATAATGCACCCTGAAAACTCTAATTCAGTAGATTGGATAGTTGGTGGAATATGTGCTCATGATTTTCTCAATCTATCTTTAGGATAGACCTAGGTTATGTCAAATGCTTATCACTTTATTAAATTTGCATTGAGACCCTCCTGTTTCCAATATATATAAAATTTAGCAAATAAGAATGCAGTTTGAAAGTTTTCCTTAAACTTCGCTTTTCTATTCAGTGCTTTAATCTGAATTTGCAGCTTCTCAACTTAAATAATTTTTTTCTTTACTTGCCATTGCTAGCTATAGTCATACAAAAGACTCATAATTTTCCAATTACAACTTCAATTTACCGTAAGTAGTGAAATAGAATCATGTTTCCCAAAAAAAGAGCATGGAAGTAATCTGATCCCCTCCCCCTCTCCCCAATGTAATCTGATTTTTTTTTCTTGCCATATAAGCTGAATTTCATTACCTTAAACCTTGAACAATTTATTTCTCAACTTGTTATAGTTACTGCGACATGAAAGGCTCATAAAATTCAATTTAAGGTATGAATTTAGTAAATTTACCATAAGTATTGCAATGAAGAGTGCCCATGAAAGAGCATGACAGTAATCTGATATTTTTACTCTATAATCGGATTTTTTTGGCCACATAAGATGAAATTTCAGCAGCTCAAACCTTGAACAATTTTATTTTCTCAACTTGTTATAGTTAATATCACACAAAATACTCGTAAGTTTCCATTTAAAACATGAATTTACCATAAGTAGTGCAATGAAGAGTGCCCCTGAATTTTGGCTTTTCATATTTTTTTTCTTTAGTACTTCTTGCCATTTGCATCCTAGGGAATTAACAAGATAAAGTTTGTCATTCTTAAAGCTGATAGAATAGGCGTTAAGGCCATTAGCATTGCAGCTCATTCACCCCTAGAAGATCCAGCTCTCACTGCTGATCTCGGAGCCCGCCTCGTCTTCATCCAACACTATATATCGCTGCTGCTTCTCCTAATGAACTGTGATTTCCCAATTATCCCGGCGACTCTGAATTGCACCAGACCTTAGTTCGACTCTATTTCAAGAAGGTATGCGTATGTTTTACTTAAATATGAACTTGAGATCTTGTTGCCTCTCTTATGAAGTGGTAAATTGCCTTTACTTGCTGAAATGGTTGAAATATGAATGTGTGATCTACTGAAACCTTTGATCGAGTATTTATTGGAATTGTTTGTTCAAGCTTCCTTTACTTGCTGAAATGGTTGAAATATGAATGTGTGCTCTACTGAAACCTTGGATTGAGTTATTGATTGGAATTGTTTGTTCAAGCTTGTCAGTCTACCTTCAGATTTGTCAATTTTTTTCCTTGATTGATGAATTAAATTTAGAAACACCATATGTTGTTTCCTAGTGTTATGTTGCTGCAAGTAGTGCAGTGAGCAGATCTCCATCGGCAACTTGGTGACCTGATTCAAGGTACCAGGGCCTCTTGATGTTTGCTTAATTGAAAAGTTTTAAAATTGTTTTTATATTCTCTGCAAGCTGTGCTTGGATATTGAGAAGCTTGGTATGTACATTAAAAAGGATGTTGTATCTCGTTAGGTGGATACTGAAGTTGCTCGTGCATGTCTTGAGTCTTCGAATCACACCTTTGGGGTTGATTTTACAAAGAGAATTGGGTGGACAGTTGGTGATGGTATCATTTTTGTTGTGTTTTTATGGGAGCAAATGAGATATATGTAATACGTATTTACACATTGAAGTATATTGTCGTTGTCTAGCATATTTGATTGATGTTGGCACTATGTTAAATGTACATATATTGTTTGTTAATGGAAGTATCGATCTTTTCGTTTCCATCAGAGAAATTGTCTTTTGTCGAGCAAAGGCTATAGCAACGAGCAAAGGCTGTAACAACGAGCAAATGATGTTCTTACATTAAGATGATAATATAAACTGATATATATTGATAACAATAACATCATTATAAAAATATGAATTGATGTTGAATAACACAAAAACATCTGTTTTCCAGAAAAAAATTGACGTTAATAGTAATAATAACATCATTCGTATACATAATCTATATAGTGCATTACTTTAAAACAATATAATATCACGTATTATAAATATAAAATTAATATGCACCTAATGAATAATCTAAGAACGATGTCTTATCATATTAAAACATCTGTTATGCATATATTTCATGTCGTATATTATTTTAAAATCGTATAAAATCAAAATTTAGGTATATAAAATTAATATACACACAATCAATATAATAAAAAGAGATGTCTATTTTATTTTAATACATTGATTTTTTTTAAAATAGTGATGTAAATGTCAAATTTTGACTTGGTATGGACATCTTCAAAAGATTATAAATGAAAAATAACAAGGATTTAACAACAAGTGAACATATCAAAAACAAATTTGAGAGATTGATTTAAATCTATATTCAAAATAAAACCAATGTCCTAACTGAGGAAAGACATCTGCTTAAAACCGATGTGAAAAGTTTGGATCTTTTACTACACGCACAAAGAGATCGGAATTTTTTTTGAAAGACATCTGTTGATAACAGATGTCTAATTGCTGTTTTCTAGTAGTGACATCGAAGGAACTTGCTCCCGTGCTTGACGCTTTGATGCTAAAGAAAGTCGTCGGTTCATTCTAAGCTCATTCGGTGTGAGTCGTTCTATCGAAAGATAGAAGGCGGGGTATAATTAAACAAAGCCAGTATAAAAATCTATATGCTTTATAATAAGGTATTGTTACAATACGACATATGAGAAAAGATGAAATAATATTACCATTAGAGATGTCCATCATAGGGATCCTTGGATGATCAAAAGAAGTCGGGGCGGAGGCATCACATTCTGCTGAAATTATGCATTAAATATGGTTTCTATTGAATCGTAAGGATGACTCAAGGTTAAGATGAAAAATATCCGGTTGCGTGATTCGAGGAAGATCATAATTCTCCATTGAAGCAAAGGTGTTAACAGGCGTCGACCTCTGGATGGACTAATCGGAACGGGGGAAGTGGAGCATGGAACAGTACTCAACGGGTGATCGAGATGGCACACAACAATAACGGAGCTGGGCAACGGGATGAATGTCGTTGATGTGATTGTATCAAGGCAACAATAACGGTCTCTGGGATGGAAATGGTAGTGAAGGAGAAACAGTCATGATTGAATTTTGTTAATTAATTAGAATTAGAATAAGAGAATATTGGAGATTACAATCAAGAATTGAAATATGGAAAGAATAAAATTCTAAAAACTAATTGGATAGTAGGTGATATAAGAAAATAATAAGGAAACAGTATATTTAATATGGGTTAACTGGGGCGAAAGAATAAACAAATATAAAATAAAATTGCAATGAAAAACAGAATATATAAAATATATAAAATAAGATTAAACACCAATCAATGGTTCTATATTAAGGAAACAATTGGTCCAAATTCCCTGCAATTATGAAGTGAATATCCTATGAGATTGATTTATTATTGTCATTTCCTGCAATATCCTTGTTTGTTTCTACACCTAAGTCAACGACAAAAGGCCTTCAAATATTTATCAATTAACTGTTGACGATGGGACATAATGCTACCACCACCAAATGATTGTTCAATCTTATTGATTGTCTTTTATCATAACCATTACCTATTGACGATGGGACATAATGTGGAATTCCACAGTACTATTGGTGTAAAAAAAAGAAACATAAGGGGTAACTAATAAATATTTTTATTTGATAAAAAAGCAACAACCAAAATCCGAATGACGAAATAAGCCAATCGAAATATGAGTTCTAAATAAGCAATGAAACAAACATCCCATGTAAACATAACAATAATGAAAATACGAAATAAAGTTCCATAAATTAGCCATGAAGTTTGATGACATGAACATCATTAGGCATCAGTTGACTCAATCTTCACCTCGACCTTAGTCTGCTTCGCCGTTGATGTCTGACAATCCTCATTCTCATCCCCACTATCGATGGCAACGTATTGCTGGCGTTTGGCGGGAGTAGACAGGATGAGTGCTCCAAAAGAACAAACACCCGAGTGTGAGTCTTGAGGGTAAAAACCATAAGAAGCAAAAGTTAGCGTAGTTTTACCTTATGTGAAGGACATGATCATTATGAATAGAGGATGAAATCAAGGAGAATAAAAGCTGGAAAAATTATTAGGTATATATGTTAATCTAAGAATGGTGAAATATAGATAGTAAACGCATCACTTGCAAGGAAGGAGTAGATGAGTTGCACTGGTCAATCAGGGTCGAATCGTCTGACATGGCCCAGACGGTGTGCGTTTTATCCTTCCGTTGAGAGCACTCCTTCACCTTTAACTCAAAACAAAAACTTCTTATCCAGCAGGACGTCAAAATCTTGAGAGAATGCGTCCACATCACCAACCTAAATGGTTAGAAAAGATGATTGTAAGGGTATGTGGACAGCGGAAGTTCATTTGTAGATGATGCAATATGCAAAGAAAGCAAAATTGGATGTAGGATATTGTTGTAATAGTGAGTATTAGTATTAGTATAGTAATTGAAAAAAGATAACCTTAGCCTGTTTCTCCCTCAAAGCGGTAACCAAATAACGGACAAACTTTTGGACATCATTGTCGAACATCATTAAGGAGGCAGTACCGGTTTCATCTTCAACCTTTATTTGCAAACAGAATCTATATGATACGGTTAAAAGGATGTTAGAAATGGAAATGACGTTAGATGCTTCAAAACGTGTGTATTGAGATGGATGAAAGTAAGGAGTATATACCTTTGTACCGGATACAAAACTGGCTGATCACAAGTGTCACAGAAGGAACCTAATCCATTTATCACAACACCCGTCTTACACTTTATGCAAGAATTTTAGAACCATTTATCACGATTTTTGAAGTCAACCACTTTGGCAACAAATGTGCAGAGCCCAGGCTGTAGAAAAT
The DNA here is from genome assembly GCA_963922045.1 of Persicaria maculosa. Lineage (NCBI taxonomy): Eukaryota > Viridiplantae > Streptophyta > Magnoliopsida > Caryophyllales > Polygonaceae > Persicaria > Persicaria maculosa. The sequence continues at coordinate 53,668,119 of OY998252.1, forward strand.
ATATATGGCAAAAACAGCATAAGAAAGGTAGAAGGGGGAAAACGTAGCAAATGAGGCAAGACAACTATACAACTCAAAAGTTGGAAAGCAAAAACAATATAGAGTCTGAAAAACGTGGATGAATCCATTGAACACTTCATTGTTGAACTTTTCATTTCACCCAAACATGAAGGAAAGGTAGAATGGGGGAAATGTAGCAAATGAGTCAAAACATATTATATTATTCGATACAAATCAAAATCATGAAAGCAAAAATAATTTATGCTGATTAAAAACGTGGTTGAATCCATTGAACACTTCAGTATTGAACTTTAAATTTCACCCAAACATAAAGAAAATAGAATACATCAAATAAACATAAATTGTTGTATATGGTAAGCTATGCGAATACCTCAGTTTTTGAATCAAGCAAACAGAGAGTGATTCTTTCAGAGGCGGTGAAATACTTATGGGCAGTTGAAAGGGAAGACTGGACAAAGATATGTGTTATGGCGCCGTCAGACGAATGTCCCTCAGGAAATCCACTGCAAGAACAGAGAAAAAAATAAGGATTAATGAGATGCTTGTGTAATTAAAGGGTAGGTAAAGGAAGAGGAGGAGGAAACGAAGGATAATAACATCAGATATGAAACTGATATTTCAAAAGGTTTGAAAATATGATATTGAAGGTTAGACAGTAAATGGAAATTGGTAACCTCTTGAACTCTTCAATCGCGGGATGATTTTGAATAAGGATGAGATTGGAGCTCCACAATGCATTCGACACACTCACAGTGTCTGACAGTTAAAATAGGACCAAAATGCGAGTTAAAATAGAAAAGAAAGACATTAAAAGGTAATTGTATAATAAGAAAAGGAATGATGAATGGCAAAAAGATTAGGGAAATGAGATAGTTACCTTGATGGAGTGTGAGCTTACCAAACTGCAAAATCACTATAAGCATAGGGTCACTCAAGGAAGTAACTTTCGTGTTCAATTGAAGAGCATAGTCATCCCACAAAGTGATTGGCAAGATTTCATGACTACAAAAAAACCAACATGAAAGAAGTTAGATATACAAACAGCGAAGAAAAAAAAAGTAGGATGTACCATATAAATATGGAATTTACACACCCACGATCTTGCAATTTAATGGACATTTTGTTGGAGATCGAATGGTCAACTTTTTCAGTTGTGATTAAATTGGTGCGCCAAATGAGTTCACCAATAACATCTACAAAACAATCATTCAATGACGTGTTACAAAGTAGGAAGTTAAATAATGGTAAAATGTGGATAAACATTAACCCTAAATATAAAATGAACTAAAAATTAACATAAAAGTTTGAAAAACATAGATTGCATTACCAAATAAACAATATGATTTGATGGACTTGGACAAAATAGAACCGAAATCTATAAAAGCTAAACCATGACGGGGGAGGGAAAGTGCATCATCGCACGAATTGATGACAGTAGAATCAGTCACAATTATTCTCTTGGGATTATCACTGAACTTGAAAGTAGCCTTGTTATCTGCAAGCTTGATGTTGGAAATGGTAATTGTCTCAAATTTCCTCACTTGATGGCACTCTTCGATATCAAGTTAGAGTTGATTGATGCCTCAATTCGATGTCCCTAGATAACCAAAAACCAAATAAAGATGTTTCTTTGAAACAAATTACAGTGTATTAGTGTACAAAATGAAGGTTAAGGGAAGAGCACCACATACCTTTTCATCAACACAAACCAACTGAAGTGCTAGTTTATATCGGCTCCAAGGATATGTAGGCTTAGTAAACACCCGAAGTAGACACACTTTGATGACGGAGGATTCAACAATCTTATTGAGGCTAGTGTATTTCACAATTGACCCAGCCATGGCAATATAGGATGGAAAGGAATGATGAGATTAAGCCTGAGTAAAAGAGTTTTAGAGGAACATATTTATAATAAAGTAAGGGCAAAAAGAATAAATAAACACTACAAGATTGTGTACAACATGGAAGGAAAATAAATAAAGAAGGAAAATAAGAGAGAATAAAAATCGGTCAGGAAAGAATACATTCGTTTAATATAGAAAGAGGTAAGATTTGGAGAATCAGAATTGGGCTAATTAGAAAAAATATGTGAATAATATGACTGTCTCTTATGGATATTACAATGTCATATAAGGTAATGATATAAAATTCAGTTAGGAAAGAAAACCGGGATAGAATTTATGCAAGTATATTAGAATGAATAATAAAATAAATAAAGTTTAATTAAACCAGGAATGAATATTAAATGTCATAGTAATAGTAATTATAGGTACAAAGAATTGCTGAAAGAAGGATTACCTAAAGCTGGAAAGAATCAAGCAAACCGAGTTAAAAAACTGTATTATAGGAAATGAGTAGACTAAATTAACCTAACTGAATTTTATAAGCTGTATCATAGGAAATTATACGAAATGAGTTGTAGAAACCGAGTTAAAAAACTGAATGTTAAAACAGAATTAGAGCTGCATAATTTCATAAACGAAATGACAGAACTAAAAAAATTAGGATTTATAGTTTGGATTGTTACAAAGAATGTATTATAGAAAAGAATAAAGGAAATTGAATTATCTAAGCTGAATTTCATAACACAATTAAAGAAAAACTTCATATTTGATTTTGAAGAACATAATTATAGACGGTAAAGAAAAATATGAAACATAAAAGTGGTTTGTTAAAAAAATTACAAAACTGGGTGGCATCAATATGCAGGTCACAGGTTAATCACACCAAGAAGGTAATCAGGGAAAACAAAGTGACATGTATGCAATAACTATCATGGGTTATTGAAAAGTTAAGTTCAATCACAATCTAATAAAAACTCAATCCAATTCTATGGACAACAGAAGTTAGATGCAAGTTAATGCTTGAATAATGACTGACCACATGTGCTGATGAAAGGAGCTCTAATAGCTACATATGGTAACAACTCACTGATTCGAACAGATGCACAAAACAAAATAAAAAATCGAAATAAACAGCAGCAACAACAAACAAATTCGGATAGAGAAGCAGCCAATAGATTCAACAGGTTGGAGATATTGAGATTTTGAACATAATTAAACAACAAAAGATTAAACAAAGATAGCAAGGACGCAATTGTGGATCGATACCTCGGCAGCAATTGCGAATCCCTATTATTCTCTTACTTCCTTCATTCTGTGACACCATCTGTCTCATATGTCTACATTCAAATCAAACCAACAACAATGTATTAGCACAATCATCAGATACAGGATGCCATAGGCTCATAGGTGGCATAATGTGGGAAAATTATCATTGAAATAAATCTACATAAGAAAAAAGTCAAAGTTCTAATAAACACTGAAATCTAGAGGGGAAGTTCACAATTTCAGATTCAATGAACAATCCAAGTAAGAAAAGAATTAACAAATCACGCTATCCTCGTTCGCTTAAAAGTCATCCTCAACATGATGACCTTTTGGATAATAAACAAAGATCTTTTTCATATTACTTAAAGCATATATCCTGACTCCCCTTCTCCTTCCAAAGAATGTGCAATACCTTGATATAAGAAGTCTTCAACTTCCGTTCAAGATCAGAACATTGTGCATGGAAGTACAAAAAGAAGTATAAAAAACTAACTTACCATAACTACAAAGAAAGTATTAATCAAAATTTAAATCATCAACACTATTTTTTGTAGTGTTCATTTAGCTTATGAACTCAGACATCCTACATCACGGACTTGTTATGCAATGTGCATGGTATCCAAACTTGCCTGCATAAAGAAGCAATGAATTAGATGGGAAAAAAATGAAGCAAGGAATCAAAACAACAGAAGAAGTTTTATAAATAATATTTATATATTTAAACTTTAAAAATCAGTTTTTTTTCTGTATAATTAAACAACTAGCATGTCAATTTTCATGTGGGTTAACCACCAGCAATCCTCCAAAATCTTCATCAAATGTTGTTCTTTAATGTGGGTTAGCTTTTGGTCTTTTGTGACCAATTGAAATAGAATTCTGATAAAAAAAAATTCCAGACACAAAGATTGAAATCACATATCGGAAATTATAGAATTAAGAAAAAAAAATAGAAGATGAAGTCACAACCATACATGACAGCAATGGTTGATAGAAGCTGTAAATATTCAAAAATTGTTGAACATATGTTGTAATATTAAGAATAGAAGTTGTCAAAATTGAGCAAATGTAAAAATCTGTCTGCTGTAAAAAAATTCAGCAGTTGTAAAAAATACAGAAATATTAAGATGTAAATACAAAAATGCAGCAGCTGTAAAAAATAAAGAAATATTATGCTGTAAATACAGAAATACAACAACTGTAACAAATTCAGTAGTTGTAAAAATACAGAAATATAGAAATGAAGTTGTAAATTACAGAAAGTTAGAGCTGTAAAAATGGCTCCAACTCTTAACTCACAGAAATACGATAACAGAATTAGAAAAGTAATAGGCCTTCCAAACCACATCACTAGGAAACATGGATTGAGTAAGTAATACAGGGAAGGATAGTTGGCCTTGTGCTACACAGAAATTTCATGAATAAGCAACCTTAAAAAAATCATGAAAAAACAAACCTAAACATGCTTTGTATGCTCTTCCAATTTATTCATCTCTACAGGTCTGGCTTCCTGCAGTTTCCAATAATAAAGATCAGGGAAAACATGAATGGAGCATGACATTGAATTAGATGGGAAATGAACTCAGACATCCTACCTGACGGACTTGTTCTGCAATGTGCATCCTACCTGACGGACTTGTTCTGCAATGGGAAACATGGATTGAGTAAGTAATACAGGGAAGGATAGCTGGCCTTGTGCTACACAGAAATTTCATGAATAAGCAACCTTAAAAAATCATGAAAAAACAAACCTCAACATGCTTTGTATGCTCTTCCAATTTATTCATCTTTGCAGGTCTGGCTTCCTGCAGTTTCCAATAATAAAGATCAGGGAAAACATGAATGAAGCATAACATTGAATTAGATGGGAAATGAACTCAGACATCCTACCTGACGGACTTGTTCTGCAATGTGCATGGTATCCAAACTTGCCTGCATAAAGAAATAATGAATTAGATGGGAAAAAATGAAGCAATGAATCAACATACTACCTAACACATACCTGGAGACGATGAACCCTCTCACACAAATCACGGACTTCATCACATGCTTTTCTTTCAGAATTCTGAATCAACTCTTTCTCCCGCTTTAAGATAGAGACCTATGGACCAACAAAATGAAATTTAACACAACACAACCAACAATCGGGACCACGAACAACCAACAGCCGGGATCACATAATCTAGATATAAAGATACAAACTGAAACTGATCAAACTGGGCAAAAATGAAGAAGAAAGAGAAACTGGACCATGAAGGTTGTTTCTGTAATACTTGTGCAACAATTACCAGCTTAATACTGTAAAGAAGGTTTTAGCTGAATTGAGATGAGGCGGACAATGATTTCTATTATGAGTTGGGTGCTTAATCTGTTCTGAATGGCATAAGAGACATTCAACTTTGAAACACTCTAAACTGCTTGTTTCTAGGATGTCCTTTGTCCCCAATGGATTTCCTTTGTCCCCACTTTGAGGTTATTATTTGTTTTTTTTAAGGGAAATGCATAGATGTTTTAAAAATTTATTAAAGGCCATTAAATTGTCTTCAAGCAAACATCGATCCCTCCTTCATTTTGTTATTCTTCCAAGTTCTGTAGATTTTTTTTCTCTTAGTGACAAGGTACTACTAAGTCATATTCACAACATTCTCTTGAATCCTAGGATATTCACAACAACGGTTGAAGCTACCCCTGAGAGTAGGCATGACAAAAAAAAAATGAAACTAAAACTGATCAAACAAAGGCAAACCCTAATTAACGGCCAGAGAAACATAGAAAATTCAAAATGTAAGACAATTCAACAAAGATACGAACTGAAACTGATGATACAAAGGCAAACCCTAATTTTTAACAAAAAAACAAAAGAAAGGATGAAACTCAAAGGATTGAGATGATGGGCATCAATACCAGCGGAGAAGGATGGAGGAGGAGGCTGCATAACATCGCCTGAGGAGGAAGACGAAGGCCTCATTGTGGTGCCTCACGGAACTCTGATAAATGTCGATGCGGAATCTTGAAATAAAATAGCGAATATCCATGAAAACGTTTGATGTTCAAACCTTAAATAAAGAGGAGGAATGTCGCAAATCAGCCGTGAGAGGAGGGAACATAAAACGGAGAAAGATGGAGGAGAGGAGAGGACAGAACCTAATCGGAGGAGGAAGATGAAGTAATCGAAGTGGTAGAGGAGGAAAGTCGCAAATCAGACGCGAGTCACTTGTTGTGTGGAGGCGGTGAATTAGGGGATGAGGTCTCAACCCTAGTGGAGAGGGTGAAGGTTGGGGAAAAAAAAGGTAAAAGGATGAATTAAAACGAAATAATGTAATTGGTCAACAAAGCAGAATGGAAGGAGGTAGCGACACGAGGACAAAAACCCAATGCTTTTAAGTAGTTATATAGATAGTAATAATAAGAGAAAGAACAGTAAACAAAAACATGATTGAAACAAAAGATAATAGTATGATGAGAATATAGTTCTACTTATATTTGCAACATAGGTAATTCCATGATCATCGGGTTGTTTGGTTATGCTTGGCTATCTTAGTGTCGGTTTGTGCACAGAGTTGTATAACTTCCCGATTCGATCACTATCAACTCCCTAAACTCTTGCATGGGGTTTGAGAAGCAATAAGTCTCTAATCACATAAGCATATAATTCATGTAATTCTCGCATATTCGATTATCAACCCAGCTATCGCATTCGCTAAGAATAACATTAAACTACCTATCATTACTCTTTCATATGCATGAATTACAACCTGTTCATCAAGATATGATTGCTACTATATCGAATTAAGGCCCGCAATAGAGGATTTAGCTACAATCACTTAGCACGTTGTTTACCTATCTCAGTGGCCAGTTAATTAGACGAATAAAAAATAATAAACATGTAAAGAACAAGAGTAATGAATAACCAAATATGCATAAGACAGATATAAACTATAAAATAGTATTCAAACAACCCTCACGTGTCTTTAACCTATGCATAAAATATAAGCAAAACTATATAAAAGGTTTAACCGAGCATGACTTACCAAAAATAGCGGAAATGGGAAAAGAGAGAAAAATGGTGTGAGAGATGTGAATTGGTGAGTGAATGATGTGTGAATTGTGACCGAGGAGAGTTGTATTTATAGGCATAGAAAGCCCTAGGAGTCAACAGCCTTAAGGTAGAAGCAAAGCCCAATGGGCCAGATTTGGCCTAGAGAATATCTCATGGAAACTATGATCGGCGAGCGCCGATGGGGTAGCGACGAGTACCGATCCAGCGATTTCCGCAATGTCTTTAGCTGACGATGTAATTTGTCGGGTGCCACCTCTACAGTCTTCATATTTCTTCTTTATTCTCGTCTTGTCTTGCCCATTTCTTCTTTTATCTTCTTCCTTGACTTTTCTATAAGCTTCTAAGGTTCCATAATATAGTTTTCCTCTTCTCCTTTAGCTTGACCTTCGGGAATCTTCATAAATAGGCATAAAACGTGTAGATTCCAAACTTTACAACTATAAAGACAATGCATGTGCTTTATGCTTAAAACTTATCTAAATGCAACTTAAATGACTTAATAATGACTCGAAATGCCTATAAAAATCATGCATTATCAATTTTTACAAATTTTCTATGATGTAACTAACGAGTTTTCACCGTCAAAGATGCCTACGGCAAATCTGTATTTTCAGCGGGTGTAGAGTATTCACATGGATTTAAAAGGAATTGCGGATGGCCCTTCTTGTATGTTGTCCGACATGGTTATTCAAATGCAAGAAAAGTTTGAAAAGTATTGGTCCGAGTAAAATTTATTGTTGTCATGTGCTGCTTGTTTAGATCCTCTTTTCAAGTTATAAGAGGCAGAATTTTGCTATTCAGAAGTATATGGAAGTGAGAATGCTCGGGATATTATGGATGACATTAAGAAGCTTTTGATTGAATTGATAGATGAGTATAAAATTGTTGGATTCACCATGGAATCTAGTGAGAACAATGAGAGTTACGTAGTGTCTAAGGACACAACGAGCTCATATTCTAGTGTTCGGAAGGTTCCTTTTGCTCCTCGTGCAAAGATGTTTGATCATTTGAGTAAGACCAAAGACTACTAGCATTAAGCCGGAGTTGGAGGTTTATTTGGAGGATGAGGATAACACTGATGTGAATGATGTAACGGCCCGGGATTATGATTCTCGGGTTATGTTTCGAGGGATGAAACCCCTCGTTAGGATCTTGCGCCCCGAGTATAGATTAAATGTTTGAAATTCTAAACTAACATTTTCCAAGTGGGATTTCACACCCAAATTCGATGGGATCCTTGGAATCCCTGTGGAAGTCCCCTGTACTTGTTGTAAGTCTAAGCGCGGAAAACCGATAGTCATGCAAATAACGGAAGTAAAGTGTAAATACAAGGGATGCTAGGGCTGAGCCGGGTCAAAACATGAGCGAAATATTCAAATCCAAACCGTTATTAATTTAGTGTAGTCAGGATCTCAACTCTCTCTTTCCACCAAGTCAGAACCCCGCGGTCATGGAGCCAAACCAGCATCATTAATGATAAGCAAAATGGATACCTAAAAATTTTAACGGTGAGCGGGATCAGATGACGCTCTCCTGCTCTTTCTGCTGCTCAAGCACACACATACGCTATACCTAATAAAGATGCTTCTAGATGCAAGACGGCATATTAACACACTAGCATGCCCCTAAGATCAAGTGCATGAGAACAATAATAAGGCCTTAACACAGAATACCAAGTGGTATATCCCGCTTCCTACCCCCCCCCCCCCCCCCCCTTTCCGATAAGGCGGAGACTGGCTAGCTCGCAAATGCATTCCAATTCATAAATGGAGCGAGGCCCATTGTGGTATCCGGCCCCATGTTTGCATACTTTTATCAAATAATGATATGGACTTAAAAGAGAAAAAGAATAATATAATGTGAAAGGTAAAATAAATAAGCGTGGTAAGTAAAGTGGTAATAAAGTGGTAATTAGACTCGAGCGACTCAGGACGAACCCGATGAGACTGTTCCATCCTATGACCCTAGCAAAGACTCTAGATACTTCACAGATAATGGCCGTTATATTTACAAACATATAATGAAGTAGAATGCTCAATGGTCAATGCAACCTAGCAAGGTACTACATGGCATGCTGATTATGAATGCAATTAAGCACCTAGTACACCATGAACATAAGACAAAGAAGTCTCTATGTCAATCTGAGGAAGCTCCGAAGAGACTTACCTAGCAATGCTGAACAACATAATAGAAGGTCCGACAAACATCAATCAAAGTATAAAGTATCACCTAGATACATAGCAAAACATACATATAAGTCTAAATCTAACAATCCAATCACACACAAGTGCACATCATTCAATAACGTATAATCACATCATAATATTATCAACATAAACAACTCATCACATTTGCCACATTCCATAAGTCCATATCATTCTCATCATTCCATTCAGCAACAATCATATATTCCTAATCATATATCAACATATCACATAACTCGAGTTCATCATAATCATCATATCTCACAAGTATAAGTTAACGATACATAATCTTAACATTTCATCATGTTATTAGTCAACCAATCATGTCGTTAGTCCACACCAATCATGATATTAGGCAATCAATCATATCAACATGCTAGTTAGTCATCGATCGCATAATTTCCCAAGTTAATCTAGAAAACCATTTCAAAAACCAATTTACCGATTAGAATATTCGACCTTAAATGCTTATGAAATTCGTTTCCCAAAGCTCCAAATCAGATCTTTAAATCAATCCTTGAAATCCCTCAAAAGCGTTGAAAACAAGTTACGAAAACGATTGTCGAAAACGGAGAGAAACAGAGTCAAAAACCAATGAACAGGGAGTCAGTCACGGCCGCGAGAGAGGCTCTCGCACTCGCGAGACTCGGCACCTCAGAGGACTTTACGATCGCGAGCATCACGCACCCGCAAGATCTCGAGTCGCGGCCGCGAGTCTGGGGTCCCCTTCTAGGGCACCAAGGCTCCACCTCGCCGTCGCGAGTCACCCTTGTCGCGACCGCGAGCAAGAACCCCAGACAGGGTGTTAGCCCTTTCCTTTTTTCCCCAATTTTTCCCATGACACTTAGGCACATATGTTAGTACAAAAACAGCTCGAAAAAAATGAGGATTTGAAGAGATTTCTCACCCAACACTTCCTTTCTTCTCTTCTTCTTCTCCCAAGTGGCTCTTGAGGCGATTTGAGGCCAAATCTCCTAGATCCACTTATTGGGTGAGTGAGAGGGGTTAGTTTAAGACTAAAAGAGAGAACTTGGAGAGCTTGGAAATGAAAGGAAGAGAAAAGGTGCCAACTTACCATTCCTAGATCCAAAACTGAACAAATGAACTCCGGGGCTTCGATCCTTGCCTTTCAGGCTGTTGGGGCTCCTTCTTCCACTTGGAGGATGCCATGGGGTTGCTTGGGGGCTGCTACTACTGGTTCTTGAAGGGAGGAAGAGAAAAGGAGCAAGCTTGGCCTTCCTTGGACACACACATGGAGGAGATAAGCTAGGGAGCTCAGTTGGGTCCTTGGTGTTCAATGGAGGAAAGGAGGAAGAAGATGATGTTATTGGGGCTGTTGTGGTGGTGATTTGGGCACGAAATGGGGGTGTTTAGGGCTACTGGAATGTCTCATCAAAGGAGGAAAATGGAGGAAGAAAGGAGGAGAAAGGATAAGGTTCCTTGGGAGCTTTTGTGGCTAGGGTTTGTTTTTGATTTTTGTGTGGTGAGTTGTGAGGGTCAATGTTAAACAAAAATTGTTAAAGGAACAATCTCGCATAACACATTTTAATTTGAATTTCTTTATAAAGTTCGACTCTTATCTGTACTTCCTCACAATTTTAAATTATGCGGACACTTTAAAAGGACAAGGATTTGGGCTTTTGGTGGTTTGGACTGCACCTGTTGACGAGGGTTGCCTACGTACCTTCATGGGAAGGATCAAGTCCAACATAGTTCGAAGTAATAGGTTTTATGTATTTGGGGTTGGTTTGGTTAGACTTTGTGTCTGACTTGGTATGTGGTAGAGTGTTTGGATTTGATTTGGTTTAGACTTGGTGTTTGATTTGAGTTTGGGTATATGTGTTTAGGTTTCAACTCGATAGAGCATTGGGTTTGATTTGTTTTCTTTGAGGTTTGTGATTGGACCCGAATATGGGTTTCATACGTATCCGTGATGACGGAATCACATCACTCGTAGTTCAAAGGTATGAATTTGATTTGAAACTTGCGGTTGGACTCGAGATTTGTATGACTTGATATCGAGTTTCCTACGTAGCTCATTTGAGAGCGTCAAGCCCTTGTAGTTCGGGATATTGGGTATGATCCTTGACTTTGGATTGCGACTGAACTCAATTTAGTTTGTGTTTTTATTGAGCTTACTACGTGTCCGTTTGAGACGGAATCAAGTCTCCGTAGTTCCGCCACGAACTAATTTTGCTTGATTGACTTAACTTCATTTGGAACCGAAGCAAGTCTTTTTGAAATTTGGGATTTGACTCGATAGGTTTTTGCTTATCATCGAGTTTCCTACATATCCGATGACTCGGAATCAAATCTTATGTAGTTCTTATGGCGAACATTTGAAATCGCTTTAAATTATAGGTGATCTAAAATGACTTTGATATCTTTGGATGCTCTTGTATCGGTTGATATATGAGGGACTCGACCTTGTTTCATGGATCGGCGTGGGTTCCTCCTTTTTGGAAACAACATCACCGGGGATATGGAACATCATTTTGACCACGACACTTTTTTTGCTTTCTTCATATATAATATATACTGTTGATTTGATTTTCGATCATTTCGGATCATCTCGATCACGATGTGAGTGTAACCGAGGTTGCTGACCGATACCATTTCGCTCTACCAGCACTTAGGAGGCTGCCTAACAAGCACCGAGGCAGCAGCTGGCCAAAAGAGGAAGAAAACACCACCGAAAATCTATGGAAAAAGTGTGTCAACGGGTAAACTTTTGGGCTTTGCAGTTGCTGTTACGCTGCTTTTTTTTGCTGATGAGTTTTTATCTTGACATGCTCCTTACAATATCTTCTATCAATATCAACCTTTTATCTCGCTAGATATGCCATGAACTACCCGTAATAGAGCCTTAAAGTGTGCTGCTAGACGGCTTTTTCGCAGAAACTGCATGAATGTGTCAACTTCACAGCGTCCCCACAGCTGCTATAGAGCTCTATTTTTGTTGATCTTTATTTGGGCGTGTTCTTTGCAGTGCCCTCTATCGGTCCCAACTCTCTTTATACTTGGACATAGAGGGAGTCGTTCAAAATAGTGTCGCCAACTTGACTGCTATATATATATATATATATATATATATATATATATATATATATATAACATATAGGGAAAATGGCAGAAAACCACCCCTTAAATATGACCTTTTGCAGAAAACCACCCCTTAAAATTGAAATTGCAGAAAACCACCCCTTAAATCCATTTTGCCTATAAATCGCCACCCATAACTGTTTTTTACGTTAGCTTGCCGTTAAAAAAAGGTGAAAAGTCATTTTTACCCCTCCCTTTTAATGTTATTTGAATGAGGGAAAATGTATGGATTGAAATAATTTGATAAAATCTATTTATTCTTCCATTTTAATGTTATTTTAATAGAATAACATACGTTTTCTCTCATTAAACGGGATAGATAAATATGTTTTGTTAATTTATTTCAATTCATACATTTTTCCTCATTAAAATAACATTAAAGGGAGGGGTAAAAATGACTTTTCACCTTTTTTTAACGGCAAACTAACGGAAAAAAAGATCGTGGGTGGCGATTTATAGGCAAAATGGGTTTAAGGGGTGGTTTTCTGCAATTTCAATTTTAAGGGGTGGTTTTCTGCAAAAGGTCATATTTAAGGGGTGGTTTTCTGCCATTTTCCCTAACATATATATGTTTTGCGTGGCTCCATTTGCGTGGTGTCCGAGACAACCTCAATCGATTCTTGGGGGAAGTTTTCGGCCTTTGGTTGTATTTGGTATGCTGCAAAGTTGGATATTTGGGTTGGGGGCACGCAAAGATCATCGTCGTGTGCTCGAGGAGAGCACAAAATATGCTATGTTATGCAGGAATCCTATGGGACCACCTTCTGGCGTTTTCTGCGGCAACCACAGAGCTTTGTTTTTGCTGTCGTTTCTTCTAGCACCGCCTGCTTTTGTCCCCAACTCGCCACGATCTTGGATACACCTCAAGCTGTTCGTACCATGGCCCGTAACTTGACTGTCTGAGCAGTTGTTCTACCTCTGTAGAAGCATGATTTCAGGCCTATTTTGTACTCCCTTTTGTTGGGCTTTCGAGGCCGCTTTGACCACTCTTTAGAGGAACTTGTTGACCTTCGGTGGTAGGTGGCACGGCATAGGCTAGAGAATTTGGGTTGTGGGCTTGATGGATTCGCCGACGAATTACCGACAGGCACGGAAACATGTTTTGCTAGCCATGTATCATTTCTCCCCTTGAGCTGCATTTGATTATCATCTTGGCGTCATATTGGTGACCTTTGAGGTTGCGGGAGAGCGGAGGATGCCTTGTGCAGTTGTTGGGGATCACCAAGAGAGCTTCGTTGTGAGTCGCCGGCTTCCAAGAGCAAGCTTTTGGCGATGTTTCATGAACTCCACGTGGACTTGCTTGAGGCATCCGATTACTACGATCCGTTGATTTCCAAGGTGGTGGTGTACGGGTGGAACTTGGAAGCTATGGGTTCCTTTTCTTTGGCTTTGATAGGTGCAGCACTAAACGAGGCCTCCAGCTACATAATGTGGGAACCTTGGCCCCAGTCTCATGGTATTTTGGCGAATGCACGCACCGTCGACTTTGGTGAGGACTTGATTCCATTGGGCCAAGAACACCAGCTTGGTTGGACATCAACGACCTGGCATCTCCGTGGATATAGTAAAGACGTCCCAGGAGGCTGCTCTCGAGCTCAGCGTCTGTTCAAGCTTGGTGCTCCTTAATTTGCAGTGTTGTAATCGAGTAATCACCTAGGCAATAGGTCTTTTGCCTCCAACATCCTAGAAGTGGCGATATGTGGGCTACTTCGATTGATGGCGAGGGCTGGGAATAGCCGACGGAGAGGACGACATTAAGCTTGTCATAGAGAGCCATTCTTCAGAGACGAAACTGAATGTTTCAAGCCAAACTACGAGTCTTCGATGTAGAAGGCGAAACAGAACGTTTCAAGCCAAACTACGAGTCTTCGATGTAGAAGGCGAAACAGAACGTTTCAAGCCAAACTAGATCTGAACTCATCTTGGGTTGTACCATGCATTAGGAACAACACATTTTTAAGAAAGAGATTATACCTTTGTTTTTGTAGATTGATGGAATGCCAAAGTGATCGTCCTTGTTGCCAAACCACTTTCTCCTCTCTTTCTTTTTTTGTGCTTTTTTTTTGTTCAAGTAGCCTTTCTTTCTTCTCTTTTTTTTTTCCTTGCACCAGTGGCCTCCTAATATACACTAATTGGGATCTATATATATGTATACCCACAACACCGGTTACAAATTGCAACGCGTTTACTCCACAACACTGGTTACAAATTGCAACACAGTTACTGTGTCCATTGATTAGTATATATTAAATTAGCCATTTCATTACTATTATTTACTTTAGCCGTTTCATGACTAATTGGAGGTCTTTTAATGCTCCAAATATAACGTCTTTTGAATTAATCAGGACTAGGTTGTTAGCTTATGGGATTCAACATATGCCGATGACCGGTGTGTCCAAAAATAAATCAACCGCTAAACATATTCACCTCTTTGTACAAAATATAATGGTATATATTACCTATATAATTTAATTATGGTCACCCATAATATTTATAATATATAGTAATGCCACACATTAGTACCGAGAGTTGCGGCTTTTATAGCATATTTATCCCAAGATTTGCAGGGATTTTTTAAGCTTTAGTGCGACGCTTTAATTATATCAAATAATTTTATTTCATGATATATAAGAGCTTATGAGCACTAAATTTCACCCGTCAACCGTCAAAATTCAGATTTTTATGGTTCAAAAGGTGGCTTTAGATGCTGAATTTCGGATGCAAGAGGAGAGGTTGGCATGAGATTTGTTTGTCTTGTTGTTACTTTGGGTGTAGGCAAGCATGGGTGGAGTGAGAAACTTTTGTGGGTGTTTCTCTTCTTTGGGGAAGTGATGAAGGTGCTAGGAAGCTTCATGGCTTGGATCTTCAATCCACATAAGGCTCAAAGAAGTGTCAAAATCGGATCACATGGGAGAAGGTATGAAGCTTGTCTCCCTTGGGCTTTTCTAGTATAGTCGAAGAGGGAGAATGAGAAAGCAAGTTGTGGGTGTTTCACCAAATGAGGAAAGGGGAATCTTTGACCAATTCCAAATGCTTCACATGTCTCTCTTGGCTCCAATTTAGGGTTTTCGGTTTTTGCATGGGAGAATGAGGGCGAGAGTCTTTGTCATTGCGAGTTCAAATTCCGAGGTGTGTCCCGAAATTAGTTTTCGAGATTAGCTTCCCGAATCCCGCTCTGTCTTCCGCAAAATTAGAATTTGAAGTCCAAGAATCGAGGTTGCCATGTTAGTTTTCAAAATTTTAATTAGGTCGGAAATCCGCTTTACGAAATCAAAGCCCGAGCTAGAGAGTTTTTTCCGCTAAAATCTGTTTTAAAATTCATTTTGATTTTCTTTTTCCGAGAAATTAGGATTTAAAAATCCGAGCCCTTACAAATGAAGATCTTAATAATTAATATATTGGCATATTGGAAGGTAAAATCTCATAAATTTCTAGCCTTTGCTACTTTGGCTCGCGATGTTCTGTCTATTCCCATATTAAGTGTTCCTTCCGAATATGCTTTTAGTTTGGGGAAGAAAATGATAATAGCTATCTTGCATCTTCGACGATTGAACCACTATCAAGCTATGAGGATTGGTTGTGTCCATTATCTATTATGCTAAGTTTATATGACTTATAAGTTTATTTTATTATCTTGAAGGCCCTACTAAGATTCTCAATATTGGTATTGAAGGCGCATAAGAGATGGAAGATGAAGATAAAGATGATTCTTCCGTATCAGTATAATCAATCAGACGATGGATTGCACTTTTAAAATTATGTTGGGCTGTTTTGTGTGTGTGTGTGTGAGAGAGAGAGCAAGTGTTGAACAATTTTGCAATTTTTGTTAGACTTATTATTGCATTTTATTCTCTATTTTGTAGAGTTAACAGTTTGTGGTATTGTTGGACAATTGTTTGAGCATTGTCATTTTGCAGCTGTAACAATGTAACACTAACAACACACATCCACTTTTTTGTATGTTTAACATATTAAGAGTGTAAGTGTAACACTAACAGGAGAGGAGACTCAATGCCTCATAAAAAAAACACTAACAACCACTCATTGTAGTCAAATGCTCATTGCACAACCACTCAATGGTGAAATTTAGTGGGTACCCGCAATAGCAAACGGACTTGGACAATATTTTCAACCCGTTAAGTGGGCTTAGCCCGATCTGAGCCTACAACACCAGGATAAAATTTGGGCTAAACTCCATCCCAAGCCCGGCCCGCGCCCGCGTTTGGCTAGGTCTAACTACCATATAAGCCAAAAAAAAAAAAAAACGGTAAAAGCCCAGGAGATTGGGCTCGCTTACAAGAGCCCACAATTCAAAGGCCCTTCACACATCACGTGTCGAAGGCGTGCGTACCTGCACCTGAAAATGGGCCAAAACAACACCATTTCAACTCCAAATTGACTGAAGTATTGCGTTTTGCAGCAAAATTAGGCAGAAAAAAAAAGATAAAAATAAGTGCAATTATTCAAATAATACCCATATACTATTTCAACTCCAAATTGACTGAAGTATTGCGTTTTGCGGCAAATTTAGGCAGAAAAAAAAAAGATAAAAACAAGTGCTGAATTAAAAAACAATTATTCAAATAATTATTCATAGACACCTATTTTACATATGTTTTTCTTTAAAAATAATTATTCAAATAATACCCATATACTATTAATGTAATGAAATAAAAAAAAAATTCCTCTCATTTCAAACAATACCCATATACCCAGTGACCACTACCTATCTCTTAAGATATGTGATTTTCGTAACAATTATGAATATGGTTTTATAGGGTGGTGGCTGAGCCGACGGGGTAGTGGTTGGTGTTAGTATGTTGATGGTGGTGGTAGCGAGGGTCAGTGGCGGCCGCAAGAATCTCTGAAAGGTGGAGCGAAACCGTTTAGCTTCAAAAGCCTGATCCGGATATGACACGGATAAATCCGGGTATTCAATACACGTATGTTAATCGTTCTGTATCGGATACCCGGTTATCCTACACGAACAATTAAATTGGAAGGCTGATTTTTTTTTGAAAAAATTTGCGGAATGGGCACAATAATGGGACGTATTTGCGGAATAGACGCGGGTTTGGACAAATTTGCGAAATAGCCCCTTTATATACCTAATTTACTTTCTGTACGGACATTCTCTCTTGTTTCCAGAAAATTTCGTTCTTCCTCATTCGAACTCTCTCTTTGCTCGGAAATTTTCAACTTGCGTTTCTTGCCTTCCATCTGCGGTTTTGTGCGTTTTCCGGCTCGATTACTCTTCCTTGCTTCTATAAAGCTTCGAGTTTGCATCGTCTACTTCAATGTCGTCATCCAGTATCTCACAGGTATAAATTTGGCGTATTTTTGCGAAATTTCTCGTGCTAGGGTTTTGGAATATGCTCGTTTATGTTGATTTTATTGTTTGTTCATTATACTATTGACAATCTATGGTAAACCGATGCTTTATATGCTTTTTTATGTGCGGTTATTAGTACTTTTCGTCGTTTTTGGAAGTTGCATATGTAAATTCGTGTTTTTGAACTGTTTCTTTTCGTCAAATTTGCGTTGTGGCACTTTGTAAGTGCCTATTTAGTGTTCTTCGTGCATGTGTACCTGTTTTCCATGCTTTTGATGGTTTGTGTCGATGATACTGTACTTATCTGGTTCTATGTCCAAGTGTATGGCGCTGACACTGTCTGTTTTTGTGTTAGCTTGTTGCAGTTCCAACAATGTATGTGTTTGGATTTGGTATTTCGTGTGTGTGTTTTGTTATGTTCATGTTATTTTACTATGTGTGTGTAACATTATATTGTTATTGTTTGTTGTTGTTTTTGTCATTACATATTCTGTTATTGTCTTTTAAATTTTTCTGTATTTTGTTTCTTGCAGGAAGTCAATCTTCTGATTCATCCACCTCTTATCCTGGTTATGATGTAAGTTATTTTTTATTTTGATGAGCAAGTTGTCGTTTTTTCTTAATATGATGGTTGTTTTTTTTGCTTAACTGTCTGTTATTAATCAGGGTTTGGAATATTGCATTCCTGTTTCTGAGCGATTTCGTTGTAGATCCAACATATATTCACATCCTTCTGTATGTGATCTGATCAAGGAGCATTTGTGTCCTTCTCACTACAATACTCTGCAAAAAAGTTGCGTTGGATGGGTGCTGACGCAAGGCACCAAAATGGTTTTGAATTTCCAGCTTATGCATCAAATGGTGCTCCGTCAAGTACAAACCCAAAAAGAGCATGAGTTGTGGTTTAGAGTTGGTGGACATCTTGCACGTTTTTCAATTGCTGAGTTTCATGTCATTACAGGCCTTCCTTGTGAAGATTATGTTTGTAATATCCCAAAGAAAGTGTCAATATTTGAATTTTTTGGGCAGAAGAAAATGACTCATGATGAGTTACTTGATCGTTTCATATCTGAGAAAAAGATGTCTAAGAAGAAGTTGATTATGGCAAAGTTGTTGCTGATTGAGAGGTTAATTGTTTATAGGAGGTCAGAAGTTGTAAGTGCACAATTCTTATCTCTTGCGTGCAATGAGAAGGAATTTGAACTATATCCTTGGGGTAGAGAGTCATATACCCGTTTGTTGAAGTCATTGAAAAGTTCTTCTGTTGCAGATCGGAATGGGGTTAGGGGTTCTTATCAAATGTATGGGTATTGCCTTGCATTCCAGGTATTGTGCTTTAGTTATTGCTTGTCTTATGTCATCATTTTTTTGTCTGTGTCAGCACAACTTTAATGCTTATGTTAGCATTATTTAAATATTGTTTTGTAGTTGCATAACGAGTTTTCTTTTGTAACAGGCTTGGATATTAGAAGCTTTCCCAGCTATATCCGTTAATTTTGACTGTAATTTTAAGATGCCTGAACTAGATCCATACTCGTTGTATTGGCAATGTGATTATAGCCAAGTATACGCTGAAGCTGAGAAGTTCTTTCATGGGGATTTGGTAATATTTGTATATTTTCTCTCTTAAATAACATTTTTTATATTGATTCATCTTTGTATTTTTATTCTGATACATGCGTTTTGTTCAGAGTCCGTTGTTCCCTATTTATGGGGAGTTTGCACGCACCGAACGAATGGCGTTTGCTGGTGAAAAAGCTGATGCTGTAGTTGATGCAGTAGTTGATGCATCAGTTGAAGAAATAGTTTCTGGACCTGTCGATGCGACTTTGTATGAGAGTCGCCGTGTTCGTAGAAGGGCATATGAAGCTAAGTTTTTAAATAGGGCTCCCCAAGTTAAGGAGGAAGAAGCTAATGTGTTGCAGAAACATGATGAAGGCGAGACGTCAAAGAAGAAGACACCTGTGAAGAGAGGCTGCTAGAAAGAAACAGGATGGTAAGTCCTTTGAAACTGCTTTTGAAGTTTTCCCAGAGGTGGATAAAGAAGATATAGGGACCTCAAAGAAGAGGAAATCTTCCGCTGGAGTGATGGGTGGTAAAAAGAAACAGAAGGTGCAGTCCAACGATAGCTATGAGGAACGGGTTCCGCTGAGGAGGGGTCGTTCTGCAAGTCGTGTTCTATTCAATCCATTCATTGCTCTAGACCGTAAAAAATCTGTCAAGAGTGATGTAAAGACGCCTCGACAGAAGGCTTCAGCAGTGAGGACAGGTGCTAGAGTTAGTCCTTCTCAGGCGGTTAAGAGAGTTACTGCTGACATAGATTTGCACAAGAAGGTTGATGTGGTTGCTTCACCTCCCAAGCGATGTCGGTTAGGTACTGATTCATGTGACCTGTTAGAAGATGATGTCCCGCTGAATATTGTCTTTCAGCGGAGGTATAAGATGAAGAAGAACGGTGGTGTAAGTAGCTGTAGGCCATTATATGATAGTAATGTTGACAAGTCTTTTATTATTCCTCCAGTTCCTGTTGTTGATACCGAGGGTGCACATGCAGTGAAGCCTGTAGATATTCATGTTGCAGTCTCTACACCTGGGTGTGAAGTCAGTGTTGGTGATGACAAGGGTGAAGATTTTACTGCTGACACCCATACTTCCAATCTTGTGGTGAAGTTCCTGTCTGCGAAGACAAGTTTGATGTTTAGCACTCTGACACCCATTCCCCTAAATCCGATAAATTGGATGCTTGTCAAACTGCGAGGCTATATGTTTTGGCCGACCTTGCAGATGGCATTGATTGTGGTGACACCGTTGAAGGAGTTGAGACACCTTCTGCTGGCAGTGATGGAGAGGGTGATGTGCCGACCCTTTCTGTTCAGAGGTCACCTCTGGGGAGTGTTGAAGCACATAATTCTGTTGGTGGGCAGTCTGTGTTGGGGCAAACATCTGCTGCTTGTGAAAATGAATATGTTCGCATTTCAAGTGATGAAGCTGACAAAATAACAGTGTCATCAGAGAAAGTGGTTGATATTGAAGATATTTCTCCTGAAATGGATGCTAACAATGATCCAACTTGTGAGTTGCCTCCTGAATCCCATGGTGATGCTTTTGCTTCTTCTCTCCCATCTGATCCTGCCTGGGTGAAGGAGATTTATAGCAGGATTGCGAAGCTTGAAGAGGTCCCTAAGATTATGCATCTGTTGTCTGCAAGGGTAGATGCAATTGAAACAAAGATTGTTGAATTGAATGATAGCCTTCAAGTGTTTGGTGAGATGGCGAAGAGGTACGATGAGCTTGAGGTTAGGGTTGCTAATTATGAAGCTTTGATTGAGAGGTTGCAGTCAAACCCTGTCAAGCCTGATGTTAAGGACACTTTTGCAAAAGTTGATGACGAAAGTGTTAGTGGTGCTAAGTGTCACTACACACCTGTGAAGGCTTATGATAAGCACATTGCTCGTAAGTCTGCAAGCTCTCCTGCAATAGTTGCTGCTGAACATGTCAGGTCTGGTAAGCCCCAGGACACACCCGTGAAGTCTGATGATAAGCACTTTCCTGGCAAGCCCGACGGCACTCTTGTGAGAGGCGATGATGAACGTGTCAGTGGCGGTGAACCCCAGGCCACACCTGCGAAGGCTGTTGTTGAAGATGTGAACAAAATTTTGAATGATGTTGTGTCTGATCTTCAGCAGTCTTTCCCTGATGAGGAGTTAATGTTCAAATCATCTCCCGCTTCTGGTGAAGTTGTGCCCGTGTCTTTGCCTTCATTAAGTATTGAGGTTCCAGGAGTGGGTAAGGAGTCTCCACCTGTTGTTGCTGACACTGATTTTAAGGTTTTTGGGGATGAGGTTGGGATTCCAGCAAGTTCAGTTGAAGTGCCTCAATCTACTAAGTGTGAAGGTGAAGAAGGCGTTGGTGGTAAAGTGGCTGGAGTTACGGTTGACCCATCCCTGAAAAAGTACATTTGTCTGTCTGACAATGAGGACGACAAGGGTGCAGGCGTTGATTGGGATTCGTTCGCCAAGGATCCTGCAATCCAAATCGAAGTGGACCAACTAAAGGCTTCCAAACTTATCCCATCAAACAGTACATTCTTGTATGGTCCAGTTGTGGAAGTGAAGAAAGTGAGGATGCCAAAACATGCCCCTAAGAAATCACTGATCAGCTCAGAAGATCATGAATTTATTTATGAACTCGTAAAAAAGCAAAGGTATGGTTTAATTTTATGTTTAGTATTTTGTATGAAATGTTGTTGTTATTGTATTAGTTACAGCATCTTATGCTGTGTACTCTTTGGCAGGAATTTTTCCGTTGTTGGTCCAACCTCAAGGGTTGATAGAAAGTTTTTCCAGTGTATTTTATTGAAGAATATGTGGTTTGATTGTCAGGTAATAACTGGTTGTATTTCTACATTATATATTTATATATATATTTGTGGATTACTTTTTATTGTATTATTTGATTGTTGAACTCACCTTTTTATTACTTTGTTTAGCATCTAGAAGCAGGTTTGATTCACATTAGGAAGCGCATTCATGAGGACCCCGTCAAGTATCGAGATGTTCTTGTTCTTGATTGGCTGTTTTATCTGAAGTACCTTCCCGACTATGCTTCATGTTATGGGATAGACATAGATCTTGAATCCAGCACTGAGGATTATTTTGTCGGTACATGCCCTGCTGAATATGGGAAGCCATGGGCATCGGTAAAGAAAATTTACATTTTCAATGTTATAAACAAGCACTGGGTGGCGTTGGAGATTAAAATTGAGGATAGGGTCATCAATGTGTTCGATTGCAATGTTCCTGCTGTTAGGGAAGGTGTTCTTGAAGAACAATTGCAACCGTTTGCTATTTGGCTCCCAATTCATTTAGCAAAGGCTGGGCTATTTGAAAACTTCGATTCCTCTCCTTTCCGGCTATACATGGTTCCTGGGTTAATGCATGATTCTACTGGGTATGTATTTGTTATCTTGTTTTGTTCTTTGGTTACGTTTAGATACTTGTTATTTATGTCCTTACATTACATTGTTTCTTTCTTTCTCTACAGGGCTTCATGCGGTGTGTTTACATTAAAAGCGATTGAAGCTTCTGTATTTGGGGGAGACGTTAAAAATTTCAACAACGAAAAGATCTTTCGTTTCAGAGAACTCATGTGTGCAGATCTGATCAAAGAAACTTGGAGTTTTAAATTTTAAAGAACCAAAGTAGTTAGATAGGTTGTTGTTGTGTAAGTGGGGAATTTTGATGTAATCTGACAAGTTTAGTGCTCAAGATATATAAGAGAACATTATGGACTGACACTAGTTGCGTAAGTACGAAAATAGTGGTGACACTGATGTTAGTTTCAAGCAGCGTTGAGTCTGTTGTTGTATTTTGCTGAACATTTGGTTAAATTTTGCACACAAATTGATCTTTGTGAATTCTTGCTCATTATGATCCTATTTTTCGTTAATATAATTTTATACTTTTTAAATATATATTTTCTTACATTGCTGTCTTGTTTTTGGTCATCGTTCGAATTAAATTTCATACCGTGGTCGATTGGTGAAAATTTGCTCAACATGATCATATTTCTGCTGAACAACAGGTTAAATTTTGCAAAACAATTAATATTTGTGAATTTGTGCCCAATAACATCTCATTTTTGCTTAATATAAAATTTGAATCTTTAAATATATATTTTTTTACAATGCTGCCTTTTTTTTTTGGTCATCGTTAGAATGAAATTGCCTACAATGGTCGATTATTGAAAATTTGCTCAACATGATCATATTTTCGTTGAACAATAGGTTAAACTTTGCACAACAATTGATATATGTGAATTTGTGCCCAATATGATATTATTTTTATTTAATATAATATTTGATTTTTCAAACATATTTATCTCATTATGTTGTCCTTTATTTGGCCATAATTAAAATTAAATTGTACACCATGGTCGATTTGTGGAAATTTGCTCAACATGATATTATTTTTGCTGAACACTAGGTTAAATTTTGCACAACAATAGGATTTGTATCAAATTGGTTGTTGATTTATTTTAAACCTCAAGAAATGAGATTGTGGCCCATTAACTGATGAAAGGAGTTGGCCCAAGTCGTTAATTTTATTTAAAGCGATGTTCTTCCTCGCTTCTTCAGAAGTCCAACGTCATTCAAACCCTCTCCATTCTCTTCATCCTTACCCTCTCTCGAAGTCCTTTCGTCTTCCTCCACAAGCTCCTCCTCTTTCCGAAGTCTTCTTCCAAAAGGTGCGTCCTTTCTCAATTATTTCTCTCCCTTTCGATTTCCTGTAAACCTTATAAAATCTGTTATTGTTTTTACATTTTTCCAGCAAGGGTTCTTTTGTTTTTTCCTAATTTTTAGATGATTTTTTCATCCTCTTTCTGTCGGTTAGGGTTTTGATTTCACCAATTTATATGAGTGTATATTTATTTTGTGTCGTGTATGTTTTGTATCCTTAGATGGCACTTCCAATTGAAGTTCAAATGGGTTACCATTACACTGTTGGGTCTTTTGAAGTGGTAATCACACCATGGCAGACACCTGTTTATGGACATAGCACTGTGTACGTGTCTATCAATTCTGAAAGGATCCCTGAGCTGTACCTGGACTATTTCACTGAGTGGAATGGGTTGCCACTGACTTATGAACAGTGTGATCAACTGTTACATGAAGCAGGGGTCACTGCAGTGGTTCGAACTCAAGTAGCCAACCTGATGCTAATGGATTATACACACAGGTGGTTTTCAGGCGATGCTGAGTTCGTTGAATATGGGCTCTGCCCTGATCTCGTTATTAATGTACTTTATACTGAAGAATCTGAAGATGACATGAGCTCTGATTCAAGCTCTCAATCTGAGATGAGCATCCATGAAGAAGAGGATGTGGACCCCCCAGCTTCTCCAGAGCATGTGGATCCCCCAGCTTCTCCAGAGCATGTGGATCCCCCAGCTTCTTCAGCGGAAGTGGACCAGTGCTCTATATGTCTTGATCCGATGCTTCCATCAACGCCGAGCCTTCGGACACTGTGTGATCATACCTTCCACATAGGGTGTCTTATAGAGTGGGCGTCGTATCAACCCATTTGTCTACTATGTCGATCACCCTTTTAGGCATACTTGTAATGTATATTTGCTTGGAAAAGACATTGTAGGTGCACCTATTTGTGGTAGTTAAGCTAATGGAATGTATGGTATGAATGGAAGTTGGTATCTGGCACCTTTTTGTATATGATTTCCATTGTAATCATACCAACTGGCTTTTGTAACTATTTGCCCTAACTGGTGTTTGGAAATGTATAATATTAATGAAATTAATGCACTGTTAAATTTGGTTGTGTTTGATACTGTCTTTTATTTTAGGAAGAAATCCCACCTGATCGTTGATGAATATGCTTGTATATTACGGGTGGTGACAGTGGCTTAGTTTTTGTTCTTGTTGAAGTGTATATTTTGTAAAGAGGTTTTTCATGCCCAAAGTATTGTTAACATTTATTGTTTGATTAGTTTAAAGTAATGGCGACACCATACTTGTATTTTTTGATGTTGCAGTGTGTGTGGTGACACTAGGTGTTTGGTGTCCCAATTAGTGCTGACAGTGATATCAGTTACAATTAGTGATGACACTGGTTCCCCCCATCCCCCCCTGTTATTCAAGTCTTGAATTCTATGATTTCTGAAGTGTATGTATTTATATTTTTTTCATTTTATAGTCTATGTGATGGGCACTATGTGTTTGAGACGCAAAGTATTGGTGTCACTCATATTATATTACAAGTAGTGATGACACGAGTGTTGTATTTTTTTATTATTAAGTGTATGGGGGTGAAAGAGATGTTTAATGACCATATTATTGTTGACATTGTAGGTTATATTAGTTTGAATTTGTGGTGTCACCAGTTTGATCATTTTTGATATTTGAATTTCATGTGGTGACACTAGGTGTTTTAGACCCAAAGTAGTGCTGACACTGATACTAGTTACAAATAGTGGTAACACTACACTTGTATATAGTAATTTCATAGTGTATGTGGTTGCCATAGGTGTTTAATGCACATAGTATTGCCACCAGACGTGTATTAGCTACAACTAGTGGTGATACCAGTCTTATATTCTATGGTTTTGTGAGTGTATGTTGTGTAAGATAAACTTGTTCAACAATATAATATTTTTGCACCACAATTGAGACTTGTGAAATTTTGTCCATTATGATTCAATTTTACTTGTCAACCTAATTTTATAGTTTCTTACTATAGTGTTACACAACGTGGTCTTAATTTTTTCAATGATAGAATAAAGTTGCACAATATGGGGGGGTGATTGGTGTAATTTTGCTCAACATCAACTTATTTTTGCTCAACAGTAGTTTATAGTTGCACAACAGTAGTTTATGGTAAAAATGTTATCATAATGATTATATTTTTTGTCAATATAATTTTAAAATTTTCCAATAATTTTGTTTTTTGCATCATGTTATTATTTTTGCTCATCATCAGATTTAAATTTCACAACACCGGCTATTGGTGGAAATTTGCTGAACATGATCTTATTTTTGCTTATCAACACATTAATTTTGCACAAATGTTTAAATTGTTGATATTGCCTTCAACATAACTGTTGGGCTTCGCTTAGAGATGCCCGGCCCATTTCCCGCTTATTTATACTGTGCTTAAACGTTGTTCAGATTGTCTCCAAGTCGCTTCATCTTCTTCTTCTTGTTCATCTTCATCCTCTCTCGTTCTCATCCAGATTTCTTGCTTTCAAGGTGCGATTCCTGTTGTGGTATGTACTCATTTCTGTTTTCTTCCTTTAAAAAAAAACGTTATCTGTTATTTTGATGAACTGCTTTAGCAATTTTTTATTGTTGTAATCTCCGATTTTCGTTGAACTTCCCCTTGCTTTTTAGTCTATTAATGTTTATATATTGGTGTTTGTCTTGCTTATTTACTATTGCATTATATTCCGTGGGTGTTATGTGATTCTCACTGTCATTAAAAGTCATCAGTTAGGGTTTTTCCAGTTTTTCAGGCATTTTTACTCCTTTGTCTTTCTCAAATGTTTATTTCTTATTAATATTGATGTAATGTTTTATTTTAAGTCAATGTCTAATGTATGAGTATATTTTGATTTTGTATGTGTAGGTTTTGTATCCTTCAATGGCATTCCCAACCTATACTGAACTAGACTACGACTACGTCGTTGGTACTTATGAGGTAGAAATATCTGCATCTGAGTCATACTGGTATGGACCAGGTCTACTTGTTGTGTCCATCCACTCTGACAGCATTCCCTTCACATTCTATCACACGTCTACTTGGAATGGTATGCCTATGAGTCTAGCCCGCTCCAACGAAGTGCTACAGGATGCAGGAGTAACAGTTGAGGTTAGAACCTAGGTAGCCAATCGGCTTCTAATGGATTACACTAGAAGTTGGTTTGACTCTGATGCTGATCTTGTTGAGTATGGCCTTTGCCCCAACATCACCATCAATGTACATTTTTATGACGACTCTTCGTCTGATTCGAGCTATGAGTCAGACATAAACGATGACATTCATATGGAGGTTGACCAAGCAGATCATCCAGCACCTCCAGAGCCTATGGATGTTGACGGATTAAGGGAGATATATCACCTTGATCTTGATGATGAAGAATGTACAATTTGCCTGCTTCCAATGTTGGAGTCAGATCCTGTTCTTCAAACGCCATGCCAACATCACTTTCATCCAAATTGTTTACGATCTTGGCTTTTAGTTCAAAACAACTGTCCTCTTTGCCGAGCAGAATTCTAGGTGTATATGATATAAGTGCAGTATGTAATTTTGCTTGGTACTGATGTAACCGAAAATATGTTTTATGAATGAAATTTGTCCTTGATCACATTTCTTTCTGATTTCTATTCAAATTATAGTAATCTTTGATATTTAAGTAGGACATTTGGTGTGACACTAGTTCATCATATTGGTGGTTTCTGCCATTGAAGTTTATGGCTTGACATTTTCTGATATTGAAGCTTATGTGTTTGACATTATTAAGGTAACTCCCAAAGCAGCGCTGACACTGATATTAGGTACATTTAATTGTGACTTTGTGCTCATATTCTTTTTGTTATTTTCAAGTGTATGCTGTTGGCCTAATTGGCAAGTGTTCAAAGTCTTTTGTCACATTATTTACATTGTTGGGTATAGTAGTTTGATCTATTTGTGAAACTATTCCTATAATTTTGGCTGGTTTCTGTTTTTTGAACTTTTTGTGATGACACTATGTGGATAAGACCAAATGTAGTGCTGACACGAGATAACTGTAACTCAAATAACTGTAATCCGTTTTCAGTTTTTAGTTTTTACAGTTTTGACAGTTTTTTTTTTTATAGTTACTCTGAAATAAACTGTCCCAAATAACTGTTACAACATGAAAACTGTCTACTTGTTGCCTATATATATCCATTCATCATTCTTTGTTACCCATTGGCGCTTGAAAACTGGTTTTAACAGAAACACATCCTTCTCTAAAAAGATGAACTATGGTAACACTGTCGGGTTTTGCACGAGTTTCCATCAATTGATGGATGTGCTGGATAGTGTTGTTTACCTTGGTTATCACATGAATCTAGTTGATGAAGCTTGCGAGACAAACAAAGAGGCCCACAGGGCCGAGTTGTTGGAGGTTGTTGTCGTTCATTACACATTATACGAGGAATACCAAAGATCCATAATAGTAGTTGAACATCACGTTCGGCTTGCAGCCAAAGATGAAGATGGTGAAGCATTATCAAAGGTGATATTCGAAGTTTTATCCATAAATTTTTTTTCCATACTGTGATTGAGTCTTGTCTTTTATCTTTTATATAGATGGAAAGAGAACTGGGCAATCAAAGACAGTTGTTTGAAGACGCAAAGGACAATCTAATGAGGTGTGTGAAAGAGGTTTTAGATGCAGAAATGGAAAGGAGGAAGAAGATTGAAGACTTCTTAGGACTGTAGTTCTACTATATTAATACGTAATAACATTGGTACTCATTTATATGTTGAATGTATATTTTATTTTTTTGTTATTTTAGTTTATATGTGTTCCATCATAATGATATGATGCAACATATTAATATCATAATAATCATATAATTATTTTGTAATTTCCTTCCTCATATTTCAAATTATAAAATCGGACTGAAGTTTTACGTCTATCCCTTGTTATACTGTGGACACATTTGATTAGTTTGTTGATTGTTTTGGTAAAAGTAGTGATGACACTGTTTAACTAAGTTTTCATGTTACTGCTAATTTGCTCAACATCATCTTATTTTTGCTAAACAATAGTTTATAATTGCACAACAGACGAATGCATATTACTAAATCAACTGTTTGTATAACATAGACCACTTGATTATAAGCGCAGATAATTGTGCTGACACATTGAAGAACAAAAACAACTGTTTAGCAGCAGTTATAGTTGTATGCATTTTGACAAATTCTATCCATCAAAAAACCACATGGACAACAAACATCTTAACCCGTACGAGAAAAATTTCCTGAAGTAGCGTATATAACTGTCTACACCAAAATTCATTTCAAAGTTTGAAAATAAAACATCAAATTGTGTTGTGGTTATTCAACCAAGATTCAGTCTCTGCCCCTGAATTCCTTTTGATGTCATTCTTGCATGGGTTTTTGCTGCCTTCACAACATCTGCGTTCACTTCATTTAACTCTGAACATACTATATCTGTCAGATACTTCACACCTAGCTTTGAAATATTCTTGAAATTGCCTTTTTCCAGTCCACACTTGTACCCTCTCTCTGTCCCAAAGAAGGTCTCCATGTGGCGCATGAGGCATACCCCAGAATATTGAACTTTCTCCTCTCCAGCCCATGTGATGTGGACTTTTGATGTTGTTGCATCTGACACTATTTCAGCCTTTGCTAGGAGCCCCTTCTCTGTTAGATAAGCGATCAGCATATCCCCCTGCATCAATTGAATTAGAATTCATGTAATTTTAATTATAAAATGAGTTGATATTTAAATGAAATTAAGACAAGGAAAGAAATATTAGATATCAGTAGTAAAACTTACCAAACATTCAAAGGGCGATGTGAAGGGGCAAATTGGATCACTGGAAGATGATGTAACATCAACAATTTGGACCATTTTGTTTTTAAAGTTAAAGACAACCATGACATAGTCTGCTGTTCGTTCAACCGCATATACAATCTAATCAACATAACAAAAAACAAATAAACATTAGTGGTTGGTCTTCTGAACTTTATTTATTTAATTGCAAGGTAGTACCATGTCTATATCCTTCAAAGAAAGGTGTGGTGACGATGACAATACAGTATCCATGTGCACGTTAAACCTCTTGAACTGTTCATCACAAGCTCGTACTGATACACTCTCTACATTAAACTGGTTGAAGAATAGAAATTAGCAAAAAAACAGACGAATTGTAATAACGGCTAACAATGGAATGTAATTGAAAGTTAAAATTGTAAGAATATTACAGTTTTGTTGATATTGACAAAAAGCCTTGCTGGTGATTGAGCACTTTTATACTGTTTCTTGTGGTTGAGGATAGCTGTCCATGCACCAATAACTACACTAGACAAGTGGGTTTCATCCTCAAGCGTAGCCTTGTCTGTTCTAACAATTTCAACAGACTTGTGCTTAAACAAAATTTCCCTGCAATGTCAATCATTTTGAAGATGGATTATATGAAAATAACGTTTTACTTTGTAACTGAACATTCTTTAAGAAGATTAAGTTTAAAATGAACCTACCTGCTGTGTGGTGTTTTCATTACCAAATATGCTGAAACAGTGCGCTCAATTTCAGAGATAGGATCTGTAATGTCAACAACACGTGAGTAATATGGGCTTCTCAAAGATGCAGAAGGTTTATGTGCTCTCCTTGTAGCTTCTTCTCTCTTCATGTTATTAACTTGGTCTGCAGCATTCCCATCAACTATGTTGATCCGCGGCGACCTTCTTGGTGGCAAGGCAGCAGGGGGAATGCATTTTATTGTATCTCCCAAAGTGTTCACTGGTGGAGTATCAGCTTTAAATGGAGTGGGTAGGGGAGTAGAAGTAGCTTCACCATGCTGTTGTATTGGAGACTGTCCATGGCTGTCTGGGGGAGCTTGGGCTGCTTCATTAGCATTCTTCATTTCAACCGATGAGTTCAATGATCCCTTCATTTTTCTTAAAAGCAGGGTCATCTAGAAATATATCAAAGGAAAATTCCCCGTCCACTTTGATATTTGATTTCATTTTTTGATTTCAATTTGAGTAATGCAATCCAATAAAACAGGATCTGCCCAGAATTTCTCTTGTGATTCGGTAAAATATGGGCTTACAGGGTCATTCATATTTGACATGTCAGCAGCATCTGTAGCCGTAGGTGCCTCAGAAATGACATTTTCCACCCCTAAAAGCTGGTTTGCTCCCTGTAGAAGCCTTTTCACCTTGTCATCATGTTGTAGTTCAATCGGGACTTTCGTAGACCACTCAGCAAAATCAGAAATAGCAGACGCAAGTGCAGAAGTCTTTTGAACAAACAACTTTATCCAACTCTAGAAGATAACATCACATAAAAAATAAGAATAAAAAGTGATCAGTAAATACCAAAACATTGCTATACTGTACTAATATTACATTGAATTGGTTGAAATAATTCATACAAACCTCAACTGGGGGTGTCTCTTTTTCTGGATCACCAAGGTGACTGGTGCCTTCATCGGTTTGTGCAGTAGGTTGTGGACAAGCTGTAGATGGTACGTCTTGATGTTGAGGAACAACTTGGCGAGCCTGGACTAAGCCACATCCAAAGCCTCCAGTACTTATATCATCAGTTTCTCGTTGGCGCAAGATTTTGTAATTTATGCCAATGAAAACCGGGAAAGAACGAGTCATTCTTCTTAGTGTTGTGCTTGTGAACAATTTCACCCTATCCATGTAAAACAACTGGCACACCAAGGGGATAAATATATATGAGTATTACGATGGAGCAGGGAATGCTGACATAAAGAATACTATAGACATGTATATAAAAGTATGGGGGGTGACGTTTGTACTACTGACATGGTAAATAAATTAAGTTAACGTCAGAGCGAAGGTTTGAAAAAAATACTTACAACCAAGAATAACAAAGGCCCTCTGAAATCGCCATTCTTGTTCTTTTCCCAACTTCTCTTTGCATCGACCAAACTTTCCAACACAATAGCACACCAATTTAGGTCTTTCAGATCACCCAATTCAGGAACTACTCTTATCAAACTATGGTTGGCATGTCCATTTCCTAGTGTATCAACCAAGATAGAGTCTAGTATAACGATAAAGTTCAGAAGGAATTGATCACTACAATCAGTGTCAGCTATCAATTTTTCCATAACCATAGCTGTTGTTATATTATCCTGGACATCAAATGTGGTTTTCCACTCTTGCACAAGATTGAAATTCTCTTTAGCTGATTTTCTTCCAACTAAAACTTTCCCCATTGGGAATCCCATTGTGATATGCACGTCTATTTCTGCAATTTCAAGTTCACCTCCATTAGCCAACACCAAGCAACACTTGTTAGGGTCAAACTGATCCACTAACCAATAAGAAAGAAGTAGTGGTAGGGTAACAATCTCCAAGTTGAACAAAAATCCAAAGCCAATATCCTCAATCATTTTCCTTTGCTTGGCATTCAATTTTTTCAAGGATGACACCAGCAAGCGTGGGCTTGACCGTGATTTCAATGATGGGAGATTTTTTTGTCTAGTGTTTCTCTCACTCCTCACAACCAGCTGCCTGTTTTCAGCAATAGGTTGTATGTCTGTGGTATCTGTTTGCTCATCAGATGGTATGATATGCACAGTTGGGTTTACATGTTCAACAACTGTCTCAGTAGGTGAATGGGTTTCCAGCCTTGCAATTTCAATGGTCTCCACAACAACAGTACTAACACGAAGATCAATCCCAGGGTGCACTTCTCTCTTACTGTTTTTTCTTACAAGGGGTTGCGAATCTTTGGATTCAAGTGATCTACAACCCTCCACTACTTCCAAGGATTTACCAGTCTCAGTATCAACAGACAGTCCATCCTTGAAGGGAGGTGAATCTCTAGACAAATCAACTACTGGAGGTTTAACTCCAGATCGTTTTGATCTCTTCGAATTTCTATTTTGGCTGTCTAAAACAGGTGAATCACTTACACTCTGCGGACGTTTACCTATAGAATGAACACTTACAATCAATTTCTACAAATATAATTGAAGATATGACACTGTGAGAGACTGTATTTTATGCCGAACAAATTCTCAAATTCCCAAATTATCAAATTCCCAAATTCAGCCTCTAGATTAATAACATTAAGTTCAATTTATTATGCGAACGAAATTGAAATAACAATGGTAGATCTCGTAAGGCTGAAAAACTGCTTGATTATAAACATTAAATTCGCCTGAATAAGTGCGATTTTTCCTAATTTTCGTGTAAAACTAAGCCCTAAACCATACTCGTTCTAATCTGAACTT
Source organism: Persicaria maculosa (assembly GCA_963922045.1). NCBI lineage: Eukaryota > Viridiplantae > Streptophyta > Magnoliopsida > Caryophyllales > Polygonaceae > Persicaria > Persicaria maculosa. The sequence goes on from OY998252.1 coordinate 53,701,453, forward strand.
TAATACACAGAAAACACGAAATCAAACCTTTCGGATCTGAAGACATCTCTATGTATATGATAGCTCTCCTTCTTACAAGCCTACAATCAAGCCTCAGGCAATCTCGCAGAGAAATGGACAGAGTAGATTTAGCTCGAGGAAGAAACCAAAAGAAGGTGATGAAAAACTTCTCGAACCTGAAAAGCGTTTCACACATATTTGGATTTTATATTTTTTTTAGGAAAATCGTTTTCATTTTCTTTTTTTTTTGTTTGCCAATAAATTGGGAATTTTGTGAGACTTTATTTATTTGTTATTATTTTTCATATAATTCCATACCTTAGATTTGCTCAACATCGTATTATTCTTGATCAACAGTAGTTTAGATTTGTACAACGCTTGACTCTTGTAAACAACATCTTATTTTTGTATATTTTACGTTGTCATAGTTGCTTAATAGATTATTGCTCAACATTGTATTATTTTTGCTCATCAATGGAATAAAAGTGCACAACATATTATGCATTTGGAAAACTTGCTCAACATCACTTTATTTTTGCTCAACAATAGTACATATGTTGCACAACAACACTTTGTTTGAAACGACATCTTATTTTTATCTATTCATGCTTTCATAGTTTCTTAATAGATTATTGCTCAACATTGTATTATTTTTGCTCATCAATGGAATAAAAGTGCACAACATATTATGCCTTTTGAAAACTTACTCAACATCACTTTATTTTTGCTCAACGATAGTTCATATATTGCACAACAACACTTTGTTTGCGATGACATCTAATTTTTATCTAATTATGTTTTCAAAGTTGCTTTATATATTATTGCTCAGCATGCTCTTATTTTTGCTCATCAAGAGAATAAAATTGCACAACATACTACAAATGGGGAAAACTTGCTCAACATCACTTTATTTTTTCTCAACGATAGTACATATATTGCACAACAACACTTTGTTTGCAATGACATCTAATTTTTATCTAATTATGTTTTCAAAGTTGCTTTATAGATTATTGCTCAACATGCTCTTATTTCTGCTCATCAATAGAATAAAACTGCACAACATATTACAAATGGGAAAAACTTGCTCAACATCACTTTATTTTTGCTCAACGATACAACATATATTGCACAACAATCCTTTGTTTGGAACAAAACGTTTGTTTTATCTAATTATGGCTTCATAGTTGCTTAATAGGTTGTTGCTCAACATCCTCTTATTTTTTGCTCATCAATAGAATTAAATTGCACAACATACTACAAATGGGGAAACTTGCTCAGCATCAACTTATTTTTGCTCAACGATTGGTTATATATTGCTCAACAATACTTTGTTTTGCAACGAAATGTTTGTTTTATTTAATTTTAGCTTCATAGTTGCTTAATAGGTTGTTGCTCAACATTGTCTTATTTTTGCTCATCGATAGAATCAAATTGCACAATATACTACAAATGGGGAAAACTTGCTCAGCATGGTAAAAATTTGTATTAGTACATGTTAAAATTTCAAAATTTATTCTATATCATTGAATCAATGTTAATTTTCAAAAAGAAATGTCATTTACAAATTTATAAACTGTATTTTCTACTAACATTATTCTTATATAATACTGATGACAGAATTTTCGCTGGCAGCCTTATCTTGAATGCTTCATCCTCCTCTTGTACTCTCCCAATGAAAGCTTTCTATTTGTAGGTGGTCTTCCTGCTCTTTTTCTTACTACTGGGGGGTAACAGTTGATAGATTTGACCACATCAGGGATGTTTCCTTCATCTTCATCCAACACTGGATATATTGTCTCTGCATATGTCATATGCCAAGCGTCATTGCTGTAAAATTTTGCAACAAAATCAGACACATTTGCTTTTATGTGTGTTATTGCTGCTAGAGCATGTACACAAGGTATTTTCTCGACATCAAATACTCTGCACGTACATGTCCTCGTTGATAAATCAACTATAGCTACAGCTCCTTGACCACTGATCTCAAATTGGGATTCATTCATCTTTTCTACTCTGCATACCCCAACTTGCGCTTGTGATTCTCTTATCAACTTAAGGATCTCCGGAGTTAGTCTGTCTTGATTTGCCAGTGCTTTTTCTCTCCTGTCCAGGAACCATGATGTGAGCTTTTCCCTAGCAAACTCTACAAGTGCCACAATGGGATAATCCTTTTTTCCTTTGAAAAACAGAGTTCAAACTCTCAGCATTGTTGGATGTCATCATGTTGTATCTATCACACCTTGAATGTGCTCTGGCCCATTTATCAAAACCTGCCGACACCAGATATTCTAATAGCTTTGGACAGTTTGCTTCGATTTGTGCAAGGTGGCTGTTGAACTCTTGGATAGTGTAACTCTCTGCTGCTTTTTTAAACATTTTCCCCAGCTCTTTTTTCTTAAACGTTGCTTTGATGTTTTGTTTCAAGTGCCACATACATATGCAATGTGTAGCTATTGGGTAAGCTAAAGAGAGAGCCCTTGAAATGCTAGCATGTCTATCAGAGACAAACACTAAGTCATTTGAAGGAGGCACAACCTGCAGCAGCTGATAAATAAACCATTCCCAGGAGCTGTTGTTTTCGGAGTCAACAATACCAAAAGCAAGTGGAAAGATTTGTCTATTTGCATCTTGTGCAACTGCTCCAAGCAACGTCCCTCTATATTTGCCAGTTAGGAATGTTCCATCAACAACAACAACCTGATATATAAACAAATAAAATTACTTATGTTATCAAAATTAAGGAAATCGATGACAACAGAATTTGCGCTGACACTGTTTAAGACATACCTTCTTTAAGAGTGGGAATGCTCTGATGCACTGTCCAAATGAAAAAAAGAAGTACTGAAATCTATCTTCTTTGTCTTTTGAAATAAAAGCTATAGTCCCATTGTTTCTCTCCACGAGCATATGGCAAAATGATGGTAAATCTGCATAATTTGATTCTGGTGTCCCCTTAACCATTTCATGAGCTATTTTTTATGACTTCCATGCTCTCCAGTAGCTAATTTGCATCTTTTTTTCTGTTCTCATTTTATCCTTTATCTGTGCTGGTCTGTATCCAACGTCAACACTGTGTAATTACAGTCAAATTAGAACAAATCATATATTAGAAAGGAAGTTAAAATATAAATACTATCTCTTTAAAAAAGTTCTCACCTTGATTCGATCATACTTGCAATCACAGAAGATGAAGGCTGTTTGCAGTGTTTTGTCCTGAAATCCCATGTGCAGGTGTGCATTTCCACATACACTATCACCTCATGCCAAGTTGGACCAAAAGTTTTGACATGCACTTTCCATTTGCAGTCAAGATCTACACAATGCACTCTATAATACTTTGTATCTGCTTTTACCACGCGAAATCCAAATATCTCAGTTATTGACAACATCTCTAAAGCATGCTTAACTGCTTTCCTTGATGCAAAGCTTTTGCCTACGCAAATCAAGTTTTTTGAATTGAGATTCACACTAGACACAGGAGAGCTATCAGCATCCCAATCTTCTAGTGTAGTTTCTCTTCTGTGTGCTGTAGAATAGAATGCTCTCCATATTTCATCTGCTGAATCTTCATCACTTGCAGTGTCACTGTTTAGAGAATTCATGTCATCTCCAACATCTTCCAACAATACACCTTTCAGCCTTGTGTCACCGATCAATGTCATGTCATTTTCGCCTGTAACAATATTGTTTATAGTTGGATTGCATGCCACCAACTGCAAACTCTCAGCTGAGGATGCCTGTTGATCTTAAACTTCTTCACTATTTGATATAATGCTGACACAAAACTCCACAGCAAATTTAACATTCTCTAGGTCGGACAACCTTAAGAACTCTTTCAAATCAGCATCACATTAAACAAGAAGTGGAGCTCTTAACAGTTTAAAAGGGTGTAAATGATTGAATTTCAATTCCAATCCACTATCTATATTGAATCTGTTTCGAATTTTCTCAGTTAACCCCTGTAAAGTTATTGTCTCGTCAATCATAAACACCTTTGAAGTAGTGTCTCCAACAAAGGTTGTACATGAATCAGTAAACAACCATTTCCCACCACATACAACCGTAATAATATGGGTTGCCATTGTAATCTGCAGAGTATGAATTTAAGAGGATAAATACATTTAAGTAATAAGAAACACAATCTCATTAAGTGAGTATAATGCTACTTTACATATAAGCATAGATTTCCATACTGTTATATCATATATAAGTGTTAAATATTCTAAACAGGCATCCCCTGTGCAACTTTATTATGACTGTATTACAGTGATGACATGGCTTAATCAATGTTGAATAAGGGAAACTAGTGATGACATTAGCAATCAAAGTCTAATAAGGAATCAATACATCAATAAAGAGTGCAGATTCAAGTGTAATGATGACATGAACAACAAAATTTGCGCCAAAGGCGCAAATTTTGATTCTACTGTATATATAATCATAGATTTCAACACTGTTCAACTTTATTATTACTGTATTACAGTGATGACATGGCTTAATCGATGTTGAATAAGGGAAACTAGTGATGACATTAGCAATCAAAGTCTAATAAGGAATTAATACATCAACAAAGAGTGCAGATTCAAGTGTAATGATGACATGAACAACAAAATTTGCGCCAAAGGCGCAAATTTTGATTCTACTGTATATATAATCATAGATTTCAATACTATGCAACTTTATTATGACTGTATTACAGTGATGACATGGCTTAATCGATATTGAATAAGGGAAACTAGTGATGACATTAGCAATCAAAGTTTAATAAGGAATCAATACATCAACAAAGAGTGCAGATTCAAGTGTAATGATGACATGAACAACAAAATTTGCGCCAAAGGCGCAAATTTTGATTCTACTGTATGTATAATCATAGATTTCAATACTGTGCAACTTTATTATGACTGTATTACAGTGATGACATGGCTTAATCAATGTTGAATAAGGGAAACTAGTGATGACATTAGCAATCAAAGTCTAATAAGGAATCAATACATCAATAAAGAGTGCAGATTCAAGTGTAATGATGACATGAACAACAAAATTTGCGCCAAAGGCGCAAATTTTGATTCTACTGTATATATAATCATAGATTTCAACACTGTTCAACTTTATTATTACTGTATTACAGTGATGACATGGCTTAATCGATGTTGAATAAGGGAAACTAGTGATGACATTAGCAATCAAAGTCTAATAAGGAATTAATACATCAACAAAGAGTGCAGATTCAAGTGTAATGATGACATGAACAACAAAATTTGCGCCAAAGGCGCAAATTTTGATTCTACTGTATATATAATCATATATTTCAATACTGTGCAACTTTATTATGACTGTATTACAGTGATGACATGGCTTAATCGATATTGAATAAGGGAAACTAGTGATGACATTAGCAATCAAAGTTTAATAAGGAATCAATACATCAACAAAGAGTGTAGATTCAAGTGTAATGATGACATGAACAACAAAATTTGCGCCAAAGGCGCAAATTTTGATTCTACTGTATGTATAATCATAGATTTCAATACTGTGCAACTTTATTATGACTGTATTACAGTGATGACATGGCTTAATCAATGTTGAATAAGGGAAACTAGTGATGACATTAGCAATCAAAGTCTAATAAGGAATCAATCCATCAATAAAGAGCGCAGATTCAAGTGTAATGATGACATGAACAACAAAATTTGCGCCAAAGGCGCAAATTTTGATTCTACTGTATGTATAATGATAGATTTCAACACTGTTCAACTTTATTATTACTGTATTACAGTGATGACATGGCTTAATCAATGTTGAATAAGGGAAACTAGTGATGACATTAGCAATCAAAGTCTAATAAGGAATCAATACATCAATAAAGAGTGCAGATTCAAGTGTAATGATGACATGAACAACAAAATTTGCGCCAAATGCGCAAATTTTGATTCTACTGTATATATAATCATAGATTTCAACACTGTTCAACTTTATTATTACTGTATTACAGTGATGACATGGCTTAATCGATGTTGAATAAGGGAAACTAGTGATGACATTAGCAATCAAAGTCTAATAAGGAATAAATACATCAATAAAGAGTGCAGATTCAAGTGTAATGATGACATGAACAACAAAATTTGCGCCAAGGGCGCAAATTTTGATTCTACTGTATATATAATCATAGATTTCAATACTGTGCAACTTTATTATGACTGTATTACAGTGATGACATGGCTTAATCGATATTGAATAAGGGAAACTAGTGATGACATTAGCAATCAAAGTCTAATAAGGAATCAATACATCAACAAAGAGTGCAGATTCAAGTGTAATGATGACATGAACAACAAAATTTGCGCCAAAGGCGCAAATTTTGATTCTACTGTATGTATAATGATAGATTTCAACATTGTTCAACTTTATTATTACTGTATTACAGTGATGACACGGCTTAATCGATGTTGAATAAGGGAAACTAGTGATGACATTAGCAATCAAAGTCTAATAAGGAATCAATACATCAATAAAGAGTGCAGATTCAAGTGTAATGATGACATGAACAACAAAATTTGCGCCAAAGGCGCAAATTTTGATTCTACTGTATATATAATCATAGATTTCAATACTGTGCAACTTTATTATGACTGTATTACAGTGATGACATGGCTTAATCGATATTGAATAAGGGAAACTAGTGATGACATTAGCAATCAAAGTTTAATAAGGAATCAATACATCAACAAAGAGTGCAGATTCAAGTGTAATGATGACATGAACAACAAAATTTGCGCCAAAGGCGCAAATTTTGATTCTACTGTATGTATAATGATAGATTTCAACATTGTTCAACTTTATTATTACTGTATTACAGTGATGACACGGCTTAATCGATGTTGAATAAGGGAAACTAGTGATGACATTAGCAATCAAAGTCTAATAAGGAATCAATACATCAATAAAGAGTGCAGATTCAAGTGTAATGATGACATGAACAACAAAATTTGCGCAAAAGGCGCAATTTTTGATTCTACTGTATATATAATCATAGATTTCAATACTGTGCAACTTTATTATGATTGTATTACAGTGATGACATGGCTTAATCGATATTGAATAAGGGAAACTAGTGATGACATTAGCAATCAAAGTTTAATAAGGAATCAATACATCAACAAAGAGTGCAGATTCAAGTGTAATGATGACATGAACAACAAAATTTGCGCCAAAGGCGCAAATTTTGATTCTACTGTATGTATAATCATAGATTCCAATACTGTGCAATTTTATTATGACTCTATTGCAGTGATGACATGGCTTAATCAATGTTGAATAAGGGAAACTAGTGATGACATTAGCAATCAAAGTCTAATAAGGAATCAATACATCAATAAAGAGTGCAAATTCAAGTGTAATGATGACATGAACAACAAAATTTGCGCCAAAGGCGCAAATTTTGATTCTACTGTATGTATAATGATAGATTTCAATACTGTTATAACATATATAAGCATAAAAAATGAATCAAATTTTTCGCAAAAGGTACAAATTTTGATGCATTCAATAACAGTAATAATTTTGTTCAACTATATTTTCATACTGTTATAGCCAGTTATAAGCATAGATAAACACAAATTTGATGTAATCTACACTTGTAATTACACCATTCCAATGCGTAAGCGCAAATTGAAGCAATAATCGCAAAACTAAAGCTGTAAATGACAGAACTGAAGCAGTTATTTGCGCCGAAAGCGCAAACACAGAATGTTGCAGTAATCGCAAAACTCAAGTAGTTATCTCAAACCAAAAAATTCTAAGAAATTTGCGCCTTTGGCGCAAATTTAAGCAGTAATCGCAAAATTGAAGAAGTAATTGCAAAATCGAAGCATAGATAAACAAAGTCTGAAGGAGCAATCTCAATACTAAAGAAGTAATCCAAAATTTCTAGTTAAATTTGCGCCTTCGGCGCAAATTTGCGTTTTTGACGCAAATTCTAATCGACTTAAAATTCTACTAAATTTACTTACCCGATTCTTTAGATTACACTTCAAAATCTATAGTTTCGTTGACGTCGGAATGGTAATCTGTCGCAACCCTAGCAATTTCCGGCGAACAGGTCGGGAGAGAAAGACGGAGCGGCCGGAGATACAGAACTGGAGGAGAGAGAAAATCGAGTTTCGAGGTACGTCGGAGCCTTTTATTGCGTCCATTTTGCAAAAATGTCCCAAAACGCGGATATTTTGCAAAATTAGCCCATTTTCGTGGCTATTTTGCAAAACCGCCCTTTTTTTTTTGGATCAGTTTTGTACACCTGTGACGTATGTATGTAGTCTATTATAGGAAAAAAATATGTATATAGTATGTGATATACATAATATAAATATATATACATTTTAAAAACATCAAAAATAAATTAAAAAAAAAAAACAAGCGAAACAAGTAGTAGTGGGAAATAATTTAGACTTGCAAATCGAAACAAGATTCATTGGGCTCGGCCCATCACTAATTCTCCTATAAAAAGTGGCCTATGACCCAATACCATGACAAAATGAAACAAGGATTAAAAAACAACAAACAAAAGCCAATTGTTGGCTTAATGGTGTGGCAGCCGCCTACCCGCGCCACACTCTGGGGTCGCCCCTGGCGAGGGTGAAGTTGAACTTGCAATGTGGGAGTAACCCATCCGCCAAAAGAACGAAAAAAAGTTAACCTTAACCCTTCCCTTGTAGTTTAGAGCTAAATGAAGAATTACCTGAAATTGTAATTGTTAATAGTCATTTCAGTGCCTTGTCAATAACCTTTATGTTTTGCTAACTATGTTTGTCTCAATTTTAGAAAATACCTTATTATTTTGCTATCATGTAAAAATAATAATGCACTCTAGGAGTGAAGGTAGTTGCTAGCATTAGGAAGGAAAATGTGTATAGCATGCATTTTAATTAGTTTCCCTCTTGTTCTTGATTAATTAAATACTTATCATTTTAGTTGGAATTTTAGAAATTATAAGTTATCTTTATCTGCGAATTGCAACATTGACAACATATGACAAAATATCTCATCACGAGTCACAACTTACAAATATGATGTTTACATACTAAAAGCTTGTACAACCATGCCATCTACCTATTCATCGTCCAAGAAGGACTCCTCCAAAATAGCTCGGATATCAGAGCGTTGTTCATCGCTCAAACGCTTGGGGAACTCCACCATGAACTTTAGCACGAGTTCACCTCTTCTACCGTCTTGGTTTAGAATCGGCATCCCTTGTCCGGCTATGGACTTTTGGAATCCCGGTCTTATGACATCGTTGATTCGAAGAGTCATCTTCTCGCCTCCCAACAATGGCATTGTGATGGTGCACCCCGTGAGAGCCTTCGCCAAGGGAACCTCCACACCGAGCTCTAGATCATCCCCTATCCACTTGAAAAGAGGGTGTCTTTTCTCACGAACTGAGAAGATTATGTCAGTCGGGAGATACCCTGGCTTCTCGTCTCCTTTTCCTTCAAATGTTATCTTCGTCCCATTTCTCCATCCCGGCTTCACGCTTATTTTTAGAGTCTCTTCTTGTCTCCCAATGATTCTACAAATTGTGGATAAAAATTTAGATTATAATATCGAATTAGATCCTACTACATTTTAGTTAATCATAACAATCCATGCGAGTATACCTTCTCCATTTTTTTTCATGAAAATCTATCCTTCGTGGAGAAAAAAAAAACTCTCAATAAACTTTATAAATCCAATTGCAAAACCAAACACACACAAAAGTCAAGACTTTGAAAAATAATGGCGGGAAATCAAAGATAGATTTACCCGTCGGTGATGACGTCTTTCTCGATGGTAATATTCTTGACGGCTCCAAAGCAGAGCTCCTCCAGCGTGCATTCCAGCTGCTTTTCCACCGGCGACGGCTTCCGCCTCGCCACCGACGACTGCGAGAACACGATCGGCGTCGTACTCCGCTTGCTCGTCGTCCTCCCGAGCTCCGCACTAGGCGTCGTACTCCGCCTGCTCGTCGACCTCCCGAACTCCGCACTTGGCGTCGTACTCCGCTTGCTCGTCGACCTCCCGAAATCCGCACCCGTCGTTGTACTCTTGCTCATCGTCCTTCCGAACTCCCTGCTAGTAGGCGTGGTGGCCGCGCTTCTTCCCTGGCTCTTCGTATTCGACAGCGAAACCTGCGGGATCTCCAGCGAGGTCGGGGTCGTCGGTCTCCTCGTCGCCGACTTCGACCGCCGGCTAGCGCTCCTCTGCACAGACGTCGGAGTTTGGCTCCGCCGGCTCCCGCTCCTCGATCTCGATAGTAGCGAAGACGTCGATCTCGTGAAGAAGCTCTCGTGCTGGTCTTTGTTCTGCCCCTTGTCGTGATTGTATGTGCTCTGGTTGAAGAACGATCGCGAGGTGCTCGGCGATTCATCGTCCTCCTGATCTCATACCACAATCAAATCAAAACCGGTACGTATTTTTCGAATTCAAAACTTGCTTTCGATTTCAATTCTCTTTATCAAGTTGATTAATTAAATCGAAATCGGTACACGCTTTTGCGATTCTCAAATTCGCTCGTTTCATTCCCGAAATTTGATTGATCAATGAATCGAAATCCGGTAGGGATGAAATTGCAGAATCTGCTTTCAATTAACACAGGGGATTGGCAATGCAAAATTAGGTTAAATCAGGAATCGGGAATGGAAGGTGTGATTTACCTTTGGGTATTGGCGATTGCTGTCGTCATTACTATTGTGCTTGCTTTTATCACGAGGTCCCCATCTGAGAACAAGGTTTTTGTAGGACTTGCAGATTTCTTTGATCCCCAAGATGTTTTTGAAATCACTAACTTGTCCTTTTTGCTTTTGATCTCCCATGAATATCACAATCTGTGTTCAATCGTTGAATGAGGGAAAGAAGAAATTAGGATTTCAGGGGGGGAAAAACAAACGAGCGATCAAACTTTTCTGACTAAAATAGTAAAGATTGATTTAACGGAATTTCGAGCTTTAATTGTTATACGTAGTATGTTAATGCAATTTTTCATATACTCTGATTAAATTCTACTTTTAAAAATAAATAAATACAGTAAATTATTACAGTATCAAATTGGGGTGCCGGTAATTTTAATCAATCGTCTCTAGATCGACTGACTCTATATGTATACAATAACAAAATAATAATAGGTGTTTTCACAACTTCAGTTGCATTACAAGAACAAATATATACATGTATCAGTGTTCTAAAAAGCGCTAGGCGGTAAGGGTGTGCCTAGGCGGTCAAGGTGGACGCCTAGACGTGCCTCGGCGCCCACCTAGCTCTAGGCAGAAGGGGGTCGCCTAGCGCCTAAGCGGGATTTTTAGAACAGTGATATGTATATACTTATTACATGAAGGAATTTAAGCCGCACAGTCTTTTTCTAAGCTGTCAATACAAACATTGACATCCTGGATCGCCAGGAGCTTTGCTTTGCCACCATAGCATTCGGGCAGTGCTTCTTCCCCGGTCTCTTCAATGAATTTCCTCTTCTCATCTTCATTTGTCACAAATATAACCTGTGGTATTGGATCAGACAATCAAATCTTCATGCTTGAAACATTAGTTGCAGTTGTAGAGGGAATGAAGGCTCAGTTGGAGAAGGTTTGGTGTTCAGCCCAGAAATGGGCAAGGATTACGAAGATATATGCAATGTGAAAGAATCTGAATGAAAGAAGAGTGTATTCCTATACATGTAGAGCCTAATAAAATGATTAGAACCATTAGAAGCATCCACAACCACACCCATTCTGGACAGCGCAGTGCAGTTACCCACCACGCCAATGTTTTTCTAATCTCGTAGAGTTTGCATTTTCAATAAGATTCAGCAGGCAAAGAATGTACCTTTTGGAGGGTTGCCTTGTCAAGGAACCGGGAAACGACCCTCCAGATCTTGACAAAGAATGTAGGCACATGTAAAATATAGCACCGCGCTAGTCTTTCAGGGTAGTAAGCCTGCAGAAAAGAAGACCAAAGGATAGAAGTGGTAGCTGATTAGTGTCTGATTTAAATTGGTATGGGAAAGATATCGTAAAAGGGCACAAAAATTCCAGAACCAATACAACTCATGGCAAGAAGAGCTAATCCTAAATAAATGCCAATAATTTAAGTAAGAAAAGGCAGCAACTACAATGAATTGAGGGTGTAAAAAAAGAAGACATATCAACCTTATTATTCTTTTTTGGTCATCACAAGAGTAAGATATGATTTGAAGAATTCAATGTTGTAAAAACCTAAGGGCTCATTTGGCATCATCGTCGCAGAAACTACATCGATCTTCTATTGGGTCGAAGTTGCAACGGCTAAGGGGGTATATAGGTTTATAATTTTCTAACTTCACCTTAATCCAATTTGTCAGATGATAAAAAAAACCCATGCCCCTCATACTAAATCTAACGAGGAACAAGTTAGTAAACTGATTCACCTGTAAAAGCTGAAAGCCAGTAATTAGTCCACGAGTATCAACATTCTTGTACGAAACTTGTTGTAGATCAAGAATTCCTATCAGCTTTTCATTTCCTATATCCGTTCCTGCACTGAAAGGGATGCCAAGTGTCAAAAGAAAGAAGTCACAATATGTTAAGCAACATTTCTAGTTTTCTACACCCAAAATACATTGGAAATCAAAGTTCAAAATTAGGGTCTCAGGAAGAACATGCCCTGCCCCACCCCACCCTCAGGGGAAAAAAGCGAAAGAAGAGGAGATACAACTGCTCGTTATTCTCCCCATCTTTTTGAAAAATGTAAATCTTTATTTCTTGGTTGAGCGGATCCAGTGAAAGTCAAGGAAGCTAAGAATAAGCAAGGATAGGAAATTTACCTCACAATTGTTTTGTCTAACGAATGCACCACAAATTCTGTGTAAGGCAAGAAGAAACCAAAACAAAATTGGACCTTGATTATCATGCAGATTAAGGGAAGGATAACGAATCTAATTTTCACAAGATAGGATCAATTCATAATTTTTTCAATGCATATATTCCAAGTTCTCAACAGATGAGTAATCCTAATACAAAAGAGTTTAGAAAATGAGGGTCAAATATTAAAGTGAGAATCTCTACAGAATACCCTAAGGTTTGGGCAATTCTAAGTGACCGACTTTCTCAAATTCATGCAATAACAACCAGATCTGGAAAAATTTTATATGGAGCCTTTCTTTAACATTTTTCAGTAAAATCTGGCCATTTTATCATAGTCAAATACTCACATTTCAACATTACTAAAAAGTTCTTTTTACTAAGCTCTTGAATCATATTGCTTTTAATCAAAATATGAATCGAAAACACATTTTCACTGCAAGCTATATATGCTCAGAAACTGCAATAGAAGCTTTGATTTAGATGCGTGGTTGGACTGAATGAGTTGTGTTTTTCCATTGGCTATTATCAGGAGAAGTACTTGAGACATTTTTAAATGTTGAGCAACTGGTCTAACTAGTCTAAATACAGGATTGCAATGAAATAGTATTTATAGTAAGGAAAAGATTGGTTGTTTACTCTTCACTTGGAGCTGATCCTTGGAGGGGTAATGCTTGCACGCTTGTAAAATCAGTATAGGATGACCATCTTTTGATAGACCTCCTAGAAAGACTTTCCTGCTGGCCAACTCATCAGGCGTTTCGGACTCTGGAATATATCCTAATGGAGCTATTTCCAACCTCCATTTCTGCCACTGAACAAACATCTTTGCTGCCTTCTCTGGATTCATCGATCTTGCTATGAGAAACCTCATTAACGTGGTATCCCTGTAGTTCTACACATTTGACGAATAAAACTGACAGTAATGTCACAAAAAAATCATTACTTTAAGACTTATAATCTGTGTGTCTTAAAGTACTGATGTATAGCACTATAGTAGTCCTTAGTAAACACAAAAGAAGGCATGTGCTTTAACTCACAGCTAGGTCAGTTTTAGTGACGATAACTATTTTGTGCAACGAGTCCTTATCATGCAAGACAAACATGAAAATCCACCCGTTTAGTGTCTACACGAGAACAATGGATCCAAAAAAGTTGTTTATTTTTGTCTATTAGGCTCCAAGTGAGAACAACAGAGCCAAAAAGACAGTTAACTTGAGCTAGTGGATTAGAGGTTGAAGCCATTACAGAAAACGAAGGTGCAGCAGGTGCAGCAATTTCACTACACAAGTGCAACAACAGTCGATACAAAAAATTGCTACTTCATTTTACCTAAGCACATGAATGTCAATCATTCAACTCCTTAAGCGTTAAGAACTAAAACAACTGAAAAGAATGAAACTAATGTAATTAGATATATCCCCTCTCGTTCGCCACATTAACCCCAAGGTTAACCAAAATTTAGTTACCTACATGATCGTCAAATAGGGAAACCCAATTCAGTCCATTTTCAGCTCAATGGACAACCACACTGATTACTGAATCCTTTAACCAAGCTACCAGTACCAGGCATTAGATCAATTTCAACAGCTCTTTGTCAATCATGGCCAGGACGCCCCATGGTTGACCATGGGAAATGACCTAGAAATTGAAGATCGAGTTTCTTCGAGCATTCAATTAGGGGAATATGCCAAAGCTTTGTTGAAAGACGAAGGCAAAGCAGTTGCAACGATGGAAATATAGAATGTCTATGATTCCTAATTCACCAATTCTGTAAATCATGTACAGAGAAAGCATATTCTACAAAACCACCCAGAGCAAATCATGTATAGTATAGAACGGATGAGCAAGCAAATGAAGATTTTTAAAAAAGTACAAAGGGGTAGATTACATGAGCACAGGAATCGAGGTCTTGGATTGAGGACTTCATGCGGGCAATCAACTGAGCTTCTTCGCCTTGCTCCATGATTGTGATCAAATTCCAGGCGAGGGGATTCAACGAGTTGGGCAAAAGGAAGAAGATACTCGTAATAAATAGGATTGATTATTGCATTTCATATTTAAAATAAAATAACATAAAACGGATCAATACAGGTAAGCATGATAAGTATACCTGCCCATTGCCCAAGGAGCTAAGGCTATTTTTATTTTTTTATTTATTTTTTATTTTTTTGATTAGGAAAGAATTCGGCCGAGCATGCTCTACCCGGCAGCATCCCGACGGATGAGGTCTAAAAGACCTAAATTGATTTGAATATTGACTCCCCGGGCAAAGCAGCAAAGGTATGCAACCTTATCAGCCACTTTATTGCCAAACGGGGCACATGGAAGAAGAAAATTTCTTCCATAGTCGATAGTAAAGTTTTAATATCAGACAGGATCAACTCGATTTCCCATGGACCTGAAATGTTTTTGTTGAAATAATTTATGATAATCGAGAAATCCCCCTCAATGTGGAGTTTCTTGATGTGGAGTTGGATTGCTTGTTGAATACCTAATTTTAAAGCAAGTGATTCAGCTTTGATTGGGCTTTGCAAACCAAGCTTTTGATAACTTATGTTTATTGGACGGCCCTTCCAATCACGGTTAACGGAACCAGCCGTACTATTCCTATTTGGTAGAGAGGAATCGTCAAAGTTTAGTTTGAAGGTACCCCATGGAGGTTTCCGTCATTTAGTATATTTTCCTTTTTTCTTTTTTGTTTTGTTGCTCATAGTTTGTGGTGATATGAACCTAATCAATCTCAAAATCTTCATCTGACCTCGAGGCGGTTTTCCAATTGAGTATTTGGTTCTTGATGAACTGTATTGAGGCGGCTCGTTGTGGGATAGGGACTTGCCTAAAGATTAATTGGTTAAGGGTATACCAAGTATACCACCATGCAAAGACAAGCTTCATTTTAGCCTCAAAACAGAGGGATTGCCCTGAGACGGAGATAATAGGTTTGATATCCCTATCTCTGTGTATCATATTAGATATGATGGAATCAGTTCTTTGGGGAAGCTGGTAGAGGGCCCGTGCATAGGGGCATTCCAACAAAAGATGGGCCTCATCCTCAGTTGCACCGTTGCAAAGGCTACACGTAGTGGGTACTGACACACTCATAGAGGCGAGCCTAGAAGCCGTAGGTAGGCCATCTTGACATATTTTCCATAAAAAGTTTTTTTTTTTATCTTTGGTGGTGCGTCAATTGACCAGATCCAAGCGTTTTTATCCTTACGACATGATGTTGACGAGGTAATCAAATTATAAGCACTTGATGTTGTGAACCATCCCAATCTGTCAGGCCACCAGTATAGGCAGTCTTCGAAAATCGAGATGGGAAGTGGGATGTCAAGAATTTCATTGACGATGCTGGGGGGCAAGGAGCACCGAAGTTTCTCCGACCACCACTGACCACCCAAAATATAATCCCAAACCAATTCCTCCCTGTTATTTATTTGGGGACAATCATCCCTACACTGAAGATGAGATGTTGTGATCAAATTATCAGTCCAAAATTTAATGGATCTCCCATTTCCCACCGACCAAATGAGACTAGACTTAAACTTATCCATAAGCGGAATAAGTTTAGCCCATTGCCGGGACATTTCCCCACCTTTTTTGTATTCCAAGATTGAAGTCGATCGTAAATACTGATGTTTAATGAGAGAGACCCACACATTATTTGGTCCAACTAGGATTTTCCAAATTAACTTCATTTGAAGGGCTTCATTCATCTCTTTAGCTTTCCGAATACCAAGCCCTCCACAGTTTTTCGGTTTACAAATCCTGTCCCAACTGATAAGAGGTATGAACTGGAGATCCTTATTCCAGAAAAATTTCCTATTGATCTGGTCTAGCTCTTTATAAACTGAGCTCGGAAGCATAAAGTTTTGCATAACATACATGGGTATTCAAATGTTCTTTTGCACACCACTTACTAAGTTGTTCTTTTGATTTACATATAATGTCTTCAAATGTTTGTTTGTTAACCCTGTCATTTATAATAGGGCAGCCGAGATATTTTTCCAGCGAGTATTCACTAGAAACATTCAGGCAGTTTCGGAGCTCGGCAATTCTTGTGTTAGAAATTCCTCTAGTTGCCTGAAAACTGGATTTCTAGTAATTAACTTTTTGTCCAGATACTTTGCAGTATGTATCAATTATGGATTTAACTTCCCGTGCTGCCTCCACACTGCCTTTAGAGAAGACAATAATGTCATCTGCAAAGGACAGAAATGGAATTCGAGGGTCGTCTCTACCGAAGGAGAAACCAATTGGGTTGTTGATTGAATTTGATTCAGCGGACAATCGCCTAGCTAGGACCTCAGCCCCTAGAATGAACAAGAAGGGGGGTAGAGGGTCCCCTTGCCTAAAGCCACGACTTGGACAAAACAAGTCGGTGGGGCCATTGTTAACAAGGGCTGAGAAAGATACAGTCGTAATACATTCAATCACCCACGAAATGAAGGTTCTGTGAAAACCAAATCGTTCTAGCACCTTTTCAGTGAAGTTCCATTCAACTCTGTCATATGCTTTTTCCATATCTAGTTTTATTCCTAACCATCCGACCCTCCCCTTGCGAGATCTAAAAGAGTGGAAAATTTTGTGCGCTACCAACACATTATCTTGAATTGCCTTGTTAGATACAAACACTCCCTGGAGAGGGTGAATAACCTTACCAACAACCGATTTTAGTCGGTCAGTAAGGATTTTTGATATTACTTTGTATATCGTAGAGCATAGGCTTATAGGGCGGTAATGACTAGTATTGGAGGGATTGTCGCGCTTTGGAAGAAGGGATATAAATGTATGATTTACTTGTTTCAATATTTTGCATGAGTGAAAGAAATCCTTCACTGCTCTAATAACAGATGTTCCGACAATGTCCCAATATGGCTTGTAAAATTCCGCTGTGAAACCATCAGGCCCAGGGGATTTATTGTTTCCGAGTTTGAACACAGCCGATTTAATTTCAACATTGGATGGGATGCGAATCAGAAAGTCGTTCTCTTCTGAGGATATAGAGGGGTTGATTAAGTCAAGCGACTCATTCAACAGGTTTTCATCTATTGATTCTTTTTTAAATCTGTTTTCGAAATCACTCCTAATCTCATTTCTCACATTTTCATCACCAATGATTAAAGTCCCCTCTGCGGAAGTAATATTTCGAATTTGTTTCCTATGTCTTCTGCCAGTCGCAACCCGATGGAAATAAGCTGTGTTTGAATCAGAAAGCTTAAGATGCTTAGTTTTTGCTCTTTGGTTCCAAAAGGTTTTCTGGAAGTGAAGGAGTTTTTCCTTTTTTATTATCAAATTCTTTTCCTTATTACTCATATGCCGGGAAATGCCCCCATCCTGAGAAGACTGTATTTGAATAAGGTCATTTTCTACCTCCTGTAATTGACGGAAAATATTTCCAAACGTATGCTTATTCCACTCTTTTGCTTTTTTCTTGAGAATCTTTTTTTTTAATATAAGTTGAAACATAAATGAACCCTGGCAAGAAGCACGCCACGACTGTTTAACTATATTCCGGAAGTCCTTGCGTTGAATCCAAGCATTCTCGAATTTGAATGGGGGAGCTTTAAATGTCGAGCCATTTTCAAGGGAAATGGATATAGGGCAATGGTCTGATGACAAAAAAGCTCCATGATGAGTAATCAGGTTAGGAAATTTTTCGATAAACTGGTGGTGAACCAGTACACGATCAAGTTTCTCATGTATATTGTTTTCATCATCAGGGCCACGTCTCCAAGTAAAAGTGTTACCACATGTGGGGAGGTCTACTAAAGAGCAGATATTTTTAAAGTCGATTAACCTAGGGAAGCGAGATGATCGAGGACTAGCACCGCCCATCTTATCATCGTTACAAAGAATCTCATTTAAGTCTCCGATAACTAGACATGGACAAGATGATCCAGTTACTATAGAGGTTAAAGAGTCCCAAAAAGCCTCTTTGTCTTGAGGATTAGGTGGTGCATAAACAAACAAGAGTAGACATTTAAAC
Organism: Persicaria maculosa; assembly: GCA_963922045.1. Lineage (NCBI taxonomy): Eukaryota > Viridiplantae > Streptophyta > Magnoliopsida > Caryophyllales > Polygonaceae > Persicaria > Persicaria maculosa. Next base: position 53,720,308 of record OY998252.1, read on the forward strand.
ATATCTGTGACATTTTCATAACGAAGTCCAATAATTCGAGGTAACTGAATTTCAAGTGAAATAATTTCGTTTGTAAGTTGGTACGACTTCCAAAGGATACCCAGCGCACCAGAACGGCCCGATGCCGGGGACCAAATAGCCTCATCGAAGCCGGTAGTTTTCCAGGACTTGTCAGACGGGATATTTTCACATTTCGTTTATGCTAGAGCCATAATTTGTATGTGATTGTTTTTACATAGCCTATCGATTTTCGTCCAAAACATTCTCTTCCCTATACCCCGGCAATTCCAATAGGCGATTTTCATTTGAAACTTTCCAAGGCACGAGGACAAGGTGTGACGATCCCCGTAGCCGAAAAACTTGATTTGATATGAATTTGATAATGCGAAATTAGGTGGTAAGGACAGTGATAGCCCTTACGAGTCATCCTAGCAGCCACCCTCCTAACACTAATTTTGCTACTGCTAAGCAACTTTTTAATTCCCAAAGTGGGTTTTGTTGATTGAAGCTTGAAGCCAATTGATGAAACAATAATGTACACCAAGCAAACTAGAAGCCCACCAGCAAAGTTCAATACAAGAAACTTATACCATCCGACGTAATTTCAAGCAGGTCTCAGATAGCACATATGCACAAAACAAGGTTCATTATACCGGTAATACATATAAATTACATTCAAGGGAAGATATTCCTCGACAGTCCACAATAGACGAAGGTTGTGAACATTGTTTTCCTTAGCAGATGCCAATGAGTTCAATTCCTCGAGCTGCTCCAACATACGCGAGGCACAAGGAGAAGCAAAGGAGGAGTGTTGAGAGTTTGTAGATGCATCCAAAAGTAAACAAACAGGAGGTAACAACACAACTGAGTTTTTAATAAACTTGTTAAACTTCATTAAGAAGCCGATTTTATCACAACCAGCTCGGGACGGAGCTTGAAACAAAGATGAAATACAAGACAAGTCAAACGGTTCCAAGCAATTAGCAACAACACATTGGTGACAATTTATACTTGAGCCATAGTCGATCACGACAAGGCCACCTAAGGCGCTATCAAAATCATCAAAAAGGGTGGACTTACATAGCAAATGTTGTAACACCCCCCTCTATAAATGAGGGAATGTTGCAGCGCTAGTGATTACTCGGACTTTAAGGTCTTCGTAACCACCTTAGACTTATAGGGACATGCTACCATGCTCCCATAAACAAGATGATAACAAAATAAAATACAAATAGCGAAAGACTTAAAATATAATAATTTTTTTTATAAACTCATGATTCAAATTACAATATCTGATACATCAAAACATTACAACGGAAGACGTTGTAAAAATAAACAGTTAAATCTTTATACAATATTTTGTAACAACTTTAAATAATTAAATCTTGAAAATAAAATGTCTTCTTACTCTTCTTAAACTTCTCTTCGGAGACTCGACCTTAACCTGTGAACTGGAGACTGGGGTATTGTATGAAGGCAATGAACCCCTAGCCATCCAAACAAACAAAGGACGGTTAGTTCGCGAGAACTAGCAAGTGACGGCTCGAAAACTGTGACTACTTCAGATTTATACTCATTGACCTTTAATGATATGAATTAAGCCCGAATGCGATTATTAGAGTATTTTCGATGGGATAATAATTTAACGACACAACTGTTATGACACGGATAATCCCGAAGGATTGAATAACATAAGAAGTGGGCGACAAGCACCCTTAGGAACCATATCCTGAGTACAGATGGGATATCGTATAGCTTGAATTAATTGTGATCACTATGAAACCAAATGTCTATCGATCACACACTTCACTCACCTTCCTCACATTGAATAGCTTGAACACAACTTTACACGACGTTACTCATTTTAACACTTTGATATAGTTTACATGCTTCACAACACACACTTTGATAGGTTACAGTGTTACACATTTCATTCAACACACACCTCTTAATTAATTAAAAATCATAGAATACCGGTCCCGCTCTCAATAGCGGATAACGACCTAAAACCTTTTTATTTGGTAGTGTAACATTCCGATAGATAATATATGCGCGTTCGGAATGTGTGAGTTTCATGAAACTTTTAGACCGGAGAATAACGGCTCCGACCTGACTCTACCACATCACTTTCACTTTACTTCACACATTACTTTCACTTTGCTTTGCATTGATTGATACATTTTACTTGCATTGATCTTGATTCAACTGAGTTCCGATCGTAACATGCAATCCTCAAATTTTCACTATTGATTAATGACATACCTTAAGTGATCACACAATACAAAAGTAATCCATATTATTTAAAGGTAACATGGATGCCAAATAGAATAAAATAAAATAACGGATGGAAACATCAATGAAATAACATGTTCCATACCTAACCATTTTAGCATGAAAGAATAATAATAAATCATGCTTTAAAGAACGGTGAGTAAACTATGTTATTATTTTATATTAAGGTCAAATAATAACTTTACCCAATTATACTTGCCAAATCCAAACTGACTGTTAAATAAATTACACAAAATGGGTGAATTATAATTTATTTATTTTATTTAACCTGGCAAGCAGTCAAACGAAAGAAAACAACTAGACACGAAAGCACCAACGTGAGCAGAAAGGCTCGGAAAGTCACTTGCCTTTTTTGTCTTTTTGGATTTCGATACCAACTATGGACTTCAAAGACTTGTGAACGAGTTTGACTCACTTAGTAACGGCTCTACACACATGAAATACGAGAAACGAAGAAATGTTTAATAATTGGTATTTTATGCACATAATTGACTTATTAATTCAATTAAAAATTGAATTAATTATAAAGTCAGAATTTATACCAATTATATCCTCTTGGAAATCTTGTCTCGGGATGGGTGTGTATGGATTTGAGATCATCGCTGCGAATTTAAGAATTAACGCGAGTTAGATACATTCTATAACTGCAGGTTAATCTTTATAATTTTCGAATTGAACTGGGGCATATTTTACCAAAACTTAAAGTTTGGGAGGTTTTGTGTAATTAAACCAGACCCTTCTCCCATACGACAGCACCTCTACAGAAACTTTCCGGTGACCCTCCGGCGCGGCTTCGACGGCTTCCTGGCGTCTCGTGCAATAGAGATATAACTATCATATGCTATTTCTATTTAACAAATTAGCTGCTATATTACTTTATCTTTTGGGTTACAAGTAAAGTTTGGGCCTCGGCCTGTTTATCTTTGGGCCTCGACCCTAGTAATGTAATAAAGTAGGAGTCCTAGTGGTAGAACCCGGTTTAGTGGCTAATACGGGTCGAGTCTTGTGGTTCTCAGAACCCTCCGTCTATATGTAATCATCCCTTTCATGGGATTTCTTATCCAATATTCAGAAAGTATTTCCAATCTCCAAAATCTCTCAAGTTACCGATTCATCAGTCTCCTTCGATCTAGCTTCTCTTGCTCTATAAGCTGGATTCTAGGCCCTGGTAAGCTCCTCTTCGGACTCTCGCCCAGTCCCTAGTCGAGAATCCTATCCTTCGCTTTCCGTTCATCGTCAATCTCACCTCATCTGTCCTTTTCGCTGTTCCATTGGTATCAGAGCAGTAGAACCATGGTGACCGAAACGCGCGCGCAAGCTCTCCAGGATCTGTCCAAGCAGGTGAAAACACTCGCTTTCGGCATAGAGGAGGCCCGATCTGAGAGATCGGAGCTCAAACAGGGCGTGAACGAGCTCAAGACCATGTTAGCGGCACTTATGCGAGAGAAGAATGTAACGCCACCCGAATCGACGTCGGAAAGAGAAGGATCGTCAACATCGGGAAGCCCTGGTGTAACTCCAACTCCAGATCCGCCTCCTCCAAAAACAGGGGAATATAGCGTTGTCCGCAACCCGAACGAAACAGTTCCGGAAGGTCCTCTCATCCCCGGGAACTTAGCTACGAGAATGGCGAAGGTTGAGTTCCCTAAGTTTGATGGTTCGCTAACGAGGGAGTGGGTCGCCAGATGTGAGCAATTCTTCTTGCTCGATGGTATGGCTCCAGAGATGAAAGTGAGGCTCGCTTATCTACATATGGAAGGTAAAGCTCTCCAATGGCACCATAATTACATTCGGGGAAGGTATGGTCACTATCCCCTTTGGCCTGAATATGTAGTGGATCTATGTGCTCGCTTTGGGAGGTTATTCGATGACCCACTGGCTGATTTGGTTAATCTAAAGCAAGAGGAGCTGGTGTTAGAATTTCTGGATAAATTTGAGTGTGCCCTTAATCGGTTAAATTTGACCAAGGAACACGAATTGAGCATTTTCTTAGCCAATTTATACCCCCATCTTCAGATGTATATACGGCAGTTCGAGCCTAAACCATTAGGGGAGGCTGCTCGTTTAGCTCAATTACATGAATCTTCCCTTCAACTAACTCCACAAAAGGCCTACCAATCCAAAATCCCATCAACCCACAAACCGTCCAACACATCCAGCTCCACAGATTCATCCAAAACCCTCCAACACAGAGCCCCCTTCAATCCTTCAACCAAAACCCCGCTCATTACAGCGAAACCAACCCCGGATAAGTCTGGGAAGCGATACTCTCAAGAAGAAATGCAGGAGCGTCGGAGTAAAGGGTTGTGTATGTTTTGTGATGAACAATACACTCCAGGGCACCATTTGAAGCACAGAAAACAGATATACGTCATCGATGGGGATGACGAGGATGTCGACGCTGAGATCGAGCAACTGGAGGCCATGATAGAGGAATCACAGGAGGAAGGTAATCAGAAGGGTGCCCCTAGGGTATCTCTGAACGCCCTGGATGGGACCAAAAGCTACCACTGCATGAGGGTAGTTGGTCAGATCGGAAAAAGAAATTTACATATTCTTATCGATCCAGGCAGCTCCCATAACTTCATAGATGTGAAGACTGCTAGAGAGTTGGGTTGCAAGTTGAGCAGTATAGAGCCTCAAACCGTCACGGTGGCAGGTGGGTATAAAATGAATGCTGAGTATAGGTGCACCAACTTCACATGGCAATTGCAGGGGTATGATTTGGTTGCTGAGGTGATGACTTTGCCGCTAGGATGTTGTGATGTTATACTGGGAATTCAGTGGCTCACCACGGTGGGACCTGTGGTGTGGGATTTCTTGAAAATGAGAATGGAGTTTACCCTCAATGGCAGAAAACACGTGATTAGGAGTGTGAGCAACTCCAAATGTAAGTTGGTGAAGGGCAGTAGTCTGAATAAAATCCTCAAAGGGGGACCACAGTTGGCTTTGATGCAGGTCTGTGATGCTAAGGGTGATTTTGGGGAAGAAGGTGCTTAGATATGTCACATAGCAGCATGTAAGGACAGCGTGGTGAGCGACCTCAGACTCCAGAAATTGATTAACGCCTTTGCTGTTCTGTTCAGGGAATCATCGGGATTGCCCCCTTTTCGATCAAGTTTTAATCACCGAATACCTCTGCTACCCAACTCTCAACCAATCAGCAAACGTCCCTATCGGTATTCAACCTTTCAGAAGGATGCCATTGAGGAATTGGTGGGTTCTATGCTTGACCAAGGAATCATCCAATACAACACCAGTCCCTACGCCTCACCAATGGTCCTTGTGAAGAAAAAGGATGGTTCATGGAGACTTTGCGTCGATTATCGGGGCTTGAATCAACAAACGGTGAAGGACAAGTACCCAATTCCCTTGTTAGAGGATCTACTAGATGAGCTGGGAGGAGCTCACTATTTCTCAAAGCTTGACCTGCGCTCTGGGTTTCATCAGTTGAGAATGGAGCCAGAAGATGTTTTCAAAACAACCTTCAAGACACACTCGGATCATTACGAGTATTTGGTCATGCCTTTCAGCCTAACCAATGCCCCATGTACATTTCAAAGTCTAATGAATCATATATTCAGAGATGTAGCCCGCCGCTCTGTGTTGGTATTCTTCGACGACATATTAGTCTTCAACAAGAATTGGGAAGACCACCTCGATCATTTGAAGACTGTCTTTGAGATATTAAGGAAGCAGTGTCTTTTTCTCAAAGAATCGAAATGCACATTTGGAGCAACTAAAATTGAGTATTTGGGGCACTTCATTTCAGCGCAGGGTGTGAGCACGGATCCTAGCAAGATTCGTTCCATCTCCGAATGGCCAATCCCTCAATCTCAGAAGCAACTTCGAAGTTTCCTGGGCTTAACTAATTACTACCGGAGATTTGTGAGAGACTATAGCATCATCGCCAGACCACTCACCAACCTCCTTAGAGCTGAGGCGTTCAAGTGGAATCAAGATGCTAATGAGGCCTTTGATCGATTGAAGCAGGCCATGTCATCGGCTCCAGTGCTAGCTCTACCAGACTTTGAGAAGGTCTTTGTAATTGAAACAGACGCTTCAAACACAGGGATAGGTGCTGTGTTGATGCAGGAGCGCCACCCCATTGGCTTTATCAGCAGAGCTTTAGGGCCCAAGCATCATGCCTTATCCGTATACGAGAAGGAACTACTTGCGGTGGTTCACGCAGTCCAATGGTGGGGCTCCTATCTGATCCACAGGCCGTTCGTCATTAAGACTGATCAGAAAAGTCTAAAATATCTCCTAGAGCAGAAAATTACTACCCCTTTTCAACATATGTGGGTGTCCAAGTTGATGGGATACTCCTACGAAATTCAATACAAAAAGGGGAGCGAGAATGTAGTGGCGGATGCATTGTCGAGAGTTGAAGGTGCCCAGCTACTTCAGATCACCCTGTCGCAGAGTCATCAGGGGTTCTATGACTCTCTCAAGATGTTGTGGGCCACCGATTAGACCCTGAGTAGGATCGTTACAGATTTACAGAGAGATGCTACAAGTCATCCTAATTTCACTTACACCAACAATGAGCTCAAGAGGAGAGGGAAGCTCGTTGTGGGTAATGACAGAGATGTGAAACTGCACATTCTGCGATGGCTCCATGATTCCGCCATAGGAGGACACTCCGGTAGAGACGCCACTCTCCAAAAAGTCAAAACTCTTTTCTATTGGAAGGGGAAGAGCAAGGAAGTTCAGCAATATGTGCGAAACGGCTCTGTATGCCAGCAGAACAAATATGATGTTTCAGCTAATCCGGGATCACTCCAGCCACTACCGATTCCAGAGGGCATTTGGACTTGTGTCAGTCTGGACTTCATTGAGGGACTCCCTCCTTCGAAGGGAAAGCATGCCATTTTGGTCGTGGTAGATCGACTTAGTAAGTATGCTCATTTCCTCTCCCTTTCTCACCCGTACACAGCAGTTGATGTACGTAGCTCAACTCTATCTTGATAATATATTCAAGCTCCATGGCCTCCCTCAATCCATCGTGAGTGATCGAGATCCTGTTTTCATGAGTGAAGTTTGGAAGGAACTCTTTCGAGTTCACGGGGTGGATCTGAATTATTCATCTGCTTATCACCCCCAATCGGATGGGCAGACAGAAGCTACAAACAAGACCCTAGAGTCCTACCTTCGTTGTATGACTGTTGAGACCCCACATACTTGGGCTCGATGGTTACCCCTTGCCAAGTGGTGGTACAATACCACCTACCATTCATCGACCCACATCACCCCTTTTGAAGCAGTTTATGGCCAAGCACCTTCTCTGCACCTACCTTACCTTCCTGGAGAAAGCAGCTCAGTGAACGTTGACAGGAGCTTACAAAAACGGGAGAAAATCATCAATATGTTGAAATTCCATATCTTACGCGCCCAGAATCGTATGAAGCAGTACGCTGACGCACGAAGGAGTCAAAGGGAATTCAACATAGGGGATTGGGTGTATCTCAAACTCCAACCTTATAGACAGCACACATTGAAGATCAGGGGCCCTCATAAGCTGTCACCAAGGTTCTATGGCCCGTTTCGAGTCGAAGATAGAGTTGGGACAGTTGCTTATAAACTCACTCTACCAAGCACCGCTGCCATCCACAATGTCTTTCACGTAAGCCAGTTGAAGCTATGTCCTAACTCGACAAACATCAATCCGCCGCAGCTGCCACAGTACATGAGTGATTTGGGTGAGTCAAAGATCCCTGAAGCTATTATTGACAGGAAGATGGCTAAAAGAGGAAATGCAGCTGTGATAAAAGTCTTAGTTAAATGGCAGGGCTACCCGGTAGAGCAAGCTACGTGGGAATTTTATCAGAATTTTATTCACCAATTCCCTGAGTTCGAGAGCTCACCTTAATCCATCATTGAGGACAAGGATGCGCTTGAAGGGGGGAGTACTGCAACAGAGATATAACTATCATATGCTATTTCTATTTAACAAATTAGCTGCTATATTACTTTATCTTTTGGGTTACAAGTAAAGTTTGGGCCTCGGCCTGTTTATCTTTGGGCCTCGACCCTAGTAATGTAATAAAGTAGGAGTCCTAGTGGTAGAACCCGGTTTAGTGGCTAATACGGGTCGAGTCTTGTGGTTCTCAGAACCCTCCGTCTATATGTAATCATCCCTTTCATGGGATTTCTTATCCAATATTCAGAAAGTATTTCCAATCTCCAAAATCTCTCAAGTTACCGATTCATCAGTCTCCTTCGATCTAGCTTCTCTTGCTCTATAAGCCGGATTCTAGGCCCTGGTAAGCTCCTCTTCGGACTCTCGCCCAGTCCCTAGTCGAGAATCCTATCCTTCGCTTTCCGTTCATCGTCAATCTCACCTCATCTGTCCTTTTCGCTGTTCCATCTCGACAAGGCACGGAAGTGGACGGGGTTGGTGGCTACGGACTCCTGGCGAAAGGGTGCTCCTCGCCGACGGTTCTAGCGGTGGAGGAAGAGGCTGGGAGGTGGCGCCGTGGTGGTGTCCGGTGGAGCGAAATCCCGATTTGGGCGTTTTTAATCTTATATGTTTTTCTCGGAAAGTTTTGAATGGGATTGCTTCTGAAGGTGTTTAGGTTGTAAAACAGTAGGTTAGGAGCTTGGATTTTGGGACAACAATGGTGGATTTGAGTTCAAGCTCAAAAAAGGGTATTTATAGGTCGAGCTTGAAATGTGAACGGAATCACAAATTGAATATGTCAATGAATCGGTATTGATGAGAGGATTCAATTCATACAATCAATTTAGCGTTTTAGACTTATTATCCACGTCAATCTTTCGGATCCCAAATCGTATGGTTTATGAATTTGGATGTAATTGAGGGCAAATTCTCATTCAAAAAGAGAATTGATGACACGTACATTAATATTTATCATTCAATTTGGGATGTAATTCGTGTTTAAAACGTCTTGAATTGAAGTTGCAATTGAAGAATCACCATTGAAGGCCATTAAAGTGTAGGAGGAAGAAGGAGAAGAAGCAACCCGGTTCTAATCCGGTTTCATGTACCCCAAACCGGTTTGGTTATAGATTTTTGATCCGCTTATTTATCTTATTCCGGTTTTGACTTTGATTTATTTTGTAAAGAATAGTTTTTAAGCTATAAATAACACAACAATATGTATTTAATTATTTCAATTTAAATAAATAAAATATTTACCTAACTCAAAATACATTTAATAAATACTAACATAATAATATCTTTTATAAAATTTATACCACATCCAAATTATATTTTATCCTCTCTTGGAATATTATAAATAATTATTGTATAAATTTATTCAAAATAACATTTGAAACTTTAAAATATGATTATGATTAAGATAAAGTCTTCCTTAAACTTTTAATTATAATTAGCATTAATGTGATAAGTCGGGTCATAATTCATAATATTTTTTTTTAAAATAAAATCTATAACTTTTTTTATATAAAAAATTTAGCCTTATTTTTATTTAAATTAAAATAGAAATACCCAAAAATACTTTGGGATATTTCAAATGCAATATAAACAAATATAGAAGCTGACTCAAGCAGTTGAGTTTTTCCGGATTGAGGATATGTTCTTTCCGTTTTAGCTTTCTTTTGTTTGCCTTCTGATGACCGCTACATGCACCAGGAAGGGAGACATCAACATGTTGTTTTGCCTCATTACGAGGATTTGGGCCCTTGCGGGATTTTTGTGGGGAGAGAACGATGTTCTCTAACCCCATTTTGTTTTTTGCATCCCAAGAGGACGATGAAATAGGATCACTCAAACAACACAGATCACCAAACGAAGACCTTTGACAACACAGGAATTCCAAAGAGGTTGAATTCATTAAGGGATCTTCCCCACAAAGGATGCTCATGAGGAGACAATAGGATAACCGCCATGGAACAGAGTTCGATGAGAATTGCTGCAGGATGTCCTAAAAAACGTGAGCTTCCACGGAATGTGTTATTTTATGCCCTGGGGCCTTTGGTTGTTCATTGCCCTCGAAGGGGATGTGAGAGTCGGAGGATGGAATCTCCTTGTTTATTATTTTATGTCCATTAGTAAAAACTTGCATGCTGTTCGATTTCACAGCCCGCAAAAAAAACACTTGTAACAATAAAATCAGAACAAAGAAGAGATTGAGTGGGGAAGTGACACACCTCGGTGCAGTGAGTTGCGATTCAAGTACAAAGGAAGCACACGAGGTGCCAATCCTCAAGACCGAAGGCCTTCGAACCTGAAAACCGGAGAGGGGAGGCTTCCTGAACAAGGACTCGGCCAAATCAAGGAGAGTTTTGAGTTCATCACCATCAATCAGTCTGGACTTGTTTTTCCTACCATCCCTGCACGACAGAAAAGGAAAAGCACCGACCTTGGGGAGAGCGATACCCTCAGAGGAGTGCAGCCCGTCAGAGCGGGATTTGGGGCCCTTTCGGGGGGTATTCAAAGGATTGGCGATAGTCGCGAAATCCATAGGCTATGTACCTTTATCATCACCGGTCGAGCTCAACTCAGACCAAAAACACAAAACTTTGTTACTTGATTTTTAGAAGCAAGAACGAAGGGAATGAGAAGGAAGGGGAAGAGACGAGCGAAATCTTACCCCGACCAACCAAGCCCAAGAAAAAAGTCGAGAAAAGAAGAGAGAAAGAAGGATATTTAAAGATGGAAACACTCCATACCTCCACCCAGGGCAGCACACAACGCCGACGACGGAAGGTCGCCGCGGAGCACATAACATCACAGCGCAGCACCACACCCCCACTCGACGAGTTACTTTTTTCCTCTTTCTGAAATTTTTCCCCACCCTCACAATCCAATGACAGGCGATTTCGTGATTATCAGGAGGTCGTTCACCATCCATGCCAACCAAGAGATGCAACCGGAACGCGGAGGAGAGAGGTGATGATTGTGGTTTCTGAAGAGTGGGAACGACAAGATTGAATCTCGATACCGCATGGACTTTGAGGCTAAAAAACGATTGAATCTCGCCGGATTTCATCAAGGCTATTATATTTCCTCGTGTAGTTAACCTTTTTTTTTTATTTTATTTACCCATTGTTAACAAAGAAACTTAATTTTTTTGATTAATTTTACCCACATTCCTGCATTTCACTCGGGGATTCTATATTCACTTTTCCATCATTTAATATTCCATCCATTTTAAAATATAAGTCATTTAATTTTTAACACATTTTGAAGGAGTTAAAAACTATATACTTTGTAAAATATTAACATTTGTATTAATTTTTTAAAATAATATTATATTTATTAATAATAAGTATAATATTATTTTTAAAAATTAATATAAACTTTAATATTTTATATAGTTTTTAGCTCATTAAAAAACCTGTCAAAAAGTCAAATCACCTGTATTTTGAGACGGGGGAGTATTTATATTATTATATGACATTATACATTTACTTATTAAATTCATCTTATCCTATAATTTATTAAATTCATCTTATAAAATATTTTGGAGTAGGATAATATTATTATTTTATATAATTTAAATAATAAATTTTATAAAAATTAAATTTAGAACTCGGACCTTATTTGATAAGAATTGATGTATCACAACTTGTTCGGTGCTAAAAAGAAATGGCGGGTAGACATTAGGTTAGGTTAAGGAGTGTTCCGATCTTGCAATTGTATTTCTCTGATTCGATGCCGGAAGTTACAATTGAAATGGATTAGCCAACTAACCGAGCTGACCGACTTGAATTGGAACTAAGAGGAGTGACGGCAAGGAAAAGCACCGACTGAACACCTTGCAATTGCATTGAATTGGTCAATGGCCAATTCCAACTGTGATAATGAAATTCACCTTTCGAAGGCACTTAATGATCAATTAACAAAACAATTAATTGAAAGACATAACTGATAGATGATATTAGGGTTTGGATTGAAAATCGAAATCACCAGGTGAGTCTATTGGCAAGATATCAAATATCTATTGACAAAATAAATAAAGATAAATTGTACATAAATCCATTTTAACACTAGAAATTAATTACAAATCGGACCGAGATAAAAAATTGTAAATCTAACCCTAATCAACTATATGACGCGTTGGTTGGAATCAAACTTACAAATAACAGTGATCCTATTCCTTTCCTCTCGTTTGCAGATGATACACTTATTTTTGGACGAGCTGATGAGTTAAGTCTTCATACAATTAGAAATCTCTTGAATACTTTCCCTAATATGTCAGGACTTACTATTAATTATAATAAAAGTTCGTTACAAGTTTCGAAAAATATATCTGTCAGTAAAGCTCAGTCCCTTGCTCAACAGCTAAATATTCCAGTTACTAAATCAATGGAAAAATACCTTGGTATACCCCTTATTAGTGGAAGGGTTTGTAATGCCTTGTTTGATGAGGCAATAACAAGCATTAAAAACAGCTGTCAAAGTGAAAATCTAACACTCTCTCACAAGCTGGTAGATCGGTTCTAATTCAGGCAAATCTAAATTCTAAAACAAATTATTTAATGCAAATGAGTTCTACGAAAAATTGATCAGATAAACAAAAATTTCTTTTGGAATAAACTGCAATCTGATAATTATCATCCTTTAATCAGCTGGAATCATCTGTGTACTCCTAAAAAAGATGGAGGTTTAGGGTTTAAATTGGATGAGCAAACAAATATTGGCATGCAAATGAAACTGCTTTGGAGAATAATGACTAATCCTGATAATATTTGTTCTAAGGTGGTCACGGATAAATATCTCTGGAAAGAATCTCTAATGGAAAGAGGTAAATTAAAAACTTCTTGGCAATTTGGCAGACTTCTTAATGTTAGTGATTTATTCTCTAAAGGACTGCTCTGCTAGTGGGTAATGGAAAAACTATAAATGTATGGTATGACATTTGGGTAAAGGCGCAATATATACCTTCAAAATTTTTGGAATGATCGTAATCCTAACTTAAAAGTTTGTGATTTATTTACAAATACCAAGTCTTGAGATATTGATAAATTAAATAGTATATTCCCCTCTCATATTGTTCAAGCTATTACTAATATCCATATTCCAGTAATTAATATTCCTGACAGGTTAATTTGGATTTATAAGGAAAATTCTTTGTTAAATCTACATATTCTATTTGTAATACAGGGAATACTAAGAAAATTCCAGCGGACTGGATTTGGAAACTTAATATTCCTCCGAATATTAAAAATTTTATTTGGAAAATTATTTTAGATATCTTACCTACCACGGCCCGTCTAAATAGATATATAAATAGAGTTCATAGTACTTGCTCTCTTTGTAATTCTGGTATAGAAGATACAAATCATTTATTGTTTAATTGTCAGATCACAAGATCTCTTATTCAAAATATGGGTATTAAGATGGGAAAATGTTATAATATTCCAAGTTTAACTAGTATTGTTTCGGAAAATATTTTAAATACGAGGGCTCTTAATATAAATTTTACAGACTTATGTCATTTATGGCATTCTATTTGTGAGCTCATAAATAGAATTATTTTTCGCAATACTTCTGATACAAGTATTGTCTATGCTCTAACTCAAACTATAGATAAAATCTCTTGTTGGAATAAAGAGCAGGTAAAAACGAAGTTACCTAAACGAGCTAGGCCTCTTGATAAATTGATTTGGAATTGCCCCCTAATAAATGTTATTAACATCAATGTAGATGCTTCAGTGAAAATTGATACTCAACTGCAGGTTGGTTGTATTGTGAGGAATAATGACGGTCTAAGTATTCGAATTCATAAATGTAACGTTAGGATGTGTTCTGTCATTCTAGCAGAAGCCTTTGCAGTTTAAACAGGTATAAGACTTGCATCGGAGATGAGGATCCGAAGAGTGATTATTGAAAGTGATTGTGCAATCATCGTCAATGCCATCAATCAAGTGAATAATATACCATGGGAGGTCGCTCAAATAATCGAAGAGATCCATTCGTTAAGCAAAGAGTTTGAGAGCTTCACAATTCAGCACTGCTACAGAGAGGCAAATAGTGCAGCTGATTTTCTTGCTAAAACTTAGTTGAATTGTAACTTTATTTTGAGTTCCTGTTGTTGTGAGTTCCAGAACATCATCTTGCGAGATGATCATGGATGTCGGTAGTACATCCAAATTTTTGCTTACTGTAAAAAAAAAACACTATGGGGCAATTTGTAAAATATCCAAAAAATTTGCTCTAATTAGGGGAGTGTCCAAAAAGTTGTAAAAATTGGTGGAATGTCCATCTCCCTGCCCCCCCATCCTCAGTGCCCCTAGGACCCCCCTCGCGTGTCCAGTTTTTTTTTTTTTTTTTGAAATTTTTTTACATGTCAGCATTTTCTGTTATGCAAATATAACCCGATGTTATGCAGATATAATATTATGTTATGCAAATATAATATTATGTTATGCAAGCTTAAACAACCTTATGGAAAGAATATGCATATGCATTTGTATTTTAAAATTGCATTAATATATCTTATTTGCACATAATCACATCGCTCTACCATTGATTGACCTAAGAGGCTTTTAAAATTGCAAATGTCAACGTCGATGTTGCTGACACCGACATTCCTGACACCGCTGACACTGACATTGTTGACACTGCTGACACTGTCGCCACTAACATTGCGAACACCACTAACGTTTTTCGTGGCAGCGCTGACGCTGATGTCGGCTGACGCCAACGTTGAAGATGCTTTTTTCCGTGTTAGCAGCACTGATGTTGACATTGCTGATACTGACATCGGAGATGCTGACATTGACGTTGACGTTGCTGACGTCAACATCGGAGTTGCTGACGCTGACATCGGAGATGTCGGCTGACGCCAACATTGATGCTACCGACGCTGCTGACGCCGACGTTAGGGATGCTTTTTTTCGTGTCTACACTTCATTTTTTTGAGTTAGTACTGCCGCTGACATTGCTGACGCCAACATTCGAGATGCTGATGCTGATGACACTGACATCGGAGATGTCGGCTGACGCCGACATCGATGCTGTCAACGCTGTTGACGTCGACGTTGAAGATGTTTTTTTCGTGTCAACGCTTCTTTTTTTCGTCTTAGCACTGACGCTGACATTGCTGACTCCGACATTCGAGATGCTGATGCTGCTGACGCCGACATCGGAGATGCTGACACTGAGATTGATGTTGCTGACGTCAACATCGGAGATGCTGACGCTACTGACGCTGACATCGGAGATGTCGGCGTCATGCTGCCGACGCTAATAGATCTTATTACTGAACATTTTGTAATGCATTTATATTTTAAAATTGCACTAATATATCTTATAATTGAACATTTATTAGAAAATTTTATAAATTACTAGAATTATTATAAACTTTAGCCTATACGGGATTCGAACCCACGTATTGTCGCATAAGCACATCGCTCTACCATTGAGCTAAAAGGCTTTTAATTATATTATAACATAACATTCATATAAACAATATAATCCTACAATAAACTAATGTAAAAAGAAAAAACATCGCTCTACAGAAAAGACATGAAGTTGAACAAGCTCTAATTTGCAAAGAAATTTGAAGAAATAACTAAACCTTATACACATATATTTTCTTTCTATTTATCTATCTTCGAATTAGCATAGTTACACAAGTTATACAATATATCAGTAGCTTCTAACATGAGCAATAACATGTGAACAATAAATGCCAAATCAATATAAAACATAACATAACTAGAAAGATAATTCATACTTTATAGGGAGAATGGGATAAATGGGTCTTTTTACTTACACCGCAAATGATGATTAAGGATTTGCACCTCCTTATTAATGTGCATGCACATCCTTATTAACGTGCAAGTGTGGAACTGTGCATGTCGTTAGGAAACTAGGGTTTGCACGTCATTAACAACGTGCAAATATTGCACGTTGTTAAGGACGTGCATGCACATCATTAACAAAGTGCATGCACTTTGTTAACGAAGTGCAAAAGTGCACATCGTTAACAAAGTGCATGCACGTCAAATACGACGTGCATACACGTTTTTTTTTAAAAAAATACGGGCGTGCACGTAGGCACGCTTTAGGGTCTATCCACCTTGCACGTCGTAATTAATGTTCGAATTTGCGGTGTATATATCCGAATCGAGGATAAATATAGAATAACTATCAAAACAGATCACAAATCCTTGCTATGTTCTCACAGAACCAAAAAAGAAAAAAGAGGAAGTTAATTAAAAAAAAAGTGAAAAAGCAAGAAGTTTACATTGTGCAAATATAACAGTTTGTTATGCAAATATAACTTTATGATGTGAACATATAACAATCTGTTATGCAAATTGAAACTGCTGACACCGGATGTCAGCAAAATTGTTATTCCCTCTTAATTTTAAGGAAATAATGTGAAAAATCATATTCCTCCAGCAATAAGTATAGTAAAGAGTTATGCAAGTCTAAATCTCAAAAAGATGACTCATCAATTAGGAATATTACGAAAAATAACAAGGAAAATTAAAGAAAGCGCACTTTAATGCAGCGTCTCCGCCATTCTTGCATAATTATCCAACAAAGATTAAAGTACTAAATGAATTTTATGCAAATGTCAAATCAAGTTAATAACACATTCGAATTCCACATGTTATATTTGCACAAGAGACCATGTCAGCACAATTAGAAATAAAAAAGAACCTATACATTCTAACAAAAAAAAGAACCTATACATCAACTTGAATTGCACAAAAAGAGATCATGTCAGCACACATATCTTTTCTTTCTATTTATCTATCTATCTTCAAATCAGCATAGTTACACAAATTATACAATATATCAGTAGCTTCTAGCATGAGCAATAACATGTGAACAATAAATGCCAAATCAATATAAAATATAGCATAACTAGCAAGGTAATTCATACTTCATAGGGAGAATGGGATAAATATAGCATAATTAGCAAAACGGATCACAAATCCTTGCTATGTTCTCACATAACCAAAAAAAAGAAAAAAGAAAAAAGAGAAAGTTAATTAAAAAAAAGTTAAAAAACAAGAAGTTTATGTTGTGCAAATATAACAATTTGTTATGCAAATATAACTTTATGATGTGCACATATAACAATCTGTTATGCAAATTGAAACTGCTGACACCAGATGTCAGCAAGATTGTTATCCCCACTTAATTTTAAGGAAATAATGTGAAAAATCATATTCATCCAGCAATAAGTCTATTAAAGAGTTTATGCAAGTCTAAATCTCAAAAAGATGACTCATCAATTAGGAATATTATGAAAAATAACAAGAAAATTTAAAGAAAGCGCACTTTAATGCAGCGTCTCCGCCATTCTTGCATAATTCTCCAACAACGATTAAAGTACTAAATGAATTTTATACAAATGTCAAATGAAGTTAATTACACATTCGAATTCCGCATGTTATATTTGCATAAGAGACCATGTCAGCACAAGTAGAAATAAAAAAGAACCTATACAGTCTAACAAAAAAAAAGAACCTATACATCAACTTGAATTGCACAAAAAGAGATCATGTCAGCACACGTATCTTTTATTTCTATTTATCTAACTTGAAATCAGCATAGTTACACAAATTATGCAATATATCAGTAGCTTCTAGCATGAACAATAACATGTAAACAATAAATGCCAAATCAATATAAAACATAGCATACCTAGCAAGGGAATTCATACTTCATAGGGAGAATGGGATAAATATAGCAAAACTTGCAAAACAGATCACAAATCCTTGTTATGTTATCACAGAACCAAAAAAAGAAAAAGGAAAAAAGAGGAACTTAATTAAAAAAAATGAAAAACAAGAAATTTATGTTGTGGAAATATAACAATTTGTTATGCAAAAATAATTTTATGATGTGCACATATAACAATCTGTTCTGCAAATTGAAACTGCTGACACCGGATGTCAGCGAGATTGTTATTCCCTCTTAATTTTAAGTAAATAATGTGAAAAATCATAAAAGATACTGTAAAAGATAAAACTTTTGCCCATCATTAGCTAGATGTCAACATTTAATGAATTTCTAAAGTTTCCAGAAGATGTCACCATTTAATAAAAGATAAAGTTTACAAATAAGATCATTCTCAAAATTGATATCATATTACATGAGATGAAAAGCTCAAACTTCTACAATCCTCTAATAAAAGAAATGGTAAAAGATAAAGCTTTTACCCATCAACGGTTAAATGTCAACATTTAAGCTAAATGTCAACATTTAAGCTCAATGTCAATATTTAAGCTAAATGTCAACATTTAATGAATTTCTAAAGTTTCCAGAAGATGTTAGCATTTAATAAAAGATAAAGTTTACAAATAAGATCATTCTCAAAATTGATATCATATTACATGAGATGAGAATCTCAAACTTCTACAATCATCTAATAAAAGATATGATAAAAGATAAAAATTTTGCCCATCAACGGCTAAATGTCAACCTTTAAGTTAAATGTCAACCTTTAAGCTAAATGTCAACATTTAAGCTAAATGTCAATATTTAATGAATTTCTAAAGTTTGCAGAAGATGTCAGCATTTAATAAAAGATAAAGTTTACAAATAAGATCATTCTCAAAATTGATATCATATTACATGAGATGAGAAGCTCAAACTTCTACAATCCTCTAATAAAAGAAATGGTAAAAGATAAAGCTTTTTCCCATCAACAGCTAAATGTCAACATTTAAGCTAAATATCATCATTTAAGCTAAATGTCAACATTTAAGCTAAATGTCAACATTTAAGCTAAATGTCAACATTTAAGCTAAATGTCAACATTTAAGCTAAATGTCAATATTTAAGCTAAATGTCAACATTTAAGCTAAATGTCAACATTTAATGAATTTCTAAAGTTTCCAGAAGAGGTCAGCATTGAAGATGTCAGCATTTACAAGCTTCACAACTACAACAACTACTGCTAGATGTTTGCAACAATGAATAAGAAACAAAACATCCATTCAAGTGTATATGTGCAAAAGAATGCAAGTTCTAGCAGTAACAACAATGACTTCTTTTACATCTTTTCAATTAAAAACCAAATTCAAATCTAAATATGCAGACTTCAGATTCAAGCAAAGGCCTATATTCAGATCCCTAAATTCAGATTCGAGCAAAGTGCAAGTCCATCGACTTCAGATTCGAACAAAAAAAATCAGATCTCTAAATTCATATTGGAACAAATTGAGAATCCGGCACCGGATGCTTGATATCACTTCTACCGATACAACATACTAGGCAAGCATCACTAGTTTCAAATTAAGATTGCTGACATGGTTTTTAATAATTTAAAAACTCATGTCAGCACAAAACCTATTCATCTAGATGTCAACATTATTTTTCCCTCTTAAATATTAGTAAGCAAAATAATTAATCTGAAAACAAAACATGCAACAAACATCATTTACTGATCTAGACGTTTATCCCTCTCTTTATTAGTGCCGACACCAATGATTCAACGAAATTAGGAACAAGACATGGGAGGTTGCTGACATAAATGCAGCCACAAGACAAAATTAAGAACAAGAGGTTTAAGGTGACTTTAGGAGATCATAGAGATTTGTAGACAGTTTGACAGATTGGAGAACAACTACAATTACAGACTAGGTTTGCAAGTAATCTTATCATCAAATGCAAGGAGCAATTACAGACTAGGTTTACAAGTAATCTTATCATCAAATGCAAGGAGCATCAAATGCAATACAGACTAGGTTTGCAATTATAGGAGAAGCATCTATACAGAATTCGGAAGCACTCAAGTAATCTTATCATCTATATAGACTAGATTTGCAAGTCCGTCAGAAGAAGGATCAACAAAGCAGTAGAAGAGAAATTGAAATCGGAGAACATCAATTGCAAGGATAAAGAATGCAACTGCACAATTGAGTCGCAATTGAAAAAGCCCTGAACCTGAAAGGGCCAGACATGGCGATGGTTGAGGGATCGAAAAATCTTATGGATACGCCAAAATTATGCAATAGTGAAGACAACGGAGGTGAAGCCAGCATCTTCTTGTTTTAATCCATCCAATCTGCCGCCGCCGATGACCTCTCCGCCTTCTTTTGCGACTTCACCGCCGGCTTCGCCCATCAGAAACCATCGCGGAGGTCCTCATAGACGAATAGAAGAAGAGAAAAGATCTGATTAAAGAGGCAAATCAAACGCTGAGGGAGGCGGTGACAATTTCAGTGCAGGCAGTGTGTTGGAGGTGGTGGTGAGGGAGGTGGTGATGGAGGTGAGTGACGCTGGAGGTGGTTTGAGATATGATATCACGAACACAGGGGAGGGACGCTGGAGGTGAGGGACGGTTTTGTTTTGTTTAGGGTTAGTTTATTTTTTATTTATCTTCTTATTTTTATTAGGTTAATAAGAATGGATACTTCACCAATTTTTACAAAAACTACGACACTCCTCCAATTACATCGAAAATTTGTGCCTTCGGCACAAATTTTCTCATCAACTAATACTCAATTGGCCAATTTCAGGCTCCACTAATTTTCTTGTTCCTCTCTTCCGTCGCTCCCCTTTTGGCATCTCCACTGCGTCACGACGCTTCGCACGGTGAAAAACAACCACCCTCCACTGTCGACATCCCCCGCTATGCCATTGCCTATCCGGCGTTACCCTTCCTCTTCTCCTCTACAAGTCGACCGTGGCGGTTCACCACTCATTGATCCCCAACAAGGGATTTGAGTTAGTTTCTTTTCCGTTTCTTTATCTTCTAGTGTCGCTTTTATTTCTCTTTGGGGGAGGTTGGAAAGCCTCATCATCTTTATAATCACAGTCAGACCAATGTGCTAATGGTGGCAATATAATGCTCCTGGATGTGAAGTGAATCCGTGGCGGGCATTGTTGATACTGGGTATGAAGCATTCGATTGTACCATCAACACTTTTACACCATGTTTAATAAATTTCTTTGATGTTTTAGTTTGAATTCATAACTAAATGAAATGTTCGTAAGTTTCTTCCTATCATATTTGTGTTTTGAGTGGTAGAATTTGAATTGGTTTTGAAGAAGAGAACAACTATGTTCCAATGACAAGGCTAGATCTAAAACTGGGACTTTTTTATTCATTTTGGCATGGACGAAGATTGAGAAGTATATCGGAAAAATTTTAAATTCTAATTTAATTTTAGTGATTGAGTTTAGACGTAGGATTGCGGTTTGAGGATTTTTCGTGTTCTTTAAGTCGCATGGTCGTGTTCATGGCTTGATGAGGCCTCGGGTTGCCTTTGCAATTATTTTCTTAAGTAAAAAAAAATCTTTGTGCAAATAATTGAATAATATCTTGTCAATAGACATTCCTCATCTTGCCGATAGACTATATGCACTTATCAAAAAAGGTCGTCAATTCTATTCAATTTGCTTATTAATGAATACAATGAGTGTTTAAATAGAAAAGCAAACCCTAGAGTAGAAGGGAGCCAATCAACCCTAACTTGATAAGACTGATATGAATCCATACAGTCCGGATTATCTGGTCTACTTCGATGGTCTCTCCGGTGTATCACAAAATTAATTATTTTTGTATAAATAAATATTTAAAAAAATTAACATATATTTTTAGATTCTATATCCTTATATTGATTGATATGTATATAAAATTTTATAATGAAAATTCATGTTTTTAAAAATAATAAAAATTATTTTCTAAAATAATCGATATTTTAATTATCTATATTTTTGAAAAATGATTTTTCATAATAAAATTTTATAAAGATATCAATATAAAGATATATGATAGGGTCAAAGGCAAATAGGCTATGAGATGTAATGGGCTATGAGGAGTATATGTACTGGTTGATTATACAGGAACTGATCAGAAATCATAAACTGAATTTCTCTTCTCCCCTTACCTCTCTCCCCCCTCCCTCCCTAACCAATTTCTCTTTCTTACCGGTTTGTTATCTCGGATCTAACAAATTGCTATAAGGGCCCGTGATCAATAGCAATGCTGGACGGTACACGGTATAAGATGTCGGAGAAGGTAAAAGTCCAGCTCCAACAACTACAACAATTCACACCTTCAACACACAATGCATTGGATGAAACGTGCAAGAAGAGCAACAAAAGATGATTGCCGAACTAAAGGTGAGTCAGTTAAGAATGAGACATATGCAAGCCACCACCAACAAGTGTATAGAAAGTTTGATCGAACTGATCAAGAATCAGATGCCGATAGGATCACAACCACCGATCATGATTGATCTAAAGGCAGGCATTCTAGTGGAGAACTTGGTGGACAATTCTCCAGCAAAAACCGCAAAGGATGATCAGATTGAAGCAGTGAGCAGAGACGGACTACAAGATTTTGGCCAGCATAGGTTACAAGCAACAAGATTTGAGACTCTGAATTTTGGAACACACTGATTTCCTAAAGTTGAATTTCCAACATTTGAAGGGATCTGGAAAGGACTTGCGGATAGTACCCAAAGGTCCCCGGTTCGAACCCCGGATGACCGCTCTTTATTTACTAAATTCAAGGGAAGAGGCCAAGAAGTTGGGTGAGCAAATGCGAAAAGTGTTTCGCAGTCTTCAATGGCTAAGAAAATCAAAGAGTGGAATTGGTTGTGATGTACATGTATGATTGGGCAGACACCTGGATTCAAGGGTTTTTGATGTAGAAAAAAGGGGTTCAGTGGAAGGAAATGAGCGAGGCAGTATGTATCCACTTTGGAGAGGAGCAAGGGGTCGAAATTGTGTTCACAAAACTAGTAATCCTCATCATGGTATCCTTGGAAGTACAAGGAGGTTGCATCCATCTTTGATTCATTTTTAGATCCAATATCATTTCAGAAATATAATATTAAATCTAAGTTAAAAGAAATATAAATCCATTAAATCCCAACAAATCTCTATCAAATTCACACAAACAAATTATATTTCCAAAATATTCTAAGTTAAATCAATTGCAAATTCCGAATTTCATACTAATTAAATCCATCACAAGTTCCACATCCTTATCAAATTACAACTTCATTCCAATAATTGCAAATTCATGCCATTTCACATAAATCTTGGACAAATTCCAAATCAATACAAATCTAACCAAGATTTCACAATTCCCTCTATTTAACATTATATGTATAAAACAAGAATAAAATGTATTACTAATGTTGCTACAAACTCAAGCCAAATCGGTCTTCTTCAATCACCACAAAACTTGTGTAGAACTACCATACACACCCCAACAGTGTTTTGAGGTTATTGTTGTAATCTTAAAATATTAATATTAATGTGGTAAGAAACATTATTTAATCCCGGGAATAAAAAATGGATCCAGGCGACGAACCTATAAGTCATACCCTCGCCCTAATTAGCATCATAAATGTGCACAGATTAACTTTATTTTCAAGCCACTGATAAAAAAAAATTCTCCGCTGCCTGAATAATCCCCATGGATTTAGTTAACCATTTGAAGCAACTCACTTTGCCTTTGTCTATTAAAATGTCACTTAAAATCTACTGAAGCGACAAACAAAGTGTCTTTTCGCCGAAATTCTTGCATTTGGGACAACCGATTTTGGCTTTTATTTAGGCGATGTAGTTTGGTCACTGTTATGCAATCCGTTGACTGAGTATATTTTAGACGATGAACTTTTTATATACTCGTCACTTGATAGCTTCCTTTGGATGGGTTGTACTCAGTTATAGCACAAGCAAAGACCTGATCCATATTTATCGCTAGGATATTATCTAAGCGACAAATTATTAAATGTCCATCGCTAGGATGTAAAATTGGCGCAGTGCTAAAGATGTTTCAGATTATAATGTGGAGTTATGTTCAAATAATTTACAATAACAATCGATTAAACAAATCAAGAGATGCAATCATATTATATATCTATAAGGTAGGGCTTTAATATAATGGAACAGATAATAAGGTGTAACAGTGAAATAAATTAATATTGTGTCATATTCATATGAATATTATTTTATATGAATATGAATGTTATATTGTATGAATATGATGTAAATATGGGTATATGAATATGATATTATTTATATTCACATAATATAAAATGGATAGCATCAACCATATTCATATAAGCA
Source organism: Persicaria maculosa (assembly GCA_963922045.1). Taxonomy (NCBI): domain Eukaryota; kingdom Viridiplantae; phylum Streptophyta; class Magnoliopsida; order Caryophyllales; family Polygonaceae; genus Persicaria; species Persicaria maculosa. The sequence goes on from OY998252.1 coordinate 53,744,594, forward strand.
CACCATAATATTTACATATTCATGTCTAAACAACACTATATTCATATTAATACACAACATTTATTCGTTTCACTCTTACACGATTCACTAGAACACACACACACACACTCTCTCTCTCTCCCCCCCTATATATATATAGGGAGAGATAGAGGGAGAGTTCTAGTGAATCGTGCAAGAGTGAAACGAATAAATATTGTGTTATATTAATATGAATATAGTGTTGTTTAGACATGAATATGTAAATCTTATGGTGTGCTTATATGAATATGGTTGGTGTTATCCATTTTATATTATTTGAATATAAATAATATCGTATTCATACACACACACGCACGTACACACTATATATGCAAGAGTTCTAGTAAATCATCTGAGTTCAAAATTAATTTCCAACTCAGACCGAGTATTTGATGAATTGTCTGAGTTCGAAATTAATGGATATTAAAGAGAGAAAATTGTGAATGTGAATAGGAAAATCGAGGAAGCGGTAACCTTGAGAAGGAAGGAGCACGTACTGAGAGTTTCTAGTTAGGAACTCCTTACCAACCTTTGATATATCAACGTATAAACGAACTCAACATAGAATCCTTAAAAATGGACTCTTACTAACAAACAACATCATACAAATTCAAGAACCTAGCAACTTCTTCCGTCTAGCATACCCCATAATAAGCATGTAAATGAGTATACATACAATTGTAGTACCTCCAACAAAGTACTCAAATAGCCCAGATATTTGATAAAATGAACAAGGAAAATTCATCCCAAACATCGCACAAACCATGGTCTCCACAGATATAGAAAACGACACGATTACAAAAGTCAGCTTCAACTGGATTAGTTCATTGCGTTTGTGGTCGAGTTGAATGTTGACGTAATCCTCTGTATCATCTATGTACTCCCTCACCTGTAATTTGGTGTTCTTAGTTGCAAAATGGAAGACAACGAAGCAAAATATTTGAACTCTAGTAAGAAGAAAAGATTAAATGCTATGTTTTAGTAACTTGTAGTTTGATGAGTTGTATTTGTTTGAGTATATTTCTTATAAGCTTATATTATATGATGTAAATATGTAATATATGTGTGTATGTTTACAACGACTAATATTTGGTAAAGTTGGGCTTGATCTTCTTAGCTTGGGTGTTAGTCCAAAGAGAGTTACCAACTAGTTGGGCCACCCACATTCACTGAGCTTATACTGAAGCCCGATCTCACTGTGTGTTGACTAAGCTTCAGAGCTTTGATAAACCCTAGTTGAAATAATGCGTTATAACTTAGGGTTTCCTCCGAGCTTGTCTATATAAAGCCTCCTCCTCAAGCCACTTGTGCGTGTTGTTGTCACCCGTCTTTGGTAAGTCTCTAAGAGAGAGAGAGAGAGAGTTTAGTGCTAGGAAAACCCTAGCGTTGTCATATGGGCCTCTAGATTATTAATCCTGTTGGTCCTCTTCAATGATTCTTTGGTTGGATTTGTTGATCTTCAAATTTTTTTATTTCGACAACAAAGATCTTCTTTGTCCCTTATCTTTTACAGCTCTTTGCTTCTTGCATGTTTACTTGTTTATTTTCTTAGTATTGTACTATTGTATGCCTTATACTTTATGAGTGGATTTAGGGTCTGATACTTGAGTCCTTGGGGGCGTAGGTCTTGGACCAAACCTCGTAGACAAACTTCCAAGTTCTTTTTTTTTTTCGTTTTCATTTTAAACATCCGTTTAGCTCAAAGATATGTCAATCTATACACTTGCAATATCAGATCCATGGATGAAGTTCAAATCACTTACCAATAATATTTTGTTGCGAGTCATATCGAGATTTGTGAAATAAGCTTCTAGTAACATTTCAAGATCCTCAACATCATCTATGATGTAGTTGTTAGAAAGCATGCTACCAGTTGCACTCCTTGGAGTACTTAGTCGAGAAACAAGAGCAAGAGCATTTGAAGGTGCTGCAGCCAATGGAGCCTCGAATCGCTGATTTTGGATCAACTTCCTGGTAAGATAAAGTGCTGCCAAGTGAGCACTGTCATCCAAAAGATTCTCAATTTCATTTCTTACCTGACAAGATGCGGATTGTCAATCCTAGCATTAAGCATAAACAAACAATAATGTATGACATGACACACATGGGCATGGGAAAAATCATAAATTAATACATGGAAAAAATGAAAGCTAAGGATTAGATTATTAGAATCAGTAAGAACACAGACAAAAGATATATAATTAAGGAATCCATGTACAAGTTGATGATTGTACGTTTTGCTGGATATCTAAAAAAACTGACACATTAAAGACATGATTTGGTATTTTGATGAAGACAGAGGAATCTACTAAAGCTAGTTAGTTATTCAAAAGAAAAAGATGGCGGTTTTAGTTGAGTTGTACCTTCTGCACCTGTGCAAGTAGATGAGTTAGGTTACTTTTCAAAGTTCTCACACGCTCCAAATTCTTCGTACTAACATTTCTAGCCAATTCATCGATTGCAGGATAGGCATCCTGCTCGAGTGTTGTCATGGTACACCCCAAAGTTGAACAAACAACTTCCAGTGCAACCTCCAACACTTGAAACTCAAAAGGGAGCTCTTGATTATCCTCAGCAACTGTATGTCCTACTGAGTGATTCACCCTCACGGGAATTTGTCGCCTAAGCTGATCAACAAAGGGGAGAACTTCTATGTGTAGAGGATCAAGCAAAAACAACTCTTCAGCGATAACAATGGCCTTTATAAAATCCAGATTAACAACCATGGCTTTATCCCTAGCTGAAATCATGCAACTTTATCATTAATTCTTCTTGATTTTTGAAATGCAAACACCAATAATCATAATTAAAAACCTCCAATTTCCAACAAATATAAATAATTAATAGATGGATTTGAGGCGGTGTCTTATCATGCATGAGTTTCACACAATCAAATCCTATAACAAGACATTTCATACAAACTAATGCAACAATTATTTTCTTGTAAGATAATTAAATCATCCTTCCAATAACAGATGGATATGTTGTTTGAGATGCATGAGACGAGCCTTGTTTTGATACAATTAATATAGAAAAACAAGGTATGCCAAATCTAGGAGTAATTCGATAAACAAATATTCAAACTGCAAACAACGATGCGATTGCGCACAAAGTCCAAAGATCTCACAGTTTTCACAGAAATTCAACCTGAATTTTGAGTTTCAATCAACTCAAAGAAAGTCAGAATTCAAAAATCTAAAATTAAAATAGAGAGAGAGATATATAGAGAGAGATACCAAGGATATTGCAGGAATGAGAAAAAAAAGGGCCGAGGATCCTCAGATCCCTAGCAGGTACGGCAGCGCGGTTGATGATTGTAGTCTTATGATTCTTATCCCACTCGGCCACCTCGCACATACCATTCCGATCAAGCTTCATCCACATCCTCGCACCTCTAGTCTTCGTTGTAGCCTTAATCGGTCCAGCGGCGATTTGAGAAACAAACTCAATCTCGGAGGAAGAATCAGCGAAAAACACCACCGGACAAACTGCAACGGCTTTTTTGGTACCACGGAGGCGGCTAATCACCCGACGGAAGGAAAATTTCTTCTTTTTACCGGTCTTCATCACTCAATTACTTGTCTTCGTGTTGTGGATTTCGTGGTCGTCGTCGATTGATCCCTCCATCTATGGGACTCCTTATTTGAAGTTTGATGAAAGATATCACAGAGTGACACATGGATTCTCATTTTCATTTCTTTTTTCTAAATTTTGTGTTATTGGCTTACCGTACACTTCTAAAAGTAGTAGGGATTTTCACTTGAAAATTGGAGGACTTTTGGAGATTCTTGTACAATCGGGTTATAACACAATGTTACATCCCATGACATGAATCTTTTCTTAGTAAATATATTACATATTTTTGTTAAAGTATGTAATATATTATTAAGGCATCTAAAAAGGTTTTTTATTTGAAACTTGATCTTGAAATGACCAAGGTACGTAATGTGAGCAGTCAAGACAAAGTAAGCTGTTAGCCAAGACAAACTGATCAAGTAGCTGGCTCCTTTAGCCATTAAAAGTGAGTAAAAAAAATGGTTGTGAAGGCTAAGAACCCCGACAGGGGCAAGGATCACTTCATTGGTTTCAACTCCTTCACTTGTTATGGTGCATTCGAATGGTCTTTTCAGTTACTCCTTACAAGACCATGTCGAGTACTTAAAAACTATGTTCAAGGTGCTCCAAGATAGCCAACTTTTTGTTAAAAAGGGGAAGTGCACATTCGCTCAAGAACAAGTGCACTTCCTCACGCATATCATTGGCCATGGGTATCTACGCATGGACCTTTCTAAGCTTCGAGCCATCGAAGAGTCAGAGCTGCCTATTAATGTACCGGAGTTGAGGTCTTTTTTAGGCTTGGTTAACTATTACTGATGGTTCACCAAGGGCTACTTGGAAAGGCAAGCTCATTTGATAGGCTTGTTTAAGAGGCAAATACATGAATGTGGTCAAACAAATGCCAATGTGCATTGGATGCATTGTAAATTGCGGTTATGAAGGAGCAAACCTTGGCGTTGCTTATTTTCACTAATGAATTTGAAATCCATATCGATGCCATGGACTTTAATATTGGTTGTGTTTAGATGCAGGATAGGAAACCAATTGCCTTTGAAAGTTGAACATTGAACGATGTAGAGAGCCATATGGCACAAAAGGAGATGATTGTTGTGGTCCATTGCCTTAGAGACTTGAGGCATTACTTGCTTGGTTCTAAGTTTGTGATCTTCACCGACAATGTTGCTACTAGTTATTTTTAAGAGCAGAAGAAGTTGAGCCTAAAATAAGCTTGACGGAACGAGTTCCACTTCACTTTGTTAAACAAGCCCAGATGTGCCAATGTGGCAGCTGATGCTCTCATCCATAAGACCGAGCCTAAGACCATCGCTTTTGCGAAGAAGGATGTTCTTAAGAGCATCCTTGTCGGTCTTGCATTGATCAAGACCCAATTGCAACCTCTATGTGATTGAAGTACTAAGTAGATACTACCCTCTTACACCTTCCTCCGAAGATTTGGATGTTTGTGCTACCCTAGGCTATTTCCCTATACCACCCATAAAATTGATCTTAAATCTCATCATTGTGTATTCATTTGATATTCTCTCATATATTACTCGTATTATTGCCTTAACTCGAAGACGATTTGCATACACTCTTCTCCCCATGTTCATTTTTTGGAAGATCAATACCCTTACCACCTCCTATCTACCTCCCATACCCGTACATCGCTCACCCTTAGGCCCTAGCTAGCACATGGTGATCCATGCACCTCCTTGTCCTTGTCTTACCAGTCTCTAATATTGCTCCCGTTGCTCCACAAAATGATTCACCACCTAGTATATCCCTGCCCATCACTACACCCTTTGACCCACCCACACCTTTGGTACTTGATGTTCCTTCCCTAGCTAATTCTCCTACACATCAAAATGACCCCGACCCTTAACACCATTATCATCCCTTCTCACAATATTATCTACAAGCCAATTCAGAAGCTTAATCTCCAAGCTACACCCTCCTCAACAGAGCCTCAAAACTCTACCCAAGCTTTCATGGATCCAAAGTGGTCTCAAATCATGAATGCCCTCGTTCAAAATTAAACGTGGACATTTCTTCTGGCCTCTCATGCTCCTAATATTATAGGTTGTAAATGGGTATTTTGTACCAAATTCAAGCTTGATGATTTAGTATAGAGATATAAAGCTCGTCTTGTTGCCAAGGGCTTTCATCAACACCTTGGACTTGACCATACCAACACCTTCAATCTTGTTGTTAAGCTTGCACTGGTTCGCTTGATTCTTAGCTTGGATGTCACACCAACACTTGTCCAATTTGTCCGCTCAACATAATGATGGTTTTTTGTAAGGTAATATTTTAGAAAAGTCTTTATGCATGTCTCAACCTCCAAGATTTGTGGATGAATCACATCGGACTCCTATCTATAAACGTCATAAGGCTATCTATGGGCTTAAGAGAGCCCTCAAGCTTGGTACTATGAATTGCATAAATATCTCCTCCATGTAAGGATCTTGAATATTTTGATATTATTTTATTTAATATGGATTAAATATGGATTTGATTCAAAGATTTCGGATATTTTAAAAATCCCCGTCGTCGATTAATATTCCTAATTAAAATTCTTTAAAGCGAATTCCGGCTTGATTTTGAACTTTTGAAGATTTATTCCGTCTTTTCACTTCGGGACTAGAAAATATCTTCGGATTTCGATATCTTTTTGATTTTTAAGCTTTAATTCGATTTAGTCGGGATAAGATCGAGAGAGCGGGTTTCGAGATTTAATTTTCGGGGTTTTGAATTTCGTGTCTTCTCCCATGTCTATCCGAAATGCTCAGTCTTGAATTTGTAAATAAAGAGCGGCCATCCGGGGTTCTCGAAATGCTCAGCCAATTTGTCCCTCTTTGAGCTGATTTTTTTTTGAATTCAATGGAACCTCATAGCTCCTTCCTCCTTACATTTTCAAGAAAAACACCCACAATCCACTTTCTCCCTCCCTTTCCCTTGTACCACCTTAAAATGGAAAAGGAGACAAGCTCCATGCTACTTTTTGGCTCCATCCAAAAATCAGATCCTCCAAACCCCCATTCTCACCTTATGTAACGACCCGGGATGAGAAACCCCGAGTTACATTTTAAAGGATAGAATCCTTCGTTCGGATCATGCGCACCGGGTACATGTTGAACTTTTAAAACCAAACATTAGTAGCGGAAAGTGGGATTTTGAACCCAAATTATCGGGAGGTCCTTTGGAGACCCGGGGTTACACCCTTGTACCTGTCCTATGGCCTAAGTCACCAAAATAATTTTAGCATACAAACGAAGCATCTTAGTCTAAAACCAAATACATCGAGTGTGCCACGGCAGAGCCGGGTCAAAACATAAGTCTAGATATCGAAATCCCAAAAATAATCACAGTTAATGTGGTGAAGTTAGAGTCTCAGAGCGCTCTGTCACACGCAATGCAAAAAGTTCAGCGCCAATCATAAAGCATATCAGCATCATACACCTATATCACATACCTAAAAATATAAGTGGGCATGGGATCAAATTGAGGCTCGCACTTGAATGGTCCCTACATATAAGCACACATATACGCTATATCTAATATCATGCTTCTAGTGCAGGACATAAATTAAACACACAAGAATGCTCGCAATTTATATATATGCGAAAGACATTAAATAGGGCCCTAACACAGAATGTCAAGTGGCATCTTCCTCTCCTACCACCACCCCCCTTTCTGATAGGGCGGAGAATGGCCAGCTCGTGAATGCATTCCATTTTTCCATATTCATCATTCGCTCATCATGTTCATAATCATAATATTGATAATCATATTCATGCTCATAATCATCATAAAGGTGTTACTCATGACTCAGGACAAAACCCGATGGGATTGGGCTGTCCTATGACCCTAGAAAAGACTCTAGTTACTTCATAGATAATGACCATTCTGTTTACATACGCACACAGAATAGGGATGCTCATTCATGAGTGCAAGTCTTAGGCTTCATACTAGATGGCATGCTTTTATGATTATACAACACCTAGTATATCATGCACATATAGGCAGGGAAGTGTTCTGTTCAATCTGAGTAAGCTTCGAAGAAACTTACCTAGCTAAGCAGAGCAGCAAAATAGTAGACCTGACACACAACAAGTCACAATAAGGGAGTATCACCTAGATACATATCGAGAATATAATGAGTCTACTTCTATAGCTACTCTAACACATCTATAACACACATACAATCAGATAGATAAACCACTCGCATCATTCACGCTTTCAATTCATCATGATCAACCATCATCTTAACATCAATTGTCAATTCACCAGATAATCATTACTTCCATAACATACTCAGCCATCTCGTCATCATGTATAACATTTCGCAAGATACTACTCATGCTATCACCCATCATTACGATATCATGCTATTAGTCACCCTTACATGCTATTAGTCATACATACATGCTATGAGTCACACATTCATATCATCATACCAAGTCAGTCATTAAACAAGTCAATCCCCAAGTTAGTTCAAATCTGTTTCAAATCCGAGTCAAATAGTTAGGACTTACGACCTTTGAAAATGCTTGTTAAGTTCATTTTCCAAAATCCGAGTTCAAGTCATCAAGCTAGTCATTCCAAATCCTCAAAATCATCAAATCTGGTTTTCGAAAGCGTTAATCAAAACCCCAAGGAATCATCAAGCAATCTTCGGCTAAGGGGAGTTTCTCCACGGCGAAACATGGTTTCGCTACCACGAAACACACTCAGCGAGCACCCCGCAAGCTTGGGGGGGGGGGGGGGGGGGGGAGGGGTGTCGTGACCACGAGAGTGGGAACTCGCCCCAGCGAGATGGGACCCACCCCCGCGGGAGGGCTCTTTCCATGGCGAAGCCGAGGAGCCCCAAGGCTTCCCCTGGGCTCACACTAGCCATGGTGATAGGGGTCACTCGCCGCGGCAAGAAGAAACCCCATTGGTCAGATCTTACTCGCGACCGCGACCTCTAACTCACGACGATGAGTCTAGGCTTCGATCTTTTGGATCGAGCTCATTTTGGCCTTTCTTGTGGTTGTTAGCTCTTCCCACTTTTTCTGACTCTTACCCCGATCTACATAAGCATGTTATACTACCATTTATACGTGAAAAATGAGAGATAGAAGGATCGCTCACACAAACATCTTCTTCTTCATCGGAATGGCTCGGGAGGTGATTTTCGGTTCGGCCACAGTTGGATCTTCATGCTAGGGAGACTGGGAACATAGTCAGGAGGTTAAAGGAGGGAGATTTGAAGATTTGGAGGTGAAAGGAAGAGAAACCGAGACCTCACCTCTTTAGAACCGAAAATGGATGGTGGTGGCGTCGGGGGCTGTGTGGCAGAACTCCGGGGCTACTGGGTGGTGTGGCTCTACCTCCTTGGCTCGGGGGAGGTATGGTGCAGCTGCTGGCGGCTCCTTGGTGCAAGAGGAGAAGAGATTGAGGGGTGGGTGGTGTTGTGGGGCCCTTGACAAAAGAGAGAAAGGAGGAGGAAGGAGTGACGGTGGTGGTGGGTGTGGTGGCGGTATGGACTTGGCTGGTGGCGGTGGCAAGAGGAGGGAGTGAAGCCCTTGGGCTACTCAAGAAAGGAAGATAAAGGGAGGGAGATGTGTTTAGGGTTTGGTGCTTTCTCAAAGTTTGGTTAAGGTGTGTCCTAGGGTTTGTGTTTTGGGATGTGAGGAGAAAGTAAGTCAAAGGATGATCTCTTAAAGAGATAGGGGCTGATTTGAGGGATGTGGATGGATAAGAATCAAGCTTGTCTTCTTCCCAAAGTAGGGGGTGCAAAAGAGAAGGGGAAGAAAAGGCGAATGTGGGTTTTCTTTCAAAATGGGTATAATGATATCTTTTGGTTTGAATTCAAAAGTCACATCTCTCAATCTTGGGTAAGGGTTTTTCGGCTAGGCATGGGAGAGTGAGGGTGATAATGCATATTTCATATAAGCATTATAGGTATTTCATATTGCATTTAGATAGGAGTTTTGCATATGTTTTAGTCTAGTTTCATATCTTGCTTGTGAAGTATTGGAGTTCGGAATTTACGCCTTTTTAGTGTTTATTCTGCAGAGTTACATTCCAACCTTGGATGGGATCTTGGAAGAGCTTAAGAGACATATTTGGAGCACATGGAGGCTGATGAAGAGGCTAGAGAGGAGCAAGGAGCACAACATTGAAGAAAAGAAGGAAAACCCGTCACTGCGAAGGGCGGCGCCCACCGTGGTGCCGTATTCAGCGATTGAGATATGGATCTGAAGATTCTATTTCCTATTATTATATTATTATATTTCTAGGGTTTGCGCAACTCTTTATTAGGTTATTTTCCATTGTTTTCAGTAGTAGAACAATTGAGGAGAGTATTGTGAGACAATGAACACAATTAAAGAGAGAGGTTTTTGGCCTATGAGTTGCTAAACTCATAGTTTCGCATGTGATTCGAAGACATGGTTGTTTAGATTGTGAGGATTTGATTCTACTTAGTTATTCATGATTATATTTATCATCTTGTGCCTATTGATTATATTTGTGTTCCTTTCTATGATTGATCACCATGTTAGGAATTGCATCTTAGCTCTGAATTCGTTGTTGTGTTCTTGATAGCAAACGAAGGTATTAAAGTAGTGATATTTCTTTGTCTTTGTAGTTGATGATTTCGAATGATCTATATTGATAGATGTCGATTAGGGTTGATTATGGTTTGCGCCTATTTGTCTCTAATTGCATTGAATTGATTTGCCAATTGGTCTAATTACTTGAGTCGTTAATGCTATTATTTAGTGATATTGAATAAGGTGATTGTATCCCTGCAGATCCTTCCACTTTAGTCAAGTAGACATATGTTTATGAATAATTAATGAATCAATCCTAGGACCATGAACCTCAACCATTGTCAGAGAATTGGAGGTGAAATATCTTCTCTATTTTATTATCAATTACTTAAAGTTAGTTACTTTGCTTTCATATCAATTTGTCAGAAGTCATTGCTTTTCTCGTGAGAGTCTTTGTTAGGGATATTGATAGTGAATCGCTTCTCTCTGTGGGTTCGACTCCGAACTTCATCGCTATACTAGTAGTTGTTTGGTTTATCAATTCATTGATTTGCTAATCTATTGGTTTTGAGCTTTAAGTTAGGATTTTATTACTATTTGGCAAAGGGCGAAAGTGCCAACGACGTTCGTCCCGCACCAAATTCTTGGCGCCATTTTCGGGGAGAAGAAAGGAGTTTGGTTTTCTTTATTCCTATTATTGATTCTCTTTTATTTTTGTTTTGGTTTTTCTTTAAGTCTTTTGTGTCCTTGTCTGGTTCAAACTAGATCTTCTAATTCATTGCCTTTGCCTTTTGATTCTGAGATTGAAGGATCTCTTAGGTTGAAAAGGAGACTCGAGTTTGACACACATAAGGAGATGAGAGACGAAGTTGTTAATCCGCCAAGAAGGATCCTAAGAAACCTAAAGGAACCTAATTTGAGTGCTCAACCACTTGCAATTAGACTTTCTGATCTCCTTGAGGGTTCAAGATTTGAGCGCAAGACGAATTGGTCTACTATTTTACCCTACTTTCATGGATTGCCTGGGTAGGAACCAAACAAATACCTTGCTACCTTTGTGAGTGTGTGTGATAGACTTAGACCCCAAGGCCTTACCGATGACCAATTGATGTTGAGAGTGTTCCCCTTTACCTTGAAAGGTTCTACAACCGATTGGCTTTATTACCTACCCCCGAAAGCATTACTACTTGGGTTGAATTGAAGAAAGCTTTCCTGCAAAAGTACTTTCCTACGACTCGCCTCAATAAACTCAAGAATGAGCTATCTAGTATTGAGCAATCACCTACGGAGAGTCTTTATGAGTATGTTGAGCGGTTATACCCGAGGATGATTTAGTGTTATATCTTTATGAGTGCTTGCTTGACACCGACGGGAGTTTCATCAATGCTACTAGTGGAGGAGATATTTTGGATAAGACACCTCAGGAAGCAATGCAGATTTTCAAAGGGTTGGCTAATGCATCGCAATAATATGGGAGACACCGAGGAGTTAGAGGAGTTCATAAGTTGGATAATTCTAGAGATGGTCGCAAGGATGATCTAGACAGGCTCACTAAGACAGTGAACAAGATGGCTATGCAAATGAATCAATCTCAGCAGCCTAGACCTTGTGGTATTCAAGAAGATGTTGCTGATTTGAGTGCTATGGATTATGGACCTCGCTGCACCTTTGGTAACAATGGTTACAATCAGGGCCACAATTCGAATTATCAAAGTGGATTCAATGGCAGAGGTCAGCAGCAACAAGTTCCATACCAAGGAAGAGGACAATTTGAGAATCGTCAAAGAAACACTCAACAAGAGGATAGAGATGATACATCGAGGTTATTGTTAGACAAGATGAGTGTTAAGGAGAAATTGTTGAGTCCAATGGCTAAGGAGATTGGACAATTGAAAGCACAAGATTCGGGGAAGTTGTCATCACAAGTGGTAGTTAATCCGAAGGAGAATATGACTGCCATGATCCTTAGAGGAGGAAAACAAGTGAATGTGCCCACTAGGAATGTTGAAGAGAGGCATAAAGAAGTGATTGATGTGGGTGAGGAAGACAACACAAATTCGGAGTCGCACACTATTGATGACGGCGCTCGTCGCCCTTCACCACGGCGCCCGCCACCCCCTCCAGTCCCAGATCCTATTTCTGAAGTTGTTCAATCCCTAAGGAAATCATCCAAGGAGTGGTCTTTTGAGGTTTAAAGACCTGCACCACCCTTTTGTCATGCCTTAAGACCTGATCGTAAGTGGGAAGATGAACAAATTCTTTATGACATCTTTGCTCATTGTGAGATAAATATTCCACTTTTTAATTTGATTAAAATTGTGCCTCGTTATGCGAAGTTTTTGAAAGAACTATGCACGATGAAACGCAAGCAAAGGAGGCGAATGAAGGAAAAGGTAAGTTTAAATGAAAATGTTTCTGCGTTGCTACAGAAAAGATTGTCTGAAAAGTGCGAAGATCTAGGTATGTTTACAATCCCATGTGCAATAGGTAATGCTAGCTTCATCAAAGCTATGTTAGACCTAGGTGCTTCAATTAATGTGATGTCATATAATTTGTACAAGTTTTTGGGTCTCAATGCATTATCTGAAATTGGTGTTACTATACAACTAGCTGATCGTTTTAGTATTAATCCTAGAGGAGTTGTTGAAGATGTTTTGGTTAAGGTAAATGATTTGATATTTCCAACTGATTTCTTTATATTGGATATGGAACAAGGTACGCATGAAACCCTAATTATCTTGGGAAGGCCATTCTTGCGAACGGCTAAGACTAAGATTGATTATTTTGAAGGTTCCTTAACCATGGAATTTGATGGTAGAAAGATTGACTTTTCTATATTTGAGCATATTGTTCCTTCTATTAATGATTTCGTGGAAGTTCTTGACTCTAATGATAGTGATCACAGGAATGAATCAAATAGTTTGTTAGATGCTTCTATTGAGAATGAACCATTGTATATTGAGTCTTCTAATAAAGAGAAAGTTGATTTAGGGACAGATGACATTGAAAGAAAAATTGAGAATTTGTTAAAGTCACATGAAATTGTGTCTAATTAAAATGATTCTATTGTTATTCCCTATGAGAAATCGATTCATAACAATGTTGAGGTTTTTGCAATTTTAGGGCAACCTCCGGGAGAAACTCATTTCAATAAGGAATTAATTGGTGCAATTGATGGATATATTGGAGATATTCCTAAGGTTCACCCTCTTGTCAAGAGATGGACAAGTGTGGGGGATCTTGATGGGATAACTTGATCAAGAATGCATCACGTCGAGCCAAAGACGTGAAACAAAGGCGCTTCTTGGGAAGGAACCCAAGGTAGATTAGGTAATATTGTTTCAATTTCGCATTTATTTTTCAATTCAATAAAGTAGGACAAATCTTTTTACTGAACATTAGAGTAGTGTGGTGTTAGAACCTTTTGGTAAGATGAATTTTGCTTGATTCAATGACGGAATGATGTTCTGGACATCACGGCGCCCGCTGCCCCATCCACGGCGCCCGCCGCCTAGCACTGTTCACAGACGTGTCTGGATTTTTGGTAACATTGGAAGAGAGTATTTCTATCCTATTTTATCTTTTTTATTTCCGGTTATTTAAGGTTAGATTTTTATTTTCCATTTTCTTAGGATTAGTTTTATTCCATCTTTTTATTTTTTAGGAGTATCTTTATTTTATCTATCTTTAGGATTAAATGTTATTTTCTATCTTAGGTTAGTTTTATCTATCTTTTATCTATTCTATCTATCTTAGGATTAGATTGTTCTATCTAGGATTAGTTTCCATTTATCTTACGAGTAGATTTTATCTTTTATCTATTTTATTTTCTTTTATTATTTTTATCTATTTCTAATTTATCTTCTTTTCTTTTTAATAGATGGAAATCCCTTCCATCTCACCATAAATTCTCATTCCCTAGTTGGATCAATCAAAGTTTTGTCGCCATGGAATCCCATAAACCCCGAGAGATCCTATTTGAATCCATTCCAAAAGCCTAAAGCCTTGTGTTTCAATTGAGTATCTTACCCATCAAATACTTTCCATCACTACCCTTCACCCATCAAATTCAATCTTTTTTCATACCATTCCCATACCTACCACAAAAAAAGGCTTTTGAAACCATGTTGGTCGTCAATGTTTCGAGTTGGAGGAGTTTGGACGTTGATTCCTCGACGTTCGTGCTCGGATTCGTGTGCTGCAGTCCACGACGCCCGCTGCCCCATTCACGGCGCCCGCCGCTACTTGCAGAGAGGTCGTTTTTGTGGTGTTCTTTCATGGTTTTCTTAAGATTGTGCATCATGTCGTTGGTTCCTGCTATGGAGATGCCTAGTTTTATGACTTGGGAGCAGGAGGAGTGCTGTCGTAAGCTTGAGAAGAGAGGTTATTGATCCGTGCTGTTCTTTCATCCCGCGACGTTGCGACATTTGAGGTTATTTGAGGATGTCTCTCGCCTTCTTGAGAAAGGAGGTTTGAGAGAATTCATGGATCTTGTTGAGTTTACCTATCCGGCGTTAGTGAGAGAGTTCTTGGCTACCTTGAATTATCATTCTGATTTGGAGATTCGTTTCCAATTGAGGAGTAGGAAGTTCGTTGTGACTAAGGATCTCATTGCACATGCTTTTGGTGTTACGAAGACGCCTGCTGACGCTTATGGGTATGAAATGGCTGCTCCATATCCTCATGACACATGGAAGAAGGCTACAGGTCGATCTTGTGAGATGGGTGGACACCACTATGACTTCATAATTACCCATCCCGCTTTGAGATTGTGCTATTTGGTGTTATGCAGTTCCTTTTTGGGGGTGGATGACACTACTGTGGTTATTATGAGGGCCTGGAGCTATGTTTACTATTTGATCCTTGAGGCATTGCATATTCCTGACTGGGTTCAGTTATCTCTGGGAGTTGTTTGGAGGTGACTAGAGCTACTCATGTGAAGCCTGATTGCATCATTGCTTTTAGAGGTTTGGTGTCGTTTATTGCTCGACGATTGGGAGTTTGTTTTGATGATTTGCGCTATTTTGATCGTGAGAAGATCTACAATATTGCCAAGCTTAATTGGTGGGGCATTACTGAGTATACCCAGCGTCCTGACGGAACGGAGTGTTTCAGATGGATTGCAAGAGAGATTTCTAAGCATCACCTTTACCTGCCTGCGTATCTACCTTATTGCTATAGGATGGCAAATTTTAATATCAGGCACAACAGATTTCCCTTATAGCCGAATGAGGATGATTATGAGGGCCAAGGCCTAAAGTATATGGTTGGGCGAGAAAGGATGAGCCAGTTGATAATGAAGAGGAGGAGATAGTAGAGAAAAGAGAAGTTTTTGAGGATGACGCTGGTCCTGTTTATGCTACTTTGGACGCTCTTGAGCGTCGATTTGCGGAGTTTGAGGCGAGCATTGCAGACAAGCTCGTTGGCATTGCTGATAAGCTTTCTCAGGCTGCCGTTTTGATTGCCCTAGGGGTATGAACCAGCGGTCTGGATCCTAGACCCCACTTTCACAGTAATTGGTTAGTTTATTCACTTCCTTCAACCCTTTATTTTATTTTTCATTGTCCCTTTTTGTGTATGTTTATTCATTGAGGACAATGCAACATGTAAGTGTGGGGGGGGGGGGGGTGAAGTAAATTAGTTAGTTAGATTAGTTCATGTTTAATTTTTTTTGTTTCATATTTCTATTTCTAGTTTATTTTATTTTATTTAATTTCAAAATTTATGTATTTCATGCATCATGTTTATGTTATTTGTTTTATAAAATTTCAAAAATGAAAAAAATAGAAAAATGTCAAAATTTCCAAAAAAAATGTCGAGTCTCATGCATTGCATATTTGTGTTATCAAAGATACCCATCTAATTTAAGTTTGTCCTATTAACTTTATACGGACATGATCTTATAAATCCCATGTACTTCCGGAATGATTTGACCTTGTCTCTAAAAATTGATTTTTATGTGAAATATGATTAGGCATAGGTAATTGAGCATGTATGATCTAAGTTTGTGAGCATGCTTGATATTCATAAAAAATTTGTCCTTGTGAGGTATTTTTGGCCTTATAAGGGATACATCTATATTCCTTTTACCTTTCTTGTGTGATTACTCTTCCTATGCATTTATCTTTGAGTATTGACATGGTTATCTATTTTCAAGACCGATTATATACATGATCATTGTTTGATAAGTTCAAATGATAGAGGCAACTTTTTAGCCACATTTTATCCATGTCTACCTTATGTTATATCTTGCTTTGAAGCCAATTTGAGCCTTTAGCCTATTTTATTTGTAGCTCCACAAAATTATATTATTCCTAGCCTATGATGAGCCTTAACCTTTTTCCGGGGAAACTGAGATATTGAGTGAGTTATGGAATCTATTTTGGAGTTGAGGAGGGAAGAAGCTAATGTGTGAGTTTTATGGTTTATGGTTTTGAGAAGATGTAATGTTATGTGCTTATTAGTTCCCTCATTTTTATGCATTTTAATCTTTATGTATTTCAGGTCAATAAAAAAAACAGCTCGAAAAAAAAGAGAAAAAAAAGAAAGAATAAGAGCCGAGTTTATTTATTTTTGCATAATGAGGAAGAATTGGAATTATGTGGGTTGAAAGTTAGATTGGTTGGGTGTTGTAGATGCATGAGTATGAGATGATGAGATGATTATGAGATTGATGATTTTTTGAGAGTTATGAGTATATTGAGATGTTTATGAGAGTAGTGATTTATGAGGAGTTTTGAGTTTATTGTCATATCTTGAGATGTTGTGTTTAAGAGAGCTTGATGTATTATTGAGTTGGTTTGTGGTATGTTGGGAGTTGTTGGAATTTTATTTTTCCGGAATTTATAGCACCACATGACCAAATACAATTCCTTGCCCTTATATTTCTTACCAAGCCCCATTACAACCTCGCCGAAGGGAATCTTCTAGGAAGGTTTCCATTGAGCGAAAATCCTCTCGATGTTCTTATTTTTGCTTTGATGTATCCGGTGGAGATTTTGTGATATAAATGTAAATACTTGATTTGATGCTTGTATATGGAATTGAGGTGAGCGTATACTTAAAGCCTAAACACATGAGAGCGAGAGATACACATCATCCTTGGTGAGGTCGGATTTTTGAGCATGCAAGCAACTTGATCCCATATATATATATATATATATATATATATATATATATATTATGACGTTTATATACATTGATTATATTTGCACTATTGATGATGTTGCTTTTGATGAGTAAAATTGTGAAAGGATCTCCTGTGGGATACATAAATGATGTTTTTGTCTTAGCCTGAGGACAAGCAAGAGTTAACTGTGAGGGGATTTGATAATGCATATTTCATATAGGCATTATAGGTATTTCTTATTGCATTTAGATAGGAGTTTTGCATATGTTTTAGTATAGTTTCTTATCTTGCTTGTGAAGTATTCGAGTTCGAAATCTACGCCTTTTTAGTGTTTATTTTGCAGAGTTACATTTCGATCTTGGATGAGATCTTGGAAGAGCTTAAGAGACATATTTGGAGCATATGGAGGCTGAGGAAGAGGCTACAGAGGAGCAAGGAAGCACAACATTGAAGAAAAAATGGAAAACCCGTCACTGCGAAGGGCGGCGCCCGTCGTGGTGCGGTATTCAACGATTGCGATTTGAATATGAAGATTATATTTCCTACTATTATATTATTATTATATTTCTAGGGTTTGCACGACTCTTTATTAGGTTATTTTCCATTGTTTTGAACAGTAGAACAATTGAGGAGAGTATTGTGAGACAATGAACACAATTAGATAGAGAGAGGTTTTTGGCCTATGAGTTGCTAAACTCATAGTTTCGCATGTGATTCGAAGACATGGTTGTTTAGATTGTGAGGATTTGATTCTATTTAGTTATTCATGATTATATTTATCATCTTGTGCCTATTGATCGATTATATTTGTGTTCCTTTCAGTGATTGATCACCATGTTAGGAATTGCATCTTAGCTATGAATTCGTTGTTGTGTTCTTGATAGCAAACGAAGGTATTGAAGTAGTGATATTTATTTGTCTTTTTAGTTGATGATTTCGATTGATCTATATTGATAGATGTCGATTAGGGTTGATTATGGTTTGCGCCTATTTGTCTCTAATTGCATTGAATCGATAAGCCAATTGGTTTAATTACTTGAGTCCTTAATGCTATTCTTTAGTGATATTGAATAAGGTGATTGTATCCTTGCGGATCCTTCAACTTTAGTCAAGTAGACATATGTTTATGAATAATTAATGGATCAATCCTAGGACCATGAACCTCAACCATATATTGTCAGAGAATTGCAGGTGAAATATCTTCTCTATTTTCTTATCAATTACTTTGCAATTATAAAGTTAGTTACTTTGCTTTCATATCAATTTGTCACAAGTCATTGCTTTTGTCATAAGAGTCTTTGTTAGGGATATTGATAGTGAATCGCTTCTCTTTGTGGGTTCGACTCCGGACTTCATCGTTATACTAGTAGTTGTTTGATTTATCAATTCATTAATTTGCTACTCTATTGGTTTTGAGCTTTAAGTTAGGATTTTATTACTATTTGGCAAAGGGTGAAAATGCCAACGACGTTCGTCCCGCACCAGAGGGCGAGAATCTTCAATCTCGACACGCGAATTCGAATCCCAAAATTAGTTCCCGAGAGATAGTTTCCCAATTCCTGCTCTATCGATCAATTAGATTTTTAAAATTCCGAGGATGATGTCACCGCTTCAAGTTACTCTCCAAAATTCAATTTTAGGTCAAAAATCCACTTCACGAGTATCGATGTCAATTTGTAAAGTTGAGAACGAGTTTTCCTTGAAATATCCGATTTAAATCCGTTTTAATTTCCATTATCTGAAAATCATCATTTGAAAACCCGAGCCCTTTACACCTTATAATTTGATTATTTTGTTTCATTTCACACCACCACAAACAAGACAACACCAAACACTCCCCAGGACTTCTTCCTTCCATTCTTCCTTTCACTTCCCTTCCTTGCTTAGAAACCAACACTCCGTCTGTCTTCCTTGTCACTGAACCACCAGCATCCTCTCCTCCATTTTCGCCACTGCACACCAGCACCACCTCACCGTCTCCTTCTTCCTCATCCTGGTCAAGCAAAAGCCGAGAGCATAGGAGCCATTGCAGCCCTATTTTGTGAGCCAAGGCCGAGCCCAAAGCCAAGCAATCTCCAGGTCCTTCCTCGATCTTCCTCCTTTAGCCAGCAGCAACTGCAGCATTTCCATCACTTCCCCCTCGACGTCCGAGTAGTAGCAGCACACCTGGAAAGCCGAGCCATACCTCATTCACTCCCACCCTTGTTTTCCCGATTTCAAGCGGTATGTTAAGAAGGGAGATCAATGCAGCTGCTGGTGAGGGAGATCAATGGACCAGGGGAGATCAATGCAGCTGCTGTTTTGGAGATCAATGGACAAACTAATTTATGTAGCATTTATTTTCATGTATCTGTTACAATTTTCTCTGATGTATATATAGTTGCATCTGGTGTTCAATGAAAAGGCAAGAAAAATAATTTTCCCTCACAAGATTTTATCATGGTACCAGAGCCTCTTTTCTGGCCTAGAAACCATTGATCAATTTGATCCATTGTTTACCAGGCAAATGGATCGATCACCATGTCCAACAATTCAGTTGATGGGGAGAAGAAGTCGATCTCTTCCTATTTACTGACTTTACAAGATAATCCGGGTAACATCGTTACTCATGTTCAGCTAAAAGGAGACAACTATGATGAATGGGCTTGGGCGGTAAGAACTTCACTCAGAGCCAAGAAGAAGTATGGGTTCGTTGATGGATCCATAACGCATCCAGCAGACGGATCGCCAGAGATTGATGATTGATGGATGGTGAATTCAATGATCGTGTCATGGATCTTCAATACTATAGAAGTCAATCTGCGATCAACGATTACGCACCAAGAGAAGGCGCGAGACTTGTGGGCAGATATCAAGCAAAGATTCTCGGTTGGGAACGGACCGAGGATGCACCAACTTAAGTCTGATCTTGCTAACTGCAAGAGGAACGGGGAGCCCATACTGCAATCCTTTGGGCGCCTTAAAAAGTTGTGGGATGAGCTAAATGAGTTCGAGCGTATACCATCTTATGATTGTGGTGGGTGCAATTGCAATATAGCGACTACTCTTGAAAGTCGAAGGGAGGAGGAGCGACTACATCAATTTCTGATGGGACTGGATCAAGAGACGTTTGGCGTTGTTCGTTCAAGCATACTCAATTGTGAACCTCTGCCAAAGGTAAATCGGGCTTACTCTGTGGTTATTCAGGAGGAAAGGATGCAAGCTATGACCAAAAGACCTAATGAGAGGAATGATCCAGTGAGCTTTGTGGTACGAACCGGAGCTCGCAATTCCAAGCGGGAAAAGAAAGATTCAAACAGCGTTTGCTCTCATTGAAATCGCAAGGGTCGTGATAAGAGTGGATGTTTTGTGTTGATTTGATATCCTGAATGGTGGGGTGATTGACCGAGATCTGCTGGACGAGGGGGAGGCGACATGAAGAATGAGAATCGTTCTCCTATGAAGGCAAATGCCGCACAGGTTGCTACCCATTCTTCAACATCTGGCAGAGGCGATGCAGTCCCCGTGCCCGGCCTTACCTCTTCCTAGTGGAATGTGTTGATTAATCTCCTAAATGAGCAAAAGAGCGGAGGAAATCAACGTTTGAGTGGTAAGCCAATAGAATTACCATGGATACTTGATTCAGGTGCCACACATCACATGACAGGGAGCCCTGATTCCCTCATTGAAGTAAAGAAGATAGACCCTTGTCCTATCAGAATGGCAAATGGAGGGGTTGCTCATGCTATAAAAATGAGGAAGTTGCAGTTTGGAGACCACATGAAGTTGCAGGATGTTTTCTTTGTTCCTGACTTGGATTGTAATTTGATTTCTGTGCGGCTTTGCTTGATGAAAATAATGGTTCAGTCTTATTTTCTAAGAGATATTGTGTGATACAGGACCACAATTCGAGGATATTGATTGGTGCGGGTGAACGGAGCGAGGGGGGGTTGTACCAACTGAAGGCTATCTCTCAAGCTCGAGTATGCAGTTTGGTGCGGTCTGAGACAGTAGAGATATGGCATCATAGGCTCGGTCATCCGTCTTCGCAAGTAGTTAAATTACTTTCATGGATTGGTAGTAAATCTAATTTTGATGCATGTGAGATTTGCTTTAAAGCCAAACAGACTAAAGACATGTTTCCGTTAAGTGAAAATAAAAGCGAAGATTGTTTTGACCTTGTTCATTGTGATTTATGGGGGCCATACAAAATTCCTTCCTCTTGTGGTTCGAAGTATTTTTTGACAATAGTAGATGACTACTCTAGAGGAGTGTGGATATATTTGGTGAAAGAAAAAGAAAATGTGGCATTTGTATTGCGTAGCTTCATTGCTATGATTAAGAGACAATTCAATAAGCAGGTTCGAGTGCTCATAAGAGACAATGGCACGAAATTTGTGTGTTTGAAAGATTATTTTGCTGAACAAGGGATTGTGCATCAAACCTCTGTGGTCAGAACTCCGCAGCAGAATGGAAGAGTTGAGCATAAGCATCGACACATATTGAATGTTGTCCGAGCCTTGAGATTTCAAGCACATCTACCCATTGAATTTTGGGGAGAATGTATTCTTACGGCTGAATACATTATCAATCGGACACCTAATGTTCAGCTCAAAGGAAAGAACCCTTATGAGGTTCTTTTTCAGGTGCAGCCCAACTATGATCACATGCAGGTTTTCGGTTGCCTTTGCTATGCCTACAACCAGAAATTAGGCAATGATAAATTTGCTAGTCGCAGTAGGAAGTGTATTTTTGTGGGATATCCCTTTGGGAAAAAGGGTTGGCTGCTTTATGATTTGGAAACTGCTGAATATTTTGTCTCTCGTGACGTCAAATTTATGGAGTCTATGTTTCCTTATGCCCAACATCCACCAGAACGGACTCATCACGACGATGTCTCTAGAGCTGATGACACGCTTCAAAATTGTCCTAGTGACAAGGAGGAGGTGGTTTGTGGAGAAATTCAATTTGAGGTAGTTGGTGGAGATTCAACCATGGCTGAATCGGGAGCAGTTGGAATCATGGATGAAGAGCCAGAAGCATCCGTTGTGGATCAAGTTGCTTCTGAATCTGACAGGCTTGGTCGTGGACAACGAATTAAACAAAAATCAGTTCGCCTCCATGATTATGTGACAAATACCGTTCGGTTTGCCCCCTCGCCCACACCTATGACTCAATCACATCCACCAGGTACTCGATATCCTGTTGCTCATTATGTGAATTGTGATAAATTTTCTGCACAACATCGTGGATTTCTAGCAGCAATCACAACCGGCAAAGAGCCTGAGAATTTTTCAGAAGCTGTCAAAGATGTGAGATGGCGGGATGCTATGAGACAAGAAGTAAAATCCCTGGAAGATAATGAGACATGGAAGATCGAGGATCTTCTGAGAGTGAAGAAGGCCATTGGGAGCAAATGGATTTACAAGATCAAGTATAATGCCGACGGGAGCATAGAACGATTCAAGGCACGACTTGTGGTCCATGGCAATAGGCAGGTGGAAGGCATTGATTATAACGAGACATTCGCACCAACTGTTAAACTGGTGACGGTGCGTGTGTTTCCGGCTGTAACTGCAATCAAGAAATGGGAATTGCACCAGATGGATGTGCATAATGCCTTTTTACACGGGGAGCTTGAGGAGGAGGTGTACATGAAACTTCCACCAGGTTTTGATTCAACCTCATCAGGGAGGGTTTGTCGACTAAAGAAGTCCCTATACGGCTTAAATTAAGCAAGCCCCTATATGCTGTTTTGCTAAGCTGTCTCAAGCTTTGACCGATTATGGGTTCTGTCAATCTTGTTCGGACTACTCTCTGTTCACTTTCAAGAAAGGCCAGATTCGGTTGCATATTCTGGTGTATGTTGACGATTTGGTTATCTCGGGCAATGACGGTGTTGCTATTAAAGAGTTCGAGGAGTATTTGAGCAAGTGTTTTCATATGAAAGATTTGGGGAAACTAAAGTATTTCCTCGGCATTGAAGTTGCTAGAAATGCAACTGGAATCTTCTAGTCACAACGAAAGTATGCTCCTGACATAATTTCAGAGTGCGGGTTATTGGGCGCTAAACCAGCTTCTGTACCTATCGTGCAGCATCATCGCCTCGCACAAGCTGCTGGTGATTTGCTTTCTGATCCTTGCTCCTACAGACGACTTGTAGGATGGCTCGTCTACTTAACTATTACCAGGTCCGAACTTTCATATTGTGTTCATATTTTAGCTCAATTCATGCAAGAGCCGAAGCATGAACACATGGATGCTGCCTTGAGAGTGGTTCGTTATTTGAAAGTGCAGCCAGGACAACGAATATTGCTGAGGTCTGACAGTGAGTTAAGGTTGTCCACTTATTGTGATGCTGATTGGGCAAGTTGTCCGATTAGTCGTCGCTCCTTAACTGCATATTGCGTGTTCCTAGGGGGGTCGCCTATCTCCTGGAAGACGAAGAAACAACCAACGGTGTCCAGATCTTCCGCTGAAGCTGAATACCGGTCAATGGCCTCGGCCACTTGTGAGTTGAAGTGGCTGCATGGGGTCTTGTGGTCTCTTGGAGTGCATCATTCAAATGCAATGACCTTGTTTTGTGATAGTCAGTCGGCGATGCATATTGCGAGGAATCTCGTGTTCCATGAGCGAACAAAGCATATCGAGGTTGATTGCCATTTGGTTCGCGATGAGGTCAACAAAGGGAGTGTTGTCCTGAAGTATGTACATACGACTGAACAACCAGCAGATCTACTGACTAAGGCACTTGGAGTGAGACAATTTCGCCTCTTACTTGGCAAGTTGGGCATTTACGATGCACACGCGCCACCTTGAGGGAGGGTGTTAAGAAGGGAGATCAATGGACCAAGGGAGATCAATGCAGCTGCTGTTTTGGAGATCAATGGACAAACTAATTTATGTAGCATTTATTTTCATGTATCTGCTACAATTTTCTCTGATGTATATATAGTTGCTTCTCTGGTGTTCAATGAAAAGGCAAGAAAAACAATTTTCCCTCAAAAGATTTTATCATCGTAAGACCTCATTCTCACTCATTTCCCTTCCTTTGACCTCCAAACAACATAAAGGTGGAGCTTTAATCTCTTTCCAGTCTCCCTAGGTAATCTCCGATGAGAATCCGTTTCCGACGAGGTGAACCGCGCGTTTCGAGCGTTTTCCAGGCGAAATAAGGACCTCGGTTAGCACCTTCTTTTTCTTCCCTTTCTTGTTCGATTCATGGTCCCTAGTGTCAGGTAGGGTGCTCGGAGTGCATCCATCGCCGACGAGCCTCCCTTTCTCCTTCATTTTCCAGAATTTCAAACAAAGATTTGGAGGGGGATGATGAACAATGAAACTTTGGGTCCGATTTTCTGTTTTGTTTTTGTTTTTGTTTTTGGGTTCGGTTCACCACATTATTTAAATAAAAGGGGCTGTTCAGCGGTTCATTTAAAAGAGATGTGAGTTTGGGCCTATTTCCTTATGGCCGGGCTGGTTTTGATGTTTGATAAAAAAAAAGTTTGTTAAGACTTATTTTGGATATTTTGGTTTAAGCATTATATATATTAATTGATTATTAATTATTAATTATTAATTATTTAAATATTATTTATTAATCTATATCTATATATAACTTTAAGTCAGAAGACTTTGCTGAGGTGGCGATCAGTCCTTGAATTTAGGTATTTGGGCCAATTGCGTTTTATCTTCCTTCCCCCTTCCTAATTTTTTTTCTTCAGAAGGCCCATCCTATTTTTTTTTTTTAGAAATTCCCTTCCTGATTTCATCCTCCAGATCATCGGCTCCTAGGGTTCACACTCTTCCGCCTCAAGGGTTCCATATACCGCATCTCCTCCGAGTCCATCTCCTACCACCTCCGAGCCTTCACCGCCTACCCAGTTCTGAATCCTTGATGCCTCTCCTTCTGCCCTTGCTTTCGTCATGTTCTCTCCGGATGATTCAATCTTGCTGCCTCTCTGGATGCTTCAATCTTTCGTCCTCCATGTCTCATATCGGAGGTTCCAGGTTTGTTGCTTATAACACCAAAAATCAATTGTTTTGTTGTTGTTCGTCGAATCCCTAAATTCCGATCAGAAACCCTAGGTTCCTAATCTGTTCGATTATTCACAGTCCGATTTGTTCATTTTTGCAAGTCGGTGGAGGTTTGGGCGCTATTTATCTGTTTTCGCCTAGGTTTCTTCCTCATTCGGCTATGTTTCTACTGTGAATAATTTTTGTGTTATAAGGTGACCTACACCTAATACATGAATTTGAATAAGCCTCTCATGCTATCAGATTGTCTGCTTTCATCTTTTAATTTGCTTTGTATGTCTGTGATATCCTAAATTATGGTACAAGGAGAAGCTTTACTTATTGTGTTGAATAGTTTAGAGAACATTTGATTCAACACAGACAACAACCTTGGATATCCATGAAATGAATGATTGCACAATTTTAAATAGAGATCTTCTACACTTTTCAGCTGTCAAATATAATAAAACCTGAATTTTCTTTTATTTCAAAATTAGTTTCCTGGGTTCATAGACTATTGGGTTCATTGGCTCCCTGCCTTGGCATGTGAAGTAGGTGATAGTGGTTTTGAGGATTATTTTTGTTTCAAGTTTCAGAAGGCAAAGGCTATCTATGACAAGTTATGGAATGGTCAATATTTCAACTATGACAACAACAATAGTAGCACAAGTTCTTCTATTCAAGCTGACCAGTTGGCTGGACAATGGTATGTTATGGTTTTAACATGACATTAAAAATGATTTTTATATCATATCTTTGAATTAAACAAGATCAACGGAACATTAATAAGCTTTCTCTGAAAAAGCATCCTGGTTAAGGAAATCCTAAGTGAATTTTCAATTCTATGTTATGTAGCTTTCACTAATCACGACGGGTAATATGGTGAAAAATAGACTAAGCAATAGTTCTTCTGCCTCAATGATTGTTAATTGAACTACAAGAGAACTTTCTATAGAAATGTTTATGTTGACTACTTGACTAAAAAAAATAGACTGAGTTACTTGAACTTTATTCATGTCTATAATCTATGCTCCGCTAATATCATCTCTTCAAATCATATGAAAATAGACTGAGTTACTTTGTTTGTGGAATATTTCAGGGGATAAATTTGGAAGTTCCAGCAATGCCAAGGTTTCAATTGTTGTCCCGGTTACCCATAAGAACTGCACAAACGGGATTGGTTGAAGTTGCTAAATTGACGAAATGGTATGCACAACTAACTTCTGTTTTCTTTTATAGGTACTATGGGTCCTGGAAGCTAGGCGCATAGTGCCTAGGCATGCCTTATGGGTCGTTTCCTGAATATTTAGGGGAGAGAAGAAGACTGAGCTGAATCCAGCAGAAAATGATTTTCTTCACCTTTATTTAAGATATGCATAGGGTGTGCCTATAATTGAAGGCACCTCACCTTTGCCAAGGCGCGCCTTATAACACAATGCAGTAGCTTTGGTTTGGCATACTTTCCTTATCATCACACACATCAAATGTTATTTATCAATTGTTTATAAGCAACACAACTCCCCAAATGATCTCGTGTTCTATAATAAAACTTTCACATCTTAGTTTTCTCTTATCCTGAATTTGTCAGTTCTCTCTCAGAGAAATCATTTGCAAATAATCCTGGAAGGTATTGCAAAACGAGCATGCATGCAGTAAGTGGACATCTGACAGTGAAATGGAAGGTTCGCAATTTATATTGGTTAAGGTTCTAACCAATTTTAGCAACTTGGAAGATATATTGAAACTAGTGCGCTTTCTTTTTACTTTTGAAGTTCAAAATTTTCATATTTACTTTAAATCTGTAATTTTTTCAAGTGCACAATTATTTATTTATTTATTTGCTGCTGATGCACATGAGCACTTCACTAAAATATTGGATGTTTTGCGTGGCACGTCAAGGAAGACGGTTAATGCTCCTATCCTTAGTAAGGCAACTAGGTGCTTTGATTAACCAAACATAGCAAGCATTTTCTACTAATTGATTTGGTCATTAGTTGATCTTTTGATAATGGGGTTTCATTCTTTTGTGAAAATATTGATTGGGTCTTCTAAACCATAAGTTCTTAATTAGATTTGAGTAGTTCCATTAGTTCATATATATTGTGTGTAATCACATACGGTTTTATGTCACATAGGTCATGCAGATGAAGTAGGTGTGTTTTGCTTCAACTCCTAGCTATATATAGTCTGAAAATTGGGTCAATTTAAGTTATTGGATAGTTGTAGTACCATGGATGAATGTTGGGTGCAAGAAATTAGATGGATCATGTTATCTTATATTCCTTTGGCGCTGATCTGCCCCTTCCCTAATGTAAATTTTACTGTAGTCTCCCTCCTGTGACCTCTATCATACATTTATTCATAATATAATTCACTATTTGTATTTTTTTCATTATTTTTTTTTCATTCTTTTAATAGATATTTTATATTTTTCCCTGGCGCGCGCGCCATGGCGCTGGGATTGTACTAGTTGTTACTTATTCTGTTATTCTGATTATTTGATTATTTAAGTATTTAAGTGAATTAAATTGTTATATCATATGAGCTATGACTTTTAAGTTGTTGGAATTTAAATTATACTCCCTCCGTTAATTAAAATATGTCGTTTTAGACATTTGCATATTTTTAAGAAAGCAGATAAAGGCAAACAAAAATACACTTATACCCCTAATTATTACTTTACTTTTTCACTTTATTGAAAACTACAACTAACAAATCCCTAATCATTACAAGGGTAATTTTGGAAAGTGGACACCAAAATACCTAAAACGTCATGTTTTTCTTAACAAGATTTTACTCCTAAAACGACATGTTTTTCTTAAGGGATGGAGTAGTATTTAGACATGGATTTTAAAAGAGTAATTTGGAAAATGGTGTCAAATTAGGTTGAAAATTAATTTAATGAATTTATAAGAGGATTTTTAGAAATGTCCTAACCTTGTCGGATTTGTTGATAAATAAAATACTGAGTTGAGTTAAAGGATTATGTTTTATAAATGTTCTAACCTTGTCGGATTTGGCAAGTTTGGGGAAAGGACTTACTTGATTTGACTTGTTGAGTGACTTAATGAATCTTATGTGTGGGATTATGTGATGTATGTTATGATATGATTATAATATGAATATATGTTAAAGCATGAATTATGTTGAGTTATTTAAGAGCATGATTTATGTGAAATCTTAAATTGATGAGTTGAAGCATGATGAGAATATGAGTTGATTATAAGGCATGATGTGTTGAGTATGAGATTAATGGAATATGAGATATGTTATGAATCATGAGATGTTGCTATATATTGTGATAAGGTATATGAGTATTATATGATGAGTTATGATGAGATGATATGATGAGATTTTATGATGAGTATGCTGAGATGATTGATGAGTTATGAGATAAATGGGGATATTGATGATATTAAAGTTATTATGTTTATTATATCTGCTAAGTGATCTGTGACGTGCTGGCTTTACTTATATACCTAGGTGTTGCTTTTGCTGTTTTGCACTTCCAAGTAAGTTCCCTAGGGGGCTTAATCAGATTGAACTCTCATGCCTGTTGTCATGTACGTAGTATGCTAGGTGTTTTCATATTGCATAATCATATAGTAGTATGCTTAGGTTTTACACAGCTGTTTGAGCACTTGAAATTCTCTTTGTGATTGGTAGAACGGCCGTTAAATTGTGAGTCTTAGAGTCTTTTGCTAGGGTCATAGGATGGCCTAGCTTCATCGAGTTTGGTCCTCATCAAGTCATATGGTCATGAGAACTTGAGAAACAAAATGAGAAATGATATGGCATGAGCATGAGAACTTGACATGATATGAATTATGAGATGAGTATGATATATGATATGAGAATTGAACATGAGAAAACGAGATATGAGATATGATTATATTATGAGACATGCTATAGCACGAACATGGCCGGTGTATGCACTAACGAGAATTGGTGCAGAGGTAGGAGAGGGATATGCCACTTGACATTTTGTGCAAGATTCTATTTACCACTTTTCTGCATTTATAAATTGTCAGCATACTTGAGTGTTAATATTCCTATACTGCATTACAAGCATCTTTAGTTAGGATTAGTGCATATTACGTGGCTTCAACGAGGTCTCCAGGACCCGCATGCGTGACTCGATGTGATTCCTTTCCCCGTTCTTTTTTTTAGGTATTATGCATGCTTATGATATTGCCCGATATGTGCTGATGTGACGTGGGTTTTGCTATGGGCGCATTGTAGAGAGATTGACTTCTCATACACTATTACTCTCTCTTTTGGGTACTTTTACTACTTTATGCACTTTCGGTATTGTTGTTTTGACCCGGCTCTGCCGTGGCACAATTGCACCCCTTGTATCCAGTTTTATGACTATCGTTGCTTTTAGACATAAAATGTTTTTCTGCGAGTTAGATTACAGGACAGGTACAAGTGTGTTAACATTGGATTCCCAATGGACTTATCGATTTTTAGGGTTTAAAATCCCTACTTTTCCACTAATCCTTTGTTTTAAAACCTTCAACCCATAGTTGGATTGCAAGATCCGAACGAAGGTATCTGTTCCTTCGAAACATAACCCGTGTTCTATAACTCGGGTTGTTACATCAAAGTGGGCTTCCGGAATACAATCTCGGATTCATCATTATTCTTCCTACTCCAGGATTCTACTAGTATCTTTTTACTTGTGTATGTGGATGATATAATAATCATGGGCTCAAAATCATCTCTTGTAAGCCATGTTTTACAAGCTCTCATCAATCAGTTCTCTCTCAAAGACTTAAGTACCTTGAACTACTTTCTTGGAGTTGAGGTCGATCACACGATGCAAGGATAGTCTCATTTAAGGACAATACATTCTTGATCTCCTTGAATACTTTTTTATGCTTGATCCTAAGTAAGTTGCTACTCCCTTACCCTTAGCCACTGATTCACCGCTCACTCTAACTACTTGTACCATTCTATCAAATCCAAACTCCATATAGACAGTCTGTGAGAAGTTTTCAATGCCTTTCCCTTACCCGTCCGGATGTTGTATTAAATTGTCACAATTCATGCATTGTCCCATCAAGACCCCATGTGGGATATCAAATGGATGTTACATTACTTAGCTGGGACATTGTCTCATGTGGCATCATGATTCAACGACACTCACCTATATGGATACATGTTGATTTGGATGCTGATTGGGCAAGTGGCAAAGGTGATTATCTTTCAACATATGCTTATGTAGTTGACAATTACATGTGAAATAATGCTATCTCATGGAGCTCAAAGAAACAGTGCACGCTTGCTTGTTCCTCTAGAGAAGCCATATATATATATATATATATATATATATATATGGTAGAGTTCAGGTGAGAAGCACTCTACCGATGAGAAAGAAAGAAGTGATTTTTATTGGTTGAAAAGGTTAGAAAGTCATTAAATTCAATGTTGAAAAAAAACACGCTGCTTCCTTCCACAAGATTCCACCCGTAAAATGATCCCCACTCGCATTTCCTCTCACACACATATGTAAAGTTAATTAGAAAAGCTCCACGCGCTTGCGTTGCAATCAATTAATAGCAACACCCTAAACTAATTAATAAGAAAAAGTACCACATGAACTTTTAAAATTTATTTTTTAGCATTTTCACTTGTTAAAAAAATATTTTTGAGTGTAATTTAATTTTATCTACACATAAACACCCATGTTGTATATGTTTTGTGGGGAAAAAAATTAAAAAGAAGTGGTGCATAAGTTTAACAAGAAGTGATTCAACCATTTTACTTGTAGTGACCGGTTCAATCATTTTACTCGTAGCAGTCCAATCATTTTACTCGTAGTGGTTCAACCATTTACTCATAGCGGTTCAAACATTTTACTCGTAGTGGTTCAACCATTTACTCTTAGTGGTTCAATCGTTTTACTCGTAATGGTTCAACCCTTTACTGTTAGTGGTTCAATCATTTTTCTCATAGGGGTTCAACCGTTTAGTCGTAGTTGTTCAACCACTTCTTGTAAACTTTATGAAGTTAACAAGATGCTATTAATAAAGTTCACAAGAAGTGGTTCGTGAAGTTAACAAGAAGTGGTTCATGAAGTTAATAAGAAGTGGTTCATGACTTATGCGACATATGGTTCATGATGTTTTTACTCGTAGTGGTTGAACCATTTACTCAAAGTGGTTCAATCATTTTACTCGTAGTGGTTCAAATATTTAACTCATAGTGGTTCACTCATTTTACTCGTGAGGTTCAACTATTTACTTGCAGTGGTTCAGTTCAATCATTTTACACATAGTGGTTCAATTATTTAATTTGTAGTGGTTTAATCATTTTACTCATAGTGGTTCACCCATTTACTTTTAGTGGTTGAATCTGCATTTTACTTGTAGTGTTTCAATCATTTTATACATAGTGGTTCAATTATTTAACTTGTAGTGGTTCAATCATTTTACTCGTAGTGGTTCAACCATTTTATTCATATTGATTCAACCATTTTACTTATAGTGGTTCAGTCATTTTACTCATAGTGGTTCAACCATTTACTCTTAGTGGTTCAACCATTTTACTTGTAGTGGTTCTAAAATTTTACTCGTAGTGGTTCAACCATTTATTCTTAGTGATTCAACAATTTTACTCGTAGTGGTTCAACCATTTTCATTCGGTTTTGTGTGTGACTTTTATAATTAATACGCTCCATCCACTAAAGTGGTAATAAATATACCGGTAATAAATATATTATTACAATTTTACTCGTAGTGGTTCAACCATTTTACTTGTGTGTGACTATTATCTTAATAATTTGTACAATCCAAAAAAAATTACTGGTAATAAATATATTATTATACTCTCATTTTATTATTAATAAAATGTGGTTCATGAAATTAATAAGTAGTGGTTCGTAAAGTTAACAAGAAGTGGTTTATAAACTTTACAAGAAGTGGTTCATGAGTTGTATAACATGTGGTTCATGAAGTTAGCAAGAATTGGTTCATGAACTTAGCAAGAAGTGATTCATGAACTTAACACAATAAATTGCAAGAATCTCCTTTTCCATGACAGTGTAATTATACTCAGATTTGTTGAAGCTGCCACTGCTATACCTGCAAAGCTTGTTATCTTTCTTTATTTTTAAAACAGCTCCCAGTGATAATCACTAGCATCTGTTTCTAGAACTAGTTCATCCTCTTCATCAGGTAAAGTCAATGTTGGAAGTTTTTCACATCTTCTTTTAAGCTCTTTGACTATTTTAGTATCTAAGTGAGTCCAACTCCAAACTTGATCTTTCTTTAATTTAACCTGTAGAGGTTTTCTCAACTTGGCTAGATCTTTAATAAAATCAGAAGCATAAGTAAGGCAACCTAGAAATCTCTCTAGTTGTTTTCTATCCTTGATTTCATCACGAAATTTTTCTACCTTGTCCAGAATATGTTCTTGCAAAACAATTTGACCTGCTTTAATCTTTAATCCTAAGAACTCAATTTCAGGCTCAGCATAAATGCATTTTTTCTGTCCTAAAATGATTCCATGGTCAATACATTTTTGAGTTATAGCTTTCAAGTCATGCTTATGTTGTTCTATAGTTTTAGAGAAGATTAAGATATCATCAGTGTAAACAAGATAGCAATGTTTAAATTCTTTGAAGATATTGTCCATTCTTCTCTGAAATATTTGTGGTGCATTTTTCAAACCGAAGGGCATGACTACCCATTCATAGTGTCCTTGTGGAGCACTAAATGCAGTAAGTGGAATATTTTTTTCATCCATTCTTACCTGCCAATAACTACTTTTACAATCCATTTTAGAGAACCAAGTGGCTCCCTGTATTCTATTAAATAAAACTATCTTATTAGGGATATAATATCCATCAAAAACAGTATTATCATTAAGCTTTTTGTAATTGATAACCATTCTAGCTTTTCCTCTTTTTTCTTCAGCATGATTCCTGACCATAAAGGCAGGACTAGAATGAGGACTTTTACTATCTCGAATTAAACCTTTCTTTAAGAGTTCATCAATTTGTTCTTTAAATTCTTGTTGATCCTTATAAGTGTAAACCATTTGTTTTACTCTAATGACAACTTTTGGATCTATCAGTTCTATGGTAGCAAATGATTTATCTTTTTCCCAAAATTTTAACGGATTTTCATAATATAACTCCTTACACATTTTTTCTTGTTGTTTAAGAATTTTATCTTTTAATGTTACTTCACATATAGAGAGTGCAAATTCTCTTTGTGTAGGAAGAATATATTCCTCACCACGCTTAGTGCGCGTAAATTCTATTGCTTGGTGTGTATAAGCTTGTTTATCTTTTTAACCCAAGCGTCTTCTCCATTGATGTTGAAGACCATCATGTCTAGGTGCTAAGTTACTGGAACATGGAGTCTTTGGAAATTATTCCCAATTAACATATCATGTGAGGGCTGATCAGTAGCCCAGAGTGTAGGAATTACACATTGGACTCCTCCTATCATGATAGGTACATCAGAAGCTAATTTTGAATGAACCATGATACTATCATCAGCTATTCTAACTTGAATTGGTCTACGAGACTTCTGCCAAATAAACTCAGGAAATAATGCCTTCTTACCAAAGCATACTGAACATCCAGTATCTACAAAGGCACACAACTCATATTTATTGAACCCTTCTATGCATATACTTATCGGGATATAAATGCTATTGGGGTTTGTAATCCTATAATTTTTTTTTATCGATTCTTTGCTGACATGTTCAAGGCTTTCTTCTACTCTCATATTCTTCCCATAGAGATGCCTGAGGTCTAGTACTTTCATTCTCATTCCTATTTCTTCTTCAAATACTGGATCCGTGATAGATTCTTTTAACTCCTTAGCCCTTGGATCATTTTCATATATAGGTTCACTAAAGGTTTTAGTTTGATATCCTATTATCTTCCTTTTTGGTTCGGAACTAGATGATCCTTCTTGATTTTCTCTAACCTTTTGAACTATCGGAGGAATTGAGGTTATTGATTCCCTAAATGGACTAGAACCTAGATCTAGACTATGTCTGGCTGGATCTTTTATAATTTTATTTTCTAACCTCTTGTTTAATGCCGCTATCATGCTTACTATGTCTTAATCTACCACAAACGATTTATCTTTTCTACTAGTGGTAGCTCCCTGATTCTTCGGAGTAATACTAAGATTAGGATTGAACCTAAAACTAGTGTTTCTAGATAAATTTAGACATCTAGAGAGACTGATTGGTGGTTTAGCATTCGTATGGATTCTACCTTCTTCATATATGGTTAAAACCTTATTACTGCTAGTACCCGTAGAATTTTCAAATGCGTTTATCCAAATGGTCGTCTTATTTGATCAGGTCTTAGCTTAACAGGTACAACCTCTTTACTTGGACCTACAACCTCGTGTTTCTCAGCTTCCTCTATATGGCATTTTTGTGGAGGATTTGTAGTATTCTCAAGTTTATAAACTACCTTCCACTTTAATTGTAAAGGACAAGTTCCCTTATGCATACCAAGAAACTGCTCCTTGAATCAAATTACAGACTATACCACTGATGCATTGATCACTAAACTTTTTATGCCTAATGTCACAAACAAAATTAATGCATTGCACATCTTTTCCATAGTCTTGTAATGGAGTTATAATTACTTGGATGCCACATATGAAAATATATTTAATTTTTTTTATCTTTGTTATATTTCTGAATGTTTGCCCAATTGATTAAGTTTACTTCAGTTGCTTGATTTTCATTATTCTTGACAGTTACATCTCCAGACATTTCTGCACAAACATATTTAGCGTATTTAGAGAATAATGATTTTTTAGCAAACTGTTCTTTAGCGATGATCGGGAAATCAAGCCCTGACCTCGTCATTTCTTTAACTTGTTTCTCATCAATAGAGGTTTTAGCTTGCTGAAGTTGAGATAAAGTAGTCATTTCATATTCATCAGAGAACTCACTAGGAGATTCTCCTTCCATCATTTCATTAATCTCTTCACCTTCTATTGACTCATTTTCAGATTCTATTTCTTCTTCAAGCTTTTCTTCTATTATTTCTTCTTCAGATAGCTCGATATAATCCAAACTTCCTAAGGCTTCTGCTAGTCTATTGTTCTTCTTGTTTTTGCATTCATTAGCATAATGACCAGATTCTCCGCATGCCCAACATTTGCAGTTTTTCTTTTTCTCAGGACAGAACGAGGCTTTCTGGAAAAACCTCCTATTTTTAGAGAATGGTTTTTTATAATACTTCTTATAATATTTTTCACCTCTTTGTTTATTGAAACTTTTTCTCTTATAGTTTCTTTTTCCTTGGTAATCTCTATTATTACATCCCCATTCTGTTGGCGTATCCCAACAAGTTAAGAATTGTTTTTTCATTCTTTGGGTGCTTCTTACGTCTCGACATTTTTTCTCGACCCATTTCCTAACATAGGAAATTCTGTTATCAAGAGTATCTTTATCTCTATTTTTAATTAACTCTCGATAATCTTTGCTTATTTGTTCATTAATTGGGGCAGGAAGTTTATCAAAGAACATTTGCAGATTAGTGCTGTTTTCCCCTATCTTATAGTAATACTTCTCGAATTCTGTTATGTAATTATCAACATATTTCATGTTACATATTTCGAGATTGTTTAAAGTTCTTTGCCATTTTAAGGCTTCCTTATCTTCATCTAGGTTTAATTTGTAACCTGTTTCACTTATGGGTTCTAGATTAATTTCTCTTTGATTTGGTCTATGGTTTGGCATGATGCATACTCCAAATCTTTCCTTCTTCTCCGGAAATTCTTTAGGCTTTAACCTAGGTCTATAATTGCTGGTAGAACCATGTTCATATCGTCTGTAATGTCTTCTAGCTCCATTTTGTTCTACAGGTTCATTCTCCCGCAACCTTCTTTGTCTTAAAATTTCATTTAGCCTTTTTTGGACTTTAGATATGAGAATGTTTTCCATATCTTTTAGGTTAATTAATCCCATTTGTTGATACACAGTTTCTTCATTAGAATTCTTTTCAGACTCGTCGTCGCTCATGACACTTCTTGGTTCATAAAGTTGGTTTCAATGACTTTTTGTTTTTGTAATTTCATCTTCCATTATGGGTCATCCAACTTAGTGTTGAATCTCTTTATTTGTCGAATTGGATGTTGATTCCTTTTTAGGGTTTTGATTTTCGTCTTGATCTTCTTCTTCTATCGTTGCCTTGTTCTTTATATTATCTAATTTAGTAGAAAACTTCTTTTTGGATTTTTTAAATGGATAACTGTATTTAAAATGATCTCCTTTCTTGATTTCACCACCTGATGTTAGGCTTATCTGATGGCTAATTTCGTTAATGGCTTTTAGATTTGTTGAGTGATGTACTTCGCTTGTTTCTTTTACAGTCTTAAATATTTTACTGCTAATCTCAATATTGTTATAATATTATTATTATTATGTGGATGTACACAATATACACTTTACTTATATAGAGTTTTGTCTATAGATAGATTGACTATTGCTTGGAGCCTAAGTAGTTTATATCTATATATTGTATCGGTGTAACACCAAGAGAGATCAATTGAATACAATCTCATATTCTCCCTTTTTCTTTTGCCCTAGTTTATAACACGTTATCAGCACGATAGACTGAAATCTGGGTTTTACAACGACCGCCTCTAATTGAAGTCCATATACGAAGTTGTGATCATCTACGACTTATCGGTAGAATGAACTAGTTATTTGCTTTAAAAAGCTTGTTGTGCAATGATCTCTATTTTCGACACAAAGGTACAATTTTTAATTTTCTTTTATGCATCATCTATGTTAATTAATGCTTATAGCATGTGTAGATAAATTTTGTGATTAAACTATAATATATATGGATTTTGAGTTACGTCCCTTTAAGGATAAATCGGTTCTGATGATCACGGCAATTCTATGATGTTGCTAATATCTATGACTAATTTTAGATTGCTTTGGGTGCCGTCTCTTCACTTGATTCTATATATCCCATACGCTTTATTTCCTCTTACCGATTGACTTCGATCTCAATCTCTATATTGATGGATTGATGGTTGATGTACATTAATTTTCACTTCCATCTTCATCCATTATTTGTGTTTATCATTGATAAGTTCTAATTGTTGAGGATCGATAATTGCCTTCACTGCTTCATCCATTATTGGAGTAATTGTGCCTATTTTGTGGCTTTGTTTTATTTCAGATTTCCTTTTTAATTTTATCATTCTTAGCAGATTATTAGATTGATACAATTTATGCGGAAATTGCGGGTCGATCCAATAATAATGTGTGTTAATCGCTATATAGTAGCTAGCTTGCGTTTTAGTATGTTATGGTATGTTTGGAAGTGTCAGAATCGTTTTACTTTCAAGGCTACGAGTGATATGTATCTGCCTGTACTATCAATCAATTATCCTCCGTCAAGTAGGTTTATTGATCGGCGATGACTCAATCAGTGATTGAATTAATCGACTCTATAATATCTCTGAAGTGGTTGAATCAATTGAATTTGAATTTATAATATCTCTTGAAGCGGATAAACAAATCTCAATCCCCGAAGTGGTTGAAACAATCTACTGAAGCGGATAAACTAATCCTAAACAATACTAAAGTAGGTGTTGAATCTGCCACATGTCGAACTCTGGTTAAAAAATTTCCCGCCAAAATGTTTAACCAATAATATCATGCCATATTGCATCTTTTTATGCCACATATATATTGATATTTTTTTAGGAAAGATGTCTATATATATAGTTATTCGTATTTTGATTGTAAATACTTATTTTTGGCAATAGCTTAACTATATCAATTAAAAACAATTGTGTAAATATATTGTTTAAAAAGGAAGTTAAAATTCGACATCTATGCATGATTATATATGCATCCAAACATCCAGTTGCCTGATCACTCCCCATTATTTGTCACCTAATCTTTATAACTATTTTTTATAGTTTTTGTATTCATATCTTTCGAAATAGGTCATTAAGAATGTATTAAGCTATAATAAATATTTTTTTTATGATAAACTAATATTTAAAACAAATTTGTCAATCATTTTTTTATATGTAATTAATGGTCAAATATTTTTTATATATTTATTTTGGTAATTATCAATTATGTCCAATTGTTATATATTTCAACTATTCATCTAAATTTATCTTTACCTTTTTTGTTTACATATTCTAATTATGCATATTGTGAATAAAATTTCTTTTATTTTTTGTCTTACTCTCTATATATATAAACTGATGGCATACGGTAGAATTTTCAAATATACATCGCATATCTATCTATTATTTTATAACACATATTTTTATTATGAGGCCACATCTTATATACGTATCTTATATCATATGAGAATTTCATAATTTATTATGCATCAAGCATTGAAAAAATGGTATATTTTTATTATAAAAATACCAATTACATCGAAAAATAAAGATCATATATAAATAATAAATCTACTTTCATTTGCACATATAAAAAACATTACTTTCACCATTTTCTTTCAAAATATCAGTTTATTTTATATATTTTCATTTTTTCCCTTTTAGTTCAGCTGGATTGGATTCAGTCTCTCTATATTTAGATCTGTATACCTCAGTTAAGGATTTTATATAATTTAATAAGGATTATATATATAAACATGGTTTACTACACCTTGCATCGATCGGGAAGACCCAATAAGGGGGGTCCGAATCTTCTGTCCCCGATGATGTCCCCTTACACTGTCCTCTCTCACAAAAAATTTTAATTTTAATTTGTTTTTCTTTTTATTTGAAGATTGTGAGGGAAGGGGGTTGGGGATAGGAGGGGGGACAAACTAGAGGACACAGGATTTGGAGTCCAATAAAGGGTTAAGTGCTCGATCCCTTTATCTACCTCACATGGAATATACCAAATAAAGGGATTTTGGAGCTTGAAATTGCCCTTAGTTAGGAGGACTGACAATTCAATTGTCTATTTTCTTACTTGAATTAAACTCATTTCTATTCTTTTATCTTTTTATAGTTCTTCTACCTATATTAAATTTATTTTATTTTGACTAAATTTTATGACTATTAATTAATGATGGAGTTTTCATTTTTAAATTAAAAATAATCTCCCCTAATGTTATAATTTTATAATATTTTGATATTAAACCCGTGCATTGCACGGGAAATAGACTAGTTTCAATCCCTAAAGCGATTCGTTTAATCTGTCGTATCCTCTGAAGTGGATATTCTTTTTACTTATATAGTATATCCCTAAAGTGGTAAGTTTATATGTTTGATATTTGATCACGAAATCCCTCGAAGTGGATGAAAGTAAAGAAATTGATATTATAAATCACTTGATGGGATCGATAAATTTCATCTCCCGAAGTAGATGAAAAAACATATAGTAAGATCATCAGTCTAAGGCTCTCCCAATTGATGCTTTATTGTGATCGATTTACCACCTTATTTGTTGATAATATAATGATTAGAGTTCCTAGTGTTATATCTTCGATTCACACATGTCTCTTCACTCGTTTCAATTAAGGCTATGCTCATATTTATTTTGTGAGATTGTGAATAAAGATAGTTTATTGCCTTCAAAATTTAATCAAAAGAAGGCGTTTCGGTAATATCGTAAATCCATATCGGATTGAGATTATATACGTGTTGCTCATATAAGAGGTACGTTGACTTTCCTTGCTTGATTAATTAAATTGATCAATTAGAATTTCAAAAGGTTTAAGGCAGGGTACATAAGGATGAATATAATTATATTATATGATATGTGTTTTAAATAAACCCTGATTATAATTTCTTAATATCTTGATTTGGTGATGGGTGGTGTCATGCGAGTGGTTTGTCCACGGATCCACACTAGGATATCATGGTAAAAGGAGGCGAACCTTAGAAGATTGAACTCTATTTGGTAGTGAGTATATCAGTGTTAGGCTCGACTTTAAGGCTCGTGATGGAGTTGAGTTGATTTCTCAATATTGGTATATGCGATCGAGCTTGCGGTCAGGTAAGCCTAAACATCATATATTTGAATTATGATTTGTGCCTCTTGCTAATTGCAATATGACGTTATTGATTGCACATGTAGATTTTATTTCATAAATCATGTCATAGTGCCAATATACTTTGATATATAAGAATTTAGAGCATTGATAAATTATGTGTGATTTGGGGTTGACGATGCATATATGATATAGATATGGTTATTTGATAAATTGACCATATATTGGATGGATACATGAAAATGATATCTATATGGATGTAAAGGCTCGGATTTTTTAAATCCTAATTTTCAGAAAAATGAATTTAAATCGAATATTTTAAGAAAAACTCGTCCTAAATTTAATAAATCGAACTTGAAACTATTAAAGCGGATTCCGGCAAAATTTTAAAATTTATGCAAAGTAGACCTTATTCCGCTTTCATATGTCAAAAATTCGGAAAATGGTATTTGGATTTCATTAGTGAATTCAGATTGGAAAAAAAAAATTCAAGAATTATATTGATCGTGTCGGGATTTAATCAAGTGAGCGGGTTTTGGGTCTATTTCCGCTATTTTGAATTCTTGTCGGGACCATCCTTATTTTATTCTCATTTTCTTTCTTCTCTCTCACATAACCTTTGAGGAATACCCATTTCCCCTTTGCCAACACTGTATAATCCAGCTAGCAAATGTTGTTGTTTTGTGCTAATTCCACACCCATTTGGTCCCCCTTTGTGTAACCGATCTGCACCCTCTCTCGGAAACTCCAAATCCCCCTTTCTGGCAACCCCTCAGCCTTTTGTTTGATTCAAAAGAGTCGGTCCCCTCTCCCTTGTGCTTATCCTCACAATTTCCCCCCATTTGGATCTGGCTAGTAAACCCTCTTCCCTTTCCTTTATAAGTGCTCATCTACATAAGGCTAAACCCACACTCCACCAAACTCCACTGTTCTCCTCCTCCTTTTCACCTCTGTTGAAGCCGCCGAGAGGCAACGCGCCACCACCAAATTCTGATTCCGCCACCAGCTACATCACCACATGCCGCCTTCGCTCTTGTTCCATCGGCCACCTCCGTCGAGCACCTCACCGTATTCCTCTGTTTCCGAAGACGAGCCATCGAGCCGCACCCGAGCACCCGAGTCGAACACCCCCATCTGCACATTCCTTCTCCTTCAACGCTAGCAACAGACGAGAGCCCCGTCGCCGGCGCCATTCCTCTCCTTCCTCCTCTGCTTTCCGTCCAAGCCGGACACATGAATTTTAGCTTCGTCCACTGTTCGTTCCGGAGCTCAGAGTCGCCAGACACAACCACAACTCCCTCTTCTTCCTCTGAGCAGCAGAAGCTCCTCCAACGTCCGATACAAGTCTCAGAGCCGCCAGCAGGGACCGTCGGATCCCCGTCGGGCATCTTATTCCCCCTGTTTTTTTTTGTTCCCCAACCCCAGTGAGCTCTCTTCTCTTCCTCTCGCTCCAAAACAACATAAAAGCTCGCCTTTAAGCTCCCTACCTTCGTTCCAGGCCGATTCCGAAGAGATCCTGACGCCGGCGGAGCCACACCGCGTCGATCGAGCCTCCGACGAAACTTCGATTTCCCCTTCGGTGAGTTTCGTTTCCCATCTCTTTTCCTCGGTTTATCTTGGTTGGGTCGACTGGAAAGTGAGCCTGAGAGAGGGCGGGTGAGAGCGAGATAATTCCGGCGGCCTGGGTATCCCCGCC
Source organism: Persicaria maculosa (assembly GCA_963922045.1). NCBI lineage: Eukaryota > Viridiplantae > Streptophyta > Magnoliopsida > Caryophyllales > Polygonaceae > Persicaria > Persicaria maculosa. The sequence goes on from OY998252.1 coordinate 53,786,503, forward strand.
TTCTTCCCGTCTTTTCTTCCGTCGAGTGCATTAGGGCGTTGTTCTTTTGATTTGGGAAGACAGGTTATGTTGGGCCTATTTCCTTGCTGGGCCGGATCCATTCTTTCCTTCTTTCTGTTGGGCTCTCGGGTCTATGGTGCGGGTTGAGGGTTTTGGGCTCCTCGTTATTGTTGTTATTTATTATTCAAGTGTTAGTTGTTCTCATTATATGTCATGTGCCGGATACTTTATATTATATATTATTTCATATATTATTCAGGTATTGAGAACATATATTTCCTGAAAGCATTATATTTAAGTTGTTTAAAAATAGTATCATTTGGGGATGTATTATCATATAATGCTTTATAATGTGGGTTTAAAAGAGATTTAGTGAACTTTTGTTATAAAGGTGATGTTGGAATTTTGAGATGATTTATGGGCTTTGCTTCATAATTATGATTTGTAAAGAGGATTTAATTTTGGTATTGTATTTTAGTTAAGGTATTGCTTGGTAAAATTATTAAAATGGATTTCAAGTTTCGGAGATATCTCTTAAATGATTTATTGTTTGAAAACTAAAATGTCGGAATTATTTCTACAAGGTGATTTGAGAAATTGTTTTAAAAATGAGTTGACTTAAGTTGAGATTTAAGAGTTTGGAAAACATTGGGAAATGAGTTTGGAAATATGGTTGGTAAGATTTATCGATGAGTTTGATTGGAAATGAAAAGGTTTTGGTTGATGTCTATCATATTGGAAACGGTTTTGTTATCAATCGAGTTTTGAGGATGTTGAGAACTTGGGGTTGTGTGTGTGAGAATGTTGGTCCGGTGGCTTATGGAAATGGCTTGATGATAGGTGTGTATTGCTTTTGGATTGCTTTGGACTTGCACTTGGGCCCTTACTTGTGTTATCTTGTTGTTCTGCATCTTCAGGTAAGTTCCCTAGGGGGCTTACTCAGGTTGGACATTCATGCCTGTTGTTGCATTTTATGTTAGGTGTTGCATATGCATAAAAGCATGCCATGTAGTATCATGTTTAGGTTGCACTAATTGATTGAGCATTTGTTTACTTTATGCGTTTGAAACAGAACGGCCGTTATCTGTGATAGTCCTAGAGTCTTTGCTAGGGTCATAGGGTAGCCCAGCCTCATCAGGTACCCTGAGTCAATCGAGTCATGAACTTCCTTATATTATGCCTGCGGGCTTTATTGTGGAGCGGGTTAGGCATGCGTGCCCCCCGATTATGAATGAATGCATTCACGAGCTGGCCAGTCTCCACCTATCGGAAGGGGTGGAGGTAGGAGAGGGATATGCCACTTGGCATTGTCTTGGGCCCTTTACAGTATTTCTGCACATTATTATGAACTAGGAGCATGCTAGTGTGTTTGAATTTCGTACTGCATTAGAGCATCTTTATTAGGTATAGCACATACTATGTGGCCTCAGCGAGGACTGCCGGTCCCGCATGAGTGGCTCGATCTGACTCCTTTCCCCGTTCTTCTTTTAAAGGTATTCTCTGTAGATTTGAGTGCTCGATGTCTATATGACGGGGTTCCCTGTTGGCGAATCGAAGAATCTGGCTAATATCCTAATTTAGTAAAATGGCAATTAAACACTCATGCTTTGGTTTTGACCGGTTCTTCCGTGACACTTGTATCTTTACTCTGTTTTCGCCTTACTTCCGTTTGAAATGGATTCCGCGACATAGTCTTAGGACAGGTCAAGGGTACCCAACGGCCCTTCGATGTTTTTAGGGTTTGCAATCCCCCTTTATTATTGACCTAAAAATTGAATTTGAAACCTCGACCCGTACCTGGATTGCAAGATCCGAACAAGGGGTTTTATCCCTTGAAACGTAACCTGGAAATCATAATTCTGGGCCGTTACAATGAATTGATACATTGATAAATAAATGACGTCATCATGCATCGATTAAAATATTAGCATCATATTTGTAGTGATGAGCTAGGATGATATTGTTGATTTCATCATGTACCTGTAAGTTGTAACTATTTGTTTCATATATGATTCGTTTCATAGAAGGTGAAATATAAACTTCTTAAGTGGTTAAACTTGTTTGATTCCTTGTCACCAGAAGTTGACATTATTTATGTATCATGAAGTTGATTTGTGTTATATCCCCCAAAGTAATTGCATGCAAATAAGAAAAGACATTTTCTCTCATAGATGACGATGAAATTATTTACTTGTGAGGTGTATATATTTGAATTTACTTTTGCACAAAACTCAAAGTGTTTCCAGAAGAAACAACTTGTTAAGAGTTGGTATGTCGTAAACATATGTGGTTTTATATTATATATATTGTTTGTGTTAATAAAAGTTATCTCTGGAAGTAGATAAACTTATCTCTACATATGAAAGATTATCAACGAAAGAGCCTAGATGATCCAGCACCTTTGATTCTGCAAACTTGGCCGTATTTGGTTTGTTATTAGTATAATTTGGCTATTTGAAGCTACACGGAATCTATGTTTTATTTATCTATTTGATTTGATTTGCATTTTATGTATATGTATATGCATTGGAAATGTTTCTTGAAGAAACCAGTATGGGTAGATGATGCCAATTTTATTCAACTAATGATGATTTGGGAGAAGAGTTTGAAGCAAATCCTTGCAAAATTGTGTGAAATCGATAAATTTATTCTTGAGAGCCCGAAGACTCTTTATTTTGGGATCTTGTTCTTAATCTACTTGGGTATGGTAGAACTCAAATAAATAGCTAGCTAAATGACCTATGGTTCATAACAATCTCTTTTATTTCCAGATGCAATATATATTGTTACCTTTAGCAGAGGACATAAAGAGGATACGGTGCGCGCGACCGTTGTTAGGATACTGGTCATAATTTTGAAAATGATTATAGATAACCATGTATGAGTCGACTCCCACGTCAAGGAGAATGTGGAAGAACATGTCAAAGATGATGGTTTACCTATTGGATTTGTAATCTCCCAAACTGTGAATGAATCATCGCATGAAAATGTTAGAATGGTTTAGAGCTTGGTACTTGATGATATGAAAAACCTAAATTTTTCAGGATGAAATAACTTATGAGTATTTGTATAAAGTCTATACTTGGCATAATTAAACCTTATACATATCTCTAGAAGAGCGTCAAATTAAATTAGTCCTCGAAGGACTGTTGATGTAATCAAGCAATAAATTCATATGAGAAAATGGCTCTAGAAGAGCGTCAAAACACTCTAAAGAGAAGGAGTGATGACACATAAATTGGGATTGTGAAAGCCGATAATTGCCAGAAGCGTGGTTTTCCTCTAGTCGAGGATGTCAAAAGAAGATCCAACACATAATAAATAGAATATCCATGTTGGCAATATGGATGTAATATGGAAATGTTATCAATAAAATTGATATGTTGGATAAATGAGCATTGAGAAGCTGACGATTAAATCAACCAAGTGAAATCGTTACTTATGCGATTATCGTTTAGGATAATGCTAATGCATAGAATGACCCAGTAGAGTCGTCAATAATAGCTAACAAGCAAGCATGAACATCAAGAGATTGATTCGATTTTGGTCAACAATAGAATAAATTCTCCTTCTTGTAATTTATCTCTAGTAGAGAGCTTGATATTTACATGTTCAGTATATGCACCGAAATCTCCCCAGGTTACACAAAGTTGTTGTAAATCATGAAAGTTGATGTATATAGAGGATTTAGTCCCCATAGATGATCAAATACCTACAGTTTATCACGGATGATAAAATACTCGGTATTTAGGGAGAGAGGAAAAGGAGATCAAGAAGTAATATGTTGCATGGAAGAGAAGTGAACCGAAAGTTCAATGAACTATATAGCAAACAGGCTAGTAAAGGCATTAGTAAATGCAAAAGATAGCATGATTCAAACCAAAGTTCTAGTAGTAACTTAAAACAATGGTGATATGTCCACTAGTATAAAACTCCTGAAGAGATTTTATGAATGTTGACAGTGTTAGAGTTGATTATGAGTTGTCTTGAAATGATCAGATCCTTTATTATCGTTGATGACACATATCTAAGTTTGCACTTGAAGTGCTTGATAAGAATAATTAAAGCTTACAAAACCCTAAGAGCGTAATGTGATTGGTTTATTGAACAATTCATTAGATTGTGAAAGGATACTAGGTCCAGGAGTACCATATCTTTATAAAATTGATGATTTATATGCTAAATTGAGGGGGAGAAAAGTTGTACTCTTTTCCTTAACTTTGGTTTTTGTCCCAATTGGGTTTTTCCAAAGCAAGGCTTTTAACAAGGCAACTCCCCTCACAAGGATACATGGTATATCCCAAATTATAGAAAGAAATAATTCATGCAAAGATGGATTATTTAAGCATGTACTTTTTGGACCTGTAGCTCCAACATTGAAAAGTGTAATATCAATTGGCTTTAAGTGGGTGTTCATACAAAGAAAAATATAAAACCAAATTGATTCAACAAAAGCCTATTAAAGGTTATATTAGAATGTATTCACCAGGATTGAATACAATTTTGGCTCCAAATGTAAGTGATGAATGTTGTAAGTACATACCCATATAAATGGAAAGAATCGATTAAAAATGCCTGAAGCTTTATTATCAAAGTCCTGTCACATGCAGTTGGTTAAAGATCCTTATTAGAGTACATGAATTACCTATATTTGTGAAAGTGGTGACATTTAATTAGGTCCCGAAGTACTATACACAGTTGTACTCTTTTCCTTAATCTTGGTTTTTATCCCACTGGGTTTTTTCAAGGTAAGGGTTTTAATGAGGCAACTTAAGCGCCATTTAATACATCAGATCCCCAGATCAACAATTAAAGGCACACTAGGTCCTGAAGTACCTTATGCTTGTGCATCCAATGCAGCTCAACACCAGTACATGGAAGTCAAGCGCGTCAAAGTCAATCCCGAAGACATTCCAGCTTATGCACATCAAAGACAATGTTGAGATTCGACCATAAGCTCATGAAGATGGCGGGATTAAGAAGAATGAGAAGACTTCGAGAAGGATGTTGAAATCAGGGGGAGCATACACCAACTGCACTCTTTTTCCCTTCGATCAGGTTTTGTCCCACTGGGTTTTCCTGACAAGGTTTTTAACGAGGCAAAACAACAAGAGCGTACATGAAGACTGCACTCTTTTTCCCTAAGCTATTGTTTTGTCCCATTGGGTTTTCCTAGCTAGGTTTTTAACGAGGGAGCTGAATGAACAAGGAATGTACATCCAATGGGGAGTGTTATAATATTATTCTTATTATGTGGATGTACACAATATACACTTTACTTATATAGAGTTTTGTCTATAGATAGATTGACTATTGCTTGGAGCCTAAGTAGTTTATATCTATATATTGTACCGGTGTAACACCAAGAGAGATCAATTGAATACAATCTCATATTCTCCCTTTTTCTTTTGCCCTAGTTTATAACAAATATATAATTGTTCTAATTTTTTAACTTAGAGTTTTAGATCTATAAGTTGATTTGAAATGACATTTAAAATTGCTCCAATATGCTTATCGTTTATATCTACATGTAAAGCATGAGGATAAGTCTTATGGGGGCAATTAGTAGACACCTCTAGATTGTCTTATAGATAAATACAGACATATTTTTAATTAACTTGGCTCTGATACCAAATTACAAGATCAATAATAATAATAATATAAATGCGGAATATTAAAGATAACTTAAAATAATACACAAATTAAAATTCTAAAATTGTGGCTATTCTATGTAATTTTTGGTTTTTTGGTTGGATTGTAGTTGAAAAGTGGAGGGGTCCACTGTTAAAAAGTAGCCAATAGGATTAGTCCTTTTGGTTTTCACTATAAGAAATGGTCATCACCCGAGTCAATCCCTATATATATATATATATATATATATATATATATATATAGAGAGAGAGAGAGAGAGAGAGAGAGAGGATAAATCATATGTACTCAAGCCTTAAAATATATCATGAGAACAAATCCTATCCATTGATTTAGGGAAATCGGATGGCTGAGATTATTCAATAATATTAATTAATTAAAAAAGAAAAAAACCAAAACACAAAAACACTCTATATTAGAGGCGCGTGTACCACTAACGTCCAAACCCTACCACACATTCATCCTTTTTCTGCAAAGAGGAAAGAGAAAGAGGAGGAGGTGAGAGGCGACGGCGAAACCGTAACCGACCAGGGCTGGGAGCCCGGGACTCCGCCACTCTAAGGCGGATTCCGACCACCACCCACCACTAGTCACCTACACCATTGAAGCAAGCATCGCCGGCGAATTGTCGCTGTTGAAAGAGCGAGACCGAACGCCTGGGACTCCGGCGGCGGCAGCGCCTTCGTCTTTCCGGCAGGCGAAGGAAATATTCTTTTTCTCCCTTTCTTTGGTGTGAAGATCTCGATTGATATCGAATTCAAAGTCAATCCCTAAAAGTGATTTGAATTCAAAGTTCAGAATCGATCAGCCCATAAATGTTCCGTCTTTGCTTGGCACTAGTGTTCGCGTGCATTCTATTGAGCGTGTGAGAGCTCTGCAATGGAGGGTTAACAAGCGGTTCATCTCTCTCTCCCCCCTTCTTCTTCAGATTTGCGGAAGGCGCTACTGAGATTTACATATATTGGATCCGAAGAGTCTCCTGTCCTCAATCGACATCGCCCTTCTCCGGTAAGCTTTTCTCTATCTCGAAGGCGAACGACATTCGAAGGCGATGGCGATGGAGGTCTTGCTCGGGGAGGCCGGATCTGGGCGAGGTGGTGATCGGCGGTGGTGAGAGGTGGCCGGATCTGGAGAGCAAAGGAGTGACGGCAGGGGCTGCGTAAGTTCAGCGAGGAGAGGAAGGAGAGGATGAGGGCTGCGTGGTAGTTCGTGGGTGCACCGGTGGGTGGATCTAGGCAGGAGGTCGTCGGCGATGGTGCTGCAGGTGGTGGTGGTGGCTGGTGATTGGAGTCTAGGGTTTGTGATTAGTTGAAATCCTTTTTGTTTGCAATTGATTTAATTGCTTGATTGAAAGAGATATTCGTGGGGAAAGCCGAATTATTCATATGTATGGACCGATTTTGTGCTTCATGAAATGTGTTTTTTTATGTTGCCAGTCATATGATTGAAAAATACATCGATACTATCGAATAATCATGGGATACTATCGAATAATCATGTGATACCATTGAATAATGTTTAGTTATAACACCACAACACCATCGAATAATCAAGTTGTACCATCGAATAATTAAGTGATACGATCGAATAATCATGTGATACTAGTGAATAATTTTTAGGTAAAAATTTAGAGGTGTTTTCAGGATGCTAGCCGATTTGAAAAATACATCGATACCATCGCATAATCCGTCAATATGATCGAATAATCCAGCGATACCGTCGAATAATTTAAAAACAAAAAAAACACAGGCTTTACACGCGCCCCAATGCAGCAAGTGAGGAAGGAAATTTGTGGGTCCCACTGATTTTTAATTAAAGAAAAAAGGTTAAATTGGCTATTAATCTCAGCCACCCATTTCAATTAATCAACGCCCAGGATGTGTTCTCATGTTACACAATAAGGGATGAGTACCCATGAACCACCCTATATATATATATATCTTGTGTAAGCACCCCTTACGATGTAATTTGTGAGCAAATCTGCAGCGTCGTATTAAGAAGATCAAATGACTGAGATTAAAAGTAACTTGTGAATAGTGACATTATTCGTATGTATGTACATACGAATAATCACATGATACCTACGAATAATTGCACTTGTTGGTACATATGAATAGTTACATTATTATGCACAAATAATTATTTGGTACTTATGAATAATTTCACTGCTTACAAATTACATTGTAAGGGTTGTTTACATGGGATCCAACCTCTCTCTCTCTCTCTCTCTCTCTCTCTCTCTCTATATATATATATATATATATATATATATATATATTAATGAATTATGTTCTTAACCTTCACAATAAATAATCCAGGTCATCTACCGGTGAACGTAGATAACACACCGTTATCAAAAACACATAAATGTTCTTTTTTGTTTATCGTTCTTGTTAAAATAATGATTATGTAATTACTTGTTGAACTCTAAAGCCAAACATCTTTTCTTTAGCCTACATTTTCATGTTTGATAATAGCTAATGAAATTTGACTTACGAGAAGTCGATAACACCATCCTTTTCCATAATGACAAATAAGTGTAGATAGGAAAATTAAAAGTGAAGAACTCCATCAAATTAAGTAGTTGGCAAAATTGGTCCCTAAACATTGAACAAACAAGTGTATCTAAAGTTTACATGCATTCATCCTTTTTTATTTGTACTCTCTGCTCAGGATCTGGGTCAATTTGTTTTGCTATGCAGCAAGAAATTACTGCATGAAACAAAAGTGTGTTGAAGTTATGTACATATGAACATTTAAATATTCATCTATACATAGAAATACTATAAGGAGAGATTGATATTTTGTATGGAATTTCGATGTTTGCTGTCAACCTTCTCCCCAAACCAATTGATCGATGTAAATCCTTTGGACTCGGGTAGAATCATATACCTTGGATTGGATGTAGGTGGATGGATATGCATCTAAAAAAACGTACTGATCTAGCTTGTATACCAACTTTTAATGAATATAGTTAGTCGGTTTGTGGTCTGCATTGTTGAATGATCAAAACTGAACTGTTTGTCCTAAAATGTGAAGAAGCCAAGAGATCTCCGACTGACCCTAGCTCGGGACACTCTTCCCAATTCGTAATCCCAGTTTTCATAGGTTCATTTTCTCTTTCTCCTCCTCCTCCTCCTGTTCCGACTATGAAGAGTTGATATACATCAACTAATTCTGTTAAGGCCATTGCTGTTTCTCCTCCATTATTCACATACTTCTCTACGTATCCTGCTTGACCTGAGGCCACATGCCTTCAAAATAAACAAACAAATAAATAATTATAAATAATTGAATTGATTAATTGTAATATATATTATCTTATCTTATCTCTTATATATATATATATATATATATATATATATATAATAGTCTTACTAAGGAGTATATATATATATATATATATATATATATATATATATATATATATATATATATATATATATATATATATATTACCTATTACGGAATTCCTCTAAGAATGCATAATCTGCCTCATCTTCTTTGTCACGACATGGCATTTCCATCAAAACCTCCTCATCTTGCTCTTGTGACACATTGATTGGTTCTTGGGTCTCTGTACTACTGTGCAAGAACCTAATCACGGTTAGGTTCACGTCAACTTGCATCCCAATCCTTTTGCTAAATGACAATGCCTCTCGATCATCAGGACCACCAAAGAACAAGACGGCTACATTTTGCATTGCTTGTGAGCTTCCAAAGAGTCCTCTGGCAACAAGGATCCCAACTGCACAATTTGCTTGCCTTAACACCCTTCGATTGGTTTCCCTGTGCCCCTCTTTCCCGCTTTCCATCTTCCCATCTATACGTTGGTACTTGTGGAAAGGAAGAATGATGATCGATGAACGCACTTCTTCAGCACTATTGCACACGTCGTTACATATTCTTATCATGGGTGACACACTCTTTAGCTGTTGGATGAATATCCCCGTATCAGATATAAAGTCATCGACAATGTCACTAATCTCGAAGGCCTCATCCCCACCATATGTTTCATCGTCACTCAGCTCATCATCCTCCAACTGGTGATACATCTTGCTTGAAGCCCTTTTCTTTGGCAAGAGTTCAATTAGGTGCATCATATAGGCTGTCACCGGCAAATCTCTCGACCAACCCAGCCCTCCAATTAGTTTAACCATGGTTGAAACAGGACGAGGGTTATGAACACACGATAGGATCCGTAGCTCACTCTTTGGAGCTCTAAGCTCGAGCGCTATTGGGTGATATCCAAATATTTTGTTATTTTTCCATACTAAAATGGCAACCGGAATTCCCGATAGTAGTGTGTTTAGAAGAATTGTCACCAACATCATGTTGTAGAAACTATCACTCCAATCCTGCATGAATCGACCTCGATATATCAGGTTAAAAAATCTTTTATATATATATATATATATATATAATGAAATGAAATGAAATGAAATTAGCTAGGGAGTTAAGAAATTAAAGACTCACAGCACTCAATTTGGCCTTGCCTATGATCAACATATCATAATGCCCTTTCAAGTTAAGCAACAAAGAAATAGAGATGGCCTTAGTTTTAGGGATATTCAAGTGATTACAAGCCGAAAAGGTACCCAAAACCTTGCCACCGATACTTAAAATCAAGATGACAACAACGCCAACCAATTCCTTGATGTTCCATAACAACTTAAGGTTGGCTTGGAAGCCAATGTAGCCAAAATATATGGGGAGCACAAAAGTGTAAACTCCATAGGAAAGCTTGTTCATTAGCGTCCGTGTTGTCCTCCCTTGTCGAGGGAAGGTAACTCCGAGGAGAAATGAAGATAGAATACTATTCTCCCCCATGATCTCAGTAAGCCCTGCAGTGAACAACACAACGATGAATACGGATCCAAACTGTGCGTTCTTCATGTACCTGCGGTTTTTGTCGTGCCATCCGTTCAACCAAACGGCCAAGTACCTCATGAAGAAGCTAACTATGCCAGTAACAACAAAGGATCCCAACCAGCTTATGATGCTGTAATCTCGTGGGGTACTCGTCTTGCGTATAACTGCACCAAGAAGCAATGAGGTGACATCGTTCATCAAAGAAGAGCACATGACCAACCTTCCAAAGTGAGAGCTTCCTATGTTGAGCTCAGCGACAATGCGAACCACGAGAGGAGAGGCCGAGTTGGCCATGGCCAACATCAAAACTAACACGAAAGTTGGGAATTTTTCACCCTTTGGATCAGGGTTAGGGTTAGGGTTAGGGTTAGGGTTAGGGTTAGGGGTCTTCACAAACAACTTGAACAATGGAGATGAGATGGCCCCTGCGAACACAAAGCACAGAAGCATGCCAGCAGATGCTATGAGGAAGATGCTGCGTAGGTTGCGTCTAAGGAAATAAAGGTCGAGTTGGAGCCCAATGAGGAACACGATGAAGATTCGTCCGAAGAAGGCCATTACTTCGTAGTAGTCGGCTGCTGTACTTTGGAAGAAGTATAATTCAACCACTTTGATTTGAGATAGAAACGAGTGGCCTAACAACATGCCTGCCTGTACATTCATTTCCATCCCATAATATTAATATATATATATATATATATATATATATATATATATATATATATATATGTTATACACACATAAATAAAACGTACAACAAATTAAAAATGGATAAAAAATATAACAAATTATTAACTTACAAATAGTTGGGCAATAGGAGTAGGCTGCCGAAGGGGCTTCAGAAGTAGTTGTAGAAAATGAGAGACGGAAAGAATAAATGAAGCTTGTAATCCCATTGACAATATGGGATTAAACAAATCATCTCCACACAAAAATCTTTGTGTTGCTGCATCCATTTTAATTTCCTTTTCTTTTCTTCTTTTTTTTTTTTTTTTGAAACTTTAATGGAAATCAAAACACAAATAACAATTTTTATATATTTATTTAATTAACCATGAAGGGATCAAATGTGTGGGGGGAGGGGGAGGAAGAGAAAGGGAAATTGAGAAATAATACTTGGGAAACAAAAATTAAAAGAAAAACCCCTTTTTCTTCTCCTTGTCCTCCTTGGCCCCTTTTGATTTTGTTTTTAATTTTTAGGTGAAAATTTCTCAAGCATTTAAGTGGGGAGAGGGACAAATTGGAGAGGGAGAGGAGCTTTTCTGGTTTTTCAATCTACACATTCATTTTTACTCCCCACCACCCCCCTTGTTTTCTTATTTTTATTTTTTAAACATTGATTTTGCTTATGCTGCTTCCTCGCAATCTCACTTATTTTATGATGGAAGGCCTTTACTTCCGGGAAAACAAAAAACAAATCGCATCCTTATTTAGTATTTGCTCTTTTTTTTTTGAATAATTTATTCTGATATCTGTATATCACAATTATTTTGAGAGACATGCATCTAATAAATAATACATGTAATATATGTTTTTTAGAAGCAGCAAATTTCATAAATTTATCAACCCCTTCAAAATATTCAGATTTTATGCCACCAAGATTCGGCAATATCATACATCCACATATCCACATATGATTATTCATTTCATTTGCATATATACATATATACTTAACCACGAATTATGCAATGATGGAGGACATATGATTATTGCAAGAATAACACGAAATTATGGAAGAAGACGAAGAAGTGAAATTAAATATGAGGATTTGTGTCATAATTATATTCACCTGATTAAGGACGGAATTGGGGACGGATTCCGGATTAACTTTTGTGACCTAATTAAGGTCGTGATTATTCATCAACTAATATTGTAACGGTTGTTTTGTTTATGAGTTTGTTTCAAATGCTCATTCATCAGTACTAATTAGAGTCTATCTGCAGAAGGAACATAGATTGGCTATATAGAGACGAAGATGAACAGAAAATTTTATAGAGATGAAGATGAACACGATATTTCATCCCGTACCCATTATGTGATGATTTGGAGACCAGTTATGAGCTATTGAAATTAATAACAAAATTACTGATGCTATTTTAGTAGAAGGGGTTTGATTTCACTGTAGTAAATGAAATAAATCTTCTCAACTTCCTATGAATTTTTTTATAAGGAAACAACTCGAGGGTCAGACAAACCTGACACCTCGATAGGCCAACAAAGTCTATAGACGACGAACTGTCAAACCTACAACGTAAAATAAAAAAGGTGTAATACAAAAAGTAATAAGCTCACAGATCCAAGCTAATAAGCGAACCTAACTATAAAACGTTGAAGACAACATAGACTAAGACCCGAAGCCAAGCACCATCAAGCAATTAATGACACTGTTGGTCAGCAGCACATTAGGAGTTCATGTGGTCAATGAAGACGATCCTCCTAGGAAATATCCAGATCACGGAGATACACACCGCCTCGACCCCAGCTAGAACCGACACCTGAAAATTGGACATACATTTAGAAAAGAGATTATTACCAGAGCCCCAGCTAGGAATATGATCGCTAAAAACCACTACAATCGCAGTCGAGAAGCACCCTAGTACAACGCATCTAAAAGCTCTTTCGGAATTTTATTGAGCCCCTTTTGGGATTTTGAACACGCCCTTGTCGGGCTGCTTTGGGCCCCAGAGGATGGTGTTTAGAGGGATATGGAATTGAAATTTGGTGGTTGGAGATGGTAATTTAGCCAAGAATGGTCTGGATTTGGAAGAAGATTGGAGAAGATGGGTACCCAAAGAGAGTCTCATAGGTAAAAATGTATGTCATCACCTTCCTATGAATTTGATACAAAGTTAGAGTGGTGGCTTGAAGGAATTGATTTGGACAATTTTTTATAGGCCTTATTTGAGATTTAAAATATGTGGAATATGAAAGTAGGTTTTTATTATTATTATTTTGATATTTTTTGTTAGACAATTTTTTCCTTTTAATGTAACTAGTACAGTTTCTGTAACATGGCTCGATTTTTAAAAAAATTAATCTTAATACTATAATAAATAAATAAATAATATAAAATATTAATAAAAGTGAGGATACAAATCATAAAAATCAGGTGCATTAAGTATCTTAGAAAGACTTTTGTAATTTATTTTAATCTCATTTAAACTAGCATATATAAATATAAATATTTTAAATCACTCTTATTACTAGTAAAAAATAATAATATCATTGTAACTTTGTTTAAAATAATAATAATAACATTGCTATTTTGTTAATGGGAATGTATATAGATAATTAGTAAATGTGTTAAAAATAAAAGGCAAAAATGTGATTGATTTAAAGAATAAATGAAAGATGAAGAAAATAATTAAAGGAAACATAAATGATTAGTTTAATTAAACAGCTAATTAAAAAAGGCAGGGTTAACAGATAGACTGAAACTCTTTCATTTTAAGAATATACATATAGATTAGAGGGAATGATAGTAAATGACCCTTGATCCGAAAAACTTTGCTAGACTAACCCCTGCAAAAAAAAATTTGCAAAGGGTCATCACCTCTGCCGGTAAGAGACAGCTTGTAGCCGGTAGAGAGAGAAGAAAGTAACAGGCATTTATTGCCCGTCTCTTCCACCCACCAAACCCATTTTTCTCCTTCTTCGATCTCTGAAAGGACGAGGAAGCTCAAATGGAAGCTCAAGAGAGCCTTCAATGGCGACAACGGTGAGAGAGGAAGGGAAGGACGAGAGGAGAACGATGAAGCAAGAGAGGATTTTCAGATCTAGAAATTGAAGACGGGAGAAATTAAAGACAGGAGAGGATTCGTCTCCAATGGCGGCCCCAAACCTTCGCCATTGATGCGACCAACGATGCAGCCCCAAACCTTCGTCAAACCTTCTCCAATGGTGTGGGATGCGGCGTCCTTCTTCCTCCCATTCGTCTCCAATGGCGGCCCCAAAACTTCGCCATTGATGCGGCCCCAAACTTTTGCCAAAATTGGAGATCAATTTCGAGGTCGGGGTAGGCGATTCTGACGAAATTGAAGGCAATTGTTAAGGTCGATAGAGGTGGCTAAGAGTCGAAGGCAGTTGCTGCTCAAATTCGACATTGTTCGGGTCAGGCAGTGGTGACAGTGACTGGCAAGGCGAGGACAAGAGTCGGGCATTGATAGTCGATCCCTTCGATGCTCTAGGTTCTGCAGTGGATTCTTTACCTTCATCCGATCCCGATAGTTTGTGGAATGGCCTGTCAGGGAGACTGGTGTGGTGATTGAATGCGTTGATATTAGAATTAGCTTGACTGAAGATAAATTTGCCTATCAAGTATTTGCTGAAATGCCTCTTAGAGGAATTAGGAGAAAATGGTCTTCAATTCAGTCAGGGAATACACAGAGTTTCCGATTCCCGATTATTTTCGACCCTGGTGATAGCTCTCATGTCTTAGATTGTGAGATCCGGAGGAGATTATTGAGAAAGCGGTGGGATTGTCCACTGATGAGAAAGAAATAGGCAATTGTTAAGGTTGGGGTACACGATTCCGACGAAATTGAAGGCAATTATTAAGGTCGATAGAGGTGGCTAAGAGTCGAAGGCAGTTGCTGCTCAAATTCGACATTGTTCGGGTCAGGCAATGGTGACAGTGACTGGCAAGGCGAGGACAAGAGTCGAGCATTGATAGTCGATCCCTTCGATGCTCTGAGTTATGCAGTGGATTCTTTTTCTTCATCCGATCCCGATAGTTTGTGGAATGGCCTGTCAGGGAGACTGGTGTGGTGATTGAATGCGTTGATATTAGAATTAGCTTGACCGGAGATAAATTTGTCTATCAAGTGTTTGCTGAAATGCCTCTTAGAGGAATTAGGAGAAAATGGTCTTCAATTCAGTCAGGGAAT
The DNA here is from genome assembly GCA_963922045.1 of Persicaria maculosa. Taxonomy (NCBI): domain Eukaryota; kingdom Viridiplantae; phylum Streptophyta; class Magnoliopsida; order Caryophyllales; family Polygonaceae; genus Persicaria; species Persicaria maculosa. The sequence goes on from OY998252.1 coordinate 53,801,910, forward strand.
ACACAGAGTTTCCGATTCCCGATTATTTTCGACCCTGGTGGTAGCTCTCATGTCTTAGATTGTGAGATCCGGAGGAGATCATTGAGAAAGCGGTGGGATTGTCCATTGATGAGAAAGAAATAGGGAGTAATCCCCGCTGCAAATCATGTCAAGCTAAGGGCGCCGTCCTTTGTGCTATGTGCAGCGGCTCCGGTCTTTATGTGGATGCTGTAATGGAGAGCCAGGGAGTCCTAGTTAAAATCCGTTGCTTAGGTAAGTTTGCTTGAAAAATTGTCACATTGATATGAATCATGATTGTTGAAGAAATGTAACTGGAGAATGATGTAGGGTTCTGTAGTGAAATTTACCGGATACAACAGACGAACGCGTAGCTATGAAAATTGATGCTATTTTATCTTAGATGCAACTAAAACCAGCTGCTAGTACTTGCTTGAGTATCTGAATCGATTAGTAGAAGGGAAATCCCTTTGGTACTAGATAGTGTTGATTTGAATGATATAGCTGGTTCAGTGTTGAGTGATATTCATATAGCGGGTAGAAGTGATAAATGTGAAATTTACATAGAAGGGAAGACATCATCCTTGATTTCTCTCGCAAGCAAAAAAATAATTGAAGAAGTTTGTACACCTTGCTATTGTCGTGAGGTTGTATATTGTTTAACTTGACACGTATGATTCAGGATTCCATGCTGTTTTTGGTTTCCTCGAATTTATTATCCAATCAATCAATTAGAGGGATTATGATGTGAAGCTACGAGGTCATCTAACTTGGAGGACAATATTATGCTTTTATAAGAGGTGGGTAATGTCATGTATATGGATATTATGTGTAGAGATTAGAATTAGGGTATGATTATTAGTATATAGCATGCCACCTCTCGATGTTCTCCTCAAATAGAAAATAAAAGTTTTTAATGGGTGTTTTTTATCATACTCTCGCATTTGATGGAAACCCCAGCGTTTGTACATGTCATCTATCTATTTCAACATTCCAACCTCAGCGTTTGTACATGACACATGCAATTAATATTTACCTGGCACTAGTGAGATTTTCCTTACTTTCATTATTCATCCATTATATTTGTTAGGTCAATTTTCACTACTTTATCTAAATTTAGTGCAAGACAACGAGAAATAGCAAGCAAATTAATAAAGAATTAGCTTTTAACTCTATTTAAAAAAAAGCATTTGATTAGATGTCCTCTCGTTTAGAGCAAGGGCGAGACATATTGACAAGTATCATTAGTGTGACTTCATTACGATAAACCAAAACGTTTCCAGTAGAGAGTTGATTGGCCCACCATTCGACTGCCCACTCTATTGTTTCCTACTACATACTCTATGATTGTCTACGGGACATAATTTGGTTTTTCCTAGTCTATCGTCCGATCGTGGTAGTAAGTGTTTGCCCTTGTTATAGTCTTGTAAGAATCCCCTTGTTCCAGAACAAGTCCAATCAGTAATGAAGTCGCATTAATACCTGTCATTATGTACACTAGACATGACAGTAGTAAAAATCAACTACACATGCTATAATTCCCTACTGGACACCCTATGGTTGTCTATTGGACACATTTTGGTTGTTTCCTATCTTATGTGATGACATGTATTACCTATCGCATATATAATTGGCCCACCAATCAACTGTCCACTCTATTGTTTCCTACTGGACACCTTATAGTTGTCTACTGGACACGTTTTCGCCACCATCCTCGCTCTTCTCCCGCTCTTTCTCAAGTCTAGGCATGCCTCCCCTATCTCGTTGAATGGCTGAATTTCGAGAAATCGTGATTGTTGAGCCCTCAACTAATATCGTTTCCGCCAAATTCAGCCCGTTCTAAGAGCACCACTTCCTCCCGCTCATCCTCCCCCTCCTTTTCTCTTACAAATTCTATTCAAAAAAATGGACTTGAGTAGGAAATGTTCTCAATTCCCCCGTTCGTACATATTTCGTATTATAGAAAACACCTTCCTCCGCCACCAACTTCAATGGATTGAAAACCCATCACCGAGCGCTCCTCTATCAAGCGCTTTAAGTATGCGCTTTTCTCGTGTCATGTACATCGTATTTGAATGACATGTTAATAACAGTTTATGTCATGTACATCGTCTATGAATGTGCGAACCACATACTCAATTACTCGTTATGTAGCATAAGCATTTCCAAGTGCATCATAAGTGACACAAAAACGCACCGGTTAGTCGACCAAGATGCACATAGAGCATTGTCATCTCAAAACTATCAACTATCATGACAAAGGTATTACCTGACATGTTAAAAGCATTATATGTCATGTACATCGTCGTTGGATGACATGTTCGAATTTCCCATAAGTACAAAATGTGTTAACTACATATTGAATTACAAGAGACGGAGCATAAGCGTCTCCAGGTGCATTATACTTGACACCAAAACACACCGGTCATTCGACCAACACGGACATGGGTCGTGAAGAACACGGAAGGGGGAATGAAGAGCTATTCACGCTGCACTTACCATTTTTTAGAGAGAAATTCATGGAGCGTATTGGCCCATTACACTAGCAAGATTGACAAAGATTATTCAATGGCACACACACAGGATTCATGGGAAATCCTAATTACACTAGCAAGATAGAGATTACAAATTCATGCGATCGCCTAAAGGGAACCAACCTCTAATCCCCAAATTCTAATGATTTTCCTCATCAAGAATTGAATAACCAAATTCGCCAAATGAATCGTAAAATGCGATTACAACAACGCACTTCATAAGGTCCGTTAGGTAAAACAACTCCATATGTATTTTACATGACACATAATGTATTATACATGACGCCTAGATGATGTTACATGCCACATAAATTGTTTTACTTGACGGAACTCATGACCAAGCACTTGATCAAACACAATCACCATAAGTTTTAAGAGAAGTAGGTGGACAGTGGAGATTGATTACATCATTCAATCCTCATATGGTTTCATTTATTAATTTTTTTTATATCCATTAGACGGATGGGTAGTGATCAAAAGCTATAAATGAGAAGACATCTACTCGAATGACTTTTTTTTAATAGAGTTAAAAATTATTCCTTTATTAATTTGCTTGCTATTTCTCGTTGTCTTGCTCTAAGTTTAGATAAAGTAGTGAAAATTGACCCAATAACTATAATGAATGAATGATGAAAGTAGAGAAAATCTCACTAGTGGTTAGTAAATATTAACTAGTGTCGTGTACAAACGATGAGACTGTAATGTTGACATAAATGGGTGACATGTATAAAAGCTGGTGGCAAAACGTGAGTTGTTTTTTCTGAAAAAAGTGAGTTGCTTTTTCTCTCTCTTTCTCTCAGCACTTTCTGAAAAAGTGTGTTGCTTTTTCTTTCTCCTCTTCTCAGCACTCGGTGAAAATCGTCTAGTCCAACACCGTAATCCATTTTTATGGTCCCTTTCATTTCATTGGCCGATAAGCATTAAAATAAATTATAAGGTAAAAACACTTAAATAAGAAAATCATTAGAAATTTCAGTTTAGCCAATGAGATTATTTGGACTACGTTATGGACTACAATTACGGACTAGACGATCCTCGTTGCTCAGCACTCTCTCTCCTCTCATTAATACCTCTCTGAGGAGTGGTACTTTTTCTTTTTTTCAGCACTCTCTTTCCCTCTCTCACATGCTTTTCTTTTTCTTTTTTTCATTCCTCTCTCAGCTCTCTCTCCCTGTCAGCTTTTTTGTCCAGTTGTCTCCCACAATATGACCTGCTATCGGCTACACTTGTAAGCGGATATCCGCTTTTTAGCAAAAAAATTTCGGATTGGGTTAGGCATGCAAAGATTTCACCCAAAAGGGTTATTTATGCAAAAGGGTTATTTGTGCAAAAGGGTTAGTAAATGTGTTAAAAAATGATTGATTTAAAGAGATAAGGGAAATAAGAAAAAAAATAAAAGAAAAAAAATGATTGGTGGAAAGAAGAGGCTAGCAAGTAGGCATAAATTGTTCTGATTTAAGAATATACTAGTACAATCCCCGCGCAATAACATGATTTTTAAAAATATTTTTTTTAATGATATAACAAATTAATATTACAAAATATTAATAAAAGTTAGATAAAAATCATTACCATAAAAGTATCTTAGAAATAACTTCATAATTTTTTTAAATCTCATTTCAATTAGCATATATATATATATATATATATATATATATATATATATATATATATATAGGGATTCGCTCCGATGAAAACCAAAATTGCAGTAAAAACCTGTGTGGACCGGCTTTTTAGCCCGGTTCACTTGCTTTATAGCCCGGTTCTTAATAGAACCGATCTATAAAGTCACAAATTTTAGTCCGGTTCTGAATAAAACCGAGCTATAAAGTCACTATGTAATTTTAAAACATGGGCTTTATAGCACGATTTTTAGGTTTGACCAAACTATAAAGTCATGCATTATTTTAAAACTACAGTTTTTAGCACGGTTTTTAGGTTGAACCGAGTTGTAAAGTTACCGTGTGATTGAGGTTTTTAGCACAGGTTTCAAATAAACCAAGTTATAAAGTAGTCCTCATGGTTTTTACCACAATTTGAGGTTTTCACCGGAGTCAATCCCTATATATATATAGGGGGGATATCTAATGAGAAGTGACATTTCGGTGAGAAGATGAGAAGTAAGCCCTATACCCCTTAGATTAAAATGATTTTTGTATATGGATATAGGGGACATATCTAATAAGAAATATATCAATGTTTTTTTTAAAAAAAATTGTTTTTTACGCTATTTATCTAGATGGTGATTTAAGGTTCATTTTAGGGTTTTTATGCTAATTTAAATTAGTTTTTTCATTCATCATTTAAAAAAATAGCATAAAAAATAATTTAAAAAAAACATTGATATATTTATCATTAGTTATGTCCCCTATATCCATATAAAAAAAATTATTTTAATCTAAAGGGTATAAGGCTTACTTTTCATCTTCTCACCGAAATGTCACTTCTCATTAGATATCATATATATATATATATATATATATATATATATATATATATATATATATATATATATATATATATATATATATATATATATATATATATATATATATATATATATATATATATATATAGGGGAGATATCTAATGAGAAGTAACATTTGGATGAGAAGATGAGAAGTAAGGCTTATACCATTTCGATTAAAATAAATTTTTTTATATGGATATAGGGGACATATCTAATGATAAATATATCAATGTTTTTTTAAAAATTATTTTTTATGCTATTTTTTTAGATTATGAATGAAAAAACTAATTTAAATTAGCATAAAAACCCTTAAATGAACCTTAAATCACCATCTAGTTAAATAGCGTAAAAAATAATTTTTTTAAAAAAACATTGATATATTTCTCATTAGATATATCCCATATATCCATATAAAAAAAATCATTTTAATCTAAGCGGTATAAGGCTTACATCTCATCTTCTCACCGAAATGTCACTTCTCATTAGATATCTCCCCTACACATATATATATATATATATATATATATATATATATATATATATATATATATATATATATATATATTAAATCATTGTTATTGGTTAGTAAAAAATAATAATATCATTGTAACTTTTTTTAAAAAAAATATCATTGTAAATTTGGTATTAAGAATATATATACATGTATTTAGTACATGTGTTGAATAATTAAAGAAAAAATATATGATTAGTTTAAAGAGCTAATTAAAAAAAGGTAGATGTAACATGTAGGCTAAAACTCTTCTGCTTTAAGAATATGGATAGATAGATAGATAGATATGAATTTAAAGATTTACATGTAGATTAACAGTTATGTATTGAAAATTTCAAGGCATGTGGTGCTAAAATCCGTGATCAAGGGCCATGTGAAACGACCATCAAGGCAACCACTCTAAGAACTCATACAATCCACCAGATAACTCCATCACATAACATTTTCGTCTTCACTTTTGTCAACCACGTCAATTTTTTTTCCTTTTTTTTCCCTCTTTTTCTCTCTTTTTCTTACTCGTCTAGCATCAATACCGTTTTACGCGAATGCAAACATTTTTGAATTATGCATCCGATTAGTAAGTATTTCGGCCTTCTCACTATGCATTTTTATTCCTTGTGTGAATTTTATTCTCCACAAGCAGGATCAATTACTAACCGTAATTTTCTCTTTTCTTAACTATTTTTTTCTTTTTTTCAATCACAATCAAGGAAAACCATCCCACACTTGAAGCACATCCACATAACAAAATACACCACCATAACCCAAAACCCCGGATTGGGTAAAGGCAAGTAGCGGGCTGTGAAAATCTTGTGGAGTTACCAAAGAAACGGGCTTCTAATGCTCAAAAGATTTCAAGCAGAGGATCATATGCAAGGAAAATTAAAGAGAAAATGAGCTAACAAAATTGACTCAGTCATATTTCAATTGTGCAAAAAAACCCAAACAATACGATCTCAACCATAATATCAAGCTCGAGTATCTAAGTATGAGGCAAGAAACATACATAATCAAGCAAGAGGGTACATATGCTAGCTAAGCCAAACAAGGCAATAGCTCAATGCTCAAGCAATCATCAAACATTCCAATAAGTGCGGGCAAAATCAGTGTTCTAAAAATCGCGCCTAGGCACCACCTGGGCGGCGCCTAGGCGCTAGGCGGCAGGGCACCTAGGAATTTTTAAGCCTAGGCGGGCCTCTAGGAGGTAATCCGCCTAGGCACCACCTAGTCCCGCCCAGACACCGCCTAGACCCCGCCTAGGCCCGCTTAGTCCCGCCTAGGGGACGCCTAGTCCCGCCTAGCCCGACAATTATTCAATTTTAGCTTTTACGCATGTGATTAATCAACTTAGGGTTTTGTGATCCGGTTATCCCCCATGTTTGGATATTTTTGTTTTTGAATCGAACCAATAGTTTTGGATTTTAGAAGGTTTAGAGTCGCTAATCGGATGCCTAATTTTGCATTTATTTACTTTAATATTAGTTAAACACGATAAATTTTGGGTTTATGAGTGATATTATGAATTATTATTAGATTATATGAAATATTTACATGTGTTATGCGTTAAAATATAAGAAAATAATTAAGTTTATTCCATGTACGCCTAGGCGCCGCCTGGGCACCCGCCTAGCCGCCTAGGCGCTAGGCGGTCACCCTCCGCCTAGCGGCCGCCTAGCGCCTTTTAGAACATTGGGCAAAATAGACACTGACTTTCCTCAATCGGAAAGAAACAACAGTGCAATCGTCATTGTCATTGATATTTGTTTGGCTTGGGAGACTCTCTAGAATAGTTGGAGCATTCATCGTGTGTTGAGCTATTTGAGCTTTCATCTCCGCTATCCTAGCAACTAGCTCATCAATGGACAGTCGTAAATAAGGCTCTGGATCTAGATGAGGTTGTGAAGGTTGGCACTGAAGCTCGACCGGATCCCTTTGGGTTGTGAAGGCTCTTGTAATACGTACTTATTAGGATTGCAAATATTTTACATATCCTCCGCATCATAAGTGGTGGGGGCTCCGAAAACAGGGTATTCAGAGATTGTGTGACCAAAACCTCCACAAAACTCACAATAGACGTACGTTTTGTAAACAAAGAACTGAAAATCACGAGTGGCATGACCGAAGGACGCACAAACATCACGGTATGGAAAAAACCTCATTTTCAAAAGAGCATATCTAAAAGTACAAACAAAAAGAAACAAATCAAAGCAATAAAGAAAGACTTACCAAACCAGTTGTCAAGTAACAATTGATACTAGCACTAGTCCCCAGCAACGATACCAAAATCATGATAGACTAAAATCTACACCCACAACAGTATGAGGTCAGTTGTAGTATATCGAGTGTCGAATCACACGGACTATGTAGTATCAGTTGTAACTTTAGATCGATTTAACTAAGCCAAGAAAAATGTAAGAGAATTATTTATAAGTGATTCAGGAAAGTAGTCAACTAATAAGAAAGAACCTCACTACTTTGGATCATATAGAGTTTGTAAAAAACTTTATGGGTAGAGTTGAGATAATCTCAACAATTGATTTAAAAACCAGTGGTTGAAAATCCTCCCCCTCCTTTTCCTCCATCCCCACCATTCTCAATTTTTTTATTTTTGTTTTCTTTTATTTTTTAAGAGAGTGATGCAAAACTCTATTTGGTAGAGTTTGCCTTGAACTTCACCGGATCCAATCCCCAAACAACTATACAAAAGTGGTATTATAAAAATGGATACGAGACAAATCTTGGGTAAATGATCACCACAACGACAATTTAATTAGTAGATTAATATTAATATTCGTGCCACCTTGTCCGAGTTTGTTGAAGGTAGATTGTCTAAGGTAATCACAAATCTCCTTTCGATATCAAAGTCAACGTGTCTAAATTGGTTAACAGTCTCCTTTCGGACTCAAGAAACCAATTTAGACCCTTTAAACTCTTAGAATTCTAGATGATAATCACATTATAACGTCAGCTTTCGGTCTCCATCAATATCAAAATCATCTAAATATCTATAAAAATCTATGAATTCTCAAGAAGTTCATTTTCACTTTCAATCAACTAAACTTCGGGTTCAATCCTATAGTCCCGATGGATTTTAGTCGCCTTTCGATCTCAATTCACCATCTAAATTCCAATTTAGGGCTTTCGTCTTTCGATTTCAAACCCTAAATAAGTTGTAACCAATTTTTATCAAATAGGGCTGGTGCAATAGGATTAAATCATAAATCATCAGACAAACGAATATCAATATCAACGCTACCAAACCATCGTCAAGATCACCCAAACCCTAGAACGGAGGGATTAGAAAAGCGTAATACAATAAACAATGAAATAGATTATAGACATAAATAGATCAAATTTTAGAATAGAATGCAAACCGAAATCTTCATCCTCGATCCAAAGATTATAACGTCAAAACAAAACCTAACTAATCGGCCAAAGCCTTCTACTACATCAAAAGTCTCCACCTCCCCTTTTGCAATTATAATCGGATTACTTATAATGTAATTTAAGAAAAGTATAATTTTGTCTCACAAAAGTAAATAACTAAATTTCATCCCAGCACCCAATTATAAATTAACTCCACTAAACAGCTCCCACATTTTGCAATTTTCGCACTTGGCAATTTAGCTCCTCGATCGGGTCCGATTCATTATGCTTGCCGCTCCGTATTAAAGCTTGGTTTTCCTCAATATAAACCTCAAAATGCCTAAAACAAATAAAAACTAGATGTAGACTCTGAAAATGCAAAATAAAGTAAATAACGCATAAAATATGATATATATGCATGAGAATGACCTAAAATAATATGCAAATGTATGCAAAAAATTAGTCTAAAATATATGTTATAAAAGCATCCCATGTTTAAATTTTGCTTGTTCTCAAGCAATATAACAAGTGTAAATATTCACAAGAAAGATTTTAGCTTCTGTCCAAGCAATGCATTTGCTCATTTAGATCTAGACATCGGGTTCAAAACAAGCAAATCGTACAAGAAACAAGTCAAACATCAACTGCAAGACCTCACATAGGACATATTTTGTGGGACGCTCTCACTCTTGTGTTTAAGGTTAAATATTTCACTCAAGCTCAAATCTTGAAAACTCATCTACCATAAGTTTGGATTAGCGTTCTAACTCTCCACCACTTGGACTATGCACAAAAACATAAATCATGAGGTATTTTCATGGGTTGTAATGGGCAATGTAAGAAACAGAAGGTATGAATTCTTTGGCCATGTTGTGCTAAATCCAGGAAATAGAAATACTTCCTAAACTTCACCCACAATTCATCTTCTTTTCTCAACACACATACCAAATTTCTCACAACCACCACATCACATAATCAAATAAGCTCATAAACTCTCAACTTTTGATAACTCCTTCCCTTTTCACAAACTTTTCCCAGTGATGAAAAAGATTTTTTTTTTCTTTTCTTTTCTTTTTCTTTTTCTTTTTTTTTTTTAATTTCTTCATCGCAAGGAACTTACAACTTAAGCACACTACCCCTTACTCAATACATAATCACTCAAAGCACATATTCTTTCTTGTGCACAAAGCTATAGATAAATCTATTTCATCCTAATTCTCGGATGGGTAAACGAGGCTAAAATAGGCTTAAGGATAATCTCGTGGAGGTACACATGAATAGGCAAATAGGCTCAATGGGCTTCAAGTAAAGGATATCATAATAGGGTAGGAAGAGTAGTAGGTTAACAAAAATTACCTCAATCATGTTTATGCAATACACACAAGTCATATATGTGACCTCAAGAGGTTCTAACACAAGTTCTGAAGATAAAACTATCAAGATGAGCAATTCACACCCAAAAGAAAGAGGATTCATGGATGTCAATCCTAGGCTCAAAAGCTCGCGACTTTTGTCTTGGAATTTCAATCTTAACCAGTCTCAAGCAATGATTAGTTCTGAAAGAATTATACCCCATAAACCCATTAATCTAGGTTATCACAAGCTTTTAAACATGCCTTAGAGATATCATCAACCAAAATCAATTATGTAAAACCCGAAGATATTTTAATATAATTTTATTATTATTTAAAGGAAATATATTATTATTATTTTATTCAATTTGTAAAAGTGGGAGAAAACTCCTCCCCGAGGACAAGTTTCGGTTTTAAAATCCTTCCAACATCGTTTGAGAATTTGGATCTTAATGGAATTTGATTCTGCTTTCGAGCTCCGTATTTTGTTGAATTTAATTAAATTCTACCCATCTTGAAATTGATTTGAAAATTCGATTTAAATTGTCTTGTGTCGGAATTTTGAATTGGTATTTGGTGGGGGACCATTTCTTAATTCTTATTTATTTTGGGTTAAATTGTCTAGTGTCGGAATTTTGAATTGGTATTTAATAATTTATTTTGGGTTAAATTGTTGTTGTTATTTTATGCTAGGCAAAATTGTAGAAAATCACCCATTAAATATGGTGTTTTGCAAAAAAACCACATCTTAAAACGAAAATTGCAGAAAACCACCCGTTAAAACCGTTTTCTTTGCAAAGTCACACCCATCACCCAATTTTCGTTAATTGAATGTTTAAGTGTGTGGAAATTCAATTATACCCCTTATTTTTATTATTAATTTACTCAATTCAATTGGTATTAGTTGATATTTAACTTTTTGACATGTTTTTCAAAAGCAAAAAACACTATAAGATATATAAAAAAAAATTTTAACTAATTTCATACTTACAAAAAAAACTCTATAAAAATTGATGTGTAATTTATGTTTTATACATATAAAAAATGTGTAATCCTAGTGATACTTGAAGAAAATATTTTTTTTTAAATAATGTTTTATGTAGTTTTTATTATTATAAAAATGTATTTTAAATAGTGAACATATTTTTATAATAATAAAAACTATATGAAATATCCTTTTTTAAAATTTTATTTTCTTCAAGTAGTCCTTTAGTAATATACACTTTTTAAAATAAATAAAATATCAATTATATATACTTTTTATAGAGTGTTTTTACCGAGCACAGAACCAGGATTACAATCTTGGGTAGGCTGGCTTTGCACATAATTTTAATTTTTTTTACCATTTATCACTATATCTATTGAGTTAAAAAAATTAGATATATATTTTTTATCTATATTTAAATTAGCAAGAATAAAAATATTTATTTATCAAATATTTTTTAATTTAAATATATGTCAAATACCCAGATGAAATTAATCCATGTTTAAAAAAAATTAATGGCTAGTTTGCAATTGATTAGGGAGGGACACCACCAAATGGAAGTGTACAGAAGGCGTGGCAGTGGGCCACCACCACCCAATGGAAGTGCGTAGCAGAAGCGGGAACTGGAAGCCACGAAAAAAATTAGAGGAGGAGGGGAATCGAACCTGGGGTACATCATTCCTCTCTTCACTCCCAACCACTGGGCCATTCAAAACTTATGATATATATATATACCTATACCTATATAATATATATTACTAGCAAACTGGGGTGGGCTGTAGCATACACCAGCCCACCCCAAGTTCCGTTCCTGGTTTTTACTAATAAGTGTGAAATTATATATAAAAAATGATATTTAATAAAAAAATTTACTTTTGAAAATCATGCTAAAAGGTAAAAATTAATTAATACCGATTGGATAAAGTAAAATAATAATAAAACAAGGGACTTTGCAAATAAAACGGTTTTAAGAGGTGGTTTTCTGCAATTTTTGTTTTAAGGGGTGCTTTCAAGCAAAACACCTTATTTAAAGGGTGGTTTTCTGCAATTTTGTCTTTATGCTATGTTACATATCATTATTTTTTTTGATTAGGAAAGAATTCGGGCGAGCGAGCTCTACCCGGCAGCATCCTTTCGGATGACGTCTAAAAGACCTAGATCGTTGTGAATATCGACACCCCAGGCAGAGTGGCAAAGGTGTGCAACCTTATCAGCAACTCTATTGCCTAAACGGGGAACATGAATGAAGAAATCTTCTTTTAAAGTCGATAGAAGGAGTTTAAGATCTGACATGATTAGATCAATTTCCCAAGGACATTTAGAGTTTTGATTGAGGTGGTTTATAACTATACTAGAGTCCCCTTCAATGTGGATTTTGTCTATATGGAGTCGAGTAGCGTGTTGGATTCCTAATTTTAGCGCAAGAGCTTCCGCTTTTAAGGGACTTTGTTTACCAAGCTTTTGATAGCATATTTGTATTGGGCGTCCTTTCCAGTCCCTGATTATGACTCCAGCTGAGCTGTCATTGTTTGTGATTGTGGATCCATCAAAATTGAGCTTGAGAGTCCCCCTCGGGGGTTTCCGCCATGTAACTCTATCATGCTTTTTTTTCTTCTTTGGGTGATTGGGGCGTTGTGTGTGTAAGAGGAAATCCTCATCTAGACTACACTCAATTTGAGATGTTTTACTCCAACTCTCCTTGTGAGTTTTAATAATATGTAATAAATTATCGCTGAGCGGGATAGGAACCTGCTTGAACACGAGTTGGTTTCGACTGTAGCAAGCAGACCGCCAAGTAAAGGCAAGTCCCACTTTCGCCGCAGAAGCAAGATTATTCCCAATAAACGACATGATAGGTCTAATATCTCGAGAATGAATTATCATGCTTGATATTGTGAATTTTATGTGAGAAGGAAGACAAAATAAAGAACGCACATAATGACATTCTAACAAGAGGTGAACATCATCTTCGGGCGCACAATTGCACAGGCTACAAGTAGAAGAAACAGAGGTCCCACAACATGGCCAGCCTAGAGGCAATAGGAAGACCTCCCTGACACACCTTCCATAGAAAATTTTGAGCTTAGGTGGAATATCCAAATTCCATATCCAAGCATTACTGTCTAAGTTGAGAGCAGATTGAGATGTGATGAGTTTGTATGCACTTGAAGTGGTGAACTAGCCCTCTCTATCCGGCCACCAATATAAACTGTCCTCAAAGGAAGATACAGGAAGAGGAATGTCCAAGATATCTTTGACTATGTCAGGAGGTAGCCTACTGTTAAGTTTTTCCATCCACCATCTACCTCCCATAATGTATTCACTAACGATTTCTTCCATGTTCCCGGTTTGGGGGCAACCTTCCCTAAACTGTAGAGATGAGGTTGTGATCCAATTATCCGTCCAGAATTTGATAGATTTCCCATTTCCAACTGACCAGATAAGCCCCAATTTGAATTTATCGATGAGAGTTGTCAGCTTAGCCCATTGCCAGGAGGAGTCACCTCGTTTCTTGTATTCAAGAATGTTAGCAAAGCGTAAATACTTGTGTTGAATTAGTTTAACCCAGACATTGTCTGGTTCAGCTAGAATTTTCCATAGTAATTTCATTTGAAGGGCTTCATTCATCTCTTTGGACTTCCTAAGCCCTAATCCCCCACACTTCTTTGGTCTACAAATCCTATCCCAGTTAATAAGCGGACGATTTTGAAGATCTTTATTTCAGAAGAACGTCCTATTAATCTGGTCCAGCTCTTTATGTATTGAGGCGGGTAAAAGAAAGTTTTGCATTGTATAAAATGGTTTGGCAGATAAATTTGTATTGACTAGGATAGCGCGACCTTGTTGAGATAAGGCATTGGCACGCCATTTGCTTAGTTGTTCTTTAGATTTACAGATGATGTCTTCAAAAGTATGTTTGTTCACTCTGCCGTTAATAATCGGGCAACCGAGATATTTTTCCAATGAGTTCTCGTTAGTAATATTCAAACAACTACTAAGCTCTGAAATCCTAGAGTTTGAAATGCCTTTTGTAGCTTGGAAACTTGATTTATGATAATTGACTTTTTGTCCCGAGACTCTACAATATGAATCAATTATTGTCTTAATCCTTTGCCCAGCATCAACACTACCTCTTGTGAAAATGATGATGTCATTAGCAAAAGATAGGAAAGGAACCCGAGGGCCATTACTGCCGAAGGAAAAACCAATAGGACTGTTATCCAAATTAGTTTCCGCCGAGAGTTTCCGAGCGAGGATTTCTGCACCCAGGATAAACAAGAAAGGGGATAAATGATCTCTCTAACGGAGACCACGAGAGGGGAGGAACATATCAGTAGGACCATTGTTTACTAGCACTGAGAAGGAAACGTTCGTTACACATTCCATCACCCAAGCGATGAAAGTATGGTGAAAACCAAAATTTTCCAAGATCTTTTTTGTAAAGTTCCAGTCAACTCTATCGTATGCTTTCTCCATATCTAGTTTTATCGCCAACCATCCCTCACGGCCCGAACGCAACCTAAAAGAATGGAAGATTTCGTGAGCTATCAGAAGATTATCTTGAATGGCCCTGTTTGAAACAAACGCACCCTGTAAAGGGTGGATTAGTTTACCGATGATTGTCTTGATTCTTTTTGTCAAAATTTTTGATATGATTATATAGTGTTGAACATAAGCTGATTGGACGGTAGTGGCTTGTGGTAGAAGGGTTGTCTCGCTTCGGTAGTAGTGAAATAAACGTGTGGTTTATTTGTTTAAGAATTTTTCCAGAGTGAAAAAAACCTTTAACAGCTCTCATAATCGATACACCAACAATGTCCCAATACTTCTTATAGAATTCGGTTGTTATTCCATCCGGACCTAGAGATTTATTTTTACCCAAACTAAACACTGCAGATTTGATTTCATTGTTCGACGGATGTCGAATGAGGAACTCATTTTCCTCAGTGGTTATGGAAGGATGGATTAGGTTAAGCATTTCATTTAGAAGTCTATCATCGATTGATTCCTTCTTGAATCTTTTTTTCGAAATCATTTTTAATTTCATTTCTAACATTTTCCTCTCCTGCTATTAATGTGCCTTCAGTAGTAGTTATGTTGTGAATCTGTTTCCTATATCTTCTACCAGAGGCAACACGATGAAAATATGAAGTGTTAGAGTCTGACAGTTTCAGATGCTTCGTCTTAGCTCTTTGATTCCAAAAGGTTTTCTGAAAAAGGAGAAGTTTTTCCTTTTTTCTAATGAGGTAGTTTTCCTTACTGTTGGTTCTCTGTATGTTATTTACAAACCCTGCTGATTGTATTTTAAGCAATTCGTTCTCCACCTCTTTCAATTGACGAAAAATGTTTCCAAAGGTGGACTTATTCCAATCCTTTGCTTTTTTCTTAAGAATTTTCTGTTTAAAGATAAGTTGGAACATAGTAGAACCTAGGCAAGAAGCTTGCCGGGATTGTTTGACGATGTTCCTAAAATCCTTCCGTTGAAGCCAAGTGTTTTCAAACTTGAAAGGAGGAGCTTTGAAAGTATTATTATTCTCAAGTGTTATTGATAAGGGACAGTGATCTGATGTTGAAAAGGCTTCATTGTTAGTAATTAGGTTGGGGAATTTATGAAGGATTTGGGGATGGACAAGAACCCAATCCAACTTTTCACGAATGTTGTTATCCTCCCCTTGATTCTTTCTCCACGTGAATGGGTTCCCGTAAGTAGGAAGATCCTAGAGCGAGCAGTCATTTTTGAAATTTAGGAGTCTAGTAAACCGGGAGGAACGGGAGGCAGCTCCTCCTAGTTCGTCCGCACTGCATAAGATTTCATTTAGATCTCCTAACACAATACATGGGAGTGACGAGGCATTCACAATTGAAGTTAGTGTTTCCCAGAACGAGTCCTTCTCATTAGGGACAGGAGGGGCATACACAAATAGAAGGAGAGTCTTAAAATTATCATTTACATTTTTATAACGTAAACCTATGATACGAGGAAGGTGAATTTCTACAGAAATAATTTCATTCGACAATTGGTGGGTTTTCCATAAGATACCAAGCCCACCTGAGCGCCCAGTAGGAGGCGACCAGATAGCCTCATCAAAACCAACGTATTTCCAAAATTTGTCTTCGGGAATGAGTTCTGATTTAGTTTCCGCTAAAGCCATCATTTGGATATGCTCATTTTTGCACAAAGAGTCAATTTCCGTCCAAAAACTTGTTTTCCTTATGTCTCTACAGTTCCAATAGCCGATCTTCATTTAAACCAATCGGAGATATGAGGACATGATTTAAGGATCCTCATATCGAAAAGCAATTTTAATGATAATTTGATTTGGAAATTCATATTTCGTAGTACATGTGTTGCCACCATAAAAAAAGAATCAATTTGAGAAGTCAAGTGCCAAGACCGAAAGGCATTGGAATCAAGACACCCCAAATGTAGGCTACGAATAATTTGACAGTGCAATGGCTTTGAAAAATTGCACCAAGAATTAACTAGTATGAATAAAACAAAACAACCCAAGTCCAAGAGGAAAGAATTGGGATTTAGCAGAATCACACTAATTGCCGAGACACCAAGCCAGGGAGCTGAATTCCTCGTACAAACAGAAAGCATAAGCCAGCACGAAGCATTACGGGGAGCCAAAAAAACAGGTAGTTTTACCGACGAGCCACAGTCCATGGCTTCGGTACGTGGAAAGAGATGGATCATCAGCAGAGGCTCGACCGGCCGATTGAAGTGGGAGTGCTGTTCACCGAGACATGACCTTGAGCTAAGGAGACATGAGGCCACTGAAAGGTTGCAGGTGAAGTTGAGAGAGCAGAACACACTCAAAAAACTACACCAAGAAAACCACACAAGGCCATTAACTTGCTGAAAATCACGGCGTAATTTAAGGAGATTTGTTCTGAAATTAAGAATGCAAAGGATCTGGGATGGAGCAGGACAGTAGAGCCTAGCACCCCAAACGACTAAATCATAGGACCACCGAAACCAAAGTTGTAAGAGCATTGTTCTTAAGGTATTGCTATGATTCGCACTCATGTCTCTCCAAATTCTAAGTCGGAAAATATTTAACTGAAAGAGGCAAGTATAGGAGCCACGCTCCAAACAGCACCAATGAAGCTCATTGAAGAGTGGCTCATCAAAGATAACACAACTTGACATCAAGTATTTCTCACTAATATCATCGACTAATGATAGGGTCTATTTTAGTCATGCTTTAAGTATAGATTTGCATCTTAATTTAGAGTATTTTTACATATTTTATAACTTATTCGGTATTATTTTGTTTTCGGAGTCTACACCCATGTTTGATTGCTTTCAGGTATTTTAGAGCACATTTGGAATAATTCACATTGGACAAATTATATGGAGTCAGGCTACTCACATACGGATAAATTAATTGGGCTGATGAATTGCATTAAGAGAAGGCTACGGTGCGTCCAAAGTCGGCGGCTTCCACTGCAAAGAAAGATTAAACTAGATAGATGGAATTAGATGTGTTAGTATTATTTCTATTATATAAATTGCGATAGTTAGATAGGTTAGGATATTAGTTTATATATACATACATTCATACGAAAAGGAGGGGGGTCGAACGGAGGGGGGCCGAACGTGAAGCCGTGAAGCGGCCGACCGATTATTATTCCTCTTAAACCCTAATTGTCTTTTATTTTATTTTTATGGAGACCTAAACTCTCCCGTTTCGTCTACGATTTGAAGCTTTATTTGGATTGGTTGTGAGTGTCTAATTCTTGTTCCTTATTTTCTATATTGAATGTTTTGATTTTTTTGCGCTTATTGATTGATTGTTTTGTTCTTTCTTGTCTGGTCAACTTGTTAGATCAATTCAATTGCTAGGGTTTTGTAGATTCCTGATTGCGAAACTTAACCCAAGTAGCAAACTTATTCCTTTAGGACTGATTGAACTAATTGGATGAGTAGGAAATTGGATGTGTTGTTAAATCCCTCTTTAGGGACTGCAAATACCTTCGCTAATCTCTGAACTTAAAGCTATCAATTGGGTTAAATCCTTCTTTAGGGACTGTTCAATTGATAAGGGTTTCTATGACTGATTGGACTAGTAACTATATTAGGTCGGGACAAGGGCATTCATAGGAAACCTAAAAGGTCAAGAGGAAGTTGAAATATCAATTCAACCAACTAAAGTGGATAATTGTAGGTGAAACTGTTTTATTAATCTTTATCTCCATCAATTTGTTTATAGTTTATTTTGTTTTCTTTCTTATTTCAATCACTCAAAACCCCTCGTTTCATATTAATTGGTAAATAAACTTAACTTGGGAATAACTTGATTCTCTGTGGGATTGACTCGTGCTTACCACACTACATTAGTTAGGTAGGTTCGAAATTATTTTGATATGGTTTACGCGACTAAAAACCGTCCATCAAATTGGCGCCGTTGTCGAGGAATCAAAGTTTATTTCTTTGTTTTGTATGTTTGTCGATTATTGTATATAACTAATTTTATTGTGAGCCTATCTTACGGTTCATAACACTTGTGCTACTAATTGTTTGTGTTTGTGTGTCTAGGTGTGTGCTTCTAAAGATGACTCATGGTTTATTTTGTGATTTTTGCGGGGTTTCTAATCATATATTTAAAGATTGTCCGGTGTTTAGGGTTTCGATCGGAAAGGTTAAGGAAGTACATCATTTGTGCAAAACTCAACTTTCTCGTGAGATGGATATCATACATGAGATTGCACAATTAGAGCTCCAAATCGGACAACTAGAGCCTCAATGTCTGGCTCCGAAAACATCACAAGAATTGTCCATGTTGCCCTGTATGGAAGAACACTTTGCTACAATGGAGTCCCAACTTATCAAGATCCAAATTGATTTCAATAACGAGATGAGGCGGATCCAAGTGGCTCAACAAATTACAATTCCAATTATTTCAGAGATTTTTTATCAGCAAACTAAGGTGGTTGTCAGTGACGACTGCACTATCATCTCTTTTGACGAGGAGATCTTAGAAGATTGGATAGATGAGCAAGATGAGGAAAATTTCACAGAGAGGATTTTGTTGTTTGAATTTAATGAGGGTGCAAACGGACAAAGAACTGGGAGAAGGCAAAAGAGGAGCGCATATTTTGATAAGCCACCAATGGAACTGAATTGGTGGTATTACATACCCTCTGCAAGGAGCCATGCTAGCATATTTGATAAGTTGAAATGGTTTTTATCTATGATATTATTTAGTTTCGGTTTATCATTATATTATATATGCTTAACTGATATGTATGCACAAGAGTTTGACAAATTGCTGAGGGCGTTAACAATGTCTAATCTTAGAGAGGTTAGGAAGAACCCCAAGGTATGTTTTTTTTTTCTTATTTGTTTTATTTTAAGTTAGGATTAATTTTTATATTTCTTTATTTATTTCCGTAAAAAAAAAGAACCTATTCCCGTCTCCCTCTTCCTTTCCTCTCTCCACCCGTCTCTGTCCTCCTTTGAACTCCGGACGCCCGCCATCCATCGTTCCCTTCGCCCTTGTCCCGATAGAACCCTACCCCAGGGGTTGCCTTCTTCTCTCTCCTGGTCGCATCTTCACCGCACCACCTCCTCCCGCACTCCGTCCTGAAGCCCAGCGATCATCGGACCACCAGCCTCCCACTGCTGCATCGCCTCGTCGTACCAATCTCTTGCCGATCGTCGGACCACCAGCGATCGTTGGCCTGCATTTTCTTGTTGTTTCGTCTTTGTGGTGTCTTGGACAGACGTTTTGCAAAGAGGATAGCCCTATATTTGTCCAACTCCAAGAAGGTTCACGAGTGCCAATTGCATCCAAGTTGTTGCTGACAGTCTTTGCTCCACACCTAGGGCTGTAATTTCTACTCTTTTCGATCTCATGTTTTAAGGGTGTTAGTACTTAGGAATAGTCATCTATCTTGCTGAATTTTATGCTTTGATATTCCTTTGTTACTTAACTGAATTGGTGGCTGATTGTTATGCAAGTTTGGCTTGTTTTTTTCTGCTGTTTGTGGTGTTGAACAGGTCCTATAACTATGACAAGTTGCTGAATTTTATGGTCTGTTCAGAGGCAACACCACTACCGGCCTCCTAAGCTTAATGATTTGTCTCGAATGCCTGATTTACATTGTGAGTTTCCTCTACATCTGTTATTCTTTTTCTTTACTTTGAGGACAAAGTAAGATTTTAAGCATGGGGTGGGGAACTCAAGTGTAGCTTCGTGTTATATATATATGTTAGTTTTTTTTTTTTCAATTTGTGTTATGCATTTCATTTCATTATAGGTTGCATTGTAGGTTTATTTTATAATTATCCCATGGTCGTATTAAGTTATTGAGTCTTTGTGTTTTATTTGTTAATTTTGTTTTAGTTGTTTTTATAGGAAAGATATTTCTACGATTGGCATGACCTCGATGATGATATATGGTTTTTCATGGCTTAAGAGTTAATAAAATTGAATTTTAATTGAATAAAGACACTTGTGGGATTCCCATAGATAATCTAGATTATGAGCTTTAGTTGTAATTTGATTATTGGTTGGATGTTCAGTTTAGAGCAATCTTTAAAAAATTTATATGATCTCTATTGTATATGTCTAAACCCCTGATGAAAAGCACTAGTAAATTTGGTTATAGAAATTAAGTCTCACAAATCATATAACCATGTCTCTGAACTGCAGGCGAAACACAAGAGGTTTAGTTCCTCATGGGAATTCTTCCTCTCAACATCTCCATAGAAGTTCTCTCTCAAAAAGGTTTCAACAAGTAAAACAAGGTCTCAGCCAAAATCAGCCGAAAATAACATAAATAATAAACACTAATAGATTTTCAAAAGACGGAATAGAAATCCCGTATCGGCACGGGCGGCTAGGCAGTGGCAGATCCTGAAGCGTTTAGCTGAGCGGGCGAAAATTTGATCTCTAATTTTTTTTCCGAAAAAATCATCAATATTTGAAGTTTCCTATTTAATGATAGTATTAAGTTATGAAGTTCAACAAATGATGAGTATGATAGAAGTGTATTAATTTGGTAAATGATGTGAAAAATAATTTATATCGCTTCAGTTTTGAAACGTTTATAACTTTTTACTCAGCTATCGGATTTGAGCTTATGCTATATCAAATCAAAGCTATCGACGAGAGGAACATGTATATTTAATTTCATTTTTGATTGGGAGGGAGAATGCCACCCCCGGTCCTTTAAACGATTCGCCCCTGCGGCTAGGGGTGGGCATTTTCAATTAATTAATATTTCAATTAATTGCAAACCAATTAATTGGTATTTCAATTAGGAAAATTTCAATAATATTTTTGAATTGAAATTAACAATTAATTGGTAACAATTAATTGTTAGTTTCAATTCAATTTATCAATTACTTGATAATTGTAACGGTGGAGAGTGTTTCTGCGGCAATCGGGCGGTTTGCTTTGCAAAGATTACCGAGCATCTAATCTAATCCCCTTTTCCTTTTTATATTATCAGTTTATCACTCAAAAGACTCTCTCCTCTCTTTCCAGCTCCCCCTTTAATTTCAAAGCTAGCGTTTTCTATGGCAGATAAATAGCTGTTTTGCTTCTTCCTCTTCTATGTTAGTTAGTTTCCCATGGCTTTCTCTAGAAGCTTGCTACCTGGAAGTAGTAGCACCACCTCCATGCTTGATGTCTCGGCCTGCATTAAACAATCTCGCATTCCTCTCTCTGGAGCCGAAATCCGTTCAATTGTTCCAACAACAATCGATCAATGGCTAACTCTCTTCCGGCAATCCAACTCAAGGACTACGGATCCCTAACTCGGTCTCACCTCGTCTGAGACTCGCTCCGAGTTGAGGCGCTCCAAACGCATTTAGATCTCGTTGTTAATGGAATTAGCAAATGCGATTTGAAGCCGTTGAACGCCAATCTCGATTCTCGACTCGAGGCGGCCGTTTTATAAAAAGAAAAGGGGGACAAAAGGAAAGGAAACCGACGACTCTCAGAGGGCGGAGCTGGATGGTTTATCTTCTCCGTGAGGCGATTGATTTCATCGGCAATTAATCAATTAATTGCTATAATTAATTGAAACTATTTTAAATTGGAAGAAGATTTCAAAACGGTTAATTAATTTGAAAGACTTGGCTATCTCAATACAGTTAATTATAAAATTGACCAATTTTCCAATTTTTTAAAACAGTTATTCATTTACAATTATTTATGCCCACCCTACGGGCGGCGGGCGCCGTTTCATCAGTGAGCTTATTCTTCGATTTGTGCATTCCAATCCAAGCCAACTTCCTTCCACGCCTCTTTCTAGCCTTCTTCACATGTTTCCTCAGGTTCCTAGCTTTCCAAACTCATGACTGGCAAGCCATAGATTCATCCTCCTAGCTTCGGGACATAAATCTGCAGAAAAGCATAAAAAGAGCGTAGATTTCAAACTTGCAAGACTCAATACTGAAGACTCGAATTACTCAAATAAACACGACATAAACTGTCACAGACTCCTTAACAACTACCTATAATGCCTATATAAAATACGCATTATCAAACTCCCCCACATTTAAGCTTCGCTAGTCCTCGAGCGACTAATAAAAGCAACCTATACCTACGAACTCATCAAGCATGTCATAGCCTTACAAAACAAACCAGAAATAACTTTCAAGGAACATAAGATCAAAGTGACAAATATCGCCGCATGTATCTAACGATCAAAGCATGTGGAAGCAGAAATCATCCAACCTTACCAGGAATATGTGTTTCACTCAAACTCTCATGTGTGTATACTTTTCAGAAAAACTCTCAACTCGGCCCAACATGCACTCAGCTCATAGAAATTGACAACAATATAATCAAATCTCCACCGAAATGCTATCACTTGCGGATAATAATAAAAATAAGCAATTTGGTTCTAGATCTCACTCTCTCTTTTTTTTCCGATTTTTTTTCCAGTCTTGGTGTATTCCTTACGCAGGTCGCAAACATGGGTGATAAGGTCGCACACCTTAGCCACTCCCGCTCTAGTATAGGAGCCAATCTTACCGATCCCGGTCTCCTGGACCTCATCCGAAAGGATGCCTTCGGTTAGCTCTCTCATTTGTGGGCATCCGAATTTTTACCTGATAAAAAAAATCGTAAGTACCTACAAAACAATGACAATTGTTCCTGTAAAATTGAATTGTTATTTGGAGAATCAAAAATCAAAATGATAACCAAATCTTTTAAGGGCACAAAATTTTGTTTCGTTCCCCGCAAAGGTAACAGAGTGATTGATAATTTTGCACATCTTAGATGTTATGTTAGTGAGTACAACTGGGTTAGTGGGATATAGTTAGGTTAAATACCAATCAAATTCTTACCTAATAAATATTTTTTTTTATATTGGGTAAGAATTCGGATGTGAATAATCACTAACCGATAGCATCCTTGCGGATGAGGTCAGCAAGACCTGGATCTATGTATAGGGAATGGCTATCGGTAACATGAGCTAGGTGTGCGACCTTATCTGCTACGCAATTACCATTACGAAGAATGTGAGAGAACGAGACTTCGTTGAACCCTGTAAGAAGCGAACTAATGGTTGACATAATTAGTTCGATTTCCCATGGACATTTGGCATTATTCTTGAAATAGTTGACAATTATGAGGGAGTCACCCTCAATAATAATTTTATTAACGTTTAGTTCGATTGCTTTCAGCACTCCTGCTCTAAGTGCCAGAACCTCGGCCATCAGAGGCGTTTGGTTCCCAATTAGACTGCATCTCATTGCCTCTGGTAGTTCTTTGTTGTTTCTTATTATATAACCTATAGACCCTTGTTGATGAGTAGGTACGGACCCATCGAAATTCAACTTCATCTTCCCAGTAGGCGGTTTTTTCCATTTGTCAGTCTTTTTGTGCCATACCATTTTGTTCTGTGGTTTTTTGTAACTGTTGAGTTCATTGTCACTCTTACTATTAAATTTTTCCGCTTTGCTCCATGTATTTCTACCTTATTCAACCTTTCTTAAAAAACCTGCAATATTGGGTAGTTTCTGCTGTTGGAAGACCCAATGGTTTCGGATTAACCAGATAGTCCACCAATGGAAAGCCATTGCTTGTTTCTCTTGGGAAGTTAGTAGTCCGGCAATGGCTGCTAATATTGGCCCAATTTTCCTAGATTTCTTAATACAGTCCCTAACTGTATTTTTGACATTAGCCGAGAGACTGGAGAAGAATAAAGAGTATTTCCACTCAAAAAATAGGTGAGTAACATCCTCCTCATGGTGGTTGCAGATTGCATAGTAGGGAGGAACCGCTAAGCCTTTTTTTGACAAGCGAGCCGCTGTTGGTAGTCCGTCATGACAAACTTTCCCAAGGAAGTTTTTAACCTTGGGAGGGGTGTTAATTTTCCAAATCCATGTGTTCTCATCATCACTCTGGTCCATATGTTTTGTGTTAAATTTATATGCACTAGAGGTTGTAAACCACCCCTTTTTATCCAGCCACCAGTACATTCTGTCCAGAATGTTATTTCTTGGTAAAGGTATGTCAGCAATTTGTTTAGCTGTATTAGTAGGCAAGACTAGTTTAAGTTTATCTAAATTCCATTCTCCATTAACGATGTATTGATCCACCGTTTCCTCTATGTTATTCCTTCATGGAACTATACACCGGCCTTGTACGTCGTTAACTGGAGCTCATTTGTCTTTCCAGAACTTAATGGTTTTTCAATCCCCTACTACCCATGCTAGACCGTTCTTAAATGGCTTAATTAATTTCCTTAGCTGGGTCCATTTCCATGAGGCATTTCCTTTCTTCTTAAATTCTAGTAAATTTGTTGATTTTAAGTACTTATATTTAATAATTTTAACCCATCTATTATCAGGATCTGCAGTGATTTTCTATAGAAGCTTCATTTGAAGCGTTTCATTCATGTTCTTGGATTTTCTAAGTCCCACGCCACCTTTAGATTTTGCTCTACATACTTTATCCCATCTTATTAATGGTTTGTATTGGAGGTCTTTGTTCCAGAAGAAAGTTCTATTTATCTTGTCTAGGTTTGAGAGTATTGAGATTGGGAGCATAAAGCTTTGCATAGAATATAGAGGTTTTGAAGCTAGATTTGCCTTGATTAAGACTGACCTACCATGTTGAGATAGGGCATCAGCTTTCCACTTAGTCAGCTGATTTGTTGTTTTGCCAATGATTTCCTCAAACGTAGTTTTATTTACTCTTCCATTCACGAACGTACATCCCAGATATTTATCCAGTTTGATTTGTCTAGAGATATATAGGCAACCCTCCAGCACAAGTATCCTTATATGAGGAATAACAGAAGAGCCTTGGAAAGCCGATTTATGATAGTGGACCTTTTGCCCCGAAATTTGACAATACTCATCAATAATAGTCTTTACTTTGCCACATGTTGTTAATTTCCTTTAGCGAAAATAATAATGTCGTCAACGAATGCTAGAAAAGAGATTTTAGGACCTGAATGACCAAATCAGAATCCAATGCCAGACCGATCGAAATTAGACTCCCAGTTAAGCTTACGAGCTAAGACCTCTGCACCTAGGATAAACATAAACACACACACACAGACACACACACACAGAGAGAGAGAGAGAGAGAGAGAGAGAGAGAGAGAGAGAGAGAGAGAGAGAGAGAGAGAGAGAGAGAGAGAGAGAGAGAGAGAGAGAGGGGTCTCCTGCCTAATGCCTCTTGTTGGTCTGAACAGTTCTGTCGGGCCATTATTGACTAGAACGGAGAAAGACACCATTGTTGCGCATTCCATGATTAGATTAATAAAATTTTTATGGAAGCCGAATTTCTTTAATAATGATTCTGTGAAGTGTCAATCTACCCTGTCATATGCCTTTTCCATATCTAACTTAATAGCTGGCCAACCTTTCGAGCCCTTGCGGGTTTTGAATGAGTGGAAAATCTCATGGGCTATGAGGAAATTATCTTGAATAACTCTGTACGAAACGAAGGCCCCTTGAAAAGGGTGTATTAGTTTTTCTATGACCTTTTTTAGACGCTCCATTAGAATCTTAGATATTATCTTATAAACTGTCGAGCATAGGCTAATGGGTCTGTAGTCTCTTGTTTTTGCTGGGTTATCACACATAGGAAGTAGGGTGATAAAGGTGTGGTTTACTTGTCGGAGCAACTTCCCTGTATGAAAGAAAGCCTTAGTGGCTTTAGTAACATCCCATAATGATGTCCCAGTAGGTTTTATAGAATTCAGCCGTCATTCCATCGGGGCCAGGGGATTTATTGGTACCTAAGGACCAAATTGCTTCCTTTATTTCTCCATTCGTTGGTTGGTTGCACAGAAATCTATTCTCGTCCTCTGATATAGAAGGAGAAATTACTCGAGGTAACTGTTCAAGAGATTTGTATTGATTGGTTCTTTTGAGAATCTTTTGACAAAATCCTTCCTAATTTCTGATCGAATATTTTGCTCTCCACAAATTAGGGTTCCTGAATCAGAAGCAATGTTCCTTATGACTTTCCTATTTCTTCTACTCGAAGCTACGGGATGGAAATAGGCTGTGTCAGAGACAGCTAACTTGAGATGTTTGGATTTTGCTCTTTGACACCAGTATTCCCGTTGAAACTAAAGTAATTTTTCTTTTTTTGGCAATTAATTGTTTTTCCTTTGTCACATTTTTATAATTGCTTATACTCTACATCTTAACTAACTTTCTTTCCACTTCCTGGATTTGCCTGAAGATGTTACCAAACGTAACCTTGTTCCATTCTTTGGCTTTCTCTTTCAAAATCTTAGTTTTACATACTAGTCTAAACATGGCTGACCCCTTATGATCAGTTCGCCGGACTTGTTTGACAATATTCCGAAAATCCCTCCTTTGAAGCCACATGTTTTCAAATTTAAAGGGAAGTGGTCTAAACGAGCATTCTGAATTTAGACTTAAAGAAATTGGGCAATGATCGGAGGATGTAAAAGCACCATTGATGTAACGGCCGGGGATTATGATTCCCGGGTTACGTTTCGAGGGATGAAACCCCTCGTTAGGATCTTGCGCCCCGAGTACAGGTTGAAGGTTTGAAATTCTATCCTAACATTTTAAAGTGGGATTTCATACCCAAAATTCGAAGGGATCATTGGAATCCCCGGGGAAGTCCCCTGTACCTGTCATAAGTCTAAGCGTGGAAAACCAACAGTCATGCAAATAGTAGAATCAAGGTGTAATACAAGAGGGTGACACGGCAGAGCCGAGTTAAAATCAATTCAATAAGCGTATTCATCGAAATTTAATATACAATGTTAGTGGAGTTAAACCATTTGTTTGAGATCGCCCAAGAGAGTTCCCACGTCACGGAAACAAGGAATGATCATGCTGCAAAACAAACCTAAAAAAAATGTATGCGGGGCGGTGTCAGATCGAAGCCCTACGCAATATAATCCCAAACAAGCAGACATATACACACGCTAGTCCTAATAAAGATGCTTCTAGATGCAAGGCGGAATATTAACACACTAGCATGGTCCTACGATCAAGTGCATAATATAATAAGGCCTTAGCACCGAATACCAAGTGGTATATCCCTCTCCTACCTCCACCCCCTTCCGATAGGGCGGAGACTGGCCAGCTCGTGAATGCATTCATTCATAATCGGGCGGCACGCATGCCCAACCCGCTCCACAATAAAGCCCGCAGGCATCTCATAATATAAGGAAGTTCATGACTCGATTGACTCAGGACGGGACCCGATGAGACTAGGTCGTCCTATAACCCTAGCAATGACTCTAGTTACTTCACAGATAACGGCTGTTCTGTTTACAAAAGCAATGAGTAAACGAATGCTCAATCATGAGTGCAATCCTAGCAGGATACTACATGACATGCTTTATTATGAATGCAAGCACCTAGTATGCACATGGCTACAAGCAGGGAGATCTCTTTTCGAATCTGAGTGAGCTCATATAGGAACTCACCTGGCTATGCAGAACAGCATAATAGAAGATCCGGCACACATCAATTATAATCACAAAGCATCACCTAGATACATATCAGAACACATATATAAGTCTACGTCTAATCGTTCAAGCACTCAAGGCACACATCATTCAACGAGGATAGCAACCATATCGCAATCATCGTTCCGTCAAGTTCAACCATTCATCATATTGCCACATTCCCCAAGACCATATCATTCTCACCATTCAATTCAGCCACATTCATGTATTCGCCACAATATATCCGCAATAATAATCCGCATATCACATATATTAAGTTCATCATATTCATCATATCTCGAAAGAATAAATTAACGATACACAAGTCTAACACTTCATCATGCCATTAGTACACACCAATCATGGTATTAGTCAACCATTCACATCAATCATGCTAGTTAGTCCCGAAACCGCTTTAAAATCCGAATCAACTAGTTATAATTTCCGATCCTTGAAAACGCTCATCATATTTCCTTTTCGATGTAAATCCGACAATATCCTTTTTAAATATCCAAGTCTCATATTTTATATTTCAAATCACCCTAATATCATCTTTAAGTCTCAAACATTTTCACCCTAATATCATATTATATAATATTTTAAATACCATTTATCAAACATTTTCATCCGATATTTCCAAATCCCTAAAAATCCCCACCATTTTTATTTTATAAAAACAGCCCTTATGAAATTAACAAAACCGACCCCTTTTTATATAGAAAATACCAAACCGAGCCCACTTGTCTTAAATCTTCCAAAATCGGATGCCCTTTGATATTTATATAACCCAAAGCATTTGTTTACCTCAAGGACATAGCCCGGCCCAAATCCCTTTCTAAAACATCAAATCCCAGCCCAAAAGAATTAGGCCCAAAGGGCAAATCCCATTCTCCCATTTTTTCAAAACCAAGCTGACGTCTTTTTATTTTTAAAAATGGAAAGGGGCCCCCAGCTGAGGTGGCGGGGACGTGGCACGGGAGGTGGAAAGGGCCCACAAGCCTTCTCCTTCCTCTTCCTTTTGAACGAAATAAAACAAAACAGAGGAAGAGGGGCGTGTGCTCGACGGAAGGAAGAAGGAGGAGGGAGCGGGGAGGCTGCCGGCCGGCGGCGTCTTGCTCCGGCCACCTCACTTGATACCCATGGATCCAAAACAACAAGGAAAGGGAAGAGCGAGTGAGAGAGAGTCTCACCGAGAGTATTCGAGCATCGCCGGAAGGTTTCGAGGTCGTCGGAGTCGATTCGAGGCTCGCCGGGGACGGAATCGAAGCGGGGTCGGCCTCAAACGAAAGACAGAGAGTTAAAGGCGGATCTTTTTTGAGTATTTAATAGAGGAAGAGAAAGAGGAATCCTCACCGGTGGTCTTCGATCGGAAAACCGGGCAGAGCGGCGGCTCTGGGCGGTTTTCGGGCGCCAGAGGAGAGATGGTGGCTGCTGCTGCTGCTCGGGTCGAGGAGAACGAAGGAGGAGGCGGGTGGGGTTTGGATCTTCTCTCGGCAAATAGAGGAGGCGAGGGGGGAGGCTCCAGTGGCTGCTGGCTGCGCCTGGAGGTGCTCAGGTGGTGGCTACTGGCGGCAGAGTAGGTGGGGGGGGGGGGTGGCGATGGGCTGAGCAAGGAGGGGTTCCCTTTGGATCTGTTGCTCTTGCAAAAGGCCAAGAAAGAGCCTTAGTGTGTGTTTGGTGCTTGGTTTTTGTGGGGAGTGGAAAGTGAATCAGAAATCCGATTTGATGGGGATTTGATGGGCAATTGGGGCTGAGTTGGGATGGTCAAAGGGACAAGGAAGGGCCTTTGTCTTGTTCCCAATTCAAGGGGGTCTAAGGAAGGGAAATGGAAAAGTAATTTGTGGGTGTTGGGTTAGATGGGGAAAAAGGGAAAAAGACAACCAATTTTCTTTCATTTCAAATTTAAATCTAAATTCCAAGAGGACAATGGCTGAATTTTGGATAAGAATAGGAGAAAAGACGAGAACTTGTGGTCCCGGAAGCGCTAGGTCGAATTTTTGACGTTAGGTCCGATGTTAGTTTTCCCGGTTTCCGCTCTCTCGATTAGTTAGCTTTTCGAAATTCCGAGGAAAGATGTTGTCATGTTCGTTCTCAAAATTTTATTCAAGTCGGAAATCCGCTTTATGAGTTCTAAAATCCGAGTTAGCGAGTTTTTCGTTAAATTCCGCTTTTAAATTCATTTTGATTTTCCTTTTCCCCGAAAAATTATGATTTAAAAATCAGAGCCTTTACAATTGACCGTTAAAAGATCAGGGAATTTTTCAAGAAACTCGTGTTGTACAAGAACTCGGTCTAATTTTTCTAGAATGTTATCTTCCCCTTCCGCTTTTTTCCTCCAAGTAAATTTATTGCCTGAATACGTGATCTCTATAAGAGAACATAGGTTCTTAAGTTGAGTTAATCTCGAAAATCTGGTGTGGCTATTAGATGCTCCTCCCTCCTTTTCATTACTACAACAAATTTCAATCATATCACCCATAACTAGACATGAAAGGTGCTCCGAGCATATGGTTGTAATGAGATTACTCCAGAAAGAATCTTTATCAATTGCTTGGGGTGGAGCGTAAATGAAGAAGATGACTCCCGTGAAGTTCTTATCTAAACATGTATACTTCACTCTAATAACTCTTGGCATTATTATTTCTGCCTCGATTGATTCATTTAGCAGGTGAGTCTCATTCCAAAGTAGACCGATACCGTATGATCTACCCTTTCTAGTTGACCATACCGAGTTATTGAAACCACTCATTTGCCAAACCTTGTCCAGTGGTATTTTATCAGTCCTGATTTCGGCTATGTCCATAAGCGAGATGTGTTCATTTATGCGTAATGCTCTAAGATCTTTCCATAGATTAGGCCTACCAAGCCCCCTAATATTCCAGTAGCAGATTTTCATAATTTCCGTTTAGAAGTTGTTAGGAGAACGGAATACTGAATACCTGACAGCGGCCAATGTTTCTTGAAGATAACTTTCTCTAAAATGATTCCTATGATTAGTCCTACCTCCTCATCAATCTTAACAAGACATTTACTAAGAAAAAATATCCTCAAATTCTCATTTGTGATTTTGACTCTTTTTTCATAATATTTGGGACTCCATGTTGCAAGCAAACATCTACCCAATTGAAAGTTTATGCAATTTCCATAGACTTGATTTACTTCGTTGAGAAGCTCATATGTAGTGATCTTGCAATGCTTCTTCTGTTTGTATGATTTCGTCTTAGACTCGGTATTAACAGTGAGCAGACAAAGTGGCCTTGCTTGGGTGCCCTGTAAACTATAGTTAGATAGGTCCCGTGAGTTTGACGGTGTAGTTGTGCTCCTAAGGCTAGTCCTTTTCCAGTAATGATTCTTTGTGTGACAATGGGTGATTGAGAGTGGAGTAGAGGTGTTAATATATAAGGAATATCCCATGGTTTTTTCCCAACAGAGCACAAAGGGAGCTCTTAAGCCAGGAAGGGTGGAAGCGTCACCAGGACTGGTTCCCCTCAAAGCCTAAAAGATCACACAAGAATTGGTTGCAATCTCTGTTGATTGAATTCAATCAGAGAGCGATATATTTATATTTGCCTTTGTACCAAGGATATACATACAGATAGATACAAATCATAAAAGAAGATAAAATATAATTTTTATCTTTCCTAACACCCCCTGCAAGCTCATGGAGGGGGAGTGACATGGAGCTTGGATCTCAACAACGCAAATCGACGATTGCCAAGAGCCTTGGTGAAGATGTCAACAGTTTGATTGTGTGAATCAATGTGACACACTAAAAGCTCACCAGCCTCTACCTTCTCACGGACAAAATGAAAATCAATAGGGATGTGCTTGGAGAGACTTGTGAGAACAGGGTTCCTCGTCATGAAAGTTGCACTCAAAGAATCACACAGGACAACCAGAAGACATGTGAGACGGAGCCGAAGGTGGACGAAGAGCTACTGAATCCAGCGAAGTTCAGCAACAGTCTCAGCAATGACAGGGTACTCGGCTTCTGTGCTAGAGCGAGCAACAACCCGTTGCTTTTAAGAAGTCCAGCTGATTAGAGAGTTGCCCAAGAAGATAGCGAAACCATATTGCGAACGGCAGTCATCAGAGTCAGACACCCAACCAGCATCGGTGAATGCTGTGACAGGAAGCAGGGTAGTCGGTAGGAGCTGAAAAGTGTATGACAAAGTGCCCTTAAGATATAGTAGAATGCGCTTGACAACTGCCCAATAATCCCCAATCGGACTTTGCATGTACTGACACACCCTATTCACAACATAAGCAACTCTGGCCGAGTGATGACAACATACTGAAGAGCTCCAACAATGCTGCGATAGAGAGATGGATCAGGCATGGGATCCCTAGCGAGATGGAATCGAGAATGAGGCTCGGCAGGGGTGCAGATTGGCTTGGCCTCATCCATCTTAGCACAAGCCAGGAGATCACGGATATACTGCTACTAGGAGAGAAGCAGGCGGTCAGGTAGACGCAAGACCTCAACACCAAGGAAAAAATGCAGAGGCCCGAGATCAGTGAGTGAGAACTTCTTGTGAAGGCAGGCGATGAAACGAGTGATGGCAGAAGGAACACTCCCTGTGATAATAATGTCATCAACATAAACGAGGATGTAGATGAGACAAGAGGGTAATGTTAACACAAATAGGGAGCAATATGATTGGCAAGCATGGAAACCAGAGCGTATCAAGAATGACTTCAGCTTGCTGAACCAAGCCCTAGGGGCCTGCTTGAGGCCATATAAAGCCTTGCAAAGCCGGCAAACATGGCTAGGATGAGAGGGATCCACAAAACCTGAAGGTTGATCCATGTAAACCTCTGTTGACAAATCGCCATTTAGGAATGCATTGTTGATGTCGAGTTGATGAATGGGCCATTCTCGAGATAGAGCAATGCTAAGCACAAGACGAATGGTAGTGGGACCAACGACAGGACTATAGGTGTCAAAATAGTCAACGCATTCCTCTTGGTTGTACCCCTTTGCAACAAGCCTGGCCTTGTAGCGATCGATAGAGCCATCAGCATTCCGCTTGATCCTGTAGACCCATTTGCATCCAACAATATTCATAGAAGGGTGTCGAGGAACAAGTGACCACGTACCAGAGTGAGCGAGGGCATTGATCTCAGAGCGCATGGCAGAGACCCAGTGAGGATTTTTCTCAGCTTGGCGATAGGTTTTGGGTTCGATTTCTGAGTAGGAGGGCGGGGGCAGCGGGTGTTTGGAAGTGAGGAGGGCAAGATGTTTAAAGGTACCCTTTTGGGCACGAGTGGTCATGGGGTGCACAGAGGTTACGCTAGGCCGAAGGTGAGGGAGATGGGTTGGAGGGGTCGGCAATGTAGGGGAAGAGAAGGAGCCCGAGTTGGGCGGTATGACGTTGGAAGACACATCCGACGAAGAGGGGGTTGCGGAAGATGGGGTTGACGGTGGGGACGCTGAAGGGATGGCCGAGGAGTCTAATGCCGATGCAGAGGTTGTCGACACCGAAGAACCTGCAGGGAGAGTGGAAGATGATGCTGAAGTGTCGACAACAACGGGCCCAGGACCAGGAGATGACGATGAAACTGTAACGGCCCGTGATTATGATTCCCGAGTTACGTTTCGAGGGATGAAACCCCTCGTTGGGATCTTGCGCCCCGAGTACAGGTTGAAAGTTTGAAATCGAAGATGTGTAGTTTAAAGCGGGATTTCGCACCCAAATCTAGAAGGTTCGTTGGAGACCCCGGGGTAAACCCTTGTGCCTGTCCTAAGTCTACCACGTGGAAAACCCTTTATAATGCAAAGGACATAAGTTTTGAAAACGATACAACGGGCTCCACGGCAGAGCCGGGTCAAAACAGAATATAAGTAGGGAGAAATCTCAAAAGTATAAATCTGGTGAAGTCAGGGTTCAAACACTCACTCCCTGCCATATGAATGGACCCCGTCATAACAACACGAAATCAAGTAGTGAAACGGGTACCTGAAACTATACCACAAAGTCAGGCCAAGAGTCCGCCCGCGGGTCCTCTGACCGCGCTGAGGACATATAATATGCCTATACCTAGAATAAAGGATGCCTTCATGCAGTACTGAAATATTAACCACACTATCATGCTCCTAATTCATATACGCAGAATATTAAGTAAGGCCTTAACAAAGAATACCAAGTGGTATATCCCTCTTCTACCACCACCCCCCTTCCAGGTAGGGTGGAGACTAGAGGTGGCAATCGGGCGAGTCGGGTCGGGTTTGGGTCGGGTTATTCGGTTTCGGACTCGGGTTGATATCGAGTGTGATGACAATTCGGGCCTGATCGGGTTCGGGTCGGTTTTATTCGGGCATTGGTTTATCGGATACAATCGGGTTTTCGGGTCCTATTCGGCTCGGGCGAATCTGGTTTCGGTATAAACGAGTTTGGGTGAATCGGGTGCCGGTCTAAACGGGTTCGGGTGAATCGGATTTCGGTCTAAGCGGGTTCGGGTGAATCGGGTTTTGGTCACAACGGTTTTGGTTGAATTGAGTTTAGTCAAATCGAAGCCGCAAGAATCATATTGGATAAAACAAATCAATTTTATTTTACCTATGAGATATTTATTCTTCTATATAGATTAAGCTAATGTTTATCAATTATTAATCAATACTACATTCGTTAAAAAAAATGTAAGTCTTCTCACTTTTTATAATATTTTTTAAAAAAGTCAAAATCATATAAAATATTATTTTTTTAATATTAATTTCATACTTATTACTCATAACTACGAAATTATAAAAATAACAAAAAAAAATGATATTCATATAGTTTGGCGTCTTAAAAAATGCTAAAAAGTTACTTTTTTAATGGAGGGAGTACAAAATTATATTTAATTATACTATATGTATGATAATATTACCATATATTATTAAGTAATCAAATACTTAGGTTGTTTTTAGTATTTTAGGGAAAATGCTAAGATTTTTGTTGATTTCGGATATAATCGGGTTTGGGTTATTTTGGGTGTCGGGTATAATCGGGTTCGGGTAATTTCGGGTTGCGGATATGCTCGGGTCGGGCAATTTCGGGTTGATTTCGAGTCGGTCCATTCGGATATAATCGGGTTCGAGTTCTTACTGGGTTCGGATTGCTTTCGGGTTCGGGCTTAACTCGAATCGGGTCGGTCGGTCTCGGATCCAAACTTTTTTTTCAATTATTCGGGTGTCAGACGGGTTCGGGTCGGATCAATCGGATCGGTTTTCTCGGGTCGGGTCGGGTATTGCCAGGTCTAGTGGAGATTGGCCAGTTCGATGCTATAACATATCAAATCTCATCATCATATCATATTTCATGCTCATCTCGTATCTCGTGATGTGTGTGTGTGTGTGTGTGACTCAAGGAGGACAACACCTGATGAAACTGGGCTGCCCTACGAACCTAGCAAGGACTCTAGGACTCACAGATAATGGCCGTTCTGTATTCAAATGCATACAGAATAAGAATGCTCATTCGTAAGTGCAATTCCTAAGCATGATACTACATGACATGATCTTATGCATATGCAAGACCTACATACTATATGACACATCAGGCAGGAGGTACTGGTTACTGAGTAAGCCCCGGAGGTACTTACCTGGCTAGAAGATCAGCAAAAGAAGAATCCAGCACACAGTAGTCACGATCACAGAATATTACCTAATTACATAATGAGAATATACTGAGTATACTTCTATAGCTTTTCTAAACACATATATTACTCACTCAAATTAGCAGATAGATAAGCAAGCTCACATCAATCATACTTTCAATTCATCACGATCAACCATCTCTTATCTCATACCATTCATCATAACTTGTCAAGTCATCAGCTTAAAATAACCTCTATATCATACTTAGCCAAATTCGCATATTACCATCTTATACTCATACCTTTCATAAGGATATATAACATTATCATCATCGGTAACCAATATTTATCCCCTTATAATAAATCACCACAAGTCATGCTATTAGTCACACATATCATGCTGTTAGTCAAACGATTATATTATCATGCTAGTTAGTCATCGAGTAAGTCTTATTCCCAAGTTAGTTTCAAAGCCGTTTCAAATCCAAATTAAACAGTTAAGAATTCCGACCCTTGAAAGTGCTCGTCAAAAATCCTTTTTCAATTTATTATTTTAAATCACTTCCCAACCTTAAAATTATTTTCCAAATCATTTTTAATTCGTCAAATCCAACTAATATTATATGATATTTTAAATACTCTTAATATAATATTTTAACAAAATAGACCCAACCATTTTATTTATATATAAAACCGGCCCTTATTTTTATAAACTCAAAAATCCGGCCTCTTTGTTTAAAATCCCAAAATCGGATCTATTTGGAAGAAATAGGCCCAAAGCCTTTTGATTTTAAAATAAGGGTAAACCGCAGGAAACCACCCCTTAAATAGGGTGATTTGCTCAAAACCAACTTTTAGATACGTAATTGCTGGAAATCACCCTTTAAAAGACTCTCTCTTGCAAACAACCACCCATTTCATATTTCCGTCAAATATCTGTCAAACATGGCCCACATTTTTTTTTGTTTTCTCTGAATAAATGAAAAAAATAAGTTGAAAAAAAATCAAAAATGAAAATCAATTATATCTCAAATAGAAATTTCAACCCAAAAAATCAAAGATCCAAGCAGATCCCTAAAACAAAATCCAATCCAAA
This sequence comes from Persicaria maculosa, assembly GCA_963922045.1. Classification (NCBI taxonomy): domain Eukaryota; kingdom Viridiplantae; phylum Streptophyta; class Magnoliopsida; order Caryophyllales; family Polygonaceae; genus Persicaria; species Persicaria maculosa. The sequence continues at coordinate 53,838,725 of OY998252.1, forward strand.
AAATCAGAATCAATGAACAACAATGACGATTACAGGTTCATATTTTCTAATTCCAATTTCAAATCCGGCCTTCACTGTCACCATACACACACACACACACACGATGCCATCAGAGAAAGACGGGGAGGTGGCGGTTAATTAGCTGACGAGCAACCCCACGGCGACGGGGCCGCTTCGAGCCACCCGACGCACCACCGTCTACCGCAACCACAACACACACGATGCCATCGAAGGATCGAATACGAAGAAGTGTTGGAATCGATTTCAAGCAGGAAGGACAAGCTGAAGATGCTGATTTGTGCGATTTCAATCAATTTCAAGAAGTTGCTGATTTGTTGTACTGCGAACAACGAAGGTAAACCCTAATTTGTGTGATTTCTTGCTTCCTTTCATGTGATTTATGGATCCGGCTCGCCATCGCCATAGTTGAACACACCAAGCTCTGATCTATCAAATCTTCACCATTCAGGGCTAGATCCGGCTCCACCTCGACCGAATCTGAAGAGGTCGTACTGTTCATCGTCTCAAGAGAAGGGTCTCTCCCATGGCTGAAGGTGGCACTTCAGTTTTGGCCTTTCCTTGGGGTCGTATTTGAGTTTCCACAAAGTTACTGTTTACCATCCTCTACCCTGAGCTCCGACCATGGCGTATGTGCAGTTGTGCTCCCAAGTCGCTCGGACCACATCTCCGCTTTCCCGAACGAATGGAGCTCCAAACGCCCCGGGACCAAGCCCCGCCATCACCGTCATCCCACCGAACTCAAGACCACCGCCGCCAACTCCAAGACACGAGCCACCGCCATTGCTCTCTTTATTTTTCTGATCTTCCACCGCCATTGTTTGGCTGCTACTTCAATTTGTGATTTGGATCTGATTTCTTCAAATTCATCGTTCTATTTTGTTATACGTTTTCTATAAAAAAAAATCATTTATATTAAACTAATTAAAGTACATAATATTTAACAGAGTTTTGGATGAAAAGTTGAATAGGGTGGTTGATGGCTAACGGAGACCTTATAAGGGGTGGTTTTCGGCAATTATCAATATAAGGGGTGGTTTTGGGCAATACGCTCTATTTAAGGGGTGGTTTTCTGCAGTTTACCCTTAAAATAACATAAGGGCTTTAGGCAAGATGTCGGAATGTCTATTGACAAGATAATTTCACCTAAATTATCACAGATCCTTTTCATTTTTTCCGAACACATTGCAAAAAGGGACAAAACTCTCTTTTCTCGAATCGAAACCTAAATCTGTCGAACGAATTGTTTTGATTGAAAACAGCCTAAAATCGATGAAATTAATCAAAAGATCAATCAATCAACACACGAATTGGTATATCGCTCGCTTTACGTGATTATCGAATGTCGATTTTTGGTCTTCGTCCGAAAAAACCGTTGAAGGAAGGAGCTTGGCAGATAGAAACGAGGTGAATGAATAAGCTCGGCAGGATTATAAGAGGTTAATACGTAACCTCGACGAACAAAAATGAGGTTACGATGGAGCCTCGTCTACGTTTTGTGAAGTTTATAAGGACCCCTTTTGAAGATCTTATCTAAATCCTCATACATTTAAGCTGAGCTTAATAAATAACGTCGGCTTCTGTTGTTGAGGTTAAGGAGGGAGCTCGGCTTCTGTTGTTGAGGTTAGTGAGGGACCTCGGTTACTATTATTGAGGCTATAAAATAGCCTCATTGACACGTATTCCATAAATTCATTAAATTGTGTATATGTGTGATGGATATTGTTATAATGCAAACTCATATGCTTCTAATAATGAGACAGACTATAAGAATGAGACAGACTAAATGACTAAATTATTTTAGAAAATGTTGTTTTCCCCACTTTTGATTGTAACTCTCAATTACTAAATCAATATCATAACTTTATCTAAATAGCAAATTAGTTGTTCTTAATCAGACATGAAACAGATTAATGCATATTTTATAATGTTTTATCTTCTAGTAATTGTTTCAAGTGGCCACTTCCCACCTATCCTCAAAATTAGATTTGACATGTTAAGCTAATTAATTAATGAAGTAAAAAAATAACATAATTACAAAAATAAAGAGAGAAGAACGGAGAACAAAATCACACTATTAAGCAATGATCTGCAAAGAACTCAAGGATAAGTTGAGAATCTCCACATTGGTCATGAAGAATTCGTTACATTGTATGTAAATTATTTCCAATGTAGCTTTAAACTCATTTTTGAATACAGGTTGCAGTTACACAAAATACCTCATATGTAAATAAGAAAAATGTAATTACTTGGAGCTACGTACATTACCTGTACTAATCTAAATAACAAGCCATTGGTAGTGACTGTTGTTATGCTATGGAAATCTAATGTATTAGCAATAGAAAAACAACTAGGAATTACATCCACGTTGCATTCACGATGATTTCATGAACAAAAAATATTCATATACGTCAGTTCGACAAGTAATATTGAAATCTTAAATTGCCTCTATTGATGTTACATTCATGACGAATACATCTATTCACTAGTCTTTTGGCCTGTGCTACGCACGGGTATAAATTTTTTTTATATATAAATTATATATAAAATAATATTTTTATGTTATAATTATTAAAGATTTATCGCTAGGGAAAAATATTTTTGTATAAATATATTGAGATTATTTATGATGAACTTTAACCGCTAAATTGTTATCAAATGTATAGTTTTTCGTGCTTCATACTAATTTTTATATTTAACACCACAAACATTATACAACTAACCTTTTTCTTGCTTCTATTTATTCAAACTAATATGATATATTATGATTTCTAATATTAATTTTAAAATGGTGAAATTAAATAAATGAGTAATGTTAATCTAAAAAGGATATTTCTAACTGATGAGAAAGCATTTAGTGAATGAATTTATTGGGCAAAAAAATCTCTTTTATAAGTTCATTCTTACAATTTAATATATTGATTTTTAATTAAAAAATGATGTTTATGCCAATTTATATGATTATTATGATTTCTAATAAAAATAATATGATTATTATGATTTACAATATTAATTTTAAAATGGTTAATCTAAATAGATATATTGTTATTATTTTTAATCTAAAAGTTTTCCTAATTGTTAAGGATATATTTCGTTAATGCATTTAATTTATTGGGCAAAACGAAATCCTCTTCTGTAAGTTATATAGATTTATTCATTTATTTATATTATTATTTATTTTTATTATGTTAAATTCTAGACTTATCATTATGTAAAAAAATAATCTTTCTAATTTTTTCTCTTAGATTTATTATTATTTATATAAAAAAAACTTTTTTTTTTTCAACTTGTACTAATGGTTGGAGGTTTTAGTTGACTTCTTATTAGAGGGGTATATTATTAATCTAAATAGATATATTTTTATTGTTGTGAATCTAAATATTTGAAGCTAACTTTATATGTTATATAGATATATAGATATAGATGTTAAACTGACGGTTATTTTATGAACAAATAATATTGAAATCTAATATTAGTCAATGAAAATCGCTATCCCATTGTTTCTACCCCTGCACATATTTCACAACATCTTAGGTTCGATTTCGAATAACCCATGAATTTTTTACTTCAATTTTTTTATTCTTAGGATATAGAAGAAGCTCAACAAAATCTACCGAGCTTATAAAATAACCTCGACTTTATTTGGTGAGGTGATGTTGTAAGCTCGACAAAGTTTGATGAGCTTAACACGTCACCTCGTAAATCGTAATAAGGTTGAATTTACCAAAACATTTTCTAAACTAATTTAGTCATTTAGTCTGTATCATTCTTATAGTCTGTCTCATTATTAGAAGCATATGAGTTTGCATTATAACAATATCCATCACACATATACACTATTTAATGAATTTATGCAATACGTGTCAATGAGGCTATTTTATAGCCTCAACAACAGTAGCCGAGGTCCCTCATTAACCTCAACAACAGAAGCCGAGCTCCTTCCTTAACCTCAACAACAGAAGCCGAGGTTATTTATTAAGCTCGGCTTAAGTGTATGAGGATTTAGATAAGATCTTCAAAAGGGGTCCTTATAAACCTCACAAAACGTAGACGAGGCTCCCTCATAACCTCATTTTTGTTCGCCAAGGTTACGTATTAACCTCGTCTAATCCTGCCGAGCTTATTCATTCACCTTGTTTCTATCTACCGAGCTCCTTCCTTCGACGGTTTTTTCGAACGAAGACCGAAAACCATCATTCGATAATCACGTAAAGTGAGCGATATACCAATTCGTGTGTTGATTGATTGATCTTTTGATTAATTTCATCGATTTTAGGCTTTTTCAATCAAAACAATTCGTTCGACAGATTTAGGTTTCGATTTGGAAAAGAGAGTTTTGGGCCTTTTTGCAATGTGTTCGGTAAAAATGAAAAGGACTTGTGGTAATTTAGGTAAAATTATCTTGTTAATAGTCATTCCGACATCTTGCCTCTAGCCTCACTCTTAAAATAAAGATTGGCCCCGTTCCCTTATAAAACCCGACCCTTTTTTCATTAACCTAAACCCGGATCCCCAATTGTAAATTAGGCCCAACAAGCCCAAGGTCTGATCTCCCAAACTAAAATCGAATTGAAGAGAGGATGAGGGCCCGGATGTGCTGGCGTGGCATGTGGGAGCGGGACCCACGCCCCTCCTTCTTCTTCCTCAGGCAATCTCGCCCTCGCTTCTGCTCTTCCGGAGGTGATTCCGCCCGCGCTCGTCCTCTCCTCCTTGGTTCCCTTCCTTCGTCCTCCGGCCTCATCCTTCCTCCTCCTCGCACACACAGCCCTCCCACACCTCGGTCGGTCGCTCCAACACCCTCGCTCACCAGCGCTCTCGTCTCGCTGCTCTGCCTCGCCTCGCTCATCGCCCATTCGAGCTCGCTAGAGCTCACGAGCCCACCCAATGTCCCCCACTCAACTCACACATACTCACACTCGCCCACATCCCGACCCAAGACAGAATCGAATTAAAACAGAGGGGAAAGGCGGAAGCTCGCCGAGGGGGTTCGCAGCTTCGGAGCTCTCGATCGGAGTTCTGGGCATTGTCGGAGGCTTGCGATGGCTCTTCGGACCTGCGTCGGACAGAGGTGAGCGTGATGGTTAAGACTGACGGCGATTCCGATCGAAAACGAGTGAGGATGGCTTACCGGAAGATGGGTTCGCGATCAAACAGGGGACATGGCGCCTCGGTGGCTTGTCGGCGGCGTTGGCGTCTCCTGGGCGGCTTCTGGGTGGTGTTGGGCGGCTCCGGATGTTGCTGGTGACTCCGAGTAGGTGTCAAGGGCTACCGATGGTGAGTGATGGAAGGCAATGATGGGGATGAGTGAAGAAGTGATGGATATGGTGAGCAAGAGATGGTGATGGCGATGAATCGATGATGCGTGCGACTGATGGTGGCGATGATGGAGGAAAGGGTTGCCTATGGGTAGTGGCGATGAATGAAAATGGAGCGGGGATGGTGCACCGATGGGAGCGGGAGAGTGAGGGAGGGAGTCGGTGAAGGTGACAGTAAAGAACGATGATGATGACAGTGATGGTGAGCAGGTGAAAGTGACGGGGTGATATAGGCAGGGGATGGGTTCGGGTTGCAGGGTAAGGTAGGAGGGAGTGGGTGAGGGTAGAGTGTGAAATCGGTTAAAACAATATCCAGAATAAATCTCGAATACGCGAATTTTGAATCCCGAAATTAGTTCTCAACTATTAGTTTTTCCGAATCTCACTTTCTCGATCAATTAGATTTTTAAAATCGAAAAGGATATCGTCATCCGATAATTATTTTGAATTTTCGAGGTCAAGGAAGGAAATTCTTCGCCAAATTTTACATTCCGGTCGGAATCCGCTAACGAGTTCTAAAACTGATTTAATTCCTTTTTTTAATTCTCTTTTTTTTTCCGAAAAAATAGGATTTAAAAATCCGAGCCTTTACAGACACAGGGGAGGTAGACGCGGCAACCAACATGTCAACAGGAAGGCTAGGTGACGGAGAGCCTGAAAGGGAAGACACGGGTGCTGACGATAAAGAGGGAAAAACAAACTTATGAAATATGACGTGGCGACTGACATAGATTTGTTTGGTAGCGGACTCATAACAAAGGTAACCCCTGTGACTCGAACTGTACCCCAAAAAGATGCAAGCTTTGGTTTTGAATTCAAGTTTGTTTGCTCGATAGGGATCGAGAAAGGGGAAGCAGAGACACCCAAAAGAGCGAAGAATGGAGTAGTCAGGAGTTCTCCTGAATAGGAAATAATAGGGGGACTGATTGCGAAGGATAGGGGTAGGGGTGCGATTGTGGAGGTAGATGGCGGTGTGAAAGGCATGTTCCCAAAATTCCGGTGGAAGTTTGGAATGAGCTAAGAGCGTGAGACCCTTTTCTTGAATTATGCGATTGCGTCGTTCAACCATCCCATTTTGAGTAGGTGTGTAAGGGCAAGAGATGCGATGATCAATGCCCTGGGATTGTAGGAGAGAAGAGACATTGCGATACTCTTCTCCCCAATCAGCTTGGAGGGGTTTGATGGTCTTATTGAATTGAGTGCGGACCATGGCCTGAAAAAGTTTGAAGTAGTGAAGAACCTGAGACTTAGGCGACATAAAATAAATCCAGGTAAAGCGAATGCAATCATCCACAAACAGAACAAAATAGCAGCAATCATTTATTGATAGATAGGGGACAGGGCCCCAAACATCCGAATAAACAAGCTCAAATGGAGTAGTTACACATGTGTAGAGAAAATTGGTAAACGATGACTCTTTCCTAATGAGCAAGATTGACACTTTGATAAAGGTGCAAAACTAGATAATGGTAAATTGAAGGAATTGCATAAGACGCGAAAAATCTGAGGACTGGGATGTCCCAGACGTTGGTGCCACAGACTCGGACTGATTCGTTCGCCGATAAGCGCACGAGGAAGGACTGGTGACTGGAGGCGAGATAGACTGTAGAGTCCATTGTCAACGATTCCTTTGAGAAGCACCCTTCCCTGCAAATTCTTCAACAGACAATATAAGGGATGTAGTTCAAGATAGGTATTATTTTCTCTCATTAGGTGAGAGATACTGATGAGATTCTTTTTCATAGATGGAACAACCAGAATATTAGACAGTTTAATAGGGGAGGGGGTGGATGGAACAACCAGAACATTCTACGCTATCTTAAGGGCGCTCTGATACCATAAAAGATCACACAAGAATTGGTTGCAATCTCTGTTGATTGAATTCAATCAGAGAGCGATATATTTATATTTGCCTTTACACCAAGGATATACATAAAGATAGATACAAATCATAAAAGAATAAAAGAAGATAAAATACAATCTTTATCTTTCCTAATAAAGCCCAACATATATGGGCAATTACAGAAATGTATATACATAGCCAGAGTTGTTGAACCAAGAGAAATCCTAATACAACATCATAAACACAAGTCCGGAGCCTATTTGCACACAGAATCATGACAAAACCCAAGAGAGAGGTAATAGACAACGAAGGTGGTTGAAGCATCATCGTCCCTGGGATAAGCTCGCAACTACTATAAAAACTCAATTCAAAACATCTACTTGCTACTAGAATGCACAGAAAGCCATCAATAAAGAATTTCCACACATGCTTGGTTCTTCTCCAAGTCACCTTGGCCTTCATGGGATCACCAAATATTTTTGCAAAAGGGAAAGGCTGGTTAAACATAATGCTTTTATCCTGAACTCGGCCTTGGAGAACAAACAAATTCTCCCTATTGATCGTGCGCCTGCTGAAGTTCTTCTTAGCTATGGATTTCGATCTGAAATTTTGTTCCTCATTGAAGCAAAGCTGCTCCTTAGTGAGTTTAATGCCCTCCAGCAGTTTGGGACCCTTTCGGGGGATAGACTTTTGGGAAGGAGGATCATCTGCTCCCATAGGTGTTTTTCCTTTATCAACTCCATAAGGAGCCATGTAATTCACAAAAACAAGATGAAATTTAGTCAAACAAAGGGTATTCAGTAAGAAGTGAGAAATGTAAGAAAGAAGGAAGAAGTGATGAGGCCACCACTCCACCGAACTCCTTAGAAATGAAGAACCGAAGAGGATGGATGAGAGACTAACCCAGCAGATGAACCATCGACACCACCCTTCCGACTTCTTACTGCAAAGAGGAACCATGGCCTCTTCAACCCAACAGAGAAAGGATCCGAACGGAATCCACTAGCAAACCTTCAAGCCTCGGTCCGTACATGACGGATTTGGCCACGACGGGGGGTGAAATGGCCAGATCCAAGCGCTCGCCATCATCAAGAGACTCGGGAACTTCCTATTAAAAGGCAGATCAACAATAATAACCCATAGGGCAATCCAACATATTAGCCCCAAAATTTGAAGAACAAATTGATTTTCTATGAAATCACCATCGCATAACACCACAAGGTACCCGATGGAGAGAAGTCGGATAGAAATAAGGCCATCATCGAATGGAACAGGGTAGTTAAGGGTTTCAGACTGGATTTGATACGGGGTGAGATTCGATTTCCCAACCAATCTAGGACTTTGTCGGAGGAAGATGTACTCAACAACAACAACAAAGAGGGTGGTGTCAAAAACGGGGTTCACCAAAAGAGAGTTTCTCTCTCTTGTTTTCTCTCTCATCTTTTTTTTTCAAGCGACTTACCTAATTTTTTTTTTTAACAAGAAAGAATTTGGCTGTAAGCAAAGCATACTAGCCAAGAGCATCCTCTCGGATGACACTACAAAGGACTGCATCCGTAGGGAGAGAAGAGCCAGAGAAATCGATCCCAATGTGAGATAGACGGTCAGCGGTTCGGTTGCCATCCCTATAGATATGAGAGATCTCAAATTCAGAAAATTGTCTCAAGGCGCACAGAGTGTCGGATAAGAGCATCTCTATCTCGCCAAAACTAGAGGCGCTTGCGCTAAGGCATTTGATAATACTGGGATTATCGCCTTCAATGCAGATACGTGTAATATTAAGTTCCACTGCTTTAAGGATACATTTCCACATACCAAAGCATTCGGATCCAATAACGGAAGAGAGAGGAGAGGTACCAGATTCTGAATACAGAACACAACCCAAGTTATCTCAGATAAGAAATCCATAAGTGCTGCATTTGTCAGAGGACAGTACTCCATCGAAATTTAATTTATACCAATTGTTTCGTGGTTTAGTCCATTTGGGTATGCGTTTTCTGGTCTTACGAGGTCCGGTATTTTTATTCTGTATTTCCGGATCTGAACTTATGTCATCGATTTTAGCCTTCTCCTAGTTAGATAACCGGTCTTTATAGGATACTATTGTTTTAGCTAATAAAAATAATCGGAGAAGAAGATTTAAACCGATCGGGAAAAAAAAAGTTTGATTCGTAAATTGACATTAAGGTTTTGAAGTGATTTTAAGTCTATTAGCTCAAGCGGTAGAGCGTTGTGCTTACGCACAAAGATGCGGGTTCAAATCCCGTATAGACTATAAATTGAAATTAATGATTTCAGAATTCCTTTGTTGAATGCACCATTGGAAGAAGGAAGGTTCATTAGTAAGCTCCATATATCAATGGAGCATCATCAATGGCTCCCCTGTAACTTCACTAGTAAGCTCCATCTTTCATTTTGAACTACCATCTATCTCAAAACAAGATCCTATGAGATGCTAAACCTATCTACCACTAATTCAGTAAGACAATATGTAAATTAAAACAAAAGAAAATATTCAATGCATGTATAAATTTGCCTCCTAAACCATCAAATTATCCCAGCAAGTGATATAGGTAAAATAAAAAAGAATAAAAATGATATGAAAAATGCTACTGTAAACTCACCTAAATTTTTAAGGAATAAAGAGTAAACTCACTTGAATTCTTAAGGAATAAACATGTTTTTAAGTAATGTATACACATAAACTAACATTTCAGCATTGAGTTTTCAGTTTTTCAGATTTTCAGCTTGTGCATTCAGATTTTCATTCAGTGTATGCAATCAGTTTTTCTGCAACCTATGTGGGATTCGAACTCACATCTTTGTGCCGAAGCACATTGCTCTACCGGTTGAGCTAATAGGCGTTTTTTTTTAAAATAAAACAATGATAATCCATCTGAAAACTTGGATGTAATGTCATGAGATGTGCTACAAATGATATTGCCCCATGAGCATGCAATATGTGTGAGATATTAGGAATAAAAAACAATAAAAGTAGTAAGTAAGCAAAAAGGAAATCGAAACCCACCTGTAGCATAGTTGGTAAGTCCCACTTCAAGCCCATAGCAAGTTAATTCATGGGCATATGCAGCTGAAAGGATCATGTCCCCAGCTATATGGTGAAAAACTAAGAATTATCAAAAGCCTAAGATGAGTACCGATTTTGTCAAATCTATCTTTCAAGTGACCTAAAGAAGCATTCATGGTACATAATCAGGAATTTACTTACCATGTAGACAGTCAAAATACAAATAACAATACTGAATTTAGACTCAACCGTTAATCATGATCAATACATGACATAATCATGATCAACTATCTAATCTCTAAGCTGAAAAAAAAAATCAAATAAATCAACTATTTAAATCAATACACATCTCTAATTCAAAACATGATAACAACTCCAATTCGACAACTTCTCTAATTCCAAATATGACAGCAACTCCAATTCGATATCAAATATGACAGCAACTCCAATTCGGAACCCTAATTTTAGAAAACAAGAGATAGAACCCCCAATTCAAAATGAAAACCCTAATTTTTGGAAACATCGGCTAGAATCCCCAATTCGAAATCGAAACCCTAATTTTCAAAAATATGTGCTAGAATCCCCAATTCAAAACTTAAAATCCTTAGTTCACAAACTCCAATTCACAAATTCGAAACCCCAATCCCAAACTGAGTATTTCACATTAGAAATTGAGCGTAGAAACTGAGTTATCCAAACCCAATTACACAACGCTAATTCTCGAAAAGGGGTTCAAATTCGCACATACCGGGCACCACTACCGGCGGATTCCAACCCCCGTCTGGTCGGCTTGGTCCGGTGCGGCCGGCCTGCATCATCGACTCCGATCTCCCTTCCTATCTTTTTCTTCCTCTGTGTCACTTGCCTTCTTCTCTGTACGTCGACCTTCTGTTGTTTCAATAAGCCTTGTTTTATTTTCGTTTTTTTTTTAATCACAAAAACTAACGGACCAAAGAGCTACGGTGAATATTAACGGTTTAGGAGCACGAGGCAAATTTACTCAAAACATCGGGGGCATCACACGAAATATATAAAAGAGTCGCATACTACACGAAAATTGCAATACCATAGGCACCCGTTGAAATTTCCGAAAAAAAAAATTGCAATATTATATTCTCAACACAAAATCCCCTTCTCTGCATCTCTCTGGAGAAGCGAAACTTCCAACCCTTCGACTTTGGTGGATTTCCGGGACTAGAACTCGACGATCTCGATACACAGATTTCAGGTATTCTTTCTTGTATTAATCACTTTTTTTTCTCAATATCCAGATTCACTTCTTTATCGGTTAAGATTCTCCGATGAAACCAATTAAGACTACTTACGATTAAACGAATTGTTTTGTGCAAGTATATGCAAATTGAAGTGCAAAGCTAATGAATGGATTGATTCATTGATTGATTGGGAAAAAATAATCTCTCTTTTGATGTTTAGGAAAGTGCATCTTGATTGATACTATTGAAATTGGACGTGTTCCACCACCCTCTGTGAGATATGCCTCTAAATTATCGGTGGCAAGTTTTTCCTTCAATTGGCTCGAGAATTAGATAGAATTTTACCCTGCTCAAATTGAACGGATTAACTGGGTTTGTTCAAACTTCAAACTACAGTGGTGGATGGGTTTGGAGGAAGATGAAGGTGGCACTGTCTTTACAGCTAAACCTATTATGAACGATTTCTTTATTAAGATGTTAGTAACCACCTTCAACTGTAATTCCTTATAGTTTTTATTGATTTCCTCCTCCATAATATAATATCCAAAGCTGTGAATTTCCCTACACCTATCCAGCTTAACTTTGCAATCTCTGTGCCAATTTTCAGTCACCAGAAGTTCAAACTAGATACTTTGGTAGTTTGTTGTAATGTAACAAAGAATTCAGATCTATCATCGCACTTGCACTAATGTATGTGTAGTTACATTTCGCTACCTTCCTTGTGAACTGGCCTATATAACTTTGCTCCATTAGATTCTTATTTTACTGCTATATAATTATGTATATTTTTTGTAAAATTTATTGGCTTGCATGTTTTCGTGCCTTCAATCCTAAAATCTTTCAACCTTTGAAAAAGGAAAAATTAGATTAAGAGAGATATGCTTGATGAGTATAGGAAGGCTTGGAGAATTTGCTGATAAAATGCAACTAAAATCCCCTCTGTGTTGCACTTTTTCTTAAGGGAAGATCATTTAGTAAATTTGAGAACACTCGATTTCCTATTCAATCTTGGATTGTATGTGATTTGCTGGCCTGGGTATTCTTGAGTCTTCTTGGACATCTTGAGATCTAAATCAATATTTTGATCCTTTTTTTTAACAAAAATGCTAGGCCCCTGATATCAATGCTCCTTTGATATTCAGGTGTGCAACTTTTGTATTGACGGAAGGGCACAATGGCTATGCCTGGTTACATGGTAGCTTGCATTCACAGTGGTAAACTTGCATGTTTGGCAGTGTTGGTTAGTGTAGGAATCGTCTTGCAAATTTTGGTGAGCAAACTCCTTCGCCTTTCAATTACATGCTTTTGCAAAAAGGATTCAAGATTAAAACAAAATGTTATAGATTTTCTCTTGTATTTCAGGCATGTGCATTATACGACAATTGGTGGCCAATGCTTACAGGTGGGTATCCACAAACATTAAGCCCTGCTTATAATTAAAATGAATTAGTCCATGCCTAATTCTTATTCATGATTTCCCCTTTCTTAACATAATTGATGTAGTAAACTCTGTCTTGTTCTAACTCATACTCTAATAGACGTGAGACTGAGCATAGTTGGTCTCTTATGTTTGTAATCTCTTATAAATACCCCCTATCACTTTGCAGTTATAATGTATGTTCTCCTACCTATGCCATTGATATTCTTTGTTGGGTCTGATGCCTCTGCTCTCTTCACCGAATCCACCAGTGGGTATGTGCTTTCTCCGAAGTAACTAGCTTCAGTGGCCTAAATTTGTTATGTCCTTGCTGACTTAATTTCTGATAATATTGCTTTGTCGGCTTACACTTTGCTGATGCAGATGGGTGGACGCAACTAAGTTCCTTACTGGAGCTTCAGCTGTAGGTAGCATAGCAATCCCGGCCATCCTAAAACATGCTGGAGTAATTGGTTGGGGGGCCTTGGCCATGGAACTCTCATCCTTCTTCGTGTTTGTCACAGCCATATTGTGCTTTATTAAGGTGAATGACAATGATGGTTATACTGGTTTCTAAAGGACAGACATGCCTATGTATCCAAGAGCCGTACTTGAATGTTTGTCCATTAAATTGCCTGCTGTCAAACAGGCGTGACTGTTTTGTCCATAACGATTCTTTTGTATTGTGGGGATAGCCCATAAATGCTTCTTATTCTGTAAATTATGCAGGTGTTATGGTTTTTAAGCTGTGCCAATTGCATGTTTTTAAGAGATTACACGACATTTTTAGGCGTGATTTCATGAACACAGTGACATGACTGCTCTTGTTGCATTTATACTTGGGCAAAGGACTAGGTAACAACATTTTCACTAGCATCAGCGATTTTGCACCATGGTAGGTTGTTTTACAGTTTGAACCTACTACAGTCTACAGTAGAAGAGGAGAGCAAATGGGGTGGATGTATTTGCGAAAGTCCTGACTCATGCTTGTGTTTACCCTAGCCAATCTTCAATTTTTCTAGGGTAAACCCAAGAAGGGGCAAGGAATCATATGATAGCATTGCTTATCACTCTTTTAATTACCATAGTATTTCTATCCCCTAGTACTTAAACAGAGTGATATGCAATCCTAGCCAATCTACTTCCTTCCACTGAGCATCAACATTTTGGTAAAATACATGAGTCGGCAATGAAAGATGTTGAACGTTCATTTGGAGTGCTTCAAGTAGGAATGTCAATGGGTAGGGTGGTGGGTGAATGGACCCCCTTTTCACCCGACTCACCATGGATGAGCAATCACCCCACCCAACTCACTACTCATATCCACTTCACCCATATCCATCGGGTGAGCGGGTGAAATGGGTGAAATATCGATGACATATGGGTGATTTTTACTAAATACACATCATTGAATTTCAATAAAACATGTAGAGAAAACAGAGGCTAAAATAACATCATCTTCCACATTAAGTCTTAAATAAGTTTTAAACACAAACGAGAGTTTAAATAGCATTGTGTTAAGGAAAATAAGCCGCCCGGCAACAGTAAGACAAAAGTGGTAGAGGATGAAGAGGGCAAGAGGTTTCCAGAACGAAGTGCCGATTAGGAACTTATGGTTTAGGAAATCAGAAATCTCACCCCACACCCGTATCCACTTCACCCATATTCACTTTCCACCCGCTTTTTTTCGGGTTTTCACCCACTTTTTCGGGTCGGGGTGATTCGGGTTCAAGTCGGGTGCAGGTGAAATTGCCATCCATAGCTTCAAGCATATTTTGCGATCGTCTCACACCCGGCAAGACTCTGAATAAGGACAACTTAAAACATATGATGATGACTTGCATAATATGATTGTTGAAGACAAGTGTGATGAACATGAGCGTAATCATAGACCGAGAAAGATAGATGATACTGAAAAAAGAATATGATCATGTTGATGAAATTCCACACATCATTTTCAGTCGAGCGAACCACGACTATAACAGAGGTCATCGTAAATCGCCAGCCAGTTTGAGATAGACAAATGCATACTCTCACTGTGGAAAAAGCATAGAGCCAATTAGTAATATGATTTCTTATATAAATCAATACTCCGTGACATTTTGTTTCTACATTATTTTAATGGCTTTAAATTGTATGAAGAACAAGTACTTGTTCTTTTTGGTCAATAACATGTACCTTTATTTTGGTAAAATGCATTAACTGAACTGCTATGTACATGTGCTGCTGTTTCTCTCCATCTGCTGTCATAGACTTCTCTAATGAAAACTCTAAATCATCCATGACCACTAAAAATCTGTTGGAAATAGAACATGACTCAAAGAATACCCAAACAGAGAAAATGAGGTGGTCAAAACAGAACTACCCACAAGTGTAAAGGCATAAGGTAAATGACAGTAAGAGGTAGCTGCCACCTGCAAATGATATTGGTGTTCGCTAGCAAACAGAAGCTTCACAAGAAGCCAAGATGTAGGTTCCAGCAAATGAAAGATGCAATAGGCTGGAAATTTATGCACCATGGCAGTAAAAGACTATTCTAGGTGTCTTTGATAGGTAAAGCCTGGTATGAAAACCGAATTCTAATACGCCAAATATGAACCGAGAGACACGTTTTCTGAGAAGCTGATTGCATTATCTCATCTTGAGTTGGTACATCCATACTAGCAAACTATCTAGGGTGGTGAGCTGATACAAACAGGAGTTAGTGTTATGAAGGAATGCCACTACATAAGTTTTAAAAAAGAAGGGAACTGTCAGGGTTTCCTGAGTTAGTTAGATTGTTCCAAAATTCAAATACAAGGCCATTGCAAAAATAATTCTGAATACTGCAGAACAAGTCATCTCTCTAGACATCCATACATCATCAATTAACTATGGAGAATAAATATTCATTTTTGATGTCATAACCAATTTTACTGTAATTACTCTCCCTACTTTGCAATTCAGCACTTTGTTGCTATTCTCTGTGTCTTTATCTCCTATAGCATAATTGTACCCTTTAATGCTATTTCTATATACCCGTCCATCTTATTAGATAAACCCAAATAATTTGTTAGGATTTGTGGTTATCTTTTTATGATTTGGAGATCATGTAATTATCTCTTGTGATTCTTTCCTTGAGTAGGTTATATATACTACAATATGTAAATCAATTAACAACAATACAAACAGAGGAAATTTCACGTTCTATATGGTATCAGTCTAGCCAAAGGGATCCTTCTGCCTGTGTCTCCCATCCACCACCATGACCACCCCTAATCTTGGCACCACTCTTCTTGATTCCTCCTCATCAAACAACCTTCAATTCCCTACCATTGCAATCAAATTAGATCGCAACAACTACTACTCATGGCGTGGTATTATTTTTTCCACACTCGAAGCCTTTGAGCTTGACTCTTATGTTCTCGACACCCCACCTTCTCTGCCAACTGAGAAGGCCACCGAGGCTGCTGTCGCCGAGTACAAGAAGTGGAAGAAACGTGATCGCCTTGTCTTAGTTTGGCTTCGAGCCACACTCACGGACCGAATTCTGTCCTATGTTGCTCGGGCTGCTACATCTCATGAGATGTGGTCCATGATTTCGCGCATGTTTCAATCGCAAACCCGCGCCCGTCTTATGCACTTGAAGAGCCAACTCCAGTCTCTCATCAAAGGTTCGATGTCCATGTTCGAGTACATCGAAAAGAAGAGATCCATCATTGATTCCCTTGCTGAATGTGAGCATGTGGTTAGTGATGATGACTTCATTGCTTGCCTCCTCAATGGCTTGGATTCGTCATATGGTGCGCTCAAAACCTCCATTCACATCCGGGGAGGAGACATCACTCCGGATGACGTCGTGGGATTTCTTCTTCATGAAGAAGAACGTTTGGAGGCTGAACAAAAGGCTGCTGCTGCTGCTGTTGCCCCGCCTGCTTCAGCGCCCACCATTCCTGCCGCCAACTACGCTGCAACATCTCGGGGACGTGGTCGTGGTCGAGGTGATCGAGGTCGAGGTCGTGGTCGCCAATCCCCCTCCTCTGGGTCTTCCTCTGGGCACCAAATTGGGCAGTCGAATTCGTCTCCTTCGCAACCCCGAGACGGTCAGTCCTCTACTCGACCAGTTTGTCAAATTTGTAATCGAGTAGGCCACCAGGCCCGCAACTGCTATAGCCGGTTCGATGACACTGCCTTCCCGTACAACCCACCGCCACCAAAATCTGCAAACTACGTCACCAACAGCCCTTCATCCCTTCAGGATCCGGCTTGGTACATCGACTCCGGCGCAACTCATCACGTCACCAACAGTCTGCAGAATATGTCCCTCAAATCTGAATATGGGGGTAATGACCAACTGGCTATGGGTGATGGTAAGACCATTCCGATTACTCACATCGGTAATTCTTTCATTGGTGATGCAAATTCCTTAATTTTGAAAGACATTCTTGTCGCTCCTCACATTTCAAAGAACCTACTAAGTGTTTCCTCCTTTACCAAAGACAATCAAGTCTATATAGAACTACATCCTAACTGCTGGTTTGTCAAGAATTTGCAGGACACGATCCTTCTGACGGGAACCGTTGATCGGGGACTATACCGGCTGCCTACCTCCGCTGTCCCTCAATCCAAACCCGTTGCTCTCTCTGCTGTTCGCACCTCCCTCGCCGGTTGGCATCATCGTCTCGGTCACCCTCATGAATCCATCCTCAAGCATCTCGTCGCGTCATTTCATTTGCCTACTTCAAATAAAAGCTTATCCAATGTCTGTGCATCCTGTCAGCTTGGTAAAAGCCGTCAACTTCCCTTTACTCATAGTCATCAGTCGAGTCAGAACATGTTTGAATTAGTTTACAGTGATGTCTGGGGCCCTGCCTCCATACCTTCAATTTATGGTTCTAAATATTATGTTACATTTATGGATGATTTTTCCAAATTTATATGGATTTACTTCCTTTCTCACAAGTCTCAAGTCTATCAATATTTTGTTCAATTCCACAAAATGGTTCAAACTCAATTTGGGAAATCAATCAAGTGTCTCCAAACTGATGGTGGTGGTGAGTTTACTGCACTCATTCCATTCCTCCAAGATCAAGGGATCTTGCACCGGGCCTCTTGTCCTCATACACCTGCTCAAAACGGTGCCGTCGAACGCCGTCATCGTGTCATCCAGGAAAAGGGTCTCGCCCTTTTATCTCACGCATCCCTTCCCTTCCAGTTTTGGGAAAGTGCCTTTCACACGGCGGTGTATTTGTCTAACCGCACAATCACACCCTCCCTCAAATACAAATCCCCATTCCAACTCCTCTATAATAGAACACCAAATTTTGGCTTCCTCAAAACATTTGGATGTCTCTGTTATCCATATCTAAGGCCTTACAATTCCACCAAACTCTCATATCGCTCTTCTCCTTGTACGTTTATTGGGTACAGTTCCAAACACAAAGGGTACCTTTGTCTTGATCATGTCACCGGTCGCATCTACATCTCCATTCACGTTGTGTTTGATGAGAATTCCTTTCCCTACTCTCACAAGCCCACTCCAGATCAGCCACACACCACGCCACCCTCTCGCTCGCCTATCTCCACTACTCTTCTCCGAACAGCAGCTCTCCCTACACCTCCTCCCACCCGCGGCAGCCAGTCGTGTCCGCCTTCAACGCTCCCTGATGATGGTTCTGCCCCTGCACCAGCACTTAGTCCAGTCGGCCCTTCATATTTCCGTGCCTCTGATGTCTCCTCTCACACCATGGCCACCCGAGCTCGCACTGGTAACCTCAAACCCAAGTCTCTTCATGTGGCTCGCCATCCCGCTCCACCTCAATCTCCTCTCACTCATGAACCGTCCACATTTGCTGCTGCAAGTAAACATTCTGAATGGTGGCTCGCTATGCAAGCTGAGGTAAATGCCCTTCATCTTAATGGGACATGGAGTCTTGTTCCTCGACCACAACACTCCAATGTCGTCGGTAACAAGTGGGTCTACAGAATCAAACGTCGAGCAGACGGTAGCATCGAACGTTATAAAGCCAGGTTAGTTGCAAAAGGCTTTCATCAGGAGGAAGGGGTTGATTATTCTGACACATTCAGTCCGGTTATCAAACCCACCACTATCAGACTGATTTTATCAATTGCTTTGTCCCACAATTGGCCTATCCGTCAGCTTGACATCAATAATGCTTTCCTGAATGGTGATCTGCAAGAGACTGTGTATATGGAACAACCGAAAGGGTTTGTCGATTCCAATCATCCTGAGTATGTTTGCAAACTCAGAAAAGCTCTCTACGGGCTCAAACAGGCGCCTCGTGCTTGGTTTACCAAGCTAAAGATGCATCTCCTCCGCCTGGGGTTTCGGTCTTGCCACTCCGACACCTCCTTGTTCATTCGTCACCATGGGTCTGAGATCATTTATATATTGGTTTATGTGGATGACATCATTGTTACAGGCACAAATTTGGCAGCCATAGAATCCTTCATTCGGTGTCTGCATTCGGCCTTTGCTCTGAAAGATCTTGGCCCATTGACATATTTTCTGGGCATCGAGGTCTCATACTCCAAAGACTGCCTCTTTCTCTCTCAATACAAGTACATATGCGACCTGCTAGAGCGCTGTAACATGTCTGAGGCAAAGCCGATCTCGTCTCCTGCTGGTGTTCTCGACAAGTCAGAACTCTCTTCTGACTTCCTTCCAGACCCTCGGGTGTATAGGCAAGTCGTTGGAAGCCTGCAATATGCCACCATAACGCGCCCGGAGATCAGTTTCGCGGTCAACAAAGCCTGTCAGCACATGCATCAGCCGCGACAGTCGCATTGGCGGGACGTTAAGCGCATCTTACGCTATCTCAAAGGGACGCCTCACTTTGGTTTACAGCTCACCAAGTCTCTCAATCATGAGCTAGTTGCTTATTCCGACGCAGGTTGGATGTCTGACCCATCGGATCTGCGCTCCCAACATGGGTTTGCTATTTTCTATGGGGGTAACCTTGTCAGTTGGGCCTCCAAGAAACAGCGTGTCGTTGCCCGATCGAGCACCGAATCTGAATATCGGGCCATTGCGTTCGCCACCACCGAGCTTGTCTGGCTTCAACAATTGCTGCATGAAATTCGGGCTCCTCTTCGTTCACCACCAAAGTTGCTTTGTGACAACTTGTCTGCTACTTTTCTTGCTGCAAATCCGGTGGTTACCTCTCGCACCAAGCACATCCGTTTAGACTATTTCTTTGTCAGAGAGAAAGTGGAGGCTGGGGATCTCATCGTCTGTCACATTCCGGCTATGCAGCAGCACGCCGATATCTTCACCAAACCTCTGACAAGCCGGATATTCAGCAAACTACGCTCCAATCTTCATGTCTTTCCCCGACCTTCAGATTGCCGGGGGGTATTAGATAAACCCAAATAATTTGTTAGGATTTGTGGTTATCTTTTTATGATTTGGAGATCATGTAATTATCTCTTGTGATTCTTTCCTTGAGTAGGTTATATATACTACAATATGTAAATCAATTAACAACAATACAAACAGAGGAAATTTCACGTTCTATACATCTTTGCTAAGCAATGTCAAAGTGCAAACTTGGTCATTGACAGCCTCTGACCCATTTAAATTCACAAGATGAATGTAGCAGCTCCATTTACACCGTCCACGATCATTTTGAATCAAAAATTCGGATTGCTACTACAAGCAACTGCAGAAAAATAATAATAATTCAGATTTCTACTTGGAACAATTGCAGAATCAAGTAGTGGCAACAATTCAGATATTGTTTGTAAGATACTTTGCCAGTGCCATGGATTTCAGAATCAAGTAGTGGCTCCTTGCTTCCTATTTCTTTCACTATTGTTATCATCCAGCTTGGAATGATTTTTCAAATTGCCCTATTACTGACTGTCAGCATGGATGGTCTAAAGTAAATCTAACATTGCCTTAATTTGACATTTCTATAGATTCCGGAAAATAAGAGAATGAGGAAAACCTAACAAAGAGCCACTGCTGAATCCAATCCTTAACTTACACTGAATCAAGAAGTGCATGATTATTGATATTAAAGCGATCATTTAAAGATCAAGCAATACCGAAGGATAGAGATTCCTGTATTCTGCCTGTAAGCAAATAACTAGTTTTAATCTTCATATTATTCCAAAAAAAAATTCTTGTATTTATTTGAAACAGTATTCAAATTGATATGTCAATGGAAGGAGTCATGATAGCATTGCTTATAATATCAATGTGCTAATTACCATGATATTTGTGTCCCTGTTACTTAATTTTCACAGGTAAGATGCTCATTATTAAAATTGATCTATTCGGTTATCCAATGGCAGGTTCTGATGATTTATTTTCCTGCATCTCGATTGACAAACGATAATAATACATTTGAGCAACTTAAAGGAAGACACATTGGATACATGACTTGAGGTTAGTACTCCGATCATTTGCTGTCTGATGGATCATGGATGTGCCATCAGTGGTTAACATGGAAGGGTGGTTCTGTTTTTTTACAGTAAAACTTGTTGGGATAACCCATTTTGGGTCCAGCCCAAAGAAGTTATATATTGTTGGGTTTTTAGCAATATAAAGAGGAACTAGTACGATCCTCGTGCCATGGCGCAATTTTTTTTATAAATAATATTTAGATGTAGATTAATCATAGACATTAGATTTAATTCAATATTTTGAATTAAACACATTGATTAGTAAACTAGTTTGAATGCCCGTGATCTTCGCGGATTTTTTTTATGACTTTTATTATTCATTCACAAATTGTGTAAGATCATAAAAATTATATAAATATTAATTTTGACATTTTATATATATATATATGAATACTTAATGGTAAAAATTAATCTATAGGCCGGATTAAGGGCATTTAATTTCAAATTTGTATGATGTAATTTCATTATTCTTTTCCTAATTTTTTTCCATAAAATAAAATTATTTTATCGCTAAATAAAGCAATATGTATAATTGATCTAATATTTGTATAAATTTTGTTTATAAATTAATTGGTACGTGAGCAATATTTGCATAAATTTGGTAAATGAGCAATATTTGAATATATTTGGTTTATAAATTAATTGTCTTTTAAAGATAAACACTTATTGAGTTGAATTATTTCTATTGTTTAATGTCATTGTTTAAAGATAAACAATAGAACGGTCTGTGGAAGTATTTAAATTACATGCGTCTTTGATGGTTTTTAATAAATTGTATATTATTATATCAATTGTTTTTAAATTATTATTCTTATATATGAAATTATAAAGATTCAAAAAATTGACTTGAAATCTTTCTATGGAAGTGATCAAATAAACATAAAGTAAACTAAAATTAAGTTACCGCCATAAATATTTTTTATATTCGTAGTTGTAAGACATAAATACTGGCAAAATTAAATCATTTTATAGATTAATGTTACCGGACTGAAAACAAAGCTAGAATCAAGGTTTGAGACCCTTGATTAATTTTTTAAATAATATAATTATTATATCAAGCCATTTGAAAATTAAAAAATAATATTGTAAAATCATAAACCAAAACCTACAAAGTATATATTACCTATCTTTAAAGGTTTGTCTATTGGTTCTACCAAAAAAAGATTTATCTATTGTTTTATCTATTTTAATGATAAGATTTAAATGTTCAATATATAGTTAATTAATTATTAATAAAATCTTATCTTACATTTATGAGATAAACCTAATTACTTTTTGGTAGGATGTAAAGTTATGAGACAAAATTCATACAATTAACAATACTCTTTAAAAGAATGAAAATTTGCACTCTTCCCTTATTCAATGCATGTAGAATTTTTTTTTTTTTATTAAACTTTAATTTTGAGTTGAAAATCTAAAATTGAATTACGGTAACTTATTATAAGATTGTTGATTGATTTTTTAAATAATGTAAGGTTTGTCTATTGATTCTTCCAAAAAGGATTTATCTATTGTTTTAAAACCCTATTTTGTAATGAATTAATTGGAAAAAAAAAATTAAGGTTGGGGAGTGATGGAATCTTATCATTATATGTTTAATGTAATATATGCCTTGATGAGTTGATGGTATTTAAGATGATTGAAACATATTTTACAGAATATATTTAATGTAAGCAAACAGTAAATGAAGATAATTTAAATTTTTTTTATTTGAGGGTGGTTAAAAATAATTATGAGGGTGATTATCTTTATAAAAAATATATATGTAATTTAAAATTTGATATAAATTTTCTTGGTTAAATATATAGTATGGTTAAGATAAGATGAATGAAGTTATGATAGATTTTTTAGAAAGGTTGTTGCTTTCTAATGAATATTTATATTAAAATTGATAGGGAATATTTATATTATAAATTAAATTTAATCTTCAATTAAAATAGACACATAGGATGACACGCTTATAAATATATAGATGGGGTTATCGTCTAACGTGGCATAAATGAATTGGATCATCATTAATTGACGTGTCAAAAAACTCGGACCAGAATGTGCCAGAGAATGACACGTAAGCGAATCGCACCGGAACCCGCCACATGGGATTTCCACGCCTCTGTTTTAGTATTATACTAGACTTTAACTATTTATTTAAAAATCTATCACCAAATCCTTTCTTTTTTCGTGGATAGGGTTACCGTTACTCGGATTGAAAATATATACTTTTCGATATATATAAATCTATCGATAAATTAGTAAAGAATATCTCATTAAGATAACGTTTAATGATTTGAGATTTTATCTTATCAGTAAATTAATCAAAACCCGCCCCAAGCCTCCAACCATATGGTGCAACCTTTATCAACTAATTGTAGTTTTTGTAATCTGATAAAAGATATGGAATTATTAATTGATTTGGCTTAAATTTATTGGTTCATCATTAATTGACGTGGTAAAAAATCCAGGCCAGATCGCATCAGTGAACGACACGTAAGCGAATCGCACCAGAGCCCGCCACATAGGATTTCCACGCCTCTGTTTTAGTATTATATATTGATATTGATTGATTGATTGATTGATGATATTGATTGATGTGTTAAACATAATAGAAAAAAAACACAATTGGGTTAAAGAGATAAAGAGAAAAGTAAATAATAAATAGTGAAAGATAAAAGTTTTGAATTAATCCAATTGGTTAAAAAATCTAACATCAAATAATATTGGATAATTAATATTGGAATATTTTTTTAAAAAAAATATTAGAAATATAGTTGTCATAATAAAATGATATTATGTAAAAAATATTTCCACATATAACTTTGAACATGGAGAGAACATGTGGCATAAATGCTTCTCTTTTAATATAGTATATAGATAAAAAATATTTCCACATATAACTTTGAACATGGAGAGAACATGTGGCATAAATGCTTCTCTTTTAATATAGTATATAGATATATAGATATATAGATTGGTTAAAAAATGTAACATCAAATAATATTGGATAATTAATATTGGAATATTTTTCAAATAATTTTCAAAAAAAAAAATATTAGAACATATAGTTGCCATAATAAAATGATATTGTGTAAATAATATTTCCACAAATAACTTTGAACATGGAGAGAACATGTGGCATAAATGCTTCTCTTTTAATATAGTATATAGATTTAGGGTTGGCAAATGGTACATAAATTACCATACCAACCACGTACCAACCACAAACCGACTATGTTGGTAACCACACTTGTGGTAACCGACATGGCGGTAACCATCGTGGTGGAAACCACGTGAAGGTGGTACGATAATGGTAATGAAATCTGAATATCATGGTTACCGAGTATGTATATATTTTTTAAAATTTTTGATTATTTAATGTTTTATTGTTTTTACCTTTAAGTTTTATGTTTTTAATTTTAGGTTTTTACTTTATATTTTGTGTTTTGATTTGACCTTAATTGGTCTTTTATACTATTTCTACCATTTTTACTAGAAACATAGAGACAGTAGTAACATTTTGAATGTTTGAAGACTTTGAACTTGTTTTGTTTAAATTTGCACGAACATTTTCAATGCTTGAACAATCGAACTTGGTTTATTTGAAGACTTTGAACTTGGTTTGTTTTGTACTTTTGGTTGTGAGCTTGGTTTATTTGAACCTTTAACAGGTGTTAACCATATTATTTTTTGTAACCATATTTTTTCGTTCGATAACTTTGGTATCTACCGGAATGTAGCCAAGGGGTTTTAAAAAAATACAAACAAAATTGTAGTATGGTAACCATGGTAATGTACCGATGGTAACCAAAAGTCATGGTTACCATATATGAGGTAACCACGACTTATGGTTGGTACGTGGTATGAAAATCTGAATACCACCAGTTGGTGGTTGGTACATGGTAATCACCATTTTTTGGTGGTTACCGTACCATGCCAACCCTATATAGATTGGTTAAAAAATGTAACATCAAATAATATTGGAATATTTTTCAAAAAAAAATAATATTAGAAAATATAGTTGCCATAATAAAATGATATTGTGTAAATAATATTTCCACAAATAACTTTGAACATGGAGAGAACATGTGGCATAAATGCTTCTCTTTTAATATAGTATATAGATATTATGTAAATAATATTTCCACAAATAACTTTGAACATGGAGAGAACATGTGACATAAATGATTCTCTTTTAATATAGTATATAGATTGGTTAAGAAATGTAACATCAAATAATATTGGATAATTAATATTGAAATATTTTTTTACAAAAATAATATTAGAAAATATAGTTTCCATAATAAAATGATATTATGTAAATAATATTTCCACAAATAACTTTGAACATGGAGAGGACATGTGACATAAATGCTTCTCTTTTAATATAGTATATAGATATAGATATAGATTGATTAGTAAATGTGTTAAAAATAATAGAAAAAATACAATTGGGTTAAAGAGATAAAGAGAAAAGTAAATAATAAATAGTGAAAGATAAAAGTTTTGAATTAATCCAATTGGTTAAAAAATGTAACATCAAATAATATTGGGTAATTAATATTGGAATATTTTTCAAAAAAAATAATATTAGAAAATATAGTTGTCATAATAAAATGATATTATGTAAATAATATTTCCACAAATAACTTTGAACATGGAGAGGACATGTGGCATAAATGCTTCTCTTTTAATATAGTATATATATAGATTGGTTAAAAAATGTAACATCAAATAATATTGGGTAATTAATATTGGAATATTTTTTTAAAAAATAATGTTAGAAAATATAGTTGCCATAATAAAATGATATTATGTAAATAATATTTCTACAAATAACTTTGAACATGGAGAGGACATGTGACATAAATGCTTATCTTTTAATTTTGTATATAGTTCAAAAAAATATTAGAAAATATAGTTGTCATAATAAAATGATATTATGTAAATAATATTTCCACAAATAACTTTGAACATGGAGAGGACATGTGGCATAAATGCTTCTCTTTTAATATAGTACATATATAGATTGGTTAAAAAATGTAACATCAAATAATATTGGGTAATTAATATTGGAATATTTTTCAAAAAAAATAATGTTAGAAAATATAGTTGCCATAATAAAATGATATTATGTAAATAGTATTTCCACAAATAACTTTGAACATGGAGAGAATATGTGGCATAAATGCTTATCTTTTAATTTAGTATATAGATATAGATTTTGGGAGCAAATGATTTCAGCCAAGGAGATCAGCTGCATGACCAAAAAGAAAGGAGAGAGAAAGAAAAGAGAGAGGAGGGAGAAAGGAGATTAGAGCGGGTGTTTCGTCTCTCGATCTGATGATTTGCCTCCCACCTTTGGCAAGTCAACAACGGGTGTTCAACAACAGGTGTTTCTTGATAGATATTCTTCGCTTCTTAAAAATCTAATCTGATTATTACAAGTGTTTAACTAGTTTTTGGAGAGGAGTCCTTTCTAGATCAGGTTGTATTTAGATTTGTGTTTGAGATCTCCATGTTTGTTTGTCTCGGTACGAGATTGAATTGTTAAATACTTGTACCGATTTGTTGATTAGTGGATTGGTTGCTCTGGCGGGCGAAATGTGGATTTTTGATCCTCTGGTTAGGAAGGGTTTTTCCCACATAAATCTTGTGTCGATATTTGTGTTTTTATCTGTGTTTGTTGTTACTTGGTTGTTTGGTTTCCGGATTGTATATTATCGGTTAGTCATTGGTTTGCTGACGGGTTTTTGTTGGTTTTCTTATTACCCGAATTCGCTTCCGGATAGACCTATCAAAACACAACCCGACCCGAACGCCCGGAAATTTTCCGACTGAACCCGGATATTTTTACCCATAAATTTTTTCAGACCCGAACTCGAAAACCCGAAAATTTTCCGAGTAATCTGGGTTTAGACTTGATGATCCGATTGACCCGGTAATTTTGACCCGATTTACCCGATTGACCCGGTGACCAGATTGACCCGATTGATTTATAATTATATATGATTAATTTTTTTATGGAGATTCCAATTTATTACATTTTATAATTACAATCACTAGATCTTTCATTTTCAAATCAACTTTTATATTTATTTGTATTGTCTAATACTCCGTCCGATCGATAGTATTTGGTTTTTTATTTTTCAACACATTTTTTTAAGAAGATAAAAATTCTAAAAAATATTAAAATATTAGAACAATTCTATGCTTATTACTAATTGCATGAAATTATTTTAAAAAAAATATTTAAAATATTTATATTTTATATATTATTACATTTTATTAAAAATCACGAGAAATAATAAAAATAAAATATTTTAGATCAGATATAGTATATAATTACAAGCACTGGAACTTCTAAACAACGTCTTTAATTTTTAGAATTTTAAAATTATCGAAAAATTATCAAATCATGGTTTTTTTTAATTTAAAAAAGAAAAAAGACAAACCCGAAATCGACCCGAAACCCGATCAAACCCGGGTTCGAGTCAACCCGGATATACCCGGAACCCGTTTTACCTGAGACCCGTTTTACTCGGGACCCGAAGTGACCCGACCCGAACCTGGCCTGAATGACCCGCTTGACAGGTCTACTTCCGGATGTTGCTAGAAAAGTAGAAAGTGGTTTCTAGCCAAACAAGTGGTATT
This sequence comes from Persicaria maculosa, assembly GCA_963922045.1. Lineage (NCBI taxonomy): Eukaryota > Viridiplantae > Streptophyta > Magnoliopsida > Caryophyllales > Polygonaceae > Persicaria > Persicaria maculosa. The sequence continues at coordinate 53,866,614 of OY998252.1, forward strand.
AGAGCCTTTGGTTGACATTTGGATGTGTTGTTTTTTGGGTAATAGGAGTAGAGATGACGAAAAAGACTGAGGAATTTGCGAGTACAATGATAAACCTAACAACTTCGAATTTATCTATCTTGAAGACGAAGATGGAAGATGTTTTGTATTGCAAAGAACTGTTTGATCCAATTGAGCTGAGATCAAAAAGGCCAGTTGAGACATCCGATAATAATTGGAAGAAACTACATGGGAAGGCTGTTGGAACTATCAGAATGTGGGTGGATAATAGTGTTTATTACCACATAAGCAACGAGACAGATGCACATGTATTGTGGAAAAAATTGGAGGACATGTATGAAAGAAAGTCAGCCAGAGTAAATCTTTTGTGATAAGAAAGCTGGTGAATCCCAAGTACAGAGATGGAAAGCCTATTGCAGAGCATCTGAGTGTATTTCAGGAATTGGTGAATCAGTGGAACACCATGAAGTTAGTCCTTGATGATGAGTTGCAAGCATTGTTGCTCTTAAGCTCTTTGCCTGATAGTTGAGACTCTAGTGGTGTCGATTAACAACTTTGTCGTGGGTGGGGTTGTGTCCTTATCTGTGGTGAAGAATAATCTCTACAACGAGAAGACTAGAAGGAAGGATATGGCCACAGATTCATCACATGTTCTCATGACAGTTTCAGGGAGCAGGTCTAAAGGGAGATCTCATACTAGGGAAGCTTTGTTTGCTATTATTGTGGCAAGGAAGGGCACATGAAAAGGAATTGCAATGTGTGTAAGAAGAAAAGGGAGTAAAAAGAAAATCAGAAAGGTACAACGTCAGTTCTGCAGGACAGTGATGATGAGCAGGTTGTTCTCATATGCTTGTAGGATCATGATGGTGAGCCTGATTCTTGTGTAGAGTTGATTGTTGGTGGAACTGCATCCTTCCATACTACATCCAGGAGGAAAGCGTTTAATTCGTACCGAGCGGGACGCTTTGGCAAAGAAAAGACGGGGAATGGAAGCTTGTCTGATATTGTTGGTATGGGAGATGTTTGTGTAATAACAAACACAAGTTGCATGATGACATTGACAGATGTGTGACACATACCAGATCTGTAGAAGAATTTGATTTCTCTTCAAGTCTTGAATAAAAAGGGCTATGATAACTTCTTTGAAGGCAGGAAGTGGAAACTCGGCAAAGAGTCAATGGGGATCGCTAGAGGTGATTTGAGCGGTACATTGTACATGACTCAGATGGAAGAAATCAGAGATATTGTGACAGAGGTTCATGGTGATGCTTCACTTGATTTGGTGCAGGGGCTTATAGAATACTTAAATGGGAAGGGGTTGTAGAATCAGAAGAGAAGGTCTCTTGTTTCTTTTGTTGATAAGGAGACCTTGAGCACTTGTGATTTGTTTAGATTGCAAACAGGATTTAGCGAAACTTCTGAGACATCAGAAGATGATAGCACAAGTGTGGAGTTTGCTCCAGAGGATTGTGCTGATGGGATATCCGTGTTAGAGGGGAGTTCACTAGGTGCTATGACTAGTGGTAGATTTGAGCATGATGAGCGAGCACGTATAGAAGAAACTAGCTGAGGGTTAGAAGAAGGAGGTCATGCATTCACTAGGAGTTCTACCTCGGAGTACCGGATAGCTACGGAGGAGGGGGAGCTTGAGGGTGATGATGACATCTGGCGAGCATCGGTTCCGCGTTTTGGTGGTGAGAGGGGATTGGGATGCATGTGAAGCCAGGACGAGCTGGAACGTCATTCCCTTGGGCTGGAGGGGGAGATTGTTGGGCCCATGACCCATTTTTGGTCCAGCCCAAAGAAGTTATATATTGCTAGGTTTTTAGCAATATAAAGTGGAATTTCAGAAGCAAATGATAGAAACCAAAGAGATCAGCCGTAGGACTAAAAGAGAAAGGAGAGAGAAAGAAAAGAGAGATGAGGGAGAAAGGAGAGGAAAGATAGGAGATTTGAGCGGGTGTTTCCTCTCTTGATATGGTGATCCGTCTCCCACCTTTGGCAAGTCAACAACGGGTATTTGTTGATAGGTATTCTTCTCTTCCTAGAAATCTAATCTGATTACAAGTGTTCAGCTAGTTTTTGGAGAGGAATCCTTTCAAGATCAGGTTGTATTTAGATTGGTGTTCGAGATCTCCATGTTTGTTTATCTTGGCCCGATACTAAATTGTTAGATGCTTGTACTGATTTGTTGATTAGTGGATTGGTTGCTCTGGCGGGCGGAAGGTGGGGTTTTTGATCATCTGGTTAGAGAGGGTTTTCCCACGTAAATTTTGTGTCGATATTTGTGTTTTTTATATGTGTTTGTGGTTGTTTAGTTGTTTAGTTTTCGGATTGGAGATTATGGTTTGGTCATTGATTTGATGACGGATTTTTATTGGTTTTCTTATTACCCGAATTCGCTTTTGGGTGTGGTTAGAAAGTAGTTTCTAGCCCAACAAAACTAACTTCTCTTCATTTTGGGCGATGTGTAAGCATCACCAAGATTCGACCCGTCCGAACTTGGCTATACTCTAGACAAATCTTAACTTGGCATATTTGGTTTTAACCAAAATAATCGAAATACATAAAGGAACTAACTGACATTGTGATTCTAAGCGACACTTGATTTCTCAGACCGGAAGCCAAGATCGAGGTTTAAAACGAAGAACAACCAAAAAACAAAAACCAGACAAACCAAAACAAGCGATTTACGTGGTTCAGTCGGACCCTACGCCCACGGAGCCTCATCCGAGCGGCTCGAGGTAAAAAAATCCACTAAGGTAAAACAAGTTTACAGAACAAGTTGCCAAACGGCTTTCGTCAAGGCAAACTCAAGGCAAGAAACGAAGATTTATGAAACACTTATACAAGAGAAACACAAAAGAAGCAAGATAACAGAAGGAAACTCCCTAGATTTGAACAACTGAGTCAGATCAGTGTCGGAAAACCACTAGAGAAGAAGATCTTCGTCGAAACGGAGGACTAAACACCTTCTTCTTCCTTCCTAAAGCCGAATCTAGAGTCTTTGTAAGAGATTCGCTCTAGATCGATCGTGCATCTTGAGCCTCGTCTCCGGTAGGATTTGAAAAACCTAGCTTTCTTTCTCTCACCATGGAGCTTTTCTCTCTTCTCTCTACTTTGAACTCGGGAAAGTGAAGAGCCAAAAGTGTGCAACCTAGCTAGAGCTTTGCTTGTATAGTAGAGCTTTGAGACGAAACACCGCTTTCCGTCAAGACGTAAAGAAAAAGCTGAAGCCTGATTTTACAAAGCTAGGTTGGGCTTCTGTATGGACCAGGCCCACTCATATTATAACGAGAGCTTGTATTCACAAATCACACATATATACAAATATGTACTGTATATACTATATTATAACCATAACATATATAAGCATAGGATTGTAAAACCTACACTACTGCGAAGCATATGTATAAGTATATATATATATATATATATATATATATATATATATATATATATATATATATATATATATATATGATAATGCGTATCTTAGATAGGCATTATAGACATTTTTAGGCTAGTTAGATTGCATTTAGCTAATGATTTGGAGTTAAATTGCATCTTGTGATTATTTTGGAAGAATTCGGATTCTGCGCAAATTTGTGGTTATTTTGCAGAGATGGATTCGAACACTATTGAGAGATGCAATGACCTTGGAGTGGACTACAATAAGAAAGAGTAGAAGAGGAGAAAGACAGGAGATAGGAAGCTGCTCTCGGATGCTGCAACGAGCACATGCAGCGAGCACATGCAGTGGCCGCATCACCCATGTCGCAGTGATGAACGATTTTTAGTCGCGTAAACCGTATCAAAATAAAACTCAAACCTACAAACTAGTATAGCAAGTAAGTAAGAAGTAGATCCCACAGAGAATCAAGTATTCCTTTGCAATGTGTATATGCCAATTCTTGAAAGGGGTGTTTTGGTGATTGAAACAAGAAAGAAAGCAAAATAAACTATAAACAGATTGATGCAAAACAATTTAGAGAAGATCGATCTACCTACAACTATCCACTTTATTTGGTTGAATTAATATTGTAACTTCCTCTTGTCCTTTTAGTCTTCCTATGAATGCCCTTGTTCCGACCTAATATAGTTACTAGTCCAATCAGTCCTATAAACCCTTATCAATCGAACAGTCCCTAAAGAAGGATTTAACCTAATTGATAACTTTAAGTTCAGAGATTAACCAAGGTATTTGCAGTCCCTAAAGAGGGATTTAACAACACATCCAACTTCCTACCTAGTTTCTTTTATGCTTACTTTTGCCCCTAGGTGAATTTTATCCTCCCTAGGTCCAAGCTTACTAGACTTTTACTCTTAAGTGAATTTTATCCTCCTTAGGCCCCTAGTAATAAGTCATCTCTATTATGCAAGAAGGGTTACCTTATTTTGGCTATGCCTCTCGCAATGCACAACCATACATATATCATCTCCACTCAAAGCAACTCCAACATATAGATTTTTCACCAATTCTCCTCATAATTCCCAGATGGGGTCAGACTAATCATTGGCTATGATATATTTTTGTGGAGCTATAAAAAAAATAGGCTTTAAGGCTCAGATGGGCTTCAAGCAAAGAATAATGCAAAGGGTAGATAAGGTATAATATGGCTAAAGAAAACATGCCTCAATCATTTGAAATTCACAAACAACAAACATGTGCAATACGGTCATGAAAAACAAGCATATGAAGAGTATAATCACACAATAAAAGCAAAAAGGGAAATAATTATGAATAGTCCCTATAAGGCCAAAACAAACTTACAAAGGTTTTTTTTTTGATAGATTTCAATTTAACCTCAACTATGAACCATACTTGCTCAATTATATTATCAAATCATGCTCCAAAAATCATTTTCAAGCAATTCAATAAATTCTTGGGATTTATGCAATAAGATCATAAAAATAAATTAGAGGACAAACTAAACCAAGATGGGTATCTTTAATAACACCTAAATGCAATGCATGATATTTTTGTGATTTTTTTTCAAATGTGATATATGAGTAAAAATAAATATGAAAACATAAATAAACATGATAACATAAGTAAACATGATATGCAAATTCTATCTATATGCAATGCAATCCCTCCCCCACACTTAAACCTTTCATTGTCCTCAATGAAACATAAAAGACAACAAAAATTAAAAACATAGAGGAAGAGATGAATGAAATACTCACAATGTGGTGGATGGGTCTCTATAGGTCGGATCTGAGCATTGCGGCGGGTTAAAGGTTGCGACCTTTCCTGAAAGGCTAGTCTATCCAAGAACTAAAAACAAATATCTAATGCCTAATGGAAAACCTAATTTATTGAAAAGAAAACTAGCTAACTAGGAATTGAAATAACTAGAACTTACCTCGGGTTGCCTCCCGAGAAGCGCCTTTCTTTAATGTCATTGGCTTGACTTATTCTCAATCTCAAGACCTTATCTCTCAGACATCGTCAAGGCCCTCAGTAGCCTATCATATTCATGTGCATACATCTTACAAGGCACATCATAGCACAATAAATTGAAAGCATAAAATGTGGAACTCAAGAACCTTTTCAATCTATCAAAGAGTCTAGCATTACTCTCTACAGAAGGAATATGATACCACCAACACAGTTCCGCTGGTGACTTTTCAAAATAGCAATCAAAAGGATCAACATATACACCATTAACTTCAAAATTGCAAAAGTTTACCTTTATTACCTCTTGAGCCTCAGCTGATGGCTCTAGACCTGGTTCATCAATGGGCGAGCTCAGAATGGATGTCGCAGATGGAGTAGGAGACACATCACATGTAACCTCATGTGTCGACTCATGAGATTCCAAGTCAGGAAGCACTAGACCATCTCCTCCATCATCTAAGAAACTATCGTTGTCTGCAACCAATTCCTCCTCATTTGGCATGTCATTGTCATGTTGAAACCACATAGGAGGGAATGAACTAAGTGTAATGACTTCGATAGGATCTTTCATTCTTGCATCCTTTAAAGACTCAAGGGGTGGTGGGGTGGGTTTCTCAAAATCAAGAGAAGAAGACGTCGATGGGGGCTCATTAGTAGCAGTGCGGCGGTCGCCGCCCTCCTGCGGCGGTTGCCGCTCGTTAGAATTTTCACCCTCCGTTACGACTTCAACTCCTTCTTCTAAGCCCCTTTCCTTCTCACCTTTTGCACTTAAAATTTGAATGAGTTTGTTCATCTGATTCTCCAAGTTCTTACAGCTCTCAGCTTGCTCTTGCAACACTTGTGTAAGGCTATGGAATGGATCCTCGAGGTATGTGACAGAGTTCTCCATTGGTGGAGGAGACGTGGTGAGCAATTCTTCTTGTGCAACATGGTAATCCATATAACAGAAAAAATCCCACAATCCGGACAATCCTCCTAACCGCTTCAGGCCTCCATTACTCAGGTGCTCAGCAAGCGCTCGTGTCTCAACAGTCATTCCATCAATTATGCACAAAATCATATCTCGGATGCTGAATTGATAATCCCATGAACGAAGGTCGTCAACATACTAATGCAATCTACTGAAGTATTGGTGAAAGTTCTCACCTTCAAACTGCGCTAATCTCAACATCTTGAAAAAGTTAGTAGCAAGAGTGTTGTGAACCGTAAGATAGGTTCACAACAAAGTTAGATATATAAACAAAAATTAATAAATACACAAAACAAAGAAATAAATTTGATTCCCCGGCAACGGCGCCAATGTGATGAACGATTTTTAGTCGCGTAAACCGTATCAAAATAAAACTCAAACCTACAAACTAGTATAGCAAGTAAGTAAGAAGTCGATCCCACAGAGAATCAAGTGTTCCTTTGTAATGTGTATATGCCAATTAGTGAAAGGGGGGTTTTAGTGATTGAAACAAGAAAGAAATCAAAATAAACTATAAACAGATTGATGCAAAACAATTTAGAAAAGATCGATCTACCTACAACTATCCACTTTATTTGGTTGAATTGATATTGTAACTTCCTCTTGTCCTTTTAGTCTTCCTATGAATGTCCTTGTACCGACCTAATATAGTTACTAGTCCAATCAGTCCTAGAAACCCTTATCAATCGAACAATCCCTAAAGAACGATTTAACCCAATTGATAGCTTTAAGTTCAGAGATTAACCAAGGTATTTGCAGTCCCTAAAGAGGGATTTAACAACACATCCAACTTTCTACCTATCCATTTAGTTCAATCAGCCCTAAATGGATAAGTTTGCTACTTCGGTTAAGGTTCGCAATCAGGAATCTACAAAACCCTAGCAATTGAATTGATCTAACTAGTTGACCAGACAAGATAGAACAAAACAATAAATAATCAAGCACAAAGAAGTTGAAGCATTCAAATATAGGAAACAAGGAACAAGAATTAGAAACTCACAATCAATCCAAATAAAGCTTCAAATTGCAAGTAGAACGAAGAGAGTTCAGTCGCCCATGGCGAACATCGCTCTCTCTCTAATTGTCTGATAGAACGTGGAATAGAATAGAAGTCCTAGAAAATAACTAAAACCAGCCTTATAAACAATCCAAGTCGGCCCTCAAACCAAAAACATAAAACTAGGGTTTTTTAAAACAAAACGGCGTCGCTGACTACCCGCGCTGCGGCCGCGGCACCAGCAACTTCCTCCAACCCGCAGCATCCTCACTGGCGGCGGCCGCGGCACACATGCTGCGGCCGCTGCATTGGTCTTTCACAGAAAATCAGTCTCAAATTTTCTCTTTTTGTCAACAGAAAAGTTGTAGCTCTCTGAAAGAGCTTTCTAAAGCATGGTCATAATAGTTAATCAGACAATCGAGGCCTCCAGAAAGCGCAAAACAAGTTCAGCATGTCCGGCGACAACTTCTGCTGACTTGTTCTTCGTTTAGGCTCGCTTCTTCATCTCATGACCTCTTTAGATCTTCATTTAAGCTTCTTCGATCAACTAGACTTCCTCATCTTAATGCATCATCAACCCATTTTTCCTTCTCGGATCCACAGTTACCTAAAATAATCAATAAAAACGTGTAGATTCCGACTCCACCAACATAGAGAGCAAATATGCAAATTGTACTTAAACCATGCATGATATGCATCTTAACTAAGCTAAATACAACCTATTGTGACCCTCTAAATGCATGCTATCACGCAGCCACCGCAAGGAAAGGATGCAGCGCCTATGGGAGAGCACGCGTGCAGCGGCCGCAGCATCCATGCCGCAGCCGCCGCATTGAACGCCAGCGAGACGACGCGTTTTGTTAAATGAAACCCTAGTTGTGTGGTTTGTTTTGAGACCGGCTTATACTTTTAAAAGAGGGGATATTATTAGTTTTCAATACACTTCTATTCTATTTTACTTTTCATCAGACAATTAGAGATTGAGCGATGTTTTTCATGAGGAACTAAACTTATCTGTTCTGCCTACGATTTGAAGCTTTATTTGGATTGATTGTGAGTTTCTAATTCTCGTTCCTGAATTCCTTTATTGAATGCTTCAACTTCTTTGCACTTATTGATTGATTGTTTTGTTTTATCTTGTCTGGCGAACTAGTTAGATCAATTCAATTGCTAGGGTTTTGTAGATTCCTGGTTGTGAACCTTAACCTGAGTACCAAACTTGTTCCTTTAGGGCTGGTTGAACTAATTGAATGAGTAGAAAGTTGAATGTGTTGTTAAATTCCTTTATGAGGAACTGCAAATACCTTGGTTAATCTCTGAACTTAAAGCTATCAATTGGATTAAATCCTTTTTTGAGTGACTGTTCAATTGATAAGGGTTTCTAGGACTAGTTGGACTAATAACTATATTAGGTTGGGACAAGGGCATTCATAGGAAACCTAAAAGGACGAGAAGAAGTTACAAGGATCGTTTCAATCGAATAAAGTAGAAAATTGTAGGTAGAACTATTTCTCACCATTGTCTGAAACAAATTTACTTATGTTTGCTTTCATCAATCCGCTTTGATAAAAGGAGGATCTTCTACACTCATATAAACCCCCCTTTGGTTACTTAATTGGCACTTAAATCATCACTTGAATAAAAAATTTCCCTGTGGATCGACCTCTTACTTATTGCTATACTAGTTATAGGTTTGAGATTTATTTTGACGAATCAACGACAGGTTTTCCTCCCGTCAATATGGATATATTAGTTTATGCATTGATCTACCATTTAACTTAGTCGATTTGGCCATCCAATGTTCCTAGATCATATAGTTAGATTAAATAGACATTACAATTTGCCCTTCTAATATAGGTATTAGATTTATTAAAAACACAATTTTATAATTCTGCCTCATCATTGGCTCAATACCTATTAACTAAGGTGGTTCTCCGAGTTGGAGAAAATCCCTACAAAACACAAACTTGTTAGCATGAACAACTTTCATACCAAAATTAGTTAGATTGATGTCACCTTAATTTTCTTCACATCTAGCTGTCTAATTGTAACCATGTTGCGAATGAAATGAAAATGCACATCAATATATTTAGTCATCTCGTGATACATGGATATTTGCACAAGTATAGTGCGCTTTGGCCATCCGTCTATGTAACGGGTTTTAATGGCTTTTTGAGGATTTCTTTAAGAATTCATTTAAGCCATATAGCCTCTTTTGCTGCTTCAGTGGCAGCCATATACTCAACTTCTGTCGATGACAAAGCAACAACCGATTGTTGTTGAGATTTCCATGAAATACAGTTTCCTACCCATGTAAAGTAATAGGCAGGGCCGTTTCGTTATATTTTGAGGCCCTGTGAAACTTATAGGTTGAGGATTTTTTTTCAACTAATTCAAAGGGAAAAAATAATCCACCAAATTCACTAACAAATTAAAAAGTGATCCCTAACGAGTATAAAAAGTGAAAACTAACCAAAAAAAAGATAGTTAGAATTTGAGATCGATTATGTATCAAAATCCTTGAGGTTGAAGGTACCATTGCAATGATTGAATAAGTTGAATTGATTCCCCGGATTTTTTCTTTTAGGAAGGTGTAGGGGATTGTGTTGAATTTTTGTGACGAAAAAAAAAGAAATCGAAATTGTAATTTTTACAGGGAAAAAAAATTCGGAATGGACTTATTGGGCTACGGTAATTCCAATGGGTTAAAAAAGGGCTATTGGGCTTTACTTGGAAAAAAAATTAAAGGGAACAGATATTTGTTTTTTGAAAAAAAAAATCAGGATTGCTGCCAGCGAGATTCGAACCTCATACCGTTCTGAAACAAGCGCATCCTGTTTCCAGCTGAGCTACCGCATCATCTTGATATTCATTGAAATTTATATATACATAAATATAGTATAACATTATAACACCTATAAAGCCCCCAAAATTTTGAGACCCTGTGCGATTGCACTTTCCGCACGGGCCTCGAGCCAACCCTGGTGGTAGGCAGTAGCAGAATTTCGATTGTCTTTATTGCTAGCATAATCAGCATCAACATATCCATACAGTCTATCAACATAATCATGCAAACCATATTGAAGAGACAAATTTTTTATTCCAGCAATATATCGAAGTAAGTATTTCATACCATCCCAATGATCATTTCCAAGACTAGACATAAAGCGAGTAAGCACAAAGATAGCAAATGTAAGGTCCGGACGAGTACACAACATTGCACATATAACCGATCCTACAGCTACGTCGTAAGGGATCTTAGCCATTTCTTTCAAATCTTCTGGTTTGGCCGGTGGGATAGCGTTTTTTGGTAAGCTCTGAATGCCCTCCTAGGGGTATGTATGTTGGTTTAGAAGTAGACATGTGAAATTTTTCTAAGACCTTAATTAAGAATATAGTTATCTTAAGATAACAATATCTTTTTATTTGGTTGGTCTCTAATTATGATGACATACTCCAAGGATTTTTTGGGCATTCCCTAAGTCTTTCATATGAAAGTATTTCTTTAAGTCTTTTTTTTATAGTGCTAATAGGAACTATAGAGCTACAAATAAGCAATATATCAGCCACATACAGGAGCACATAAAGAATAGACTTAGCAGAGATATTCTTAAAATAAAGACAAGAGTTATAACTGCTTCTATTGAAGCCTAATTTCCTACTCATAACATCAAATTTCATATTCCACTACCTAGGGGACTACTTGAGTCCATAGATTGATCTTTTAAGATGATAAATATGATTAGGATACTCAAGGTTTTCAAACCCTCTAAGTTGTTTCATATAGACGGTTTCATCAATAGTACCATGCAAGAAAACAGTTCTAACACCCATTTGTTCTAGTACCCAGTCAAACATAAAACACAGAGCAAGGATTAATCTCATAGTTTTATACTTGACTACAAGTGAAAGAATGTCATTAAAATATATGCCTTCTCTCTGAGAGAACCCTTTGGCAACAAGTCGGGCTTTAAGCCTAAGTGGATTACTACGACTTAATCCTTCCTTGGAACCAATGTCCACGTTTTATTTGTGTACATTGATTCCATTTCTTTTCTCATTGCAGCTAGCCACTCTTTGGCATAGTTATCTTTAATATATGGCAGAGTCATATGAGTTTGGAGTAGTAGGATGCCGAATATTATCAGCAGATAAGAATGCATATTCCACAATATATGATGTATACTTCCTATTTGGTATGATGTATCTAGGCTCTCTATCCCTAATAACCCGATAGTCATGCATATACGGTAATACAAAAACGTTAGATGAAACAAGCAAATCAGAAGGGAGAGAGGACAAAACAGAGGACTCCCTTTGAGAGTCAATAGAACAAGCATTTACAAAACCAGAAATAGGAGAAGAGTGAGGATAAGGAGAGGGAGAAATAGATTGAGGAGTAGTAGGTGGTAGCTCTTCCTCTTCTGGAGGAGTTAACTCTTACCCTTTTTTCTTTTCTTCTTCTGTGTCAGCATCTGTAAGCTGACCCTTCTTTCTTCTTTATATTTCCCCTCTATAATGTGGAGTATGGGGTCTTAGCCGCACTGCTAGAATTGTGCCCATAGACATCGGGTATAAATCGATGTTAATCGGAAAAAAATTCGACGTGTTAGTGGGAGGCATTAAAGATCCAAACTTTACCACATCAGTTTATAACCGATGTCTTTAATGATTTATAACATCGTTTTTCTTTTTAATAATGACTTAAATACATGGGTATAATTACTTTTTTATTGATTCATCTAATATTAAACCATTATTATTTTTCATTTCTAGCCATTTGGAGGTATGTAGGGTAATACAAAAGTTCATATTAGCATCGCTAATTTTTATAAACCTGATGTCCTACATTGCTACACACATCGATTTATATATTTTTAACGATGTAAGTGCTACATATACACATCTGTTTTTGTTATAATTTTCATATATGCTGGGTTTACAAATCGATCTGTATCTTAATGGTCGACGTATTTACAAAGATAGACATCGCTTTTCGCTCTCAAGTTCGATGTGTTTCATCAAATAAACCTACTAATCTATATTGTGGCATTGTTTTGGTAAGCAAGAAATTAAACAATTCAAAAGAGCATAACCAGTACATTAAATAATGACAATAGAGTCGAATACTCTTGACAAAATACATCAATAGTTTGATTCTAAGCTAGACATAATATCACTTGAAAATAATGACTGAGTCTAAATGCAAGATGCTCAATTCGAGGCCAAGATGCAACGATCTTCCTCTTCGTCATTCGTTGTTTCTTCCTCTTGTTCAGACCTTGTGTTGCCACTTCTCTTCTCTGAATCTTTCTCAAATTAAGCATCCAACCATCAATGAATAGCATATCTGAACCCATTCCTATAAAACACATGTAACCACCAATGAAGAGCACGAAAATTCTGCATAAATACATCATGAATGAGTACAAGAGTGAAGCAATACAAAACAACTCAAAGTAACATGTAGTTATGCAAGGAACGAACCAGTTTTAAGGCAACAGATATCCATATATGTGAGCTGATTTAAGAGAACTTATATCCATATATGTGAGATATTTTAAGAGTACATCTCTTAAACCTTGTGCACATATTATCAAGAATTACATTTACCATGTCATTTTCTAGGATGCAAACTATGAAAAAACCGATGAAATCGTTAAATACCATGACTAGAGGTGCTGCTCCCCACTGAATTCTAGCATAATGTAAAACAGAGGGGAAAGATAACAAAACCCAGAGGGAAAAACCGAGGGAAAAGATGATCCAATCCTATGCTACCTAGAAAATTTTATCTGACCATTATACGATAACAAAACACAGAGGGAAAAGATACCGGGAATTCAGTTGCTCTTTCTCACACTCTAATGTGTAAGTACTTAACTGCACTGACCGTCTGCAAAAGAAAATAATTACTTTTATTACTCCAAAGTTAAAATAAAAAGGAAGCGGCTTCATATGCCCTAAATATTTGCAATCATGCATTTATACACAACAATAAGGACAAACTATTATATATATCAGTTATAGCAAACTATTGGAATATGATATTGATAAGTGAATATCTTTACATAACAAGCATGTGAAGCACTATATCTTATGATCATCTAATTTAGAATCTCCAAATAGTCCGACAATCAAACAGACATATAAAAGCTGAATTTGATTGTGTAAGCCCATATATTAGGACCATCTAATTCAGATCCTCCATAATTCAGTTTCTCAACAAGTAGTATCAGACCCACTTTATAGTGTTTTCTCAACAAGTAGTATCAGACCCACTTTATAGTGTAAGTCTGTATATTTAAGGCAACTTTCAAGCTCCAGAAAGATCACCACAATGTGCAAACTACAAAAGCTACTGCAAGTTTATACTAGTATAAGGGAATTGCTCATGATATTCAACATGCTTACATGCCAACTAAAGGTTTATTATAGAAGGTATGTCAAAACAATGGTCACCACTCAATCCCTGCTATGGTTAAGCCAATATAATAAAGCATAAAGTTGAAGGGAAGCATTCCATAATCCATCTACAACAAGATATCCCAAAGATTTTTTTTTTTACAAGTTTCATTTTACAAGATATGCAATGAGGAAAAATCGAACGGAGAGAGGGCAACCCTAAACCACCAGAGAGAAGGCAAAAAAAATAAAATAAAATTTAAGGTTACCAATGAGGATGAGATTACATGTCGATCTGTGGAAATCTCTTTTCAGGGTTCAATTTCTTGAGACCATCCAGTGTCACTCATCTCCCCCTTCGAACTCCTGAATCCAGATCCCTATTTCACCAAATCAAACCCTAATTAATCTTTTGAATTGAAAGAAGAAAAGGGCAAAGGTACCTTCAAATCCTACACCTGAAAAAGGTCAAACTCTTCCCCACCACTGCCTATAGCCGCAGGTATTGAAACTGACGCCGTCAAACCTGTCAACCCGAACATTAGTTCGTCTCTAGAACAATCGAGTTTGAATCGCCCAAACCTAAATCCACCACGCCTACAGACTTGCACTTGCAAGAGAGAACGAGAACCAAAGAGGAGGTCGCAAGAGAGAGACGACAAAGAACTGAGAGAGGCATTAGAGGAAGAGGGTATTGCTTTAGATCTGAATTAGGGAAATAGGACCGGAATCAATGAATCCTCATATCTGAAAAAAGGGTTAAAAGAAGGCAGACACACAAATCTATAGAGGGGTGAGAGAAGGCTTACCAGACCTACAACCGAATGAATTTGACCATCACCGGCCACCAATAGACCAGCTGCCACCATAGGCGGGAAGACATCGTCCCCACTCAACGACAATGAATAGAACGCCATCGAAAAGGCAAAAACTCATTTGTGGTTGGGTTTTGAAGAAATTACTTAGATTTGTGACCAGATATGGGAGCTCTTGTGGCTGGATTATTAGATCTGCTAAAGGGATGGACAGATCTCGAATTTTGTGGCAAATCCCGATCGATTTGAAACACTTTCCGGTTGCTTGGGGTTGGGGAGTTGGGTTTATGGATTTTGGGCTTGAGATTTATGGGAGCATCTTGGTGTCGACATCTCCCCTCATGGTGGTGGTTAGCTGGACAGCGGGTCGGCGATGGGTCTAGGGTTTGTGGGGTGCGGTGCACAGAGGTAGGGTTCTCACGCTCTCTCTTTTTTCGCCATGGATGGATCTGAATGAGAATGGGTGATTTGGGATATTTGGGCATTTTTTTGTTAAAGTGTTAAGGGATTTTTGGGTTTTTTTTTTTGCCAATATCCAAATTTCAAACTTTTTGGCTAAGGGTTTGGTTCCAGCGGGATCTTTAATTTTTGCCGCTTTTATTTCACGTTGTTTGAAATTTTTTTAAATAGAATTTTTAACATTGTCCAATAAGTTAAACTAATGTATATAATATCAATGACATCTAAATATTTTAAACTGATGTTATAAATATATTTAACATCATGCGTATTTCTGACCGATGTAAATAATGTGATGTCTATTAACAGAATTCTAGTAGTGCCGGTAAGGTGATCCTACCAGTGTCGTACTCGTCTTTATCTCCATCAAAAGAGGAATTATCAACAAGCAACTCCTTTGTCTGCTCTTGGGTACCTGCGAGCTCAGGAAGTGTTGCTAGTTCAGATTTTAAAAGGAATATACTCTCATTAAATCTCATACTTCTAGTTGTTACCACTTTGTAAGGGCCATGTTGTAGTAATAACACCCTGTAGCCTTTTACTCTTTTAGGATAACCCAGGAGAATACTCTTTAGAGCACTTTGCTGGAGCTAATTCCCATCATTGATGTGAGGATAAGTTGTAAAACCAAAAGGCTTAATGTGGGACAAACTGTGTAGTTCACATGTCCATTTTTGTTGTGGAGTAAGGTGATAACACTAGAAGTGTAAAACCTATAGATCGATAAACGAGATAGGCGAATATGCGGAAGCGTATGAAATCGAGCAAGAGATAACAGATCGAATCGAAACATGCAAGTCGAAGAACGAACACAAGCGATTTTACGTGGTTCGGCTAAGCCTACATCCACGGGGCCTCAAGAGTTGGCCAAATCCACTATAATGAGTTCGTACAGGGACAGATCAAGTAAAGAGATACAAAACTCCTAGATCTAGACATGCATGAGATCAGAAACCAAGAGAGAAAGAAATCCCCCTGTGTGGGAACCAGAGATCGAAGAAATCTTCGATCTCAAACCCTAGATCGCCTGGACAAGGAGAGCTGCTGCCCAGAGCTTGGAGCGCCGGCCACCAGAGAACCACCAGGGATGCTGTCGGCCACCTTCTTCGCTTCCAGGCTCGGTAAATCTTCAGGCAAAGGGAGAGGAACACCAAACCCTAGAAGAGAGCGTCTTGTGGAAGATGAAGAGAGAGAGAGAGAGAGCACAAACAGTACGACGGCAGAAAAGCTCCAACAAGAGCTTATATAGCTAGGTTATCAAAGGAGAGCTCCAGCCAAGGCCAAAACGCAGCGTCTCAACTTAGGGTTTTAGCTGGCAACGAGCTCAAGCAATGGGCTCCTCAATCCAGTCCGGCAATCATTGGGCTTCTCTCAGCTAATGGGCTAAAGCCCAGTAACGAGGTAAGCTCTTATCTCTTGGTATATACATATTATACATATAGCTATATCATATTATACATATGTATTATCACACCATACTTTATACATATATATTCGTTAGAGGATCAAGCTATATAGCTCAATACGACTCAGTCGAATATATGATAAAGTATGCATCCATACATAGTATATATGTTACCTATATGTAATATGTATAATCATCATATACATACATGTTACAAGCATACACACAATAATACATGTAACACATAAAGCAAACAAGACATAGGAAATTAACACATAACAATACAAGAAGGATATCTGTTGACAAGATATACAGTAGTTAAAACAACTTCTCCCCATAGAGTAGTTTTTAATCCATAACTAATCAACATGCATCTAAAAAGTGTATGTATATTTATAGCATGTGATTACTAGCCGCAAATTACTATGGAAGATTTCAGAGAATGAAGCTACTATATATGGAAGATTTTAGAGATTGATTATTCACAACTGCGAGCGCATACAAAATAATTACTAGTCGCAACAAAGAAGTGTATGTATATTTATAGCATGTGATTATATATACAATGTGTCTAGTGTGTGTGTATATACGGGAAATTAAAAATATATAAAGAAGATTATAGATCTATATGTATTACATCTTTGAAAAATGCAACATATATAGGAATTTTAGAACTTATTTATAATTATTTTTTATTTGAGGGACAAGGCCCGTAAGGATTAAAAAATAAATAAATCTTATCCTGATCTCGTCCCATAAAAAATTAAGCGGGACGACATGCGGGATAACCCACGTCCCATCTTGTGCCCACCCTTGCACACAACTACTGAAATATAATATAGGAATCAGATCTATATACATATACTAAAATAGATTTATAACGCTCTATGTGGTACCCTGCGGAAGATTATAGGAAATCAAATTCTCGCGAAGAAAAATTATTAATATAATATGTTGTTATAATTTGTAGAAATTTATCATAAATCACTATATATATAGAATAGATCATATGTACTCAGCCCTTAACGTGTATCATGTGAACAAATCTAGGTCATTGAATTAAGAAGATCAACGGATGAGATTAAAAGTAACTTCTGATTTTATTCGATGGTATTGGGAGATTATTCGGTGGAATGAAATTATTCGGTGGTATTGGGCGATTATTCGTTAGAATAAAATTTACATTTTTTACACTCTTTTTACAGATCAATAATTATGTGAAAACAGGCGAATAACCATGAACAAATAGACGAATAATTTCTGAGTACATGATACACGTTAAGGGTTGAGTACACCGGAACCAACCCCTCTCTCTCTCTCTTTATATATATATATATATATATATATAGTTAATTGATTAAAATATAAACCAAAATTATTTCTTAGTCATACTTACTAAGAATACATATTAACAAATAAATATTTGATAGATTTTATTTTATTTATTACTAGATTATTTTTTGGTAGAAAGAATTATTTATATTAAAATTAATTATTTAATAGCTTTTATTTTATTTATATCTATATTATTTTTTAGTAGCATCAATTATTTATATCTAAGTTAATTTTTATTATATATTTTATACACACTTTGATCGTAGTTTAATTGTCACATTGTGATTCAAATTTATTATTTTTTTTCATAATTTAAATAAAATTTCTTATAAATAACAACTATAATTTTAAAATATTGTATTAATATATTATATTCCCATGAAAACAATGCCACGTTTTTTGGGGTGATACAACCGTAGTTATATATGGTTGAATATTTGAACATACTTACTAAAAACAAGGCCACGTGTTTTGGGGTTCCAGAATGACCTAACTAAGATAGAAAATATAAATGGGTACCAATCGAATATCATCAGCAATTTGTGGAACAATAAGCTAGTCACAATAAAATTGCATTATTGTCGTCAAGAAGATAGTTACTTTTTGGGCGCTATGTGCCTTAATTATATTGACCTACCACCTTAATAATGATTAATATCTATGGTAGATATGTTAGTTGATTCACAAAATTTGATTCACGGGGTTAGTTGATTTACAAAATTCTCTCACGTGCTCTCCTTGGGTAATAAAGTGATGAATAAAAATGCACATCTTAGTTGCTCGATTGACGGATACTCTATAATTCTATATAATGACTTAAATATTCAAGAACTAATCTGTCCGGAGATTATCGGTTAAGTCTAGCCAAACCGAATTATTTCATGTTAAAAAAAAAAAAAAAGTATACCTTTCAATTGATCAATAATGGAATCAGTGGGTGGAGGTTGGTAGTATGTAGTATGTACCATTGAAATTGGGGGTTGGGATGACCAGGGGCGGATCCTTTAAAGGACCGGGGGTGGCAGTCGCCCCCCCAATAAAAAAATGAAATTTAGTATACATATTCCTCTCGTCGATAGTTTCGATTTGATATATTATAAGCTCAAATCCGATAATTGAGTAAAAAGTTATAAACGTTTCAAAACTGAAGCGATATAAATTATTTTTCACATCATTTACCAAATTAATACACTTCTACCATACTCATCATTTGTTAAACTTCATAACTTAATACTATAATTAAACCCGAAAACTTCAAATATTGATGATTTTTTCGGAAAAAAATTAGAGATCAATTTTTCGCCCCCACAACTAAACGCTTCAGGATCCGCCACTGGGGATGACAACCCCTGTTTTGGCCTCACCTCACCCCAAAACCATGAAAAAAATGGAAATGATTAAAATTTGTAAAAAAAAAAAGAAAAATATTAAAAAGTGAGATTTTGTGAGAAGGGATAGGGGAATAGGGGTTTTTTTGTGACAGTGGATCCTCTCTGTGAAATTGGTACCGCACATCATTTATTATTTAATTCGATTGAAATTGATACCACAAGTCATTTATTATTTAATTTGATTTTTTAAGATGATAAAAATTATATAAAATATTTATATTTTTTTATCAATTTTTGTAAATAATTGTATGAGAAAATTTGGTGTTTTATACCTTTTTAACCTTTTAATTAGGTGATACGCCACTTTTAATGTTTTATTAGGCGTTCTAGACTATTTTAACATTTAATTAGGTCTATATTACTCCGTTCTACTTCTACTTCCCCAAATCCCCTTTCATTCCTCAGATCTGATGGGAGCTCTCATCCATGGCGATTCTCCTCTCTCGCCTCCGATGGTCTCCGTTCGGACCGAAAGCCCGACGCTAGCTCCCCTGAGCCTGTCGATCTGCACAAAGTTACACAGATCTAGCCAAATCAAGGGAATTTAGAGTCCTGCGACCATGACGAAAGATACTCACCAACAGACGCGAACCTGGAAGAGAGGAGATCAGGGAGGGGGATGGAGATCCCTAAAGAAACCGACGTCGTCTCCGTCTTTAAGAGGGCTCGAGCCATCAAGTCCCGGCTCGCCGAGATGGACACTGCTCCAACGCCGAGAATCGTCGTTTGTCTGCGAAGCTCGGCGAGCCCATCGACGGCACCAGGTTTGCCGTCACCAATGGGCTCCGGATCAAGCTCGGCGAGCCCATCGACCGCACCAGGTTTCAGATCCCAGATCCCTCTTGTTTTCTTATTCGACTTCTGATTCAATTTCAGTCGGAGTTTAGCTGGTTAGGGTTTGCAATTATCGAATTTGAGATCCGAATTTGGTTATTTTGAAATCCAACTGTGAAATCAAGGGTGCAATAGCACAATTGATGGATCTGATTTGTGTGAATTGAGCCCCTCATTGAATTGATGGATTTTAAAGGGCTTGGATT
This sequence comes from Persicaria maculosa, assembly GCA_963922045.1. Lineage (NCBI taxonomy): Eukaryota > Viridiplantae > Streptophyta > Magnoliopsida > Caryophyllales > Polygonaceae > Persicaria > Persicaria maculosa. Next base: position 53,886,835 of record OY998252.1, read on the forward strand.
GGAGGAATTGAAGGCGGCGTTGGAAGAGAAGATGGGTTTGAAAGACATCATCGTGTGCACTCAAAATCCCTTGAATGGGAAGCTTAATCCTCTTCGGCTAGACCTTCCTCCGCACCATGTGAAAATGCACCTCTTTTTAGTACCGCCAACGTCCAAAGGTTACCATTACTGACTTGCTTAGTTACTTTGGTTTCATGTGGAATGGCTTAGTGTTCAAGCTATGAGATTCATAGTTTACTTCAGCTTTTGAAGATCTTGATGTTAAAAAATTGCACTGAAAGCAAAGTTCCACAATGCATACATGTTAACAAATGAAGAATCTTAGATTAGATCTTGAATGTAGGAGAAATTAAATGCTTTACTGATATTGCTTATACATTACTTGCTCATTTAACAGTTTTTTATTCCTTCTGTTGGGGAAACAATCTGTTTCTTTACATAAATCGTTTGGTGTTCAGCAAATTGTATAGTACTGAGCATTCATAATTGACATTGTGTGCCGTTGTCAGTGGCAGGAGACTTGGTTATGGCTTCGACTGCACCATGACTACTAGTAACAAGCAAAGGATTGCTATGAAATTCGCCAACATAGACAGCACCTTCAAGCGCCTTGGCTTGTTGCTGATGACCATATACATATGTGAGGGTTAGAGAAGTAATTATCCATGTAAAAATGGTGCTCAGTGTATTGAATCTGCTATGATGCCATAGATCAAACAGCCTGGCTTTTTCTTTGGGGGACTAGTAAATTGTTGTTCTACTTCGATCTGTTTATGTTTGATCTCTTTTTTTAAAGATAACATGAAATTCACTACTGTTGATATTGCTAAGATTGGAGGCTCTACCATACAAACAAACAGACCTTAAATATTTCATCAACTAATAAAAGTGAGTAAATAACCTATTAAATGGATAACAAAGTGGACTTTAAAGATTGATAACATGAAATTCACTACTGTTGTTCTACTTCGATCTGTTTATGTTTGATCTCTTTTTTTTTCCAAGGGATGACTAATGACTTGGTATAAGCTTTTACACTCAGTGTTGAATTTTAGCAATTTCACCAAATTTCCTCTTGTATAAAAATGTTATCAATTAAAAAGTCATCATTAGAAAATGTCATCACAAAATGATTGAGATCAATGAAGTGTAATCACAAATGTCATCAATGAATAAAAATCGTCAAAAAATGTCACTAATGAAGTTTAATCACATTTTATGCTTTTGTAATATAATTGTATAAAAATGTAATAAAAATGTCACCACAAATAATTGTATCAATGAAGTGTAATCACAACTGTGTCATCAGTGGATAAAAGTAAAATCAATGAAAATATAATGATATACAATTGATTAATTAAAAAAGTGGCATCAAAAAATTACTTTAGAAAAATGGCATCAAAACACTGCTTTGAAAAAGTTGCATCACATTATAGAAAAAAATGTCATCAAAACACTACTTTGAAAAAATATGGCATCACAGTAAAAAAAAGTGTCATCAGTAGTCAACCGTAAAAAAAATGGCATCAATGGTCAACCTGGCATCATAGTAAACAAAAAAATGTCATCAAGGTTTGAAAAAAGTTGCATTCAAAAAGTGTCATCAAACCATTTCATTAGAAAAGTGGCATCAAAGTGAAAATAAAATGTCATAAAAAATAGCATCAAAACGGTGGCATCACAAAAATGTCATCACTTTAAAAAAAATAAAAATAAAAATAAAAAATCCACATGAGTTGGTCAACGTTGACCGGTCAACGATCAGCGTTGACCGGTCAATGGTCAAACAGTTGATCATTGACCAATTAATACTCCATTTGGGGAATGGACTACCTAATCTAATTTAACAAGTTTTTTATCTAGTTAGCTAATTGAACGTTCTAAATAGCCTACTTACCTAAATCACCCTAATTTTATAGGGTGATTTTGGTAGATGGCCTTTTTTGAATATTCAATTGGGCACTTAGCCCCTAAATCAATTTAATTAGTTTTGCCCTAGACCCCTTCCCAATAGAGTGGGTCGGTCAATGGTTGACCGTTGACCGGTCAACGTTGACCAACCCATTTTGATGCCATTTTTTTTTTGTTATTTTTTTTTGGTGATGCCATATTTTACCGTTTTGATGCCAAAATTTTACTATATTTTATTTTCACTTTGATGCCACTTTTCTAATGAAATGATTGGATGACACTTTTTTAATGTCACTTTTTTTAAACCTTGATGACATTTTTTGTTTACAGTAATGTCACGTTGATCATTGATGCCATTTTTTTTACTGTTAACGACTGATGCCACTTTTTTTTATGTCAATTTTTTGATGATATTTTTTTTACCGTGATGCCATATTTTTGATGATATTTTTTCAAAGTAGTATTTTGATAACATTTTTTTCTTTAATGTGATACAAATTTTTCAAAATGGTATTTTGATGTCATTTTTATAATGTAATTATTTGATGCCATTTTTTTTAATCAAATCGATTGATGCCACATGTTTTTAATTTAATCAATTGTATATCGATTTATTTTCATCGATTATACTTTCATTCACTGATGACACATTTGTGATTACACTTCATTGATGCAATCACTTGTGGTGACATGTTCATTAAATTTTTATTCATGGATGACATTTGTTATTACGCTTCATTAATCACAATTATTTATGGTGACAATTTTGTATAATTGATGACATAAGAGCTTAAAACGTGGAATCAAAATATTGTCACCTTATTGCACATATAAAAATACAAAGTCTTTGAAACTACGACATTAATATTGGTTGTATACGTAAAAACACCTATTATAACATGTCATCAACTAAAAAAAATGCATCAATGTAAGTAATATAATGCGGAATCAATAAAATATAGGGCCAACCACTTCGGGGGTTACATATTACCTTCAGGATATGTGAATACTTCACAGGGGCAAAATATGCATCCCTGAAAGTTTTAGGCCGCTTTCTGTATTTATATAAAATATAGGGCCAATCTGTAATTTTTAAAAATTTCGGACCGATTTCGTGATTTATTAGAAATTACAACCCAAATCCTTCTTCCCCGTTGGAAATTTGCAGAGATGGCGGCCACCCACACCAACGGCAGATCCGAGTCCCAACAGCAGCCCTCGCCGACCGCCGCCACCCCAGATCCGAGTCCCTCCGGCCACCCACACCACAGATCCGGCCACCGAAAGCCCGGATCCGCCGCCACCGAGCCTCGCTACATACCCAGCCGCCATCGCAGTCCAATTTGCAGTTCCAATTAGCAGATCTCCTCCCCCTAATTAGCAGTTTCAAACCCAATCCGCCTAGGAAGAGAGCGATGGGAGGGCCGGGAGTCGAAAAATCCAGATCCGGTGAGCTCCGATGGGCGATGGCGGCTCCAGCTTCGTCGACTCCAGATCCGGTGAGCTCCGAGGGCGGCTCCGGCTTGGTCGGCTCCAGATCCGGTGAGCTCCGATGAAGAAGATGGGAGGAAGGAAATAAGATGGGAGGAAGAAGATGGGAGGAAGCAGTACTTCGGCTAAAAAAAAAATTAGATGGGTTGGTTGTGCCTAATAAACAAATTAAGGGGGCTAACTATCTAAACAAAAATGGTAAAAGGTTTATTTCATCAAATTTCCTCAATTTTATACTTATTAATAATAGTTACGAAATTGTTTAAAAAATTATTAAAAAAATAAATATTTTATATATCCTAAAAAAGTTTAATGTTTTTGTTGTTGTGGAATATTAAAGTGAGATCTGAAGGAGCTTTCAGTTGCAGAGCAACCGACCCATGAGTCCATGACCGACCCACCTTTCTATTCCCCTGTCTTCCTCCAAATTGAAACTCTCTCTCTCTAATCAGATCTCCTTGGCCAGAACAAGAAACGATACAATCATGTTACCCAGGTGAGTCATTGCTTTCAGTCATCCCTTGTGAATTATGATAAGCTTTTCTTCTGCTTCCCTGTAGCGCCCTGAAACTGGTTGATTGTTATAGTAGTTGATAAAAACCGCCCAACTTTAAGGGTTTAAAAGCAGCATTAATTGTATGATGCAATGTAAGCTGTTTTCCCCAATTTGTGAACAAATTGAGCTTCATCTGGTTAATATGCATTTTAATTTGGTGATTGGCGATGTACAGATAAGTGCACATGTTGGCTAATTGCCCAGTGCTGAGCTGAAAATGAGGATTACTGGACTTGCTAGCCAAGCTCCTCCTCTGGTTTTTGGTTCTTTGATCCATGGAAGAAGAGGAAACACACCGATCAACGGAGAAAAATGTTCAATTGGATCCTCAATTGGACTGCTGAATTGCAGTAACTTCCACAAGGTTTACAGCAAGGGGTTGAAATTACACAGGAGGACCAGACAGAACTGTGGATTGATCACTGATCAGCATACTTCAGAAGGATATGGCCTGGACTCTTACTTTGTTGATGAAAGCTTTGATTCGAACGGATTTGCTGAAACCACTCTAGAGGGGTATGTCCAACCCTCTTGGAAGAGTGATTCCTCCATTGTGTTTTTGTTCATACTAATCAAATCTTTCACTTCTTGATAGAGAGTTGGAGGAGGCTCGTCCGAGTTTCTTGGGTGAATATCATAATGTCAAAATGGAGCTCATATTGCTTGCATTACCCGCAATCGCAGGGCAAGCGATTGAGCCTCTAGCACAGCTGATAGAGACTGCTTATATTGGCAGGATAGGTAAATACAGTACTACATCTTCTCGTCTTCTTTTACTTCATTTGATGTCCTTCACTTTCCTTTCGACTTGAAATTCTCCACTGAACTAACTGTATTTGATTCCGAAACCTGAAGGTCCTCTGGAGCTAGCATCAGCTGGTATTTCCACGTCGATATTCAACATCATATCCAAGGTCTTCAACATTCCTCTTCTCAGCATCGCAACTTCTTTTGTGGCTGAAGATATCTCAAAGAGTTCCACAGAAGAATCAACTTCAGGTGGCCACTTCATAGAATTCGAAATTCAGAATCATTGAAACTTATCTCTGTCCCCAGCATTTCTGAATTAACTCATCTGATAATCTGCTTAAGCAGCTGAAAGGAAGGCACTTCCTTCTGTGTCAACAGCTTTAGTACTTGCGTCTTCAATCGGCATCTTAGAGGCTGCCGCAATGTACTTTGGCTCTGGGCTTTTTCTTCATATGATGGGCATCAGTTCAGTAAGTAGAAGATATCTGCCTACCAAGAACTCAACAAGTTATCGTGATTGTTATTATCAATTGTTTGTTTAATGATACTGGTATCCCTCTCCATTCGACTGAATAGACAAGAGCACTGTGAATATTTTCTTCTGCTTTGGTGTTATTCTCTTAACAGGCTTCAACAATGCAATATGCAGCAGGGCAGTTCCTTCGGCTGAGAGCAATCGCTGCCCCTGCGGTTGTTGTTTCGCTTGCAATACAGGGCATATTCCGCGGATTTAAGGATACAAAGACTCCTGTATTATGTTTAGGTAAGCATTTCACATACTGCTTTCACTTTCTATATGTTAGTTGTCGGTGGGACGGTCCACATGAGACTAAAGCTACATGTAAAAGAAATTATGCAATTTTACGGAGGTACTTGGATCCTGATGGTCTGCAGGGCTGGGAAATTTGGCTGCTCTACCTCTCTTTCCGATACTGATTCACCACTTCGGCTTGGGTGCAGTTGGTGCTGCCATCACCACTGTGGTTTCACAGTAAGTTCATCTCCTCTCCTTGTTTGTCTCTCTCTTACAATTAAGTTGTACCTATTTTCGAAATGACGGTCTTGCTATACACGGCTATAGATACATTGTAATGCTTCTCATGATATGGCATCTGAACAAACGGACAGTACTTTTGCTGCCAAGAATGAGTAACTTGAACTTTGGTGGCTATCTTAAATCAGGTCAGCACTTCTTCTGTGTTGAGTTTCTTTATGACTTCATCGGCTGCATTTGCTTCCTTTGAATCTCAAGATACAGGCTTTCTTTGTTGTCCTTGTTGTATATTTCCTGTGTAGGTGGGTTTCTTCTGGGGAGAACCATGGCTGCTGTCCTGACCATAACGCTAAGCACGTCAATGGCAGCTCGTCTGGGGCCAATAGCCATGGCAGCTCATCAGATATGCCTGCAAATTTGGCTTTCTGTATCTCTTCTTGCAGATGCACAAGCTTCATCTAGTCAGGTAAAGCGATCAATAAATTGTATGCATCTAACACTTCACATTCGAATCTAGTATCATTCTACCTAGGTAGGCTTCGAGTGACTAGTGTCACAACTCAACAGATGAGCTCCTCCCAAGTGATAGGGCAATGAACATACTATATGCCAACTGTAAAGTTCATTATCACATTTAGCTAAGAGGTATAATTCATAGCCACACGGAACAAACTTTGTGGGGGCACGGCAACATATTACATTCTTGAGCAATCATTGTTACTCGTTCATGAGTGATATCAGATTTCACAAGCACCAAAATTTCAGATTATATCAGCTTTGAGTTCTATCTTGCAAGTTTATTGCAATTTAAAACGAATTTCTCTCTTGCGATATGCAGGCTCTTATTGCCAGTGCTCTAGCGAAGGGTGACTACAAGATTGTGAAAGAAATCAGCTACTTTGCTCTAAAGGTAAACTCATCGCGTCTTTGAACCAGAGTTCTCCGAGGAGTTATAACCTTGTTACCTTCTTCTCCACCAGATGGGTCTGTTTACTGGGGTTTCGTTGGCCATCATACTCGGTGTCACGTTTGGAACTATATCCACCTGGTTCACCAAAGACGCACATGTGCTTAGGCTCGTTAGATCAGGGGTATTGGTATGCATATTCCCACGCCCATCTTTCGGTTTTGGATTATGAAGTTTCATTCATTACAATCGTGCACTCGAAATAACTGAAAGCCTTATGTGCAGTTTGTTAGTGCCAGTCAGCCTATCAATGCTTTGGCTTATATCTTTGATGGCCTGCACTATGGCATCTCGGACTTCTCATACGCTGCTTGGTCTATGGTTAGCCATCTCTAGGCTCTAGCCTACATTCTGATGAAATGTTAGAACTCTTCTTCATATACCTTTTAACTCGGGGAACAATGATCTATCAGATGCTGGTGGGTGCATTATCTTCAGCATTCTTGCTAGTTGCTCCATCTGTTATCGGTCTCTCGGGAATCTGGGCAGGCTTGGTTCTCTTTATGGGCTTGAGGACAGTAGCTGGATATATGAGGTAATCGTTTGTTTGAACTAAATGTATCTGTAGTTGTTCTGTTTTCATGATCCTATTCTGTGATATCTTGAGTTGCTCTTCAGGTTAGTGTCAAAGAAAGGTCCATGGTGGTTCTTGCAGGATGAAGCCAATGTTGGGAAATCTGTGGCATTTATTTAAGTCACTAGATTTTGATGGTGTAATTTTGCCTATGAAACTGCATTTGCAATAATATTGTTTGTTGCTTTCACTTTAAATTAATTTTCAGAACACTAGTGAAAATCTATACTGACAGCAGGCAAACATTTGAACAGAGGCATCATCTAGCTTGGGAATGAGACAATGCAAACAAAGCAAAAATAGCATATCTAACCTTTTTCTAACCAGACCAACCTTTATATAACAAGAAAAACAACATTGCATTCGACCAACACTTAGTAATTAAAACTTACATCACACAAATGACAAAACCGTCTCCAGCTGTAATTCAGACCGCAGTTGTTGACAAGCCAATACCAAGCTAACTCTGATGCAACGGGTTCCTATTTACAGAGGGCAGATTTGTTAATGTCCCCATTAGACTAGGACTCACACGATTTGAGTTGATAGGAAAAGAGTTACAAAAGGTTGATATTTACACATTTATTTTGACTGGATAGACTCTCAGCTAACTATGAAATTCTCCACTAGCATGCACTTCGTTCACCGTCTTTTCATACTCATCTTCTTCCTCCTCGCATACTTCTTCCTTCTTTTCGTCACCATCTTCTTCCTCGTCCCATCCAAAGCCACTTACAGTGCGGGAAGCTGAAGGTGGCATTTTAGCCTCTTCCACAATGTGCATGATCTCTTCCACACTCTGAAGAGAGGATGTTCCCGGGTTCTCCCTCCTATAGTACATTGCTTGAGCTGTTTCAGTCAATTCCCTGGGCAAGTTCTTTAGAAACCATGGGTGGCTCTTGATTTCTTTAATGGTGATTCTCTGCAAAGAACCAGAGGCACATGGGAATCATGCACGACTTTGCAAGAGACGATAGTTATCCCATGGTAAGGTTCAAACGGACCTTTCAGAAGATAATCCAGAAAGTAGGCACTAGCAGAAAAATGACATGCAAAAACTTCAAATATATTGCCCCCTACCTTGTCTCACTTGAGACAAGTTAAGCAAGTGTTCTACATGATACATTGATACATGTCCAGAAGTAATAAGCGACAAGAAACTACATGAAATATTCTGCATATGCTATTGAAGAGGATGAAGGTATCACCTATGATGAAGCTAATAATTTACTATTATTAATCAAGTTTAGAGCATAGTAATAATCATAACTCAATTGTCACATACCCTGGTCGGACTTGCCACAAATATCCGAGAAATGAGCTGCCGACAATCTTGAGATGCACGGACATAGTCAGGAATTTTATACTGAACAGCCATAATTCTCTGCAAAAGCGATATAATGGAGATTATTAAAACTTCCAAGTTTTATGACCCAGTCATAAAAAGAAGTGTCCAGAGCAAATGAAACATACACTAATAGTTTTACGGAAATTCTTTGGGTCATTTTGATCTTCAAAAGGGTAAGCGCCCACAAGCATGACGTAAAGGGTGACTCCACAGGACCATACATCTGCCATCTGAAAATGTATAGCAAAAATGCAATGGGAAAAAGTTTTTCTTTACTTGCAGGAATGCTAAACTTTTAACACCAAAGCAACTATAACAAAACTTCTAGATGTGCCATACAACCAGAGAAATTATTTATTTATCTGCAGGAATGCTAAACTTTAACGCCAAAGCAACTATAGCACAACTTTTAAACGTGCCATACTACCAGAGAAATGTTTTAGTGAAGATAGTATAGAAACAGCCCCGATAGATTCTTGGTTGGAGGAAAAACAAAATCATCAGGAATTTGAAGAACTGCAAGTGGAAATATTCTTAAGCTAAACAGCCAACACATTCACGTCGGTTATGGAAATTTGTGCATGAAGGCCATTAAGCTGTAGAAGCTTCATCCATTCCACCTAAAACTAGAAGAACATGGCTTAATAGATGAACCTTAATATTAAGATCTCAAGGCAAGTTCAAAAGGAGAAAAGTGATCAGCTGTTCCACTGACCTTGCCGTCATATTCTCGCCGAGTAAGAACCTCTGGAGCAATGTATGCAGGAGTTCCAACCGTTGATTTTGGGCTTGAATGTAACAAAGATGACTGTCAAGCACATAGCCAAAATGAAGAGAAATTAGAAAGGAAAAGGTGAATCATGTCTTGTGTATTGAAAGAAGTGAGCTTGACAGCAAATTACACATCAAACAAACACTTCTAATCCCAGTTGTACCTTTGAATACCCAAAATCACATATTTTCAGCCGTGGTGCAGCACTTCCATCCAAGAGAGTATTTTCTAACTTCAAATCTCTATGGCATATTTGCTGCCAGTATGATAAAAATAAGTTTTAACATAGTGAAATCAAGATCAATAAATTTAAGCAGACCATTTTGTGCAGATACTCATCTCATGGTTTAACAAGACAATTCTAAGATAAATAAACAGTATACCATGGAATGGCAAAAGCTGACCCCTGAGATAAGCTGTTGGAAGAAATATCTAGCCTGATTAAGAACAAGAAAAAACAGCAATCACAAAACATTAATCACTCAACACAATGAATTCTGCAATTTGAAGTGCGTATTTTAACATAAATTAGAGGGGCCAAAGTTGCTTGGTAACATAAAAACAGCTCTGAAGATTAACCTCATCCTCACTGAATCTTCCAGCATTGCAGATTCGTTCAAACAGCTCACCTCCTGCGGCATATTCCATAACTATAGCCAGATGTGTAGGAGTCAAGACCACCTATTAAGCAACGTCACAAGACTGACTTCATAACCTTGTTGAATTTGGATATACAATAAATTTTCCTGATGAACGATGATTACAGAACAACAATCACATATGAAACCAAAGATGAACCTCCTTAAACCGAATAATATTGGGATGCCTGAGCGATCTGTGGTTTATAATCTCCCTTGCAACATTTTCATCGATCTGCGCACAATCAAACCATAAAAAACAGAAGGAATTGTAAGAATTATGTTACGAATCAAGCAGCTGCATATTGATTTTAGGAGGAGCCAAAAAACCTTAGGACCACGCTCGATGTATTTCATGGCCACGAGCTCCTTGGTCACCTTGTTCCTCATAAGACGAGCAATTCCGAAATTGCCCGATCCTATGTCCTTGACAAGCTCGTACTTGTCCATAATTTCCCCTCAACAAAATCTGCACAAAAATTAATTATAAAAAAAAAAAAAGTAAAAAGTGAGAAACTCGGAATCTAGAAGGAATGAATCAAAGGAAAACGCAATCAATAACTGCATCCAACCAGATCAGTCGAAAGTTGAGAAGCAGCTAAACAAAATTAGGGTTTGAAATGCAGAAAGGTCGGAGGATCTAAGAAGCGTACAGGAGAAGACACAAAAGGGGAGGGAGAGATCGGGGGAGGATTAGGGCAGGAAGATTCGAATAAAACTTGATGAAATTGGATTTGGATTTGGATTTGGGGGCATCGGCGGTCCGATTGGAGAGAGAGAATCTAGAAAGAGAGAGAGGGGGGTGAGTTGGAACTTGGGAATATTAATAAAAAGGAACAACGGTTATGGATTGAGCATGGAAGTGAAAAAATGGGGTCAGAAGATCAGAGAATATGTGTATGTGTTGGGTCGTCAAGGGAGGAAGAACACGAAGCTTCACCTGCAACTGCAACTTGCAAGTGAATTATTTTCCGTTTTTCTTTCCTTCCATTCCATGTGAGGACACTGCACATGCATATGTCACCTCACTTGTTTTACGTTACCTGCGGACGCCTGATCATCCTTGTTGGAGAGACCCATTCCGGTTCTTAACTTTTACTCCCTCTAAAGTAATTTTTTTTCGATATAAAAACTCTATAAAATATTAATTTTTTTTAACGAATTTTTTTTTATAAGTTTATATTTATGACTAAAAGACAGGATCTCGTTCTAGTTTTTTTTATATTATTTGCTCTCTCATTCGAAAGTCTAACTCAAGTGACTTTTTACTATTTATCTATTTCATCTACTCAATTAATGTAACGACTTAGATATAATACCCGGGTTACGTTTCGAAGGTCGGATACCTTCGTTCGGATCTTGCAATCCAGGTACAGGTCGAGGTTTCAAACCTCTTTAAACATTAGTATGAAAGCGGGGATTTCGAACCCCAAAATCATCGTAGGGCCGTTGGGTACCCTTAACCTGTCCTACTAGTTAAGTCGTAGAAATTCATTTAAGGAAAGTGAAATGGAAAACAAAGATAAAGTACAACTCGCCACGACAGAGCCGAGTCAAAACCAAAACCATAAGTGTAATTGATTACCACTTAGCCAAGTTAGTGGGTTAGACTAGTTCTTCGATTTCGCTCACAAAGATTTCCCGTCATAGAAGCATGGAGCAAGCAAGAAGCAAGCAAGAAGCAAGTACCTAACACTATCCACGAAGTCAGGCCCAGTATTCGCCTGCGGGCCCTAAAGACCGCGCTGAGGCCATATAATATGCCTATACCTAGAATAAAGGATGGTCTAATGCGGTACATGATTTAAACACACAATGCATGTTTTATCAGGATATAATAAAATGCAGAAAAACTGTAAAGGCACCCAAAGAATGCCAAGTGGCATATCCCTCTCCTACGTCTACCCCGACCCCCTTTCCGTCAGGGCAGACACTGGCCAGTTCGATGCTATAACATATCCATCATCATATAAGTGCACATCAAATCAATCATCATATCATTATCATCATATTCATCATGCTCAAGCCCGATGGTGCTGGGCTATCATAGCGTCTCATATAATGACACAACGACTCAGGACAAACCCGATGATGTTGGGCTATCCTCTGACCCTAGCAAAAGACTCTATGACTCACATATAACGATCGTTCTCTTTTCAAACACAAAGAATATGGATGCTCATTCATAAGTGCAAGTCCTAAGCATGATACTACATGCATGCTTTTATGCATATGCAACACCTACACACTATATGACACATCAGGCAAGAGGTCCAGGTTGCTGAGTAAGTCACGTAGGATACTTACCTGGAAAAGCGCAGAATCCAAAGTAATCACAGTAGTAGCAAGCAATCCAATCAAGTCACAAATCACCTAGCGATTAATACATAAAATGTATAAGTCTAAGTTCTAAGCATACAAGGGCCATGACTCATATAGACAAACATGACTCAAGCTCCTAACATCGTCATCATCATCATCATCATCTCAAACATCTCATATCTCATCGCATTATTTCATCATCTCAATATCTCAACATCTCAATATCTCATCAATATCAATATTTCATGGCAATATCTGATATATAGAACATGTTCATATCTCACATCATCATATCATGGCATACTTTCATTTTCAAGAACATACCAGTAGTTATGCTTCTTAATCATATAATATAATGTGCTCATATCATGCTTTATAATCAACATATAACTCAACATAACATTATCACATATCCTAATTTACACTTAACAATCATATCGATATCATAACATCATGCTTTTCATACATACAAATCATCAAGCCACGCAACAAGTTAGGCAAAGTAAGTCATTTTCCCAGGATTTCCCAAAACTCCTTAAATCTTCAAGTTAGATCAATTCACCATTCAAAATACTTTCCCAACTCACACTTGACTCAAAATCCATTTACAAAACATTACCCTTTGAATAAACTTATTTTTTTTATTTTATCAAAACAAACTCGATAAGGTTAGGGTATTTTCAAATTTCCTCTTTTATATTTTATTAAATCCAATTCCATTTACAAATATCCAAGTCTTTTAAGGAATAGATTGACAATCCCAAGTTCTTTTACTCCATTCATCAAGTCTTTTCTCGCGGAGGACTCGTAGGAGGTGAGAAGGGCCCTTATTCCGTCCCACACAGTGTACTACTATCGGCCCTACCAGGCAACATCTACCTACACAAGCTCGATCAGGAGATAGGGAGGACCCGACAGAAGTATTAAATTTCGATTGTTTAGAGAATCAGATCGGTTATATTAAAGACAAGTCGTATTGATGACCAAGAAAACTCTTATGAAGAAGGAAGCTTCAACGCTCCACCAAACAATTTTTTTGGGTACCCAAAATAAATTTTGGTGGTGCCTCCGTATATAATAAATGAGAAGTCGTATGTCTCAATTGGTGACTTCTCTTAAATTGTAGTGTTTTTAACCAATTGAAAAAAAATCACTAATCAATATAATATAGTAATATATACTCAAGGTATAACGTTATCTTTTTTTACACAATCCAATTCTACTTATTCAATACATACATACATACATACATACATACATACATACATACATACATACATACATACATACATACATACATACATACATACATACATACATACATACATACATACATACATACATACATACATACATACATACATACATACATACATACATACATACATACATACATACATACATACATACATACATACATACATACATACATACATACATACATACATACATACATACATACATACATACATACATACATACATACATACATACATACATACATATATATATATATATATATAAATTCATTTATTATGTTCAAAATTAATCACATCTTATCATATCTTCTATATAATATACTAATTAAAACAGAGACTTAAAGTCTCATATGGTACAATTCGTCTATATGTGGCTTTCTTGTGCAGTCTGACCTTTTTTTTAACACGTCAATTAACGATCATCCAATATATTTAACCCATATTAGACAACGACCTCATTTATTTTATCAACATGTCATCTTATGTATCTATCCCATATCTTAAGTGCAGTGGCGGATTCTGAAAAAAATTTAGGGGTGGGGGGCTAAATATTTTTTTTTGGGGGGGGGGGGGGGGGGGAATTTTTCGTTTTGCATGTATAAATTAAAATTGTATTTTATTTAAATACCTTAGAAAGAAACCTTAAATTTATTATTTAAATAGTCATTTTTAGTAAGAAAAAATTAAGAAAAATAAAAATTATAAAAAAATGAGATTTTTATGTATATATTAAAAGAAACTTTTTGTTTAAATATATTGAAGAAAACATTAAATTTGTTATTTAATTAAGCATATTTTGTAGAAAGAAAGTAAGAGAAACAAAAATTATGGAAAAAAGTGAGCGTAAAAGGGTTTGAACCCATGACGTCCATATAATAAATTCCTCTCTTTATCAACCAAGCTAAGCTATCTTAGTGATTTTTTACTTTTTAAAACTCTTTTATCATTAAAAATTAGTAAAAATTATTTTAAAAAACCGCAAAAATATTTTTTCTCGGTTTTTCTTTCGGGTTAGGGGGGCTAGCCACCCCGAAAGAAAAACCTTCAATATGTTTAGTTCATTCATGGTACATGGGATCTTGCACAAGTATAGTGGACTTTGGCTATCAATATGTATTACGGGTTTTAGTGGCTTCTTGAGAATTTCTTTAAGAATTCCTTTGAGCCATATAGCATCCTTATATGCTTCTATAGCAGCCATATACACAGCTTCGGTTGATGACAAGGTAACAACTTATTGTTACTGAGATTTCCCTGATACATAGTTGCTTGCCCGCGTAAAATAGTTGGCGGTAGTGGACTTGCGATTATCTTTATTACTAGCATAATCAGCATCTTAGCCATTCAATCTATCAACAGATTCATGCAGGCCATAATGCAAGGATAGTTTTTAGTACCAGCAATGTAAGAGAGCAAGTATTTTATGGTAGTCCAATGATCATTACCAAGATTGGACATAAAACGACTAAGTACATAGATGGCAAAAGCAAGGTCTGGGCGGGTGCAAAGCATAGCATACATAACTTATCATACTGCAACATTGTAGGGGAACTTAGCCATTTCTTTCACATCTTTTTGTTTGGTTGGACAACTTTTCTTGGTAAGCTCTAAGTGCCATCCTAAGGGTATGGATGTTGGCTTAGAGGAAGTCATATGAAACCTTTCTAGAACTTTAAGAATATTGTCATCTTGAGACAACCATATTTTTTTATTTGGTCGGTCTCTGACTCTCTAATGATATTTACACTAAGAATCTTCTTGGCATTCCCTAAGCCTTTCATGTCAAAGTATTTCTTGAAGTCATTTTTTACAATGTTAATAGGAATCATAGAGCTACAAACAAGAAATATATCATCCACATATAAGAGCACATATATCATAGATTGTTTATAAACATGCTTGAAATAGAGACATGAATCATTATTGCTTATCATGAAACCTAGCTTTCTAATCACATCATCAAATTTAAGATTTCATTGCCTAGGTGATTGCTTGAGTCCATAGATGGACCTTTTAAGATGGCAAACATGATCAGGATATTTTGGGCTGATGAACCCTTTAGGCTGTTTCATATAGATAGTTTCATCAAGAGAACCATGCAGAAAAGCAGTCTTAACATCCATTTGTTCTAACTCACAATCAAAGTTAGCACACATAGCAAGCATCAATCTCATAGTTTTATACTTAATTACAAGAAAAAAAGATGTCATTATAATATATGCCTTCTCTTTGAGAGAACCCTTTGGCTACAAGTCGAGCTTTAAACCTAGGAGGCTCACTAGGGCTTAGACCTTTCTTGTGCTTGAAGACCCATTTAGAGTCTATAAGCCGGGTTTTGGGAGGTCTTGGAACTAACATCAACGTTTTATTTGTGTACATTGATTCCATCTCTTCCTTCATAGTAGCTAGACACTCTTTGGCATAGTTATTCCTAAGAGCAGATTCATATGAGTTTGGAGTAATAGGATGCCTAATATTATCAGCAGATAAGAATGCATATTCCACAATATATATGATGCATATTTTTTATTTGGTATGTTGGTTCTAGGCTCTCTATCCCTAGTCAACTGATAATCATGCAAAGATGGTAAAGTAGGAACATTAGAATCATGCAGATCGTAAGGGAAGGAGAATAAAATCGAGGACTCCTTTTGGGAGTCATTGTAACACCCCCTTTTATAATCCAAAATGGGATGTTGCAGTGCTAGTAATTATTCAGACTTGAATGTCTTCTTAATTACCTTAGGCTTATAGGGACATGCAACCATGCTCCCATAAACAAGGCGATAAATAATATATTATAGAAAATTTGAAGTACGGTTCTGATCATTAAACATGGTGCACAACTTTTGCATATATTTTCCGTAATCTTGCAAGATAAAGTGAAATTTCATACATAACGTATAGATATTTGAAAGACTTTATTATATAACAAAATGTTTAAAATCTTTACTTGTACAATGTCAACTCTTCAAGGCCTCCTTACCTAACCTGCAAAATTTGACTCATGTACATCGTATGCAGACGAGGCACACCAGCCAACCATTTCACAACATGGTCGGTTAGTGCGGTGAATAACTAGCAAATGACGGAACGGAATAAATGATAACAACTTAAAAACCAGTGTCCGTAATATGGTATGGGTTTAAGGAGATATATAATTTACAAAGTAGTAAATTATATAGAATATTTACAATGCACGACTTTCTATTAGTTTACATGTTCATTCCATGATATTGATTTTTTTTATAAGGTAATGATTTGGGTGGGATCAGGCCCTACTGGACCACCACTCAAGGGCATCATTGTGAACGAGGACGTGCAACGCAGGATCAGCAAGGAGATCCTGCGTGGGCGTTGTGTGGATGAGTCGTGCGATCCTGTCTGCGGTCGAGTTGACCTCCTGGAAAACATGATCGAATTGCACCATTGTGAAATGTTGGAGAAGGACCGGGGTGTCGAAAATCAGCATCTCGATCTCCCACGGGCATCACCACAGATCATGCAGACAATTGATGACAGGTCAAACAATGATTACTTAATCCCCACTACAAGGCATTAATGCTTATTTTCTGAAATATTTATTTATTTATCACTCATATTTTTTTTTATTAACGCACGTTGTACTTGACATACAGTAACAACGTCATACTGACACATGCCTATTAACCACTCATCTGGGTAAAATGTATCATTTTGATAATATTCAAAATGAACTTTTCATGAAAAGCTTATAGAGCAAGACGTAACGAGTCTTGACATGTTATGATCACGCATATTCATGCGCACACACACGCTTAACACTCCTTTTGTTACTAGATTAGAAACACACACGTGTCACATTATAAGGATTCATTAAATGAATTCAAGTAATTTCCCACTATATAAATTTATCTCGTTAGCCGTCAAGCTAGACACTAATTTATACATATGTTCAACTTACGTAATAAATAAGGATCTGGTCTAAAAATCAACCAAAGTCCACACTTGGAAAGTATATAAATGGCTTGAACAAAGAAAGGAATGAACAGAAATTGCAAAAATAAATAGACTTTGCAATTTATTTTCAACGAATAGATATACTTGATAATTAACAGCTGACACATATTAAAACAAAGACATTGAGTCTTTTAAGAAGAGCAAATGGGGCAAAGTCACTTGTCTTGGTTATAAACCCGAAGTTTGCGGATATTAAAGATTAGGATTAATCAAGAGATTTAATTCCTTCTGAAGGGGTAGGATCTCGATTGATGTCACCAACTATATAACCAGGCACATCCTGCCACGCCGTACATAGCAGACAAATAATAATTTGGACAATTTGTAAAAATAACCCCTTTTGGGGAAATCTTTGCATGCCTAACCCAATTCGAAAAAGATTTGCATAATTCCGGATATCCGGATTTCGGGTGCGACCGGTAGCATGTCATGAGGGGGAGAATGGACATTGTGGGTTCGACAATTGGACAAGTGAGAGACAAAGAGAGAGAGAGAGAGAGAGAGAGAGAGAGAGAGAGAGAGAGAGAGAGAGGAGTGAAAAGGGATCTGTAGGATTATTGAAGAGAGAGAGAGAGAGAGAGAGAGAGAGAGAGAGAGAGAGAGAGAGAGAGAGAGAGAGAGAGCAATTGGAAGGGGGGCTACAGTAAAAGGAGGGAGCCCGATGCTTCCCGCCTAACGATGGCGCCCAAACAAAAGAAGGGAAAGAGGAGGGAGGAGGGGGAGGGTATCATTAGTCCCCATTAATGAACTGCAGGGGAAATTGAACTTGAGGAAGGAGAATGGCCGACGTGGGATTTGAAGAAAGAGGGTTGGTGTCCAATGATGTGGGGGTCTATATAAGGAGATCAGAGGAATGATGGGCGTCACATTTAATCACACTTCTTGGGGGAATAAAATCTGAAGAAAGAGAGAGAATCCATTGAAGAAGAAGCAAGTGGGCCTGGGTTCATTAAACGGTTGACTTGTATGAAGCTACTTTTCACTGGACAGTTATATCCTACCCACAGGACACGTATTGGAAGTTACTGGACATTTCTCTGGTCTGATAAAAAATGGGTAAGTGTTGTCTCTATGTATGGTAAGTGTTGTTTATATGTAATTATTGTAGTAAAAATGATTTTCTGTCTCCCTATGTAATGCAAAAGGGGGGAAATCATCTGTTTGAATCACTGTATTGTTTGGAGGATGGTGGGCGTGTGAAGGCGGCACTTGGGTCTTCACGGGGGCAAGGAGCCAGAAAGACGTGCTGGTGGACGAAAGAATTGACTATGTCAATCTGAAGAAACAGCTGATGGACAAGTTTAATGTCGATGAGAGGAGGAATGATGTGGAGCTCACATATGTAAAGCCCAAGAAGGAAGGGTCCAGGCCGTTTGCTATCGGGGATGACAAAGACTTGCAGGCCTACAAGTTTGTAAACGGGCTGTTTGGAGAACGAAATTGGCCTATCGACCTCAATGTCTCCCTGCGACGCAAGGTTGGTGGAGAAGTGGCAAAGACACAAGGATCGACAACGGATTAGTCGGATGATGGTAGATTATATCTTGCAGGGGTGGAGAATGTTGTAGTGCCATTAACTGGGCCGCCCGTGACACAAGATGATCACCCACATGCGGACCCCTCCTTGGGGGTTGATGAAGAAGACGAAGATTTGGGAGCACAAATTATCCAAGTAAACCAAACGGATGACCAGTTGGAAACAACAAATATCCAGTTAACCCAAACAACCGTCCAGTTATAAGAAACTTCTGACCAGTTAGAGATAAGTGAGAAGTTGGAGTTGGAGTTTGCGAAGAGGGAAAAGAATGCCGACGCAGTTAAACGTAGGAAGCAGGTCATTTATGTCAGCAGTGACCTGGAAGATGAAGCCATTGACCTTGGTAGCTCCTCCGACGAGAATGATGCAAGCCCAAAAGTGGTTAAACCTTAGCACAGTAGTTCTGGTCTGACGAAGTCTTGGTCAAAGGATTATGAGGCGGAGCGAGCGGCGAGGGAAGTCGAGGAAGCATATGAAAGAGAAAAATGGAAGTCGGGAGCTTTTCCGAAGCCTGCTGAAAGTGAACCAATGGTGGCGGGGAACCCATTGGATCCCCTCCAGTGCGGTTTTAAGCTCTGGGAGGGACAGGTGTTTCGGAGCAAGGAGGAGGTGCAGGAACTCGTAACGTGGGCGAGTCTATCTCGGTGCTTCACAACGAAGGTGAAGAAGTTGACGACGATCTTGTATGTTGTAGTGTGCGCTGCTTCCAAGTGCAAGTGGTCATGTCGGGCTTCGACTTACAAGGAATCAGGGTTATAGATGATCCGGAAGCTTGTGGACGAGCACACGTGTGGGCTGAACGAGGTAGTCAGACAAAAGCGCAGTGCGACATACACGCAGCTGGGCTAGCGCCTTGTCGACAGGTATGTAAGGCTTAACGTAAGGCATAACTGGACTCTTTCCTCAATTACACTGGACACCATACGATTTGAACTGGACATACGTAGGTAGTAACTGGACACACCACAATTTTAACTGAAGACACGTGTTTGTGAATGGGCATGTGCAGTTTCGTAGGGTCAAAGAAGCCCCTCGTTCCGGAGCAAGTGCAGTCCCTGATGAAGTCACAGTTGAGGGTCACATGCAGCTACTGGAAGGTGTGATGAACCCGGTTGAGTGTGAGGGACAACGTGTACGGAAAGGACGAGGAAAGCTATCGGAGAATGTACTCGTACATGTACATGCTGGAGAAGGTCAAACCTGAGACGTACACCAGGATAGAACGCGACACGGAGGAGCGATTCAAGTATGCGTTTGTGAGTCTTGGAGTGTGGCGGAGGGCTATCCCCCCACCTATGAAAGGTCAGTCCTTCCGTAATTGTAACCCAGGGGAGACCACTTTCGGACGTAAAGGACGTCATTAACCGAGAAACATGACATGCATTTACTTGCAACATGACAACCACAATAACAAAACATGACGTTTGTTCGATTGTACATGACACCTCTAACGCCTCAAGTTGTTTCCTCTCCAGGTTATATCAGTGGACGGAGGATTCTTGAAGGGGAAGTTTCTAGCCCATTTCATTTACAGTTTTGTCACCCTACGCAAATATGGGAATGACATTACCATGACGCCTATATTCTTATACATGACGGTTGTGTATACTGACATGACAAGTTGAACATTTTACCTCCTTCGATTGCACCTCAACATGTTCGGTTTCCTCCCCAGGGGTTCCATCCCTTTCCTGCGAGTGTTTCACCTCGTCCTCGACTTGCTTCTTCCCCAACACCGCCCTTTTCAGCTCCTGCATCGACGCCTCAACCATTTGCATCCCCTCGTTAAACGTTGCCATTATGGTCCTCCCCATTTCATCCATCTTAGACAAAATCCTTGACACATCCACTTGGGTAGCCGTCGTACTTCCCTCATCCTGCGTGCCTGACCCAGATACTTCTGTCATGCTCGACCCATGTCGCACTTTGAACTCCTCCACGAGGTCGTCGAAGAACTTATCCGACTTCTCTGTCACGAAGATGACGCCAAGGACAACCCTCTTCCGCACCTCCTCGGCATCCGGGAGGAGGATTGTGTGAACAGAGTCAACCTGATCGAACATGCCCAACTCATCCTTCTACTCCTGGATGAGGGAGGCAACAGAATCGTCCATGATGTTGTGCTCTTTCGACTTATTCCGCAGGCACCGAGGGTAGAATATGTCGTTGCTGGTGGTAGAAAATTATCTTGCGACTGGGCGTAGAGCCTCGTACACCCACAACTAAAAAAAAACACAGGTAATGACATGTGGACACTTTGCATATAATCGTGTTCAGTTTGCATTTTACATTGCACAATGACCATGCCTAAGTGTCCAGTATAAATAAATAATTGTCAAGTGAGCTTCTTATACATACTTGGAATGCAAGGGGAAAGCCAACTAACAAGTACGACGGGCGAGAGCCGCTGACCCCGTGCTGGAGCTTGCGCTCAACAGCCCGGTAGAGGAACTCGTGGGTTCGTTCATAGAACAGACGCCCCCACGGGTAATGCAAGAACGCCTAATTGTCAGACACATGGCTGGCATGGTACGGTACGTGGTAATCGAAATTTTACCATGGTACCGTACCGATATTATTCGGTATGGAATTTTTTGTACCACGTACCAACCATTAATATCGGTAACCGATATTGTTGGTACCGAAACTTTTGGTTACTGAAGGTCGGCACCGTAGTAACCAACACCGCAAATTTCAATAATCAATTTACGTTTTATACTCTGTGGTATCGATGGTACCATTTATCAAATATTTTATTTTGTACCGACGGTACCGACAGTACTGATGGTACCACAAATTTTTTGTACCATTTATCAAATATTTTATTTTATTTTTAAAAAAAATACATATATAATCGGTACCACGGTACCACGGTATTTGGGTTTTCATACCATGTACCGTACCGACTTCTTTCGGTACCGAGATTTCGGTTACCAATTCAGTCGGTTACCGACTACTTGGTACCAATGTCCTGTTGGCACGGTTGGTAATCGGTTGGTACGGTAATTTTTTTTACCACCGCCCAACCCTAAGACACCATGTTTACAATCCACCCCTGAATATAGTTGCGGGGTTCCTTCGCGTAGAGCACCCCCTCCACCAGCATTATGAGCACGTACTTAAAGCGCTTGGCGGGAGAACGCTCGGACTTCATCGCCACTTTGTAGGCCAACTCGAAGTCTTCCATCCTCATCTTTTCCATCCCTAAGAACTCTAAGCAGGCAGCCCTGTCCGCCTCAGTGTCGACGGTCCGCAGCACGTTAGACGAGCACTTTAGTCCGGTCACCAGCGCGAACTCCGCAATGGAGAACCGGATTATGGAGCCCTGGATCATGTACCAGGTTTCATGCTCCTTTTTTTTACCGCAGCTGCCGCTGCAGGATGTAGTGGACTAGCTGTGCTGAGAGCTCGACATTAGAACCAAGCCTCGCAATGCCGCCAAACTGGCTTTCAGACAAACGGTTCCAGTCTGAGGTGGTCAGGTACTGCTCGAGTTTTAAAAGGACCTGGGGCCGGGCGTATTGATTGCACCGACACTTGAAATGCCGGTCCTCGGGGATGTCATATATCGCCTGCACGGTGGGGTGGAATGTTAGAGCCACTCATGTGTAAAACACTCGAACCTTGTTCGACACTACGCAAACCATACCTCGCCTGTTGTGGGTGTCTCCGTAATCCTTCCTTCTGCCGAACCAGCCATGTTCTTCTTTGATACCCTGCTGGTTGGGGAGCAATACATTAGCATTCTGCAAACATTTGCTCATTATCATCACACAAGTCACAATGCACATGACGGTAAGGTTACATAACATGTCACCTGGGCATTATAACATGACAGAAACCATATCTCACCCTATACTTATCACACTCCAAGTAAATTTCTACCCTAACCATATCTGATGTCACCGTATTCAGAGAAAACTTTGTAAGCATTTTTTAGCTTCCACAAAATATACTTCGCGCAAGTTTGCATATTCACATGACAGGAGAAATATTAAACATGCCAACTTAATATTCAAAACATGACATGAAAGAATTTAACAACATTTCCATTCAATGGTGGAAGGTTTTACAAAAGTAATCACACCTAATAACTTGTTCCTGAAATTTTTGAACCCACATCAACGTTCCCCAATTTCCCTCTCTAATAATCTATCCAATTTCCCCAATCTCACCAATTTCCCCAATTTCACCAATTTTCCAAAATTCACACAATACATGTGTCGATTTCCCCTAATTTGCTTCCCCATTCATGGCCTTAACCATATCATCACGGCAATGGTACTTCCCTTCTTTCCCCGTCGCGAACACCCCCCGTTCCCACATTTCCACCCATTGTTTTCAAACTTGACGCCGGTTACTTCCTACATGACAGGGGCGGATATTCCACCCTTTCATCCAATTGCAAACCATTTCAAACAAATTAGGTTCTTCAATTGGTCCCTCCTCCTTTCAATTTCTGCAATCGGTACTAAATTGGTAGAGTTAAGGTTTACTTACTTGCAAACTGCCAGTCCCTCTCTTCTAAACGCTGTCTGGGTGGTCTTCTAAACGCTGTCGGGTTTACTTGCTTCCAAACCGCCGGCTTCTGCTTCTCCTTACTCTCAGGTTCGTCTTATACCTTAAGCTTTTCTTCCTCTCCGATTTCGTATCTCCAATGGCGGTTTCCTGCCTCTTGCCCTCCCTCCTCTCTTCTTTACACAGTTGAAGTGACAGGTTTTTCAAAAACCGTCCTCTCTCTCCTCCTCCCTCCCACGTTCGCTCTCTCGCTTCTTTAATTACCCCCAACCACCGGTTTCACCCCCTTTTTTCAATCGGCTAGCTTGCAAATTTTAAAGGTGGCATGGGGTGGGGGTGGGGGGGGGGGGGGGGGGGTGTTAACCCTTGCAAATTGAACCGGGTAGTGGGTTAGGCATGCAAACCAAACCGGATTGGGGGTAGAGCTGGCAAAACCCTATCCGAACCCGAAAACCCGACCCGTTCGACTCGAAACCGATTATTCTGAACACCGACACAACCCGTCCATTTTGGACCCAAAATCCGAATGAATCGAACCCGATTAACCCGAAACCCATTAAGACCCGAAACCCATTATAACCGAAACCCAAAATAACCCGAACTTTAAGCTACAATCTAGTCAATTTTTTAAAATGAATATTGAAATAATGAAAACCCGAGACAACCGAAACCCGATACAACCGAAATCCAAACCCGACCCAACCGATTGACCAAATTATTAGACATTACCCGAAATCCGAATGACCCAAAACCCGACTAACCGAACCCAAACCCGACCCGACCCGCCCGATTGCCAACTCTAATTGGGGGTTATTTACTACTATTTCCTCTAATAATTTAATTAGCTTATGTCCAATAATTTTATCCTTAAACTTCGACATAGTCTCCCTTTAAAATAATCTTTAATTAATCCGATAAAACATATACCCTTCACTTCCTAATAATCATTTGTCCAACACCATTTTTAAAATGTCTAGGCAGTATTAGGACTTGCAAACTTAATTTAGGATTTCCTTTTCTAAATTTAATTGGTCATCATAACTACTTAGAAATGTCATATAATCCAAAATAATTGGGCATTATCTCGACTTAAAAGAAATATCGTTTTATCCAATGTTATATCATCTTAAGAAATACCCAATTTTTTTTAATAATAATGAGCATCATAACGGCTTATAAAAGTTAATAAGGAAAGACCTTGAATTATATACGGGTATTATAACGATATAAAATATCCAAGATCTTAAAATAAATGGGAGAGGTTTTACCAGTGGAATAATGCCGGATCATCCCAAAAATAAAACGACTGAATAATAATCAACGTCGCTCGGGATTGATGTAGTATCTTGGTTGAAGAAACCGAATTGCTTCCTAAAGTCGTACGGAGTAGCTATATGGGCTATGAGAGCAATGCTCCAATTCAACAAATACATTCTCCTCCTAAATATATTGGTGGGCAACCAATCAAATGAATTTTTGTGAATGCAAAAATTTGGACAGCCGTCGTTTGCATAGTCCACCTCCCCTCCGTGTTTATCATCTCCTCATCATTACCTTTAATTTTCCTTTGTGACCCACTTTATATCATAATTACGAAAATCATCCCGTCTTAAATAAGTTTACATAATATGTCCTCCTTAAATATATATTTCAACCCTCTTTCACTCTACCACTTTGAAATATTTTACCAACTTATTCTTATGCATGTCTTAAATATCTAATAAAATTTATAGCCTCTTTACTTAACATTTGACATGCTAGCGGATCTTCCCTAGATCCCACTATATTCTAAACTTAATAAGACTTCGTAAAATTTTACCTTAAAACTTCATCCCCTGACGTTTTATTAATTTACACAATCCCTTAAAAGGGAAAAATATAATCGGGATATTTCAGTCATTAGAACGACCATTTACATCACCAGAAATAGGAGAGGGAGGCGGAGAAGGTAAATGAGAAACATGTTGAGGAGTAGCAGGTTGTGGCTCTTCTTCTTCAGACTCAGCTGGAGCTGGCTCCTGTGTTTATGCCCTAGAGTCAGGATATCCTCCTTTATGTCCCCATATAGTGTGGAATATGTGCCCTTCTTAGCTAGCAAGGCAAACCTTCCATTGTCGTACTCATCTTCATCTCCATTAGAAGATCAGAAGACTCCCTTTCATTTGGAATTAGCTCTTTTGTCTGTTCAGGGGTACCTGTCAGCTCGGGAAATGTTGTTAGTTCAGTTTTTAGAGGGAAAATATCTTCATTGAATCTGACACTTCTAGTGGTTATCACTTTCTATAGGCCAGGTTGCAGAAGAAGCACCAATCCTTAACTCCTCCAGGGTACCCCAGCAATATACCTTTCGAAGCCCTATGTTGGAGCTTACCATCACACATATAAGGGTAAGCAGCACATCCAAAGGGTTTCAAATAGGATAAGCTAGGTTGTTTCCCTATCCATTTGAATTGGGGAGTCTCAAAGTTGATAACACTAGATGGAGACCTGTTGACACGACAAGTAGCAGTTAGCATAGCTTATCCCCTTAAAGTGTTTTAAGCCCAGAACTAATCAACATGCATCTAACATTTTCAAGTAAAGTATTCTATTCATCCTTTCAGTTGTTCCATGTTGTTGTGGAGTACCGGGTACAGTCACGTGTCTTTTTATCCCATTCAATTGGCATAAATCTTTAAATTTTGTATTACAAAACTTTAAGCCATTGTCAGTTTTGAAGCATTTTAATTAGTTTGTGATTAAACCGAATCTCTACCATTACCTTCCACCTCTTGAAGGCGTCAAAGGCCCGATCCTTTGATTTCAGAAGGCTTACCCAAACTTTCCTGGAATATTGGTCAATGAAGCTAAAAGTACCTCATGCCTCCTGAAGTAGGGACTTGTGAAGGCCCACAAAGGTCAGAATGCACATATTCTAAAGGAAGTTTAGCAACATAAGTTGTAACACCCCCTTTTATAACCCAAGGAAATGCTACAACGCAGTTATTACTCGGACTTTAATGTCTTTGTAACCACCTTAGGCTTATAGGGACATGCAACAATGCTCCCATAAACAAGATGATAACAATTAAATACATAAATGAAATACAATTAAATAGTGAAAGACTTGGAATAAAAATAACTCATTACTAAATTCTTCTCTAAAATTGAGGATTTAATTACAAGTTGAGAACAATCCAAAGGAAGACTTTTAAATAAAATAAAACAATAAAACTCCTATACAATATAGCTAGGAATTTACAATCTAAATGCTATGTTAAAGATAGTTTAAATGTCTTCTCAACTTCTATTCTCTTCCCTTCTCTTCCGAGACTCGACCTAAACCTGCGAAAACTGGTTTAGTGGCCGGATATGATGAAGGATATCAGCCATCCAAATAAAGGATGGTTAGTTCGCGAGAACTAGCAAATGATGGCTCGAAAACTGTGACTTCTCTGAATTCAAACCCAGTGACCATAATATGGTATGAATCTAAACCTAAATGCGATTATTGAGAATATTTCTATGAAGAATTAACATTTTAAAAGACGACTCCTGAGACACGGATAACCCCGAAGGATTGAGTGACAAAAGATGTGAGTGACGAGTACTCTTAAGAATCATACCCCGAGCACGAATGGAATATGATACAAAGCTAATTGTAA
Source organism: Persicaria maculosa (assembly GCA_963922045.1). NCBI lineage: Eukaryota > Viridiplantae > Streptophyta > Magnoliopsida > Caryophyllales > Polygonaceae > Persicaria > Persicaria maculosa. The sequence continues at coordinate 53,914,115 of OY998252.1, forward strand.
TCACCGTAAAAAAACACTTTTCAAAACATTACTTCACTCACTTTCTCACGTTGAATAGTTTAAACACAATTTACACACTTTACGCATTTAATGCATTGTTTATTATTATATGGTCTAAACTGTATTGGCTTAAAAGGTACTCGATGTGGCCCAGAATTGACCTAGAGGGCAGAACTCTTCCGAAGAGTTTTAAACTACGGACTGAGACAATCAATTAAGGGTTGATCTTATGCCCCCCAATACCTGATTCAAACCACGCATATGATAATTATACATATATTAAACTTCATTTAAAACTCACCTTAGATATATTTCACATCTTTTATATAGCTTGACACAAATCACTTCTTTATTGACAAACACCAGTCCCACCTGATAGCGCCATAAGTCCCATGACTCTGGACGACATTGACGACAAGATGAGACTTCCATTCAGGGTTCCGATCACTAGAGCTCTGGCCAAGATGATTCAAGATGCAACCAAGGCCCTTCTTGTTCATCTAGGTGCTACCATGGACCAAGGGCTCCGACCGTCATGGGTCACGATGCTCAAGGTTCAACCGACGGTTAGTCTTCGTCCCCATTCTACCTTAATGAGGGGCGAGACTTGATAATTTTTGTGGTAAGGGCCGAACGCCCTTGGGTTTTAGGACATTTATTTACATCATTTTTATTATTAGTCATTTAGGAAATAAAAGTGAGGAGATATTTTATCTCCTTGCTTATTTATCTAATTTATCTATTTTTAGTTATTTTTCTTAGATAGATAAAATTAGGAACATTTATCTATCTTTGATCTTTATTTATTTTTAGATAAATGAGATGCCTATTGTTCCTTTGCAAGGAGTCACTCTCACCATCAAACTCTATTTAAGATTGTATTTTTCTTCATTTATTCTCACGTTGAAATTACAAGAGAAGCACTTGGCTAAGTGCTTTCTCTTCTTCAACCCTAGAAATCTCACGTCTTTCATCTCACATTCTTGCTTCAAAGTTTCAATTGAGTTCCATTGTTGAATCCTTTAAGATCTTAAACACCACATCCTAATCGAACCAAATCACCCTCACGCATATTCAAAATCATCCAAGGCGAAACCGCGAGAGGGCCGATCGCGAGAGGGCCGCGACCGGCCCTCTCGCGACTGCGACATGCCCCCAGTGGCTTGGCCGAGCCCTCCACCCTATGCTTTGGACTTCCCTTGTCGATTTTTGACCCGGTTCTTTTCAAATATATTTTAATAAGGATGGTTCGGGAATGAGCTTTTGGGATGTTATTTTAATATTAAATATTCAAAATGGGATTTCGGTGGAACTTGAATTATCAGATTTTACGTTTGGAAAGCGTGTTAAGGGTATCATTTCAAATGTCGGGATTCTTGGTCTTGGTTTTATGATCGAAGTTGGTTTTGGGAAATGACTTTGGAATTACTGTTGGTTGGATTTACCGATGGTTTTGATTTGAATTTAAATGGTCAAATGGTTTTGTTAATGTTTATCGTATCAGAAAGGCTTTGAAATGGTTTTACTCTCAAATGGTTTTAGAAGCGTTTGAGAACTTGGGTTCCGTGTGCATGGTTGTTAGTTCAGTAGCTTATGGCGTTTATGTGATTATAGGTGTTTATTGCTTCTGGACCTTTGCTTGCGTTATCTTTTGTCGTTCGACAATTCCAGGTAAGTATCCTACGGGACTTACTCAGCAACCTGGACCTCCTATCTGATGTGTCATATAGTGTGTAGTTGTTGCATATGATAAAAGCATGCCATGTAGTATCATGCTAGGATTGCACTTGTGAATGAGCATTTGGCTACTTGATGTGTTTGAAAACAAAACGACCGTTATCTGTGTGTCCTAGAGTTTTTTCTAAGGTCATAGGGTAGCCCAGCCTTATCGGGTTTACCCTGAGTCAGTAGCGTCGGTATGAGGATGATATGATAGCTCAGCACCACCGGGCAAAAGATGAGATGATGATGCTATGTTATGATGATGTGACGATGATGCTATGTTATGATGATGAGCATGCTATGATGATTATGTGCACACATGTATGATGGAATGGGGAACTGTACTGGCCAGGTCCACTCATGAAAAAGGGGGTGGAGTTATGAGAGGGATATGCCACTTGGCATTGTCTGGGGACCTGATAATGCATATTTCATATAGGCATTATAGGTACTTCTTATTCCAATTAGGTAGTGATTTTTCTATTGTTTGAGTCTAGTTTCGTATATTGCTTGTGAAGTATTCGAGTTCGGAATCTACACCTTTTTAGTGATTATTTTGCAGAATTACATTCCGATCTTGAATGGGCTTTGGAAGAGCTTAAGAGACATGTTTTGGAGCATATAGAGGCTAAGGAGGAAGCTAGAGAGGAGCAAGGAAGCACGACATTAGAGATTATTGAAGATAATTGAGGAAAGTCGGACACTGCCTGCCGCCATTTGCACGGCGCCCACCGTGGTCCGTTTTCCAGCAATTGCGATTTTGGATTCAGAAACATTGTTTCCTATTGTTTTATTCCTATACCTGTTAGGGCTTGGCCGACTCTTTGAGAGGCTTTATTAGGTTATTTTAGTTCTATTCGCCGTAGAAGGAGTTAGGTTATTGTTATTGTGAGACTATGAACACAATTAGAGAGAGAGAGAGAGAGAGAGAGAGAGAGAGAGAGAGAGAGAGAGAGAGAGAGAGAGAGAGAATTGACCTATGAGTTGCTAAACTCATAGTTTCACCTGTGATTCGAAGACATGGTTGTTTGGATTATGAGGATTTGATTCTATTTAGTTATTCATATTTATAGTTATCATCTTGTGCTTAATTATCATATTTGTGTTTCTTTCTATGATTGATGACCATGTTAGGAATTGCATCTTAGCTATGAATTCGTTGTTCTTTTCTTGATAGCAAACAAAGGTATTGAGATAGTAATGTTTCTTTGTCTTTGTAGTGGATGATTTCAATTGATCTATGTTGAGGATATTCGATTAGGGTTGAGTTCGGTATGCGTATATTAGTCTTAATTGTGTTAAGTCAATGTGCCAATTGGTCTTAATTACTTGAATCCTTAATGCTATTCGTTAGTGATATTCAATAAGATGAGTGAATCTCTGCGGATCTCTCAACTTTAGTCAAGTAGACCTATATATGAATATGTATAATTAATAGATCAATCCGAGGACCATGAATTACAACCATTGTCAGAGAATTACAGATGAAATGTTCTTTCTACTTTGATATCAATCTACTTTGCAATCATAAATCTGGTTACTTTTACATTCTGGTTACTTGCTACAAATCATTGCTTTGTCATAAGAGTCTTTGCTTAGAGTTATTGAACAGGAAATCGCTTCTCCCTGTGGGTTCGACACCGGACTTCATCGCTATACTAGTAGTTATTTGGTTTATCAATTGATTGATTGCCTAATCTATTGGTTTTGTGTTTGAATTTGGATATTATTACTATTTGACAAGGGGCGAATGTGCCAACGACGTTCGCCACGCGTCAAGCCCTTTACAGTTTTTCTGTATATTATTATATCTGATAAAAGCATGCTTGTGTGTTTAAATTTTGCACTGCATTAGATCATCCTCCATTCTAGGTATAAGCATGTTATTGATGTCCATGTTTTTATACCTATTTTAGCTCCTTATTCTATTATTTTGGGATGGAATTATTAGGAATTTGTGTAGTTATGTTTAATATTGTCAGATATGGAGTCTACACAAGTTTGATGTGCTTTTCAGGAGTTTAGAGCTAATTTGGAAAATTTTAGACGCACTTTGGAGCTTCAAGACAAGTCATGAAGACATTGGAGAAGCTAAGGAAGAGCATGGGATGGTGCAGCTGGAGAAAACGCCATTTTCACCATTCATCATTCTGAATCAAGTTCTGATTTTTTCATGAGAGTTGTATCCCTCGGAAAGAGCTTTCCAACGCATATTCATATGCGTCAATCAAACGAATGAGGACTCGGGAAAGTGCATTTCAAGACGGAGCAGAATGCTGAGAACTGAAGAGTGGTCGATATCGACCACATATGGTCGATATCAACTAGTACCCAGTCGGAATTCCCAGGATAGACTCTACATGATGTGCAGACACAATGACAGAAGAAGGACCGGTCGATTTCGAACAGTCTTGGTCGATATCGACCACATCATCACCCTAAATCCCTTGGTACAGCCAAGTCGAGTGAACAAAAGCCAATTCCGAGTAGACTACTCGATATCGACCAACTTTCGTTGATATCGACCAACTTTCCAGATCGAGTACGAGTCTATTCCGAGTCCTATGAAGATATTTTGAGTGAAGATTCCTTGCAAGAGAAGACTTGAGAGATTTTATCTTTTTTTACCTTTCTATCTATCCTAAGGGTGAAACCTTTAATTACCCTTTATGATTTATCTAGTTTACCATATTAGATTTATTTCTTTCCAAGTAGAATTATATCTTTAGATAGAGGATAGATATTGCTTTCCTTGGATAGCAAGGATTAAGCCCTATAAATAAAGCCTTAGGGGCTAGCTTTTATTCAATTCAATTCTAGAGAGATAATTCCAATAGGAAGTAGAGAGTTTAGGAGTTCAAGGCTTTTAGGGTTTTGGCGCTTTTGCAAAAGTTGGAGTGTCGGGATTGTAAAGGTCGAGAGTTTAGTTTAATGCAAAGTTTATTTCTTTCAATGATGTCTTCAATTGTGACGAGTGAGTAGTCGCCCTACTTCTAGGGTAGGGGTGAGCCCGACGATAGCCATGCACGCATGAGGTAAAGTTTTGATATTTATTATGTTTTGATCATCCATTGCCTTTTATATGTTTATTGCCTACTCGAAAGAATAGAGATTCATGTTTAACAACTTGGATTATAAACATAAAATTGGTAGATACAATTAGGGTTACTTGAAAGGGTTGTCTAATTGTTGGAAAAGACGAAAGTTTGCTCCTTTGATGTGATTTGCATAATTATTTATATTTTGTCTTATCTATTGCGTGTTTGGTTATTGTTGCGGTGATCCCTAACCTTAGAAGTTTGCATCTTTATTTGTTTTATTTCATTATTTTTATTTTGCATAGATTCTACCCACCACCATTTCCTGCGATTTCCGAACCCCAAGACCAACTAAACCTAGAACCGCTGACTTCTCTCATGAGGACGAACCTGACTCCACTATACTATAGCGGGGTCTTAACTACAAATTTATTTGGTCAAGAAACCCTCTCGTCAGTTATATGGCCTCAGCACGGTCTTTAGGGCCCGCAGGCGTCTCTGGGCCTGACTTCGTGGATAATGTCAGGTACTTGCTCCTTGCTTGCTCGATGCTTCTATGACGGGGAATTTCCTCTCGGGTGAAAGCCAAGAACCGGCCTAACCCACTAATTTGGCTAAGTATTATTTAATTATGCTTTATGGTTTTGGTTTTGACCCGGCTCCACCGTGGCAAGTTGTATTTACTTTTGCTTTCCGTTCCGCTTTTCTTAAATGAATTTCCGCGAATTAGACCTTACGACAGGTTAAGGGTACCCAATGACCCTACGATGATTTTGGGGTTCGAAATCCCCGCTTTAATACTGATGTTTAAAGAGGCTTGAAACCTCGACTCGTACCTGGATTGCAAGATCCGAACGAAGGTATCCAACCTTCGAAACATAACCCGGGTATTTATATATAGGCCGTTACAAGATCCTTCAAGGACGAGTCAAGATCGGCCTTAAGACGTCGCAAGATCCAAACTAAACGAGTCGTTGGGGATTACAACGTATCAACTCGTATTCAGAGACAAGGCTATGCAAGTCTTAAGCCTTGATTTGTTTATTTGGGTGATCAATTTTGTGTCTATTTTTCCAGCCCCTAAGCCGATTTAATTTGGGTATATTTCTCATAATTTTCGCATAAATTAACCCTCAAATTGGCACTAGTTGGTGATATACTGGTTGGATCTATAACTTGGAAGGTGATTGTGTTCTTCGTTGCAAGTTTCATTACTTTACTTTGCTATATCATGCTTATGAATGAGTTCTTGGATGATTTCCTAATTAATGATCTTGCACCACAAAAGAACCCTATTTTTTCCAATTTTGTTAGTCTTTGCCCTAATTTGTTTATTTTTGCTTCCTTATAAATCATCTTGGCTTTTAAATTTTTCTTTTTAGTCTACTGTTGTGTCGATCATCCCACTACTGCTGCAAGGGCTGTTTGACAGTCCTTCATTAAAAAAAAAGAAGTGAAATCGAGAAAAAAAAAACAAATTTTGATGAAGCATTCTTGTGTGTAAATTGAGTTAGTAACTCATTTCATTGTGCAATTTCATTTCTTTTGCATCCTTTGCTACATATTGATGATCTATTAGATATTAAACTCCACAAAGAACCCTTGATTGTGTGATTTAGAGCCGTGCCGACACTGGGGCCTTGGTCACACCCATCTCTCTCCGAACTGTGTTGCAACCGTCGAATAAGAGTAGACGAAGTGTGTGCACTTCTTAGCCCTTGTGTTGCTCGCTTTATTTTTCATAGTTTCTGAATTTTTGAGCTCCACATTTTATTACATATTGCATCCTCTTGTTAGTTGCAATTTCTTATTCTAGCCGCATTTCATCGTTTGCATCTCCTTGCTTCCTCTTTTCGTGGCTATACTTTGCATCTTGCTTTGATATCTTGCTACTTTCATCATTGTAAAGTTCTATGTCGAGGGTAGATTGTCAATTAGTGCCTTGTTTTCCTCGCATTGCTTGTTTTCAAACACCTCGATCACTCATAGGATCAAAGACTTGCATTGCTTGTTTCTTTGCCTATTTGTTCGGATTACTTGTATTGTTACTTTGCTTATAGGAACATGGGTGAAAATCCCGACAAGTCTACCACCTCAGGCACACAACCACCATCGGGTGCTATTATGGATGAGCAAATGCGTTTCGTCATTGATTCCGCTAGCAGAGCGGTGGAGAAGCGGTTGGAGTCGATGCTCTCCACCAACAACGCCCAACTTACGGGCATCTTGATGGCATTGATGGAAAGAAAGCTTGCTGAATGTCATATAGAAATGCCTTCTTCATTGATCGGTAAGAGACATGGTAAGGGTCATTTAGATGATAGCTCACTTTTTATTCTTAAACATCAATCAGATCCATTTCTCGGCGAGACCGAGGACAATGATGAAGCTTTTGTAGCCAAGACAACTTGCCAAGAGGGTCATGCCACCACCCCTCCCCCACGACAACAGCCCCTACAACCCTCACAACAACCACATCGGGCACCCATTCGAGATCACCCGGTCTTCGAAGATTGGGAAGGGCGGCGGATTGAGAGGAATGTTGATGGCATGCCCCTCCTTGAGGACCCCTTCCAGGAGGCCAATGAGGGCTTTGATGATATTCCTTGCCCCAAATTTGGTCGCCTCAACATGAATCACAACAACAATGATCATGCCGCCCAACTTAGAGACGTTAAGGTAAAGCTTGACACTTTTGATAGCGCCAACGATCCGGAGGCATACCTTGCTTGGGAGACTCACACCGATTACGTCCTCGACCACCTCCGTTATGTTGAGATGGGAAAGCTTAAGGTAGTAACCCTTCACTTTACATGACTTGCTCGTTCATGGTGGTTCCGCACAAGGGACATGCATCGGAGGCAAGGTAAGAAACCGGTAGAGACATGGCCTCAACTACGTTACCTCTTGAAAAAGAGGCACGTACCCTAGGAATATTTCGAGTTTATGAGGCTGAAATTAGCCGTTCTTTGCCAAGGTACTCGGACTCTTATGGAGTTTAGAGATGAGATTGAAAGAATCTCTCACCATGCGAATGTTTTTCTTACTGAAAGAGCTCTTTGTAGACAATTTCTTGCTGGTTTAAATGTTTATATTCTCAATCCTTTGGCTATACATAATTTTAGAGACATTAACACACTTTGTCATAAAGCCCAACTCTTATATGAACAACAACAAGAGGCAAAGAGGTCAAGCTAATCATGGTTCGGTCGAAGGTTTGTTTCTGCTCCTACTTCTCCTAATGCTTCTAAGTTTTCTCCTAACTATTCCTCGCATCCCAAGGGAATCTCCGACTCACCTAAAATAGGATTTGAGGTTCAAAAATGAAGGGTTGCTGAACCATCTCCTAATGATCATGCTCGAGAGCAACGTTGCTTCACTTGCAATAGCACCGACCACATGCCCCCAAAAGAAGAAGGTGTTGCTCAATGCCATTGGAGACTACTATTATGAGGAAGAAGCTCTTGAAAATCCCCCAAGTTCAATTGAAGTGGAGGAGTCGGCTCATATGTCTCATGAAGACAACATCGACATCGACCCCAACTCGTTCAACGATGCACTTTGCTTGGTCAACTGGCGCGTTCTAACTCTTTAAGAAGCGCCTGCGGCCGACCAACGAGAGACTCTTTTTCACACCAAGTGTGTGGTTCGGGAAGCCACACTCACGATCATCATTGATGGAAGGAGCTGCTACAATTTGATCAATGAGAAGGTCATTGATTACATCCATCTTGCTACTACACCACGTGCTACCCACTATGGTCTTAACGACATCACCGACGGTAACTCCAAAACTCTTGTTACTAAACAATGCTTGGTGTCTTTTCAAATAGGGTCATATAGCGATCAAGTATTGTGTGATGTTGTTAATATGGATTGTAGGCATATCTTGCTAGGCCGGGCTTGGTTATATGATAGGAGTGTCATTCATGATGGTCGCTTGAATACTTATTCCTTTAACTATGACGGGAGGAAAGTTACTCTCCTACCCCTTTCTCCTCAAGTTACTTTAAAGGATCAGGTCCGGAAGCGACAACAACAAGCCGAAAAGGCGGCCCAAGCACACAGGAAGGACGACGGCCAAACAAGCAGCTCGGCTGTGCAGGTCGTGCCCGCGGCCACTGCAACGCCAGCCATTACTGGAATCATCGCGCCCACGGCTTCTGGGGCATCACACGCGGCCCCTATGATGTCCTTTTCCTCTTCTTCTTCTTCCATGACGACGCCCTCATCCTTCATCAAGGGATCCGTGGAGAAGTGGGCTCTCACGACTCAGAAGTTGACACGTGATTCACATCGACCTTATATCATTTTGCTTCAAAAGAAAGTTCTTCTCACTTCTAGTTCTTTTGATAGTTTGCATGCACCTGTCTCTCGCTTATTGCAGGACTATTTAGATAAGATGTCCGATGAGCTACCCCCTGGCTTACCACCCGTTCGTGGGATTGAGCACCAAATCGATTTCATGCCCGACGCTTCCTTGCCTAACCGTGCGGCGTACCGTGCTAGTCTGGAGGAGACTCAACACCAAGTCTCCGAGCTTATGGAGAAAGGCTATGTCCATGAGAGCCTTAGCCCTGGCGTCGTCCCTATCATTTTGGTTCCCAAGAAGGACGGATCGTGACGAATGTGCGTTGATTGCCGTACAATCAACCAAATTAAAATTAAGTATCGTCACCCTATACCTCATTTGGATTATATGCTTGATGAACTCCATGGTGCATGCATTTTTACTGAAATTGATCTTAGGAGTGGTTATCACCAAATTAGGATGTAACAAGGGGATGAATGGAAAACGGCTTTCAAAACTAAGTATGTTCTTTATGAATGGCTTGTAATGCCTTTTGGTCTTACTAATGCACCTTCTACCTTCATGAGGCTTATGAACCATGTGCTTAGAAAATACTTAGGGAAGTATGTCATTGTTTATTTTGACGATATCTTAATTTATAGCAAGAACCTAGATGACCATGTTCACCACTTAAAGTGTGTATTTGATTGTCTTCGAAAGGAGAAACGCTATGCTAACTTTAAGAAGTGTGTTTTTGCTTCGAAATCTACCATTTTCTTGGTTTTATTGTGTCTAGTGATGGTCTCAAGGTGGATACCAAGAAGGTTCGCCCTATTGAGGAGTGGTCGCAGCCATCGACGCTAACCCTTGTGAGATCATTCCTTGGTCTTGCGGGGTTCTACCGGCGTTTCGTGAAGGATTTCAGCATCATTGCCGCCCCACTCCACGAGCTCACCAAGAAGGATGTAGCATTTTGCTGGAATGACGCTCATCAGAGGGATTTCGACGCCCTCAAGGACCGTCTCACCCATGCACCCGTGCTCCAGCCGTCGGACTTCTCCAAGACCTTTAAGCTTGAGTGTGACACGTCCAGTAAAGGGATTGGTGGTGTTCTTCTTCAGGACCGTCGACCCGTGGCCTATTTCAGCAAGAAATTAGGTCCTGCGGAGCTCAACTACACCAACTATGACAAGGATTTGCTTGCTCTCCCCTCACCCGGACTTAGTGCCGGAGGGGTTTTAAAAAGAAGGAGTTGCTCGCTCTTGTTCGTTGCATGCGCACTTGGCAACATTACTTGTGGCCAAAGGAGTTCGTCATACACTCGGATAACGAGGCCCTCAAGTACCTCAAGGGACAAACCGTGCTAAGCCGGCGTCTGGCAAGGTGGGTGGAGTTCCTGGAGACCTTCTCTTATGTGGTGCAACAAAAGAAAGGTACGGATAATGTGCTAGCTGACGCGCTATCACGAAGGTATGTTCTCTTGAACCATTGTGATGCACATATACTTGGTTTTGCTTTAATCAATGAACTTTATGAGCATGATCCTTTCTTTAAGTCTATATATGCTCGATGTGTGTCAAAAGGTGAGTTTGAGTCCCAAATTGTGGATAACGGTTATTTATTTCGATCGGGCAAACTTTGTATCCCGACTTCTTCTATTAGGAGACTCTCACCTTAGAGGCTCATGAGTCTAGAGGCCACGAAGGCCTAGAAAAGACCTTATATAGCGGGGTTAAAAGAACACTAATTTTGGCCAAAAATGACTAATTATTTGCTGAGATTTGTCAAAATTTGTGTCATTTGTGCTAGGGCTAAGTCTATACACCAACCACATGGCTTGTATACACTCTTACCAATTTCTAAGGGACCTTGGGAAGATGTGTCGATGGATTTTATTGTAGGCTTACCTAGGACATCTAAGGGTTATGATTCTATCTTTGTTGTGGTTGATAGATTTTCAAAAATGGCTCACTTTATTCCATGTCACAAAACCGATGATGATATACATGTTTCTACCTTGTTTTTTAGGGATATTGTTAGATTGCATGGTGTGCCTTTGACTATTGTATCGGATCGTGACCCTAAATTTGTGAGTTCTTTTTGGAAATCTATTTGGTCTAAGTTGGGAACTAAACTTTTGTTTTCTACTTCATGTCATCCCCAAACTGATGGCCAGACGAAGGTCACTAATAGGACCCTAGGGGCTCTCCTAAGGTTTATTTTGCGTACTAACCTCAAGAGGTGGGAAGACTGCCTACCTTTTGTTGAGTTTGCTTATAACAGGTCTATCCATTCAGCAACGAAGTGAACTCTATTTAAGGTGGTGTATGACCGAAACCCTCTTACCCTTGTAGACATGACGCCGTGGCCTTTTAAGGAGAAGGAGAACATTGATGCGGCAAAGCAAACAGACTTCATTCGACAACTGCATGACCGGACTAGGGCGCAGTTGGAGAGGAAGGCGGCCCAATACAAGGCATCTAAGGACAAGCATCGTCGGGATGTGCAGTTTGACGTTGGCGACCTTGTTTGGGTGCACTTGAGGAAAGAGAGATTCCCACAGCACAGGAGGTCAAAGCTTGATCCCTGAGGAGATGGACCATTCCGTGTGGTTCAAAAGATGGGTCCCAACGCCTACAAGCTCGACCTCCCAGCGGACAAGTATGGAATTCACACCACCTTCAACATCACTGATTTGTCCTTGTTCGTTCCGGGTGACACTTCCGACGACGATTCAAGGACTAATCGTGCTCAGGTGGAGGAGAATGATAGCGCCATAAGTCCCATTACTCCGGACGACATTGACGACAAGATGAGAGTTCCATTCGGGGGTCCGATCACTAGAGCTCGGGCCAAGATGATTCAAGATGCAATCAAGGCCCTTCTTGTTCATCTAGGTGCTACCATGGACCAAGGGCTCCGACCTTCATGGGTCACGATGCTCAAGGTTCAACCGACAGTTAGTCTTCATCCCCATTCTACCTTAATAAGGGGCGATACTTGATGATTTTTGGGGTAAGGGCCGAATGCCCTTGGGTTTTGGGAGATTTATTTACATCATTTTTATTATTAGTCATTTAGGAAATAAAAGTGAGGAGATATTGCTTATTTATCTAATTTATCTATTTTTAGTTATTTTTCTTCGATAGATAAAATTAGGAACATTTATTTATCTTTTATCTTTATTTATTTTTAGATAAATGAGAGGTCTAGGATTCCTTTGCAAGGAGCCACTCTCACCATCAAACTCTATTTAAGATTGTATTTTCCTATATTTATTCTCACGTTGAAATTAAAAGAGAAGCACTTGGCTAAGTGCTTTCTCTTTTTCAACCCTAGAAATCTCATGTCTTTCATCTCACGTTCTTGCTTCAAAGTTTCGATTGAGTTCCATTGTTGAATCCTTTAAGATCTTAAACACCACATCCTAGTCAAAGCCAATCACCCTCACGCAGATTCAAAATCATCCAAGGCGAAACCAAGCAGAGAAATCCAGAAGAAGTCACGCAGAAAATCGTTTGTCATCAGGCCGCGCCCGCGGCTCCTACAGGACAACTTTTGCGACAGCTTCTCCGAAGGCTGTTTTTGGTGGTTGTTCTAGTTGTTTCCTTTCTCTACCATCAAGATCACCATTCTCTCATAAGATCCTTCAAGGACGAGTCAAGATCGGCCTTAAGACGTTGCAAGATCCGAACTAAACGAGTCGTTGGGGATTACAACGTATCACCACCCTGACATAGTGGTTATGACCTACAACCGCTGTGTTTGTGTAACGTACCTCATTAGGAGGTGCGTTAATTTCATGAAACCTTTAGACCGAGGAGTAACGGCTCCGACCTAACTCTACAACATTACTTTCACTTCACTTTACACATTGCAGTTCACATTGCTTTAAGTTGATTGATACGCTTTATTTGAATTGATCTTGATTCAATTTAGTTTCAATCATCACACACAATCCTCATATTGTTAACTAGTTACTTAAGATATCCTAGGTACACAATACAAAATAACCCATGCTAATAACCCATTCTATTTATAGGTAATATGGATGCCAAATGAAATGAAAGCAAATAAAAGTAAAGGACAGAACATCAAAGAAACGGACATGTTCTATACCTTACCAATTAGCATGAAATAACAAGAATAAATCACGCTTTAAATAAACGGTGGGTAACTATCTTATTTTTATTAAGGTCACCCAATTATACTTGCCAAATTCAAACGGAAGGTTAAATAAATCACACAAGTAGGTGAATTGCAATTTATTTCAAGTAATTTGTCAAGCAACCAAATGAAATAAAACAACTAGATACGAAGACACCGAAATGAGCGAAAAAGCTCGAAAAGTCACTTGCCTTGATTTGAAGTCGCAAGCTTTGACTTAAATGGTTGGGTTGACTCAAATTCCGTCGTAGACATATAGGAATTGACGAAGCACTATAGAACTAAAGAGATTGAAAATGTTTAAAACAACCCTGAAAAATGTATGAGATTTTTTCTGAGATTAATTATGCTGAAACAGGGGTATATTTTAAAAAAACTGAATTTAGGGAGGTTTAACGTGAATATGGTTCTTCAACCTTCAACCCGACACCCGTTTAACAGCATCTTTCCGGCGACACCACGACGGACTTCGGTGATAGCTAGCGACGACAACTACCCATGACGGCGCATGAGGGTGACTGATTTCGACTTCTGGTGGATGGGCACTCCCCCCGGTGGCGTTTCATGACTCCAGCAGCGGCGGTTCATGGCGGACGAGGTACTCCGGCGAGGTAGGTTCAAAATTTTGGGGCTTTCGGTTTCGGAATGTTTTTGTGGAAATTTTGTGAAGGGAATTGTTGCTAGAGATGTTTAGAACCCAATTGAACAGGTTAGAAGCTCAGATTTCTTCTATGGAATGAATTTCAAGGAACAATGAACCCTAGAATTTATAGTCGATGTCAAACAGAGCCGAATTGGATCGAATTAAATCAATAGGGATAACTACAAATCTTCCTAGAAGCTATCTAGTTGGTTAATTGGATAAAATCTATCACGAAATGGCCGAATTAGATAAAACTTCGAACATAAAGGGCCTGTTTGGGAGGGTGTTTTGGGGGGTTATTTAGGGTTAAGGTTATTTTTTTTTAAAAAAATAACCTTGGTGATTGGTGTTTGGGTATACCACTGTGTTTTTAGGAGGTGGGGGTTATGGAGGTGAAACGGGGTTATTTTTTGCCGAGAAAACCACCCCCAAAATTGAAGGTGAAGATGGAGGTGGAGGAATTGTGACTTCCTTTCCCTTCCTTTGTTCTTCTTCAGGGCGTCGGTCGGGGCTGAAATCCTTGTGAGGGTGGACAGTAGCAATTGGGGGCATCGGGTGGGAGGACAACCGGTGTTAGTGAGGAGGAGGCGGTAGGAGTTGCAAAGTCGATGGGAGGCGGCGGAGGGCTCAAGGTGGAAATGGCGAACATGAGGAATTCTTCAGTAGATTCAAACGGTGGTTGGCGGGATAGGGAGGCGGCGCTCAGTGAGGTTTTAGGGATCCGAAGACCGACGGCGGTTGGCGGGACTGGGGTGTTGTTGGGCGATGGGAGGAGGACAACAGTATGCGAGAGAGAGAGAGAGAGAGAGAGAGAGAGAGAGGGGGGTAGGAGAATGTGGGGGTAATGGAGTTAATAATCAACAAAAATCAAGGGTATTTTTTACTTTTGGATTATAATCTATGAAAATAACTTTATACCATCCAAACATTCAACAAAGTTATTTTTCACAAACAATCTCAACCTCTTCCACCTCCATAACCTATACAATAATCTCCATATCAATAAACCCCTAAAAAATAATCTCCACCTCTTAAAAAATAACATTTTGCGAAACAGGGTCAAAGTCCCGACGGTGGGGGTGGTAGGGAGGAAGGGGAGAAGTGCGGGGTGATGGAAGTTGCGGTTGCAGCCGCAGGCGATGTAGATGAGGGAGATGAGATCAGAATTAGGGTTGAAGAAGGGGCGGGGAGGAATTGGCAAAAGTCGTCGAGGGCATGGCCGATGCTTAGCCTGTCGGTCAGCGCTGGAGTCCTCTTCGACACCTCTGTCGTAGCCGCCGCGTACGTGAGTGCGAAGTCCAGATGCCGCAGATGATGAAAGTTATGTTACTACTGAAAGTCTGAAATTGAATTCAATTATGCATTACTGTTGAAAGTATGAAATTAATTTTTTTTTCTTATGAAAATTTTGTTTGGCCCATACCTAAAATTGATTTGGAGACCTCTTCGGAGATCAAATCCATGTTCGGCAATTGCTTGCAGTGATTATCCTTAAATCAAGGTCGCCATGCAAGCACAGAAACTTCTCCGGGAGGGACGATCGACCGAGTGAAGTGGAAGGTCGGGATCTGAATCTCCACGAGGGATCACTGTTATTTTGTAAAAAAAAAGGACACGAACGTAAATACATAAACTTTATCTTGTCATTAGACGAAACTCATCTTTCGCACAAAAAAAAGACGAAACTCATCTTGCCGTTAGACTCACCCAACTTCGAATTTGGGGATCGACCCGTTTGGGTTCGTTTGGATTCGAAATCACAAATCGGTTGAAGAAATAGATATAATAAGCGTGGGTATCAATTCAGAAACCAAAACATTAAGATTTGAGCGAGATTTGAGGAAGTTAAAAATTACATTTTTCAACAGTTGAAAACGGTTGAGCGGGAGGTAGGGGAAGGTCTGGGTCGGTTCAGCATTTTCCATTTTATTTGTTGGTTCAGTTGAAGTGAACCCAAAGGAAAATCTGTTCATCTCTTACCTTTTTTTTTGATAAGGTAAAGATTTGAATGGGGTCAGGCCCTGCTGGACCACCACCCAAGAGCATCCTTGCGGATGAGGAAACGCAAAGCCAAGTCGGCGAGGAGGTCCTGTGTGGATGTTGTATGGAGAAGACTCGCAATCCTGTTGCTAGCCGAGTTGATCTCCCGGAAGACGTGGCCGAGTTGCACCTTTACAAATTGTTAGAGAAGGAACAGGGTCTCAGAAATCAGCATCTCAATCTCCCATTGGAAGCTCCACAATCTTTGCAAGTAGTTGATATTGGTCAGACTGTCACCCTCAATCATGATACTCGACAGGCCAAGTTCTTTCGCCTTGGCGACACCACCTCTGAGGGAAAGAGCCTCAGCTGCTAGAGCGGAAATGTGCCCACATTTGAATCTGCTATAATTGATGACTGAACCGTGGTGGTCCCTGATAATGAAACCTGCAGAAGTCTCACCCGATGGCAGTTTGGATCCATCAAAATTGATTTTGCAAGATCCATCAACCGGTTTGCTCCATCTCAAATTTCTTCTTTTTCTTAGAAGCGGCCCAGTTCTGTAGTTGTTGATTGGTATAATTTTCCATATTTTGGATGGATGTTGTGTTTTGGTTATCGAATATATTCAAATTCCTGTTTGTCCATAAGAACCATCATGTCGTCGCTAGTCTCCCTTTTTGCTCAAGATTGAGTTTGTTGAATATTTCGCAAACAATGTTTTTTATCGATGTGTTTCTGGTGTTAATATTTCGAATCACTCTTTCAATTTTTAGCTCAATTCTATGAATCAGTTGTAGGCTCGTAGCATGTGGTTGCATTCAGAAAAGAGATGGGTTGGCCTTTCATCCGCCTGATCACACAATGAACACGTTAGAGGAACATAAATGCCTTTGTTTGCTAGTCTGGTCTTAGTTGGGATTCCATCTTGTGCAAGCTCCCAAATGAAGTTTTTAACTTTTGGAAATATATCTAGGTTCCATATCCATTCTGTATTGCTGGATTCTTTTGCGTTTTGCCTTGTGATGTGCTCTAAGGCACTTGCCGTAGTAAACCATGCGTTTTTGCTTGGTTTCCAATAGATTCTGTCTTCTATGTCATGTTCTGGTATGTAGATGTTCTTGATTTTATTTACCATATCCATCGGGAGGATATACGATACTTCATCAATATTCCATTTCTTATTGTTGGCGATGAATTTTTCCGCCTTTTCATTTTCATTGATTGTGGAGTTGGGATGTTGTCTCCCCTTTATTGGCTTGTCGTCTAGCTAGATGTCTTTCCAAAAATTGATCGTTTTTCCATTTCCTATTTTCCATATTAGTCCTTTACAGAATTCTTCTTCCAGTTCTATTAGTTTTGCCCATTTCCAGGAGGAATTACCTTTTCTTTGGTATTCAAAGAGGGGGGTTTCTTTCAAATATTTTTCGTTAACCAATTTGGACCCAGGGGTTGTAAGGTTCAACTAAGATTTTTCATAGCAATTTCATTTGTAGTGCCTGATTCATATCCTTTGTTTTATGTATTCCAGTTCCTCCTAATCATTTTTGCTTGCAGACCCTGTCTCAACCAATAAGGGGTGAAAAAGATTGTTCTTTATTCCAAAAGAAACACCTGTTTATTTGGTCAAGTTCTTTATGGATTTTGGTAGGGAGCATGAAGTTTTGCATAATGTAATTCGGCTTAGCCGCCAAGTTTGATCTGATTAGTGTTGCTCCACCCTCTTGTGATAGAGAGTTAGCTTTCCATTTCGTGAGTTGTTGTCTAGTTTTGCATACTGTCTCTTCAAAAGTGGTTTTGTTAACTCGACCATTGATAATGGGGCATCCAGGGTATTTATCAAGTGCTATCTAGTTGTTTATGTGGATCGTACTCTGTATCAATTGTTTTTGATTGTTTGAGACTTTCAGGGTGGTTTGGAATGCCGATTTATGAAAATTGACCTTTTGGCATGATATGGCACAATAGTCGTCAATGATATTTTTCACCACCCGACACGAGTCTTGGTTTACCTTTGCAAAAATTATCATATCGTCCGCAAAGGAAAGAAAGGGGATTTTGATTTCCGTTCTAGATATTTTGAATCCAATGGAAGGAGACAGATAAGGGGAGAGCGGGTATCCTTGTCTGATGCCTCTCCCTGGTATGAAAAGGTCAGTGGGTCCATCATTAACCAAGACTAAGAAGGAGACAGTCTTGACACAATGTTCAATCCATCTCCGAAAATTTTGGTAGAAGCCGATTTTTTCTAAATTTTTGAGTAGGAACTCCCATTCCACTCTATCATATGCCTTTTCCACATCTACTTTGACGGCAATCCAACCTTCTTTTCCGCGTCTACTTTTGAATGAGTGAAAAATTTCATGGGCTATTAGGACGTTGTCTTGGATCTTTCAGATACAAAGGCCCCTTGGAGGGGGTGAATAATTTTCTTTAGAATTGGTTTCATCATTTCTGTAATGATCTTGGATATAACTTTGTAAAGTTTTGAACATAACCTTATTGGTCTAAAGAGATTAGTAGTTGTCGGGTTGTCACATTTTGGGATCAATGTGATAAAGTTGTGGTTGATTTCTTTTAGGATTCTACCAGAGTGGAAGAACCCTTTGATTGCCTTTATGATTGATGGGCCTACGATATCCCAGTATTTCTGGTAGAATTCTGTTGTCATTCCATTAGGGCCTGGGGATTTATCTTTTCCGATCGAGAAAAAGGCATTTTTGATTTCCTGGTTCAATATCTTTTCAGTTAGCTTCAAATTGTCATCAACAGTGATTTATGTGTTGATGAGTGAGAGGTATTCATTTAAAAAGTTATGGTTGATGGGTTGCATCCTAAACCTTTTTTCGAAATCATTTTTTATTTCGCTTCTAATATTTTCTTCTCCTGTGACTAGTGTGTCATCTGTAGTTTGAATTTCCTTTATCATTTTTCTATTTCTCCTTCCTGATGCCATTCAGTGGAAGTAGTCTGAATTTGTGTCAATCAGTTTGAGATGTTTTGTTTTTTCTCGTTGGCTCCAATACATTTTATGGTATGATAAGATTTTCTCTCATTTATTTATAAGTCTGATCTGCTTTTGGTTATCATTTCCATTCTGGGATATTCCGTTTCTGTTTTGTAAATCGATGAGTGAATCATCGATTTCCTGTAGGAATCAACTATCTTTGAATTATGTTAAGATTCTATATCTGTTCGGATGTGGTTCCACCCCTCCTTCTTTTTCTAAGCTATTTTGGATTTCATTTAAATCACCCATGATCATGAATGAGTAGTCCAAGGTTTGGACGTATTGTTGTAGTCCACTCCAGAAGTTTAATTTTTCGTTCTCATGAGGGGGTCCGTAGACGAAGACGATATTGATAGTAACATTTCTAAGTTTATTTTCATATCTGATTACCATGAATCTTTGATCTTAGTGTACCATTTCTAGTGATTCGTTCCGAAGATTATGACTTTTCTATAAAACACATAATCCTCCAGCCCTTCCTGTTGCTGGGGCCCAAATCATATGATCAAACCCAGCTTTTTTCCAAAATGTTTCCTTTGGTTGTCGATCAGTTTTTGTTTCTAGTAGAGCAATTACTTGAATTTTCTCAATTTTACAGAATGAGTCTATATTCGTCCATAGGTTTTTGCAGCCTATTCCACATATGTTCCCTGAGCATAATCTCATATTAACCTATTTGATTTGAGAGTTTCTGCTCCACAATTTTATCTTGGATCAAAGAAGTTGTTCGCAGTGCAAGTAAAAGGATTCACACCAAAAGTTTGATTGTATATGGCAAGTGTTCTTTCTTGCTCGTTGGTTTCCTTTTTCTCAATTGGAGGACCAACAATTCATCTAGACATCATTTCTTCTTGGATGCAGGTTTCATAAATGTCTTGAGTGTGCTCAAAAGTGAGCTTAGCCATTTCAATAAAAAAATTCGTGACAAACACTTATCTTGAGGGAGAAGGTAACAAAAAAAATGGAGGTGAGTAAGAAGTTTCAAGTTTGCAGGCAAGGAAAAATCTATTTCAGTTGAAATTTTTCCTTGCATAATATTTTGATGGTCATAATAGAATGATTTCACCATCATATCTTTCCATGCTTCCATATCATTCCAATACGAATGATTTTTAGTCAGGTCATTAGGGTTTAAACATGAGGGAGCATGTTTCTGTTCACTAAGGGATTTATCATGCTTTGTCCATTGACAACTCATGTATCTTGCCTGATTTTCTTCGAGATCAGTTTCACTATTGGAGTATCTGTTCTTTACCATATCCAGGAGACAAAGGGGAGCATCAGCCCATAACGCAATAAAAGAGAGTGAGTGAGTTCGAATGTAGTATGGATTCACGTCATTGGAATAATATTGATTCATTTAATCTCTGATCTTGCAGTTTGTCACAAACAAGAGGTATGATAAAACATCATGTTCACGAGAGCAATGGTTATCATACTTGACATGTCTAAAGCTTAAACGAAGATTAGATAGAAGGGAAATTTGTTTCTTACATTTTATCTCATCTTGTTCAAGATATGTGGCTTCTTGGAGCTCTGTCTGGTCATAAAATGGAGGCTCGGGATTCATTTCATCTAGATCCATTCTGTGATTGGGAAGTAGCCCACCATTTTTACCTTTATGCTCATGTTTTTTGTTCCATTTTTCATGAGCAACCATACCCCATTCAGGTTCAGCAACATCAAAGTCAGTCCATGTCATCCACTCGAGTTCACTTTGCTTTTTCCTTGTACAGAGGGGGATCAATCTTGCACATTCAAAACCAAAAACATTGTGCTCACTATTCTTTTGAGTAGATACCCTATCAAAACTCAAGAGATAAATCGTAATAAGGTTTTCACTTAGAAGAGTTAGCGATTCATTTTCTGGGTTGTAAAGCAAATTTAATTTTTCAAAATCATTTCCTTCCCATTCAACAAAATCAAGAGTGATACGGAACGGTAATTTTGAGCTTGAACTGGTTTTTGTGACCCGCTCACCTTTTTCATAAGGAAAGATTTGTTCAATAACTTTAATCCACCTATTCTGAAAAGTGGTGGTTTCTTTCATTTTCCTGGGATTGTGGTAAGAGGGAGTCGGGTCAGGTGTGATGGTTCTGAGATCTATCAACTTCCTTTTCAATAGGTATAGCTGTTCATGATTTCTCTTTTTATGTCTATCAAAGATAAAGGTTGAGGGTTGAGAGGATGTAACAACATCCCAGCCGTGGATCTTCAAATCTGAAATTTCAAAAGACATAGAGAAGGGGGCGGAAAGATTGAACCATGTTGACCATTTCATTGCTTCTGCTCATCGTGGGATGACTCCCATGGGGATCTTCATAGATGTGTTGGGTCTAAGACACAAAGGAGGATGCACGGAGGACGCCCACCCGAATGGAGAGAGCAGCGCGCCGATCTTCAAGGGGGACGAGGACCCGACACCGCTTCACCCAGAGCCGCCGTCGGAGAGCTGTCTGCAACCAGAGGCGCCACCAGCCTACATTCCAGTCGCTATTTGAGTCTGCCTCTTCTTCCCTAAACTTCCATATTCTCTCTTTCTCTTTGTCAGTGCCTTTCCTCCTTTTCCTTCTCCTTCTCCTTTTAGTTTTGCTTTTGATTTGCCATCTACAGATCTCATTTTGTCCCTTTCTTTTGATTTGGGGTTTTCCCCTCCATCTACAACCCTTACCTATTTATAAAGGTAAAACTAATTCAAATAACTCAAACTTTGGTGGGGTGAGCAGGTAGCACCACGAACTTTATAAAGTGAAAAAAATAACCCAAACTTTTACTACTATGTGCTTATATCACCACCAGGCACCAATATCTTTTTTAAAATAAAAAATAACACCTAACTTTTATAGTTTTGAAATAAAATCTAAAACAATACTTAAATTAGGATTTTTTTAATCGAAATAACACAAAAGGTAAAAAAAAAAATTTAATGAAAAATAAATTTTCGACTTAAGATAATTGAAAAAAATATAGCTAATTTATGCCTTATTTTAAAAACCCAAAATTTGGTTTGAACAAATGATATAAGTTAGAAATAATTTTGTAAAATATTTCTCAAATGAATTTTTTAATAAAAATTACACAAAATATAACTTTTTATGTATATTACCTTTAAATATTTCTCAAATAATATAACTTTTTATAATTTTCAAATAGGAACTAAAAATATTAAACTAGGTTTTTAATCAAAATTACACAAAATATACATTTTTTAAAATAAAAAATAAAAATTTTTGCTTAAGATAATTGGAAGAAAAAAATTGATAATTTATTTCATATTTCAAAAACTCATAATTTGGTTAGAACAAATTATATAAGTTAGAAATATTCTCAACTGAAATACACCTTATATTTTTAATTTGTTGTATTTTTTTTAATTTATTATTATTTTTAATTAAATAATAAATTAAAATAATTCATTTAAGAAATATTTTAAAAATATAATTCTAAGTTATATCATTTGTTCAAACCAAATTTTGGGTTTTTAAAATATGACGTAAATTAGTGATATTTTTTTCAACTATCTTAAGTAAAAAAAAATTATTTCTCATTTAAAAAAATTTGCCTTTTGTGTAATTTTGATTAAAAAAACTAGTTTAATATCGTTTAGGTTCTATTTCAAAACTATAAAAGTTAGGTGTTATTTTTTATTTTAAAAAAGACATTGGTGGTGATATAAGCCCATAGTAGTAAGAGTTTGGGTTATTTTTGTCACTTTATAAAGTTCATGGTGCTACCTGCACACCCAACCAAAGTTTGGGTTATTTGAATTAGTTTTACCATTTATAAATATAAATATATGTATATCTGGAACTTTATGTATTAAAATTCTACACAACTTAAATAATATAATAACAAAACAATTAATTTAAATATATTTTATTTTGTGTAACAACATTTTTCCAAAACCGTATATTAAATACCTTTCTTACATTAAACTAAGTTATAGCTATAAATCTCACTTTATTTTGAAGAGAGAAAAAAAAATTTTTGTCTTAAAGTAATATAACTAAAAACTAATTTATTTATTATAAGTGACATAAATAAATAAAACTTTATATGCATTTAATTTGAAAAATTTTCCCAGTTCAAAATAAAAGAACTTTTATTAGAAAAAAATATATTTACTTAAAATAAAATACCCAAAAATAATTTGGGGTATTTTATAAGTAGACACGGAAAATTTAAGCTTGACAGATTTGCCTAAAACATAATGCTCATAGAATTTAATATCAACAGGTTTCTTAGGCAATAGGTCAAATTTATGCAATTTGTTTAATCCATTGTTGCCTATGTGACCAAGCCTCTTGTGCCAGTTTTTAGTTTCATGGAGAGTTATAGAGTGAGACCAAGTAGTAGCATTCAGTTCAGGCATAGAGGAGAGCACGTAATACAATCTCTTCTTTCTAACGGCTTTAACTATCACCTTAGCATTTTTAGAGATAGTTCTAACACCATTAGTAGAGTTCACATCACAGCCAATTTCTTCTAATGCAAACTCAGACATGAGACTTCTTCTTAAATTTGGGACACACTTGACATTAGTAAATATGCTGACAATGCCATCATGCATGAGCAAAGGAACATATCTAATACCTTTGATTTTCAGAGAAGTATGATCATCCAGCATAACATCACCACACACATATTCATTCAAATTTCTAAAGAAATGCTTATGAAGTGTGGCATGCATTGTACAACCTGAATCTAAAACCCATGCATCAGAAGAACCAACAGATGATAATGCAACACACATGAACAATTCAGCAGAATATTCACCCATGTTTTCAAGCACGAAAGCATACAACTCAATATTATTCTTTTTAGCAAGTTCTTCGGCCCTTTTCTTTTTCCTACAATCCTTAACCCAATGACCAACATTACCACAATAATTACACTTTGAATTTGGCTCAGATTTCTCATGCTTGGGCTTATCTTTCTTATTCTTCTTATTCGTGTTATACTTAATACTCTTTTTTTCATTCCCTTTAGTAAACAGACCCTCATATTTGTTTGACTTCTCAGTTTTAAGACCTTTGATCTTAAAAAAATCTTTCAGGGATCTACAGCCTTGATGACAATTCCCTTTTGGGATGGTTTCATCTCAGTAGTTGCGGTTGCAGGTTTGAGAACTGCCTTCTAGTAACCTTCTTTGATGAGAACGGCTCTCATCTTGACTTGCCACATGGCGAAGTCTATAATGTCGTCGAAGGGTTTAATCTTCAGAGCGCTTTACATGATATCAGTACCCGCGATATCCAAGAAGCAAGTAAGTATCAAAGAAATTTGTAAGCGGAAACGTAAGCGACTGAAACAAAAAAACAAAAAAAAGAAACTTAAGAACCCTAGAATCTTTGGTCACGGAACGAGTCTAGACCATGGTACATCAAACACGAGAAGAATGGCACCATGCCTGAGCTTTTTGAATGTCCTCCCAATGTCTTGCTTCCAATCTCGCTCCTTGAAGCCAATAATGACCCAGGAAGGTAAGGAGAGGGACACCTAAGCTTTGGTACCACTTTATGATTCAAAGCGATGCTTGACCTTTTCAGATTGAAGATCAAGATCAGGGTTTAGAAAACGAAATCGAACAAATTCAAAAACTAGAAACCAACATAAGATATTTACATGGTTCCGTTGGAGCCTACGTCCACGGAGCCTTGGCCGAACGACCCGAGGTCAGAAATCCACTAATCGGGAAATTTTTTTTTTTTACAGAAAAGGTCACTCTAGTCTCTCATCAAGGCAAATACAGGAAAGAAACACACTAGACTCTCGTCAAGGCAAATACATGCAAGAAACACACAACTCTAAACATGCATGCACAAGATAAGAAAGAACGAAGCAGATAAAGGAAGAATACACCCTAGATCTGAAGAATCGAGTCTGATCGTCGCCGGAGTACACCATAAAGGACATCTTTGCCTGGATTGAGGACAGAACACCTTCTTCTTCTTCCCAAAGGCTGGATCTAGAGTCTCTACAAGAGATATGCTCTAGATTGGACCACGAGAGGCTTCGCCAGAGCTAGGAAACCTGATGCGGGACCATCCTCTACAGCTCCAGACACACCTATCATCTTAGGAGAAGGACCTATGGCTCGAGCTCGAGCTAAGAAGCTTCAGAGAGACTCATTCATGTTTGTGAGTCACGCATTGTTCTCGAGCAAGGTTCAACTCCCCGAGTCTACATTGAAGACCTATATGTGCATAGGGATTCAAGAACCAATCGATCCACCTTAGTCATAGCTATGCCAAATTTGTCTAAGTGTGGGAACCTATGTTTATTTCTTATTTTAGCAACTTTATTTACTTTAAGTTATTTTAGGAAACTTATAGGTTATTTTATTAATTACTTTAAGTTCTTAGATTTATCTTATTCTATCTAGAATCGGCCAACACAACCCTTAAGGCCTATATATTGTCGATTCCCCCTACGTACACAACAAGGAACTTAATGAATAGAAATTCTCAAGATTGTATGAAACACATTGAGTGCAAGTCGATCGATTAGAAGCGGAGCTCATCGATTGCAAGTTGGTTATTGTCTATGCTTAGTTTGCTTTGTGTTCATCAACGTCGCAAGACTTGGTGATCCTAGTATCCACGAGCCCCCTGTTTGGGAGTAAAAATTCGTGAATTAAAAGATATCGTGTAAGCTCATGAAATTAATTTCGTGAAGGCTCTCGGGGGATATTAAACACGAATACAAATTGGCTAACAATGATTACAAACGAGTAAAGAGTGCGCAAAATATGTTACATATCAAACATATTAATTTAGCGTACTACAAACTCGTAAGCTAAAATATACTATGATAGCTTAGCATACAATAAATAAATAAAAAAAAAAGTTAAGCTGTCGAGAGCGCAAATCCCGTCGCTCAGGTAACGAGTTCCTTGAAATCCAATGCCAGCTCAAACTGTTCGTTCAGTCTGCAAAATTAAAATAAGGTTGAATCAGTGGATTTTAAACAAAAATCCATACAGGGACAACAAGCTTGGTTTCCTTTAAAAATGGCAGGCCCAATGCAATCTCACAAGAAAGGCCCAAAACAAACTCCAAAATTTGGACGGGTCTGCTGGATCTAACAAAGTGCTAGATTCAATGAAAGCAATTGAATAGATAAATAAAAAAAATCTACCCATATCTAAACCCAAAAGGAAAAGCTCAGCAAAAATAAATAAATAAATAAATAGCTAAAACAAAGGGGCTATCGATAGGGAAGAAAATCAGTAGTTAACAAGAAAGAAAAAAAGGTAGAAGATCATCTAGAAAAGATAATGTTTTATCTTAAAGGAAAAGAAAGATATTTTCCTAACTAGGGATTTATCCTATCCTATGCATTCTCCCAATAAAAGAGGCTAAGACTAGGGTTAAAAGAAGAACAGACGGAAAAAAAAAAGGCTGCAGAGAAAAAGAAAACAAACACAAAGCACACCATTACGTCCAGCAGAAAGCAAGGAAGAGAAGAAGAAGAGAGCCAACAAGGTAGCTCTCCCTCTATGCGTGGGGATTCCTATTGATTCTTGAAACCCCGCCCTTGCAAACCCTCAAGCTTTCGCTCGTGGCTTAGGCCCTTACAAACCTTGCAGGCTTTCGCTTGTGGCCTGGGTTTCGGAATCATCAAATAGCCCTAAAAGAGGGCGAAACGCTGCCTAAATTCATATTCAAAACACTGCTGGATTTTCCCTAAACTAGCGGACTAATTCATGCTGGATTTTCCCTAAACTAGCAGACTAATTAATGCTGGATTTTCCCTAAACTAGGCGGCCAAATCAAGCAAACAAATTGCAAGCAAATTCAGTCTCACACAACAAAGTCCTCAAGGCAATAATTTTCCTAAAGAAATCAGAGGTTTATCCTAAAACAAGGGTGAAGTTCTGTCAAAATTTCTGCAGAGAATTCCAAAGCTAAGGCTACCAGCTTCAAGAAAAAAAACACAACAACAAAATTCATAAAACTCACGCAGATTTTCTTTTGTTCAAATTAAATCTGTGCGAATTGGCCAGCAAAGCTCCAAAGAAGATAAAAAAAAAAGAAGAAGAAAGGGCTAATTGCTGGAAAGTCTTGGCAAAACCAAAATGAACTTAGCCAAGCAAAAAGATGAAAAATCATACATACCAAGCACAGGGAAGCAGCACTGCAGCAGACTCACAAATTTTGCATAAAGCATAGCAAATCAAATACAAAACGAAGAGATTGGAGGAATCAAATTTCTCATCTCAAACTCAAAATGTACGCAGGATCAAACAAATTGATGAACCTACTCAAAGACAAAAATCAGCAAAACCAAAAATAAATTAGGCAAACAGGCCCCAAATTTGAGCAACAACGGTGCTCAGGAGGGGTATCTATCAACTCAAACGCCAGCAGAAGGTTCAAGATTGGGATAAACCAAATAAAGTAAGAAGTGCCTATTTGAAGGAGCCCTAAATGCTCTTCCGCCCCAAATTGAAAACCCTTTAATGTTGAAGTTGGTTTTCGACAGTCCAATTCATGAAAACCAAATCAAATCAAAGGCAAATCGGAAGAAAAAAAAAAAGAGGAGCGGGACATACATGATCGAGAGCTGCCCGAAGGGTGAGATAGGCCTTCTCCAATTGCTCAAAGTGCAGACACCCAGAGCCTCTTTCAGATTCCACGAAGCCCTTAGCTTCTATTATTCCCCTGTCAAAAGCCCCCAAACAAAAATCCCCAAATTACAAAATCAACAAATTCAGCCCTAGTCGAACCTCGAAACCCAAATCATCGAAATTAGTCCAAATTAAAGACAGATTATGGGAAAAGAAAGAAGGGGGACCTATCTGTTCTTCGATTAGCAGAAGCTCCTGATTTCCGCCCTTTCGAAAGCTCCTTTCGGCTGATTCCCATTGGTCCTCGACTTCATCGGCTCTGCCTAAGAGTGTTCGAACGTCAGGCCTTCAATATGCCTTAGAAATTGGCGTATCCTCCAAGCCAAGCTCTTTACGGTGGCGGTGTGGTTTTGCTGGTTGTTTGGGTTGCGCTACAGAGGAAGAGACCGAGAATGGGTTGGCGTTCAGTGAAAAGAAGAAAATAGGAAGCAAATCTGGCTTCTGTCATAAAGAAAAGAAGTCTGACTTACAAATAGACCTGATGTGGGCTGGCTCCTTTCTTAAACAAAAAAAAAATGAAGTGGGCTTGAATCATCTGAAGATTTGAAACAAGGCCGGGCTTATAGCTTGGAAGTTGAATCTTCTTGTTTGCAAACTATACGTGACCACTAACGAGAAGAATAAACAAATGATGATCATACATATATGTAATATATGTAATTTGTATACGGTGGATTGCACAGTAGCATCTATACATACATATATGCATGTCGTAATTTCAACCGCTGACCCACTAAAATATAAGAATTATAATTGGCACAAATTGAAATTGAGTTTGACAAAAAAAATCATAAAGTTAAACTCGTAAAATTTCTTCGCCAGTTTATTCCAGTGGGTCGGTCTCAAAATTGACTTCTAAGCAAAACGGAGTCGAAATCGTAAATCAAATATTCCCAAATTCAAATAGTTCTAAAAAGAACTACGTAAAGACTTGACGCCTCATATCGGCTACGTAGGTCACCCGATATTTAATCCTAAAAAATATATCGGGTACAGTCGTCAACCTCTAAATTCACTTTTAAATAAATACGAGGTCAAAATCCAACCAAATTAAATCAAATAGTTCTTTAAAAAGAACTACGAGTGATTTGATCCCGTTCCAAACGGGTACGTAGGACACCCAACATAAAGCTTAAGCTCGTCGAGTTCAATCACCAAAACCCAAAGATTAAATAAATTCAAACAACTCTGAACTACGTAAGGCTTGATTCTCTTCTAAGAGATACGTAGGCAACCCGTTAAAATTCAGGTGCAGCCCAAATCACCAAAACCACTCAAGTCTTGGTGTCGATACGACTTTGAATCAAGAAGATAACCAAAAGGGGTCGAACTCAAATTTCAAAAAAATAAATAAAATATGTTTTACAATTATTCGCGCATTTTTGTTGAACATATTTTTGGCACGCCCAGTGGGACCCTTTTTGCCTTTTCATCTCTTAGTTGTGTTGAAACTAATATTTGCCTATTTCTTTTTTTGTAGGAGAAAAATGGCACCAAGAGCTATTGTCAACTTCAACGAACTACCTGCTACCTTCCTCGTGGAAGGTGGTCGCTGGCTGAAGAGGAGATCGTTTAAGGTCCAGTTCAACGTGACTAGGGAGTCGATCATCGCTGAGATCCCAACTAACAACAGCTTCGAAGCTATCAGGCCTGCTCGTGGGCCAATCATTCGAGTTATTAAGAGAAACGGTAACTCGGCCAAGGTCTCAAAGCCAGCTGTGAATGAGGCGAGGAAGGAAAATAAGCCTCGCAGGAAGAGGGGACGCGAATGTGGTTCCCAACGCGGAAAGACAGGAGCGCTTCGCAAATTGGCTCGTTCCCCTGCTTTGGAACATGCCAATGCAACACTGTGGAGAGCTGCCATGGATCTTATCGATAGCCCAAGGAAAATTTTCTTTGGGTCTATCCCTATCGATATAGACAATGTAGTCCAGGTTTTGGTTACCTCCTATTCTGATGAGGAGTCGGAGGCAATATCCTCAACTGTGAAGGCTCAAACAGCCAATGTTCCAGAGGTTGGGGTACCAAATCCAGCCAAGCCTCAAAAGGAGACATCTAAGGCTTCTCAAGCCGAGAAGAAAGGAAAGGGTCTAGCTATAGCCGAGAAATCAACATCGCTTTCTACCCAATTAGAAAAATGTGAGCGGCGAGTGACAAGGTCTATGTCTAAGGCCGAGTCATATGCTAGAGTGACCACCCAATCTTCGAATCCAGAAACGGTTCAAGAAGAAAAACAAAATTCCCCATTATATGGGGACTCTACTTCTCTGTTTCAAGAGGAGGATTTTCCGCTTGTCCTAAGCGAGGAAGGGTCATCCAATGACTCTGAAGAAGAAGTTGAAAGCATGCCAGTTCTAGTGACTGGGGCAACAAGCACTGAAGAGCAGCTCTAGGAATTACAAAAGAAGCTAGAGGAGAGGGATGCTCAAATTAAATTGCTCATGGACCAACTCCAACAGAAAAATTCGGAGAGCAGGCAAGAGCAAACTTCTGGGAACAGGCCAGAGACTCCTAACACGGGAGAAAGCAGTGCTTCTATCTCTCCTTAGGAAATAAAGGAATGGATCGCACAGGGGATCCGAGAGTTCAAGATTTCTCAGAGTCTGCCGGTGATCGGTTACAGAAAACCCTATCTTGCGGAGTTGGACGTGATCCCATTTCCTCCGAACTACCAAAGGCCGAATTTTAATAAATTTGACGGCCTCAATGGGTCCCCTCGTGAACATTTAGCTCACTTTTACTCGGCATGTGGAGAAACTGCCTTGAGTGATCAGCTACTGATAAGACAATTTGTCCAATCACTACGAGGATCCGCGTTCACATGGTATAATCAGCTTCAACCTGAGTCTATCCATACATAGGACGAGCTGCAAAGGGAGTTCCTAGCTCAGTTCGTGAGCTCGAAAGCCAAGGTGTCCATCATGGATCTGGCTAATACACAGCAAAGACCGAATGAGACCGCAAATGACTTTATCGCAAGGTGGAGAAGTTTGAGACTTCAATGTTCAAAAAAATTGAGTGAAGAGGCATGCGTGCAGATGTGTGTCAACAACCTACTCCTAGAGCTTGCTATACATGTCAGTAGCGCAGAACCCCGTGCTTTTGATACATTGGTTTCAAAGGCCTGCAACGTTGAGCGTCAACTAGCTCGACGCAAGCACGCAACAAGCCGACCTCAAATCAATGAGACGAGGAAGGATGACAACAAAAAGTCGCCAAAAAGAGGAGAATCCATGGCTACGTTCATCAAGCCTCGTGGAAAATCCGCTGGAAATAATCCTAAAGCGCAGGAAAAGAGGCAAGCGAAAGAGCCCATTAAAAGATTGTCTCTCGAAGAGAGGAAGCAGAAGAAGTATCCCTTTGACGATGAAGATGTAAGAGGGATATTCAAATAGCTCATGACGGAGAATATGTTGTCACTCCCCGAGCCAAAGAGGCCAAACGAGGCTAACAAAACGGGTGATCCAAAGTATTGCCCTTATCATCGAATTGTTAGTCACCCTCTTGAAGACTGCTATGTGTTCAAGGACATCGTGGAAAGAATGATCAACAAGGGAGAAATTGAAATCGAAGGTGCAAGCTCAAAAGGCCAAGCAGCCTCGTCAAACCCCGTCGCTATAGTAGAAGAGGTTGAGGTTGTTCCTTCACCAGATGACATCCCTACGGTGTCATTACCCCCGAAAGCGGTCCCAGTACAATTTCAAGTGCGTGACAAAGTACGCACTGTTTGGGCATATCCTAACATGCCAAGGGAAGGACCAGACTGCCCGACTCTGTATGAGGTCCTAATGCAGTCAAACATTGAAGAATCATTTTCACAAGACGAAGACACCGAGGATGGTTCTAAGTGGCAGGTTTGTCTAAGCCGAAAGAAGTCTCATCCAAAGAGTACCCGGCATACCAGACCTACGGGCTTTAGAATGATCGATAGAAAGCCCGAGAAGAAAAATAAGAAAAAGAAAAACAAGAACAAAAACAAGAAGAACAAGAAATCAAAAGATGATTCTGACGAAGAGTATATCCAGCCTATACGCTAGATCTTTACTCTGAAGGACTTTATTCCGAAAGAGCTCCTGGAAAATGATTTTTCTGAAGAGGAGTTATTTTGGGAAGAAGAAATTGTTCAATGTTGCATGGCCACATGGGCCGAAAAAGTTGAGGAAGAAGAGTTAGAGGCTGATGAAGTTACTCTTCGTTCGGGAAAAAATTTGCTACCTCCTAAGCCCAAGGAAAAAGGGAAAGGGAGGGGGCCACTTGTCAATGAGACTCCAGATGCTGCGAATTTTGAAGAGACGGTTGAAAAGGAGACTCCTACATTGGGTCAGAAAGACCGGGAAGCTGGGGCATCCGCTCAAAAAGATGTCGTGCCACGGAGGCATGTGTTGCTTCGTAAAGCTTCTTTTAAGGAGCAAGTGAAGTATGACGTGATCGGCCATTTAAAGCGCATTCCTGCACGCTTAAGTGTATATGACGCATTACAAATATCGACCGATTTAAGGAAGGCCTTGATTCAAGCCCTCATGGATCCATAAGATTACAAAGATCAAGTGGATCGAGTTGAGGTTGATGAAGTGACTTTACCCACTTCATCTCAATGTGCTTCATGTATGGCATCCGTAACTTTCTCTGATGAAGACCTCCAATTAGGAAGCACCGATCACAATAGACCCTTATATGTCACGGGTACGATTGGAGATGCAAAAGTCAACAGAATCCTGCTGGATTGTGGGTCTGCGGTGAATCTATTACCTTTTCGGGTCTTGGAAGCGATGGGATTGACCGTCGATCATCTATCGCCCACATTGCTCACCATTCAAGGTTTCAACCAGGTGGGACAAAAAGCTTTGGGCGTCATTGCCTTGAAAGTGGTTCTGGATGATCTCTACAAGGATGCTCTTTTCCACGTCATCGACGCTGGAACCTCCTATAACGCTTTGCTAGGGAGGCCATGGCTCCATGCCAGCAAGTCGATTGCTTCTACACTTCATCAGTGCTTGAAGTACACCGATGAAAGCGGAAATGAAAGGACTATCCGTGGCGATAGCGATCCTTTTCAAGGTGAAAGCGTTAATTACGCAGACGCTAAATTCTACAAGAATGTGCACTCTAACTCCAATCCACGTGTGGAAGCGAAAGAGGAGGGTAAAAGTGTCAGTCCTCAAAATCGACCAGTCCATTCCAAAGAAGAAGTTGGTCATTCAAAGACATTTCGGAGATAAAAGAAACGAAAACATAAGGGTGGTGTTCAAGGGTGAGTCTTCTGAGGCACCAATCAAGCAAGCCTCTTCAAAGCATCATAAGGCCATCAAAGTTAAAGCGACAAGACCTCTATTGAAAAGCAAAGCTTCGCGGAAATCCCTCAATGAGATCTCGATGGATGATCTACAAATCTCTCAAGAGGGGGAGTTATTGTCTGCTAAAGTCTTGTAGCCTATGACTTTAACAAGCCAAGAGCAAAATATGTTCTCTCAAGACGCAATAAATGCACCTCGAGTCTCGGTCTTCGAAAGACTTGAGACAAGTGCTCCAAGAGCTTCTGTGTTCAACGGGCTTGAAAGAGTTAACGTGCCTAAAAACAAGATGGCTAACACCAAGAAGACTAGAAAGTGGAAGCTGAAGAATAAGAAGCCAGAAACCTCCACTCACGAAGATGAGGATCTCATGGATGCTCAAACAGAAGAAGTAAATATGGTGTTAACCTATACAATGAGTGAGCCAAGTGAAGATCCTCGGGATTTTCTTAATGTGGTCCAACCTGCTCCGCTAGAAATGGAAGATGGAGGTCAAGCTACGATTGACAAACTACAAGAGATCAACTTGGGGACTACAGAAGACCCTAAGCCTGTATTCGTTAGTGCTTTGCTAACGGAAGAAGAAAGAGGATCATACGAGCATCTTCTCAACGAATATAGAGATGTGTTTGCTTGGGGATATCAAGACATTCCTGGTTTGGATCCTAAGGTGGCTATGCACAAGCTATCCGTCTCCGAAGAGGAAAAGCCAGTAAAGCAAGCTCAACGTCGTTTTCGGCCCGAGCTGACAGTGCAGATCAAAGCTGAAGTCAACAAGCTCGTTGAGGCTGGGTTTATCCGTGAAGTCCAATACCCGATCTGGTTGGCAAATATTGTTCCCGTCAAGAAAAAGAATGGCCAACTACGTATCTGTGTGGATTTTCGGGACTTAAATGAAGCATGTCCCAAAGATGAATTCCCTATTCCGATAACCGAGTTTCTGGTTGATTCCACCATGGGTTTTCAAGCCTTATCCTTCATAGATGGCTTCTCGGGGTATAATCAGATTAAGATGCATCCCGAGGACGAAGAGTTAACGGCTTTTCGGACACCTCTAGGCACGTATTGCTATACAGTAATGCCTTTTGGTCTGAAAAATGCAGGAGCGACCTATCAAAGAGCCATGACGGTGATCTTTCATGATCTGCTTCACAACACCATTGAGTGCTATGTGGATGACCTAGTGGTGAAAACAAAGAAAAGAGAGGACCATTTGGATGATCTCAAGAGAATCTTCGAGAGGTTGCGAAAACACCAATTGAAGATGAATCCCCTCAAATGTGCCTTTGGTGTGACATCTGGAAAGTTTCTTGGCTTCATTGTTCGAGGACGGGGCATAGAAATCGACCTCGATAAAATCAAGGCAATCGTGCAAATGCCAGCCCCGAGGAATCTCCATGAGTTGCGAGGTCTACAGGGCAAACTTGCCTACATCCGACGTTTCATTTCGAATTTGACGGGGAGGTGTCAGCCCTTTCTGAGGTTGATGAAGAAAGATGTTCCGTTCATATGGGACCAAGCCTGCCAAAATGCTCTCGACAACATCAAGAAATACTTGACTGACCCGCCAGTTCTCATGGCACCAGTTCAAGGAAGACCCTTAATCTTATACACCGCAAGTCTTGAGCGGTCGTTAGGGGCCATGTTAGCCCAAAATAACGATGAGGGAAAGGAAAATGCCTTGTACTACATCAGTCCGACAATGGTTGGGGCATAACTAAATTATCCTGCCAGGGAGAAGATATGTCTGGCGTTGATCTTTGCTATCCAAAAGCTACGACATTATCTCTTGTCTCATCAAATCACATTAATCTCCAGAGCTGATCCTTTGCGATACATTTTGTCCAAGACGGTGTTGTCAGGAAGACTAGCTAAATGGGCTATGCTCATGGCTCCCTTTGACATCAAGTTTGTGCCTCAAAAGGCGGTCAAGGGGCAAGTCATAGCTGATTTCTTAGCCGCCCATCCTACTCCTGATAACGAGGAGTTAGTGGATGATTTGCCAGATGAAGAAGTCTTCATGACAGATGAAAAATCTTGGCAGTTATACTTCGATGGCGCTGCAAAGAGAAGAGGGGCCGGAGTAGGCATAGTATTCATCACCCCAACCGAGGGAATAGTGTCTTATTCATTTTCTCTTTTAGAAAACTGCACAAACAACGTGGCAGAGTATGAGGCACTTATCATTGGCCTTGAGGTAGCTCTTGAGATGAACGCTGACCCGTTAAAGGTGTTTGGTGACTCTCAGTTAGTAATCAGGCAGCTGAATGGCCAGTATGAAGTCAAAAACACAAATTCGCTTCTTTTGCATCAAAGAGCCAGGCATCTCATGCACTAGTTCCGTCATATAGAAGTCGTGCATATAACAAGGTCCGAAAATGACCAAGCAGACGCATTGGCTAAATTGGCCGCGTCACTGACATTGCCAAGTGAAAGAGAAATCGAAATCACAATTGGGGAGCGACATTTGCTTACGTCAGCTTTGGAGCGATCTGAGCCCAATGGAGAGGTGGATGTCGTTTCCGTATATGAAGTTGAGGAAGAAACAAACTGGCGACAGCCGCTCATTGAGTATCTTCATCATGGAGTCCTTCCTGATGAGACTAAAAAGAGAGTGGATGTTAAAAGGCGAGTGTCAAGGTTCTTACTTAAGAATGACACTTTATATCGAAGGACATTCGATGGAATGTTATTAAGATGCTTGTCAAATGAAGAAGCAAAATATATCCTCGCAGAAACCCACGCTGGGGTATGCGGAGCGCATCAGGCCGGTCCGAAATTAGCTAATCAAATCAAACGACTGGGCTATTATTGGACAACAATGGTGAAGGATGCCATGGATTTTTCTAAAGCTTGTCACGCTTGTCAAATTCACAGCGACTTCATACACCAGCCTCCTCAAATGTTGCACCCGACTACTTTGTCATGGCCATTTAATGCATGGGGTCTCGACATTGTAGTGTGTATAAAGCCATCATCCTCTCGAGGACACCTGTATATTCTGGCTGCTACAGATTACTTCTCAAAATGGGCAGAAGCCATACCATTGAGAGAAGTGGGAGCTAAAGAAGTCGCTAACTTCATAAGGACTCACTTGATCTATCGATATGGAGTTCCTTCCAAAATCATCTCCGACAACGCTCTCTACTTCAAAAATCAGATGCTGGTGAAGTTGAGCGAGAAGTTTGGGTTTAAGCATAGCTTCTCATCGAGCTATAACCCGTCATCAAATGGTCAAGCTGAAGCATTTAATAAAGTGCTATGCAAGATCCTAAAGAAGATGGTGTCAAAATCCAAAAGAGATTGGCATGAACGGCTACCGGAGGCACTATGGGCTTATCGGACAACAACACGCACATCGATTGGTTGTACGCCTTACAACCTGGTCTTTGGGTCTGAAGCTGTTTTACCTTTAGAAATTCAGTTGCAATCTCTCAGAGTTGCAGTTCAGCTCACCGACCCGGAAGAGAATGTCAAGATTCGTCTGGCCGAGCTCGAAGCATTGGATGAGCACCGGCTAGCAACACAACAAAAACATGAAATCTACCAAGCCCAAGTGGCTGGGGCATTCAATAAAAGGGTCAAATTTCGTTCATTCGTTGTTGGTGACCTGGTCCTTACCATTAGGCGACCAATTGTGATCAACCGAAAATCCCAAGGAAAGTTTGAAGCAAAATGGGAGGGTCCTTATGTGGTGACCAAAGTTTTCCCTAAAGGGGCATATGAACTCTCAAATGCCGAAGGTGGAGTGGTATACTCCTGCGTGAATGGAAAATTCGTGAAGAAGTATTTCACGTAAAGCCTCCAGAGTCAAACTGCCCAGAACTACGTCATGACTTGATCTCCAACAAGGAGTACGTAGGACGTTTGACAACCAAAATACGTCAAATCCAGTCGCAAAAAAAAAGAAAAAAAAATTGGGTTCGCAGATGATAGTCAAAGCATTTGGGAAACCCTTCCTAGAAGGTGGGCCCAGATGATTTGAGTGATGCGGTAAAAAAAATGAAAAAAAATGAAAGAAAAATCCCGGTTCAATGAACGAGAAATGATGGACTTGAAGTTAGTCCGAAACCGAAGCACCCTGTCGAATATGTGAAGAAAAGGGTGCTCAAATGAACTACGAGCGGCTTGATCCCTCATGAAGAGGGTCTGCTGGATCTAACAAAGTGCTAGATTCAATGAAAGGAATTGAATAGATAAATGAGTAGATAAATAAAAAAAAATCTACCCATCTCTAAACCCAAAAGGAAAAGCTCAGCAAAAATAAATAAATAAATAAATAGCTAAAACAAAGGGGCTATCGATAGGGAAGAAAATCAGCAGTTAACAAGAAAGAAAAAAAGGTAGAAGATCATCTAGAAAAGATAATGTTTTATCTTAAAGGAAAAGAAAGATATTTTCCTAACTAGGGATCTATCCTATCCTATGCATTCTCCCTATAAAAGAGGCTAAGGCTAGGGTTAAAAGAAGAACAGACGGCAAAAAAAAAAGGTTGCAGAGAAAAAGAAAACAAACACAAAGTGCACCAATACGTCCAGCAGAAAGTAAGGAAGAGAAGAAGAAGAGAGCCAACAAGGTAGCTCTCCCTCTATGCGTGGGGATTCCTATTGATTCTTGAAACCCTGCCATTGCAAACCCTCAAGCTTTCGCTCATGGCTTAGGCCCTTGCAAACCTTGCAGGCTTTCACTTGTGGCCAGGGTTTCGGAATCATCAAATAGCCCTAAAAGAGGGCGAAACGCTGCCTAAATTCATATTCAAAACACTGCTGGATTTTCCCTAAACTAGCGGACTAATTCATGCTGGATTTTCCCTAAACTAGCAGACTAATTCATGCTTGATTTTCCCTAAACTAGCAGACTAATTCATGCTTGATTTTCCCTAAACTAGGCGGCCAAATCAAGCAAACAAATTGTAAGCAAATTCAGTCTCACACAACAAAGTCCTCAATGCAATAATTTTCCTAAGGAAATCAGAGGTTTACCCTAAAACAAGGGTGAAGTTCTGTCAAAATTTCTGCAGAGAATTCCAAAGCTAAGGCTACCAGCTTCAAGAAAAAAAACACAACAACAAAATTCACAAAACTCACGCAGGTTTTCTTTTGTTCAAATTAAATCTGTGCGAATTGGCCAGCAAAGCTCCAAAGAAGATAAAAAAAAGAAGAAGGGCTAATTGCTGGAAAGTCTTGGCAAAACCAAAACGAACTTAGCCAAGCAAAAAGATGAAAAATCATACATACCAAGCACAGGGAAGCAGCACTGCAGCAGACTCACAAATTTTGCATAAAGCATAGCAAATCAAATACAAAACGAAGAGATTGGAGGAATCAAATTTCTCATCTCAAACTCAAAATGTACGCAGGATCAAACAAATTGATGAACCTACTCAAAGACTAAAATCAGCAAAACCAAAAATAAATTAGGCAAACAAGCCCCAAATTTGAGCAAGAACGGTGCTCAGGAGGGGTATCTATCAACTCAAACGCCAGCAAAAGGTTCAAGATTGGGATAAACCAAATAAAGTAAGAAGTGCCTATTTGAAGGAGCCCTAAATGCTCTTCCGCCCCAAATTGAAAACCCTTTAATGTTGAAGTTGGTTTTCGACAGTCCAAATCATGAAAACCAAATCAAATCAAAGGCAAATCGGAAGAAAAAAAAAGAGGAGCGGGACATACATGATCGAGAGCTGCCCGAGGGGTGAGACAGGCCTTCTCCAATTGCTCAAAGTCCAGACACCCAGAGCCTCTTTCAGATTCCACGAAGCCCTTAGCTTCTATTATTCCCCTGTCGAAAGCCCCCAAACAAAAATCCCCAAATTACAAAATCAACAAATTCAGCCCTAGTCGAACCTCGAAACCCAAATCATCGAAATTAGTCCAAATTAAAGACAGATTATGGGAAAAGAAAGAAGGGGGACCTATCTGTTCTTCGATTAGCAGAAGCTCCTGATTTCCGCCCTTTCGAAAGCTCCTTTCGGCTGATTCCCATTGGTCCTCGACTTCATCGGCTCTGCCTAAGAGTGTTCGAACGTCAGGCCTTCAATATGCCTTAGAAATTGGCGTATCCTCCAAGCCAAGCTCTTTACGGTGGCGGTGTGGTTTTGCTGGTTGTTTGGGTTGCGCTACAGAGGAAGAGACCGAGAATGGGTTGGCGTTCAGTGAAAAGAAGAAAATAGGAAGCAAATCTGGCTTCTGTCATAAAGAAAAGAAGTCTGACTTACAAATAGACCTGATGTGGGCTGGCTCCTTTCTTAAACAAAAAAAAAATGAAGTGGGCTTGAATCATCCGAAGATTTGAAACAAGGCCGGGCTTATAGCTTGGAAGTTGAATCTTCTTGTTTGCAAACTATACGTGACCACTAACGAGAAGAATAAACAAATGATGATCATACATATATGTAATATATGTAATTTGTATACGGTGGATTGCACAGTAGCATCTATACATACATATATGCATGTCGTAATTTCAACCGCTGACCCACTAAAATATAAGAATTATAATTGGCACAAATTGAAATTGAGTTTGACAAAAAAAAATCATAAAGTTAAACTCGTAAAATTTCTTCGCCAGTTTATTCCAGTGGGTCGGTCTCAAAATTGACTTCTAAGCAAAACAGAGTCAAAATCGTAAATCAAATATTCCCAAATTCAAATAGTTCTAAAAAGAACTACGTAAAGACTTGACGCCTCATATCGGCTACGTAGGTAACCAGATATTAAATCCTAAAAAATATATCGGGTATAGTCATCAACCTCTAAATTCATTTTTAAATAAATGCGAGGTCAAAATCCAACCAAATTAAATCAAATAGTTCTTTAAAAAGAACTACGAGTGATTTGATCCCGTTCCAAACGGGTACGTAGGACACCAGACATAAAGCTTAAGCTCGTCGAGTTCAATCACCAAAACCCAAAGATTAAATAAATTTAAACAACTCTGAACTACGTAAGGCTTGATTCTCTTTTAAGAGATACGTAGGCAACCCGTTAAAATTCGGGTGCAGCCCAAATCAGCAAAACCACTCAAGTCTTGGTGTCGATACGACTTTGAATAAAGAGGATAACCAAAAAGGGTCGAACTTAAATTATAAAAAATTAAATAAAATATGTTTTACAATTATTCGCGCATTTTTGTTCAACACCCCCTCCTTGTGCCTCCAAGTTGTCCGCTTGGTGGTGTAGGGTTGTAGAGGCGGATTATATAGTCATTGGTATTGGTTCCTACCCTCTAAGGAGGCCTGAGGTCTTTATCTTGTTCTATATAGATCGACCCAGTCCTTATCGGTCGTGTCTTTATAAATTTCGAGTCTTTATTCACTATTGTCGAGTCTTTTTTTCTTTCTTGTTTAGTCGACATCGAGTTCATCCGTTCTTGGTGTTTCTTGCTTGAGTCTTGATCGATCTTGAGTTCGTCTTGGTCGATTCTTTTAAATCTTGATGCGTTTCTTTGAGTCTTTCTTGTTTCTTGCTTCTGTTCTTTAGTTTCTTGTTTGATTGTCGAAGATCGGGCCATCTTAGTCACATCAGTTTGGCCATCAGTTTGGGGGTGGCTAGAAGTAGAGAATATCAATATAGTTCCCAATTTATTCCATAATGTTCGCCAAAAATGACTTAAGAATTTCACATCCCTATCACTCACTATTGTTTTAGGCATGCCATGCAACCTAACTACTTCTCTAAAGAATAGATTAGCAACATTGGTAGCATCATCAGTTTTATGACATGCAATAAAGTGAGCCATTTTAGAGAATCTATCAACCACTACAAATATAGAATCCCTCCCCTTCTTAGTTCTGGGCAACCCAACCATAAAATCCATAGAAATGTCTTCCTAAGGGGCTGAGGATGTGGGTAGCGGTGTGTATAGCCGAGACATAAGCTTAGATTTGGCCTTTAAGCAATCAATACAACGTTTCAGGCAATATGTTCTACATCCCTAAGCATATGTGGCCAATAAAAGTGTGATTTTAATGTATGATAAGTTTTATCTCTTTCAAAATGTCCCATTAAATCACCACTATGGGCTTCACTAACGAATAATAAGCGAAGAGAACATCTAGGAATGCACACTTGATCCTTTCGAAATAAGAAACCATCATAGATATAAAAATTTTCGTTTGGCCCTTGTTCTTTGCATTTTCGAAAGTGATCACCAAAATCTAAATCATTTTCATACAATTCCTTAATATAGATAAAGCCTAAGACTCTAGAATCCAAAGTGGTTAAAAGAACATGTCTTCTAGATAACGCATCAGCAACCACATTGTCTTTGCCTTTCTTATAATTTATAACATAAGGAAATGTTTCAATAAACTCCATCCATCTACCATGTCTCATATTAAGTTTATCTTGGCTTTTAAAATGTTTCAAAGATTCATGATCAGTCCTAAGAATAAACTCTCTAGGCCATAGGTAATGAGACCATGTCTTAAGAACTCGATACAAAGCATACAATTCCTTATCATAGGTAGAGTAATTAAGACATGTACCTTTCAGTTTCTCATAAAAGAAAGCAATAGGCTTACCTTCCTGCATAAGAACTCCGCCAATTCCGACTCCGCTAGCGTCACACTCGACCTCGAATGGCCGAGAGAAATCCGGAATTGCGAGTAGAGATGTGTGGGTTAGCTTGTCATTGAGCGTGTTGAACACCTCTTCTTGAGCTGCTCCCCACTTGAACTCGCACCGCTTCTTTGTGAGCTCCGTAAGAGGGGTTGAGATGGTGCTAAAGTCGCGCACAAAACGCCTGTAGAAACTCGCCAAGCCTTGGAAACTGCGCACTTGTCCGATGTTGGTGGGGGTCGGCCAATCTTGAATGGCCTTGATCTTTGCCTCATCAACACGCAGTCCATTCGAGCTCACTACAAATCCAAGAAAAGACACTTGATCATTACATAATTCACACTTCTTTAAATTAGCATACAAGTGTTCATTTCTTAATGTATGAAGTACTTCTTTGAGATGTGCTTTATGTTCATTAGGAGATTTGCTATAAATAAGAATATCATCAAAATAAACAGCAATAAATTTTCCTATAAAGTTCCTAAGCACATGATTCATTAAGCGCATAAAAGTACTTGGAGCATTAGTTAAACCAAAAGGCATAACCAACCACTCATATAATCCAAACTTAGTCTTAAATGTTGTTTTCCATTCATAACCTTCCTTCATTCTAATTTGATGGTACACACTTTTAAGATCTATTTTCGAAAATATAGATGCTCCATGTAATTCATCTAGCATATCATCTAATCGTGGAATAGGATGACGATATTTAACATTTATGTTGTTAATAGCTCTACAATCTACACACATTCTCTATGATCCATCTTTCTTAGGGACTAACAACACAGGCACAACACAAGGACTTAAGATTTCTCTAATATATCCCTTATCCAACAGTTCCTGGACTTGGGATTGGACCTCTTGGGTCTCAGTGGGATTCATATGATAAGCAGGCCTATTAGGAAAAGAAGCCCCTGGAATAAGATCAATTTGATGCTCAATTCCATGAATAGGGGGTAGACCTGCTGGTATGTCATCGGGGAACACATCCTTATACTCTTCAAGAAGAGATAGGATGTGAGGAGGGAGGGTAGCTCTAAGCTCCTCACTCAACATATTCAACCCTTTGCATAGGAGCATGAGGGTTGTTTCCCCATCCACAAACTCGTCTAAATATGCACTCTTGGAAGCCATTAGTACACCTTTAGGCCGAGAGTGTGAATCCACATGGCTCGACTGAGCCTCCTTATCTAACTCACCTTTACTTACCTTGCGCTTCTCGATCTCATCAGCCACTTGTGTTGGCGTCATGGGCTTGAGAACGACATTCTTTCCCTGAAAAGTAAAGGAGTACCGATTAGTAAACTCATCATGTAAGACCTTACGATCTGATTGTCAAGGACGACTTAATAAAATATGACAAGCTTGCATAGGCACAATATCACATAAAACATCATCTTCATAATGTCCTAGTTTGAAATGCACTTTACCTTGTCTATTTACTTTTAAATTTCCACAATCATTCATCCAATGCAATTTATAAGGTCTAGGGTGTTGAACAGTAGACAGTTGTAATTTATCAACCATTTCTTGACTAGCTAAATTTCAGCGACTTCCTCCATCAATGATCACATTAACAAACTTTCCTTTAACTAAGCAGCGAGTATGAAACAAGTTTTCACGTTGATTGTCATCACAGTGAGTAGGAACAACACTTAAAACTCTTCTAACAATCAAAGACTCTCCATGTTCATATTCGACACCATCATCATCATAAGCTAAAAGGTTAAGGTTTTGATCATTTTCATCATTAGCATGCTCATCATGTTCATCACAAGAATTTTCAGATTCATATTCTCCTAAGTGATTAACCATGAGAGTTTTCTTATTAGGGCAATCCTTCATATAATGACCTCTACCTTGGCATTTAAAGCATACAATATCTCTAGATCTAGTGGTATAAGGGTTAGGATTACTCCCTTTGGGGCCAGTAGATACCCCAGACGAATCACGTCCTTTCCAAGGCGCTTTGCCTTTGTCGATGGACTGTTGTAGTGTTCGGCTCTCTCCTCTCCCTTGTGACTGGTTCGGCTTGTCCCTTGATCCACCGTCTCTGGGGCTGCCCACTCTGCATTCTTCCACCTTGGTTCTTGTATCTTTGCCCTCGTTCTGCCTTGATTGCTAAATGTAAAAGCTCAGTAGGCGTAGAATAGGGAAAATAATCAATTTCATGAGCTATGGCGAGGTGCAATATCCTAAGATACCTAGCGTTCGTATCTTCAGGAGGCTCGACTACATTAGCTCGAGCCATGGTTTCTTGCATAAGATTAAAAGTTTCCTCAATAGTTTTGCTACCTTGCTTAAGATTTTCAAATCGTTGTCTAAGCTCTCTAGCATAATGTTGGGGAACAAACCTACTTCTCATAAGTGCCTTTAGT
Organism: Persicaria maculosa; assembly: GCA_963922045.1. Lineage (NCBI taxonomy): Eukaryota > Viridiplantae > Streptophyta > Magnoliopsida > Caryophyllales > Polygonaceae > Persicaria > Persicaria maculosa. Next base: position 53,957,831 of record OY998252.1, read on the forward strand.
TGATTCCAAGAAGCGATAGGTGCATCAAGGGCTCTTCTTCTTTCTTTAACTAGATTATCCCACCAAATTAAAGCAAAATCTTGAAATTCTAGGGAAGCTAGATTATCCCATCAAGGCCTTTTTAGCGTCAGAGAAGTTGTGACAATTCCAGATTTGATCCATTTTAGTTTCCCAATCAATGTAAGCATCTGGATCAGTTTTAGCTTCAAAAAGAGGAATCTTTACCTTTACCTTACCTATACCGTACTCGTCGGGATTTCTAGGCTCTCTGTATTGGTATCGACCTCCTCTATCGTTCCGCCTCGGGCGTTGCTCCCAATACTCCTCTTCTTGGAAGTCGTCGTCGCGCTCTGAGTAGTAGAACTCTTCCTAGAAGCCTCGGCCTCTCCCTCTTTCTCTTCCTTGTCCCTGCACATTAACAAACCCATTATTCCTACCATTTCTCTTCCCTCGTGGAGAGTTGTTTTCATCAAATAAAGGGTTATTGAGATTGGGATTAGGATTAGGGTTAGGAATTCGGACTTCCCTTTCGTCGTTAGGCGTATTGTCACCCCTTTGCTCGCCTTGGCCTCCCATGGTGTTAGAACCACTCAGCCTGGACTCCAAAGCCGCCACCTTTGTCGCCAATGCAGCCAAAGTTTGAGTGACTGTAGCCATGTTGTTCATCATATTGTTGAACATCTCGGGTGTCATGGTGGTGCTGGAGTTGTTGTCGTTATTGCCATTATTGGCATTGTTATCCTGATTGTTAGACATCACAAAGAAAAGAAACAAAGAACTATGTGAAATGTTAGAAAAATATAAACAAGTTCACAATGTGTTTCGCTCACACTCCCTCTCTAATTGGTATGTCACGCTTGCTGGGACAATCTGCCTTGGGCAAATCAACACTCAAGCAAAAACCTAGCAATCAAGATATATGTGAGAGAATGAATGAAACAAGGGACTAAGAGCACTCGACAATCAAGGAGGAGTACTCGACAATCTTCACAAAGCAAGCAAAGTACTCGACAATTGCAAGATGACACTCGACAGTAGCACAAAGCACTCAACAAAGAGAGACAAGTGCTCGACAATTGCAAAAGAACTCGAGAGAGCACAAAAAAGGGCACTCGGTACAAGACAAGTACTCGACAATCACAAAGAGAACTCGACAGAGAGAGAGAGAGAGAGAGAGAGAGAGAGTTCTCGACGCCAGCAATAGACAACACAAAGAGTATGGATAGCAAGAGTAGTACTCGATAAAAACTGAGAAAATAAAAGAAAACAAAGGAAAGTATGGAAATTTACCTCTTTTGATTGAAAACCTTAAGTTAGGATGTTGTAGTTGCAAGGTAGGGTTTCAATTTTGTGTTTTTTTGGGAGGTATGTGATAGCATGCATTTAGGTAGGCATATTAGGATGCATTTAGCATGATTTAGATGTGCATAATGCATAGTTTAAGCTAGATTTGCATTTATACTTGTGTTGTTGGTGGAATCGGAATCTACACGCTTTTATGGATTATTTCAGGTATATGTGGATCCGACTAGGAATGAGGAGACTCATGGATGAAGGAAGAGTGAAGAGGAGGAGGAAAAGTGAAGAGCCCGGGAGCGGAATCGAAGTTAGAGAGCCTAAGTGAAGAACAAGTCAACAGAAGTTGTCGACAGACATGCTGAACTTGTTTCGCACTTTCTGGAGGCCTCGGTGGTCCGATTGACTATTATGACCATGCGTTGGAAAACTCTTTCCGAGATCTACAACTTTCATGTTGACATCGAGACCAAATTCGAAACGGAAAAATTACTGTGAACAGTAAAAGCCGCCCCGCGGCCAAGCTAGCCGCCCCGCGGCTCGAAGCTCTGTCGAACAATTTCGCTGATCGCCTGGCCGCCCCGCGGCCTGTGGTGGCTGCCCCGCGGCCTTCACAGAAACGCCGATTCAAGACTGGACTTTACTTAGGGTTTTTATTAAGTTATTTGGCCGACTTTCTAAAGACTATTTAAGGTTTTTCTAGTTATGATTTTCATTGACCTTAGCCACATTATTCCATTGTTGAGAGCGCCGTTGAGCATGAGCAACTAAACTCTCGAGGTTTCGCCTACAGTTTGGATCTTTGATTGTTGAATTGTGAGTTTCTTAATCTAGTTCTTATTCCTATTGCAATGTTTTGACTTCCTTGTGCTTAATTGCTTGAATGTGTTTTATTCTCTCTGGCCTGATCAACTAGTTAGAGAAGATTAATTCAATTGCTAGGGTTTTGTAGATTCCTCGTAGCGAACCTTAACCCAAGTGGCAATCATATCCCTTTAGGACTCGTAGGACTAATTGGATGTGTAGGAAGTTGAATACATGTTGAATATCGACTCGTAGCTTGATGTTATGTGTACCTTGGTTAATTCATAATCTTAATGCTATCTCTAGGTTGAATCTTAACCGTGTTAGGGTTATTTAGAGATAAGGGTTGCTAGGACGCGTAGGACTAGTAATTTACCTAAGATCTGGACAAAGACATTGATAGGAAAAGACAAGAACTAGAGGCTGAAACAAGGATCGAATTCATCAATCGAAGTGATAAATTGTAGGTGAACCTATTTCTCTCCACTGCATTCTAAAACTAATTTCCTTTGTTTGTTTGCTTCCGCTTTGATAAAAGGCGGATCTTTTTCATACCCAAAAACCCCATATTCTTACTAGCGATTAGAATTCACACTCGAATTGAATAGATTTCCCTGTGGATCGATCTCTTGCTTGCGCACTATACTAGTTGTGAGTTTGAGTATTCTTTGGCAAGGACAACGACAGGTTTTCCTCTTGTCAGTATGTGTTTGGTAAAGGGTATGTCGATAGGGCTAGAGAGAAATCACCAAATTGTTGTCCTTTGGAGCTTTCTTGCACTGGATAGATCAACAAACTCTTTCTTTCTTTTTTTTACTTACTTTTGTCCCTAGTGAATTTTATCCTCCTAGGTCCAAGTTCAATCTCTTTTTTTTTGAAGAATTTCTAAACTGATTTTGTTTTTGGACCTAATGCAAGAAAAACTCTAAACAATGTAAACGGACTCGAAAATCTGAATGAAAAGGTGAAAAGATAAAATTTGTAGCCCTAAAGATAAATATATAGACACCCTTTGGTTAAATTTGGTAAGTAGATCTATCTTATGCCTTTTATGATATATGATAGATTTAATGAATTAATCTACCATAAAAAATCTGATTTTTAATTAAGGCAAATAGAATAGATAAAACAAATATCCCAAAGATAGAAAAAGATAGACAAACTAGGGTTTCTTGTGGTGTGATGGAATCGGCCAAGGTACTCGACTATGGGGACGAAGATTGCCGTCGGCTAGGGTGTTCACAAGGCTTGCGCGCACCACTTAGTCGACTCCATGGTCTCGGCTAGGCTTGTGTTTAGGTTATGCAACCACAAACAATCACAAACAAAAAGATTAGTGCAATAATCAAATAAAGAACAAGAAGTAAAAGACCAAAACAAGAAAATGACTCTTTTTGTGGGTTTTTGTGTTTATGAAAAGAAAAGACTCAATCTTTGATGTTGAAAACCAAAGCTCTGATACCAATTTGATATGGGGTTAGCCGTAGGATGGCCCGATCTTCGACAATTAAACAAGAAACTAAAGAACGGAAGCAAGAAACAAGAAAGACTCAAAGAAACGCAGCAAGATTTAAAAGAATCGACCAAGATCGATCAAGACTAAAGCAAGAAATACCAAGAATGGATGAACTCGATGTCGACTAAATAAGAAAGAAACAAAGACTCGACAATAGTGAATAAAGACTCGAAATTTATAAAGGCACGACCGATAAGGACTGAGTTGATCTATATAGAACAAGATAAAGACCCCAGACCTCCTTAGAGGGTAGAAACCAATACCAATGACTATATAACTCGCCTCTATAACCCTACACAACCAAGCGGACAACTTGGAGGCACAAGGAGGGGGAATCGACAATATATAGGCCTTAAGGGCTATGTTGGCCGATTCTAGATAGAATAAGATAAATCTAAGAACTTAAAGTAATTAATAAAATAACCTCTAAGTTTCCTAAAATAACTTAAGTAAAGAAAGTTGCTAAAATAGGAAATAAACATAGGTTCCCACACTTAGACAAATTCAGCATAGCTATGACTAAGGTGGATTGATTGGTTCTTGAATCCCTATGCACATATAGGTCTTCAATTAATGTAGGCTCGGGAAGTTGATCCTTGCTCGAGAACAATGCGTGACTGACAAACATGAATGAGTCTCTCTGAAGCTTCTTAGCTCGAGCTCGAGTCATAGGTCCTTCTCCTAAGATGATTGGTGTGTCTGGAGCTGTAGAAGATGGTCCCGCATCAAAACCGAAACTCTAGCTTTCTCTCTCCGTCGCCTGGACTTCTCTCTCTCTCTCTCTCTCTCTCTCTCTCTCTCTCTCTCTCATTCTCTGGCTTACCTAAAAGCGAGCAATTGAAAGTGGCAAACCCTAGCTCCAGCTTTTCTTTTATAGGCAAGCTCAAACGAAAACGTTGCATTTCTAAGGCAACGCTTTAAGTTGCTTAACTAAAGTGGGTTGTAAGATCAGCTAAGTTGGGCCATCCATTTGGGTCAAGCCCAATCAGAAATATAAGCACACATATATCGTAACGTATACACATATAGGGTTCATATGGGACGGGGTTAATAAACTGACTAAAATTATAAACAGAGTAACATTTATAAACTATTGGTAAACGTAGTTAAAAATTTAAACAACAAGACAATCCCCGTATAGGCACAAAGGTTTTTTAATTGTGATAATTAAATAAACAATGCAAAAAGAGTGTGAAGGTTCGATAATATAAAACAATGTAATATAGAAATACTCTAGAAGGGGGGTTGAATAGAGTATGCCCGTTTTTCGCAGAAAGTCTCAAGACTTTTGGAGCTCGTATAAAACCCTTTGAGATTAACCTGAATCACAAAGTTAGACAATCGAACCAAGTGCGGAAATAAGGTAAAGCAATAAGTAAAGGACACGAGTAATTGTTTACGAGGTTCGGCACGAACTTGGCCTACGTCCCCGCCTAGGGTTCTTCCACAACCCTAGGATTCAAAAGGCTTTATTGATTCTCTTAGCTTAGGATCCTAATAGCTCACCGAGAAGCCTCTCTCCTATACAATTGCAATCTAGTCAACTCACGTTCCCTTGGAGTCCTAGACCAATCTAGAAGAGCCCCACCTCTCTCAGTTATCTAGTACAATCCTCTTACTCTCACAAATCAATAGCCTAGTGCAACTTCCCGAGTTACAAACTCTCGAGTAACACTATAACTGAATATATCCTATAAGCTCACAGTGACTCTCAAAGGCTTTGAAATAAACAACAAACTCTTGAGCGCTTAGTAGAGAGACACTTTGGAAGACAGATCTTGCTTGAATGAATGAAAGCTCGTGTAGCACTTGTGTGTTCTGTCTTCTTCTTCCTTTCCTTTATAGAAGTAATATGGAGCATGAGGTTCTTCAACACCGGATCTCCAACAACGGCTAGTAAAGATCATGGCGCGCCCGGATCTTCTATTTTTGGACACTTTGAAGACATGATCTTCTTTGAATTGGATCTCCTCAATATGCACCAAAAGGAAAGATATAATCTCGAAATACTTCCTGAAAGATTAGTCATACATATATATAATATAAAGGAAGTATATAATAAGATTAAATAATATTCGGACCTATAAAACAGGTTTTGTATTTCATCAACTGTTAATGCTCCAAGACCTTTGACACAAACATCCTGTCAAGGCCTTTGAAACATTTATTCCGATTTTCATCAAGGGAGGGAGTTATCAATCTCCCCCTTGATGAAAGACAAAACCTGTGCATCCCTGCAACTTAGTCAAGCATAGATAATAAAATAGAAATCGGACTAAGTACCTGCATGGGTTAGACAAATGTTGGATCAAAAATTTTTAAAGCATGAAAAAACCATCCAACCGAAAACCACATATCAAAAACCAAGGTCTTCCAAGACCTTTAAGCAGAGGTTTTCAAAGTCTAAACAACACCACAGATCATCTCCCCCTTTTTGTCTTTCAACAAAGGGAGGAGGTAAAACAGTCACCAAAAAAGTCACCAAATGTTTTGAAAACGTTTCCAAAAACCAGCAATGTACCAAGTTTCAGGGGTGGGATAGGGTAGATTAGGGTTTAAGCTTCGTCATCCGGAGCATCATCGGTGAGCCTCGTCCACAGTCCTTGCAGCATCTTGGAAATCCCGCTCATCTCCGTCATAAACTCCTTTTGCAGCTCCTTGATATCCAGGCGAACTTCCTCCAAGCCCAACTCTAGGTTGTCCATGCGTTCATCGAAAGCTGGAGCAGTGGGAAAGGCTTTTGAAGGAGTGGCAAGACTCAAGGTCCTTTGGGGAGACCGAGTGATGCCAATCTTTTCAAGGCCCTTAGAGTCGAACTTACCCATATGACGCTGTTGTTCTTCATTTTCGACATCAATTCCAGAAGCTGTGAAGAGAGGGGTCAAAAGGGTAGCAAAGGGGAGGGGAGAGCCTTTTCTAGCTTTTCTTGCATGAGCCATGGTTCCAAGGATAGTGTTGGCCAGATCAAGATCAAGGCCATTTAAGATGCGGTAGAGCAGGACCATGGCATTGTCGGTAAGGAGTGAGCCAGAGTTAAGACGGGGTAAGAGGCATCGAACAATGATGTTGAAAATTATTTTTGCCTCAAGGGTTAGGGATGAGTGGGTGAGTTGCTTTGAGGTGCTGTTGGATGCTTCGGGTAGAAGGTACTTGGCTCGGGCAAGGATAATGCAATTCTCTTTTGAGGGGTGTATTTCAGAGGGTGGAACTGGGGTAGGTAAGCCAAGGAAATCTGCAAAATCATTGGAGTTGAGAGAGATTCTAACCCCTTTGACAACAGACTCCAAAGACCAACCATTGGTGTCGTTTTTGGCTTTTAGGTTAATGTAAAACAGACGGGTGAGCTGGGGGTAGTAGACAGTTTCAAGGTTGAGAAGGGTCTAGGCTGGGGATTTTTTGAGAAGATCAATGCAGGGTAACTTCAAAGCTTCGAAGAACTCAAAATCCAAAAAATCAGAACAGCTAATCTTACGAGTTCGAAACTCATCTACCCACTTACCAGCAGTCTCAGCATCTTGAAACCAAGAGGAGGGCAAGGATTGATTTACCTGGATATAGGCCGGGGGGTCGGCATTCTTCCTGCGAGCAATTGTCGGAGCAGCTCTCTTGACAGGCGCTACAAGACTCCTGAGGGTGCCCTTCCTGGTGCGCTTGGGAGATGGAGGCTTGACAGCAGCAGGGGCTTTCCGCTTCTTTGGAGACGGGGGAGGAGGAGAAGGAGAGGGAGATTCTTCTTCCTCTTCCTTAGACCCCGAGTCCTCACCGGACCCCGCTTCATCTCCTTCAGCTTCCTCGTCATCTCCAGATCCCTCTTGCTCTTCTTCTTCTTCCTCAGGCTCCTCCTCGGATGGAACCTCCTCGGCTTCGGCTTCCTTTCGAATCCGCTCAGCTTCCTCCTCGGCCAGTTTCCTTGCATGCTCGGCCTCCTCATCGGCCTTTTTCTTCTTCATGGCTTCCTCCTCGGCTTCCTTGGCAGCATCTCTCTCCAGGATGGCGTCTAGGTCATCTTCCTCCTCTTCCTCGTCCACTTCCTCAGCCAAAATCTTCCTCTTCCCTTTCTGTTTGGCACCGAGAGGCTTCTTAGCAGAGCGCTTTTGAGATCCCTTGGGAACAGTGGCCGTGCTCTCAGTGATGGTGCTCTGGACAACAGTTGGGACAATGGCTTGAGGAGCGGGTTCAGGTGTGGGAGAGGTAGGAGTGGCCTGGCGTCCCTTGGGGGTGGCGCCAAGTCTTTTGGGTGTGACAGCTTTCTTTGTTTTAGGTGCCATGGAGGAAATTGGCTAGGGTTTCTTTAGAAAAGGTTGAGAGGTTGAAGAAGAGGAAATTGAAAGGGTTTGGATCAGTTTTGAGAGTGTGAAGAATTCGGGTACAGAGGTGGGTATAAGTAGAGAGAAGTGATGGAGTGATGGGACGGGTTTAGAGTTCCAAGGGAGGGTAATGATAACATTGCAAGATTTGAAGAGTTTCCAATTCAAATTCAAATTTTCCCATTAAAATCGGACTGAAAATCTGAAGGATTTAGTTCCAAATTTAAAAATATCTTAACGGTTAAGAATATAACATAAATAGGCAATTTTTGAAATCTGATAAAAGATATAATTGATTAAATATCTAAAAAGATATTAACCAAAAATATATATATGATCCGATAAATGTAATCCACCATTTAGTTCACACACCTTGACATAGTTCTCAAGGGTCTTGACACTAAGTAGAATTTATCTTTCGTAAAGGGAATGCTCCCCTTACGAAAGTGCATCCTTGTTAAGCATCACAATCTCTCGTCTTATGAAGGTGAACCTGTCCTCTGCCAAAGGCTTAGTAAAGATGTCAGGCCATTGATAATCAGTTGAAATAAACGAAATGGACACGTCACCTTTTTCAACATGGTCTCTAATGAAATGATGCCTTACATCAATATGTTTGGTCCTTGAATGCTGAACAGGATTCTTAGTGATGGATATGGCACTTGTATTGTCACACTTAATTGGAATACCTTTGAGGTTGATGCCAAGATCTCGCATTTGTTGAGCTATCCAAAGGATTTGGGAGCAACAGGCTCCAGCTGCAATGTATTCGGCTTCTGCAGTGGATAGAGCAACTGAGTTTTGCTTCTTTGAGTGCCAACTAATCAAAGATGCTCCTAAGAATTGGCAACATCCTGATGTGCTCTTCCTATCCATCTTATAGCCTGCAAAATCTGCATCAGAATATCCAATTAATGTGAAATCCTTTTGCTTTCGGTACCATAGTCCAAGCTCCTTAGTGCCATTGAGATATCGAAAGATCCTCTTCACAGCCACGAGGTGAGATTCTTTAGGATCAGCTTGAAACCTAGCACACATGCAAACACTAAACATGATGTCAGGTCTACTAGCCGTGAGATATAATAAAGATCCAATCATTCCTCGATACTCCTTTTGATTGACACTTTTCCCAGTCTTGTCTTGATCTAGAGACAATGTTGAGCTCATGGGAGTCTTGGCTGCTTTGGATTGATCCATTTTGAACTTCTTCAAGAGATCCTTAGTGTACTTGCTTTGGTTGACAAAGATCCCTTTCTTGGATTGATGAACTTGTAATCCCAAAAAGAAGTTGAGTTCACCCATCAAGCTCATCTCGAATTCACTGCACATGATGTCAGAAAATTTCTTGCACAAAGATGTGTTAGTAGCACCAAATAATATATCATCAACATAAATTTGAATAACCAAAATGTCCTTTCCTTTGGTTTTGATAAAAAGAGTCTTGTCGATCAACCCCCTTTTAAAATCATTTTCTAAAAGATATTTTGACAAGCGCTCATACCAAGCCCTTGGGGCTTGTTTCAAACCATAAAGCGCTTTGTCAAGTTTATAAACATGATTGGGAAATTCTGAACTTTCAAAACCTGGGGATTGAGCCACATATACTTCTTCCTCTAAGAAACCATTGAGAAAAGCACACTTGACATCCATTTGATATAATTTTATGCTCATAAAAGATGCAAATGCTAATAGAATGCGAATAGCTTCAAGCCTGGCTACGGGAGCAAAGGTCTCCTCGTAGTCAATACCTTCCTCTTGATTGTAGCCTTGAGCAAAAAGCCTTGCCTTGTTCCTCACAATCTTACCATTCTCATCTAGCTTGTTTCGAAATACCCATCGTGTGCCAATGACTTATTGATGCTTTGGCCTAGGCTTCAAGGTCCAGACTTTGTTCCTTTCAAATTCGTTAAGCTCACTTTGCATAGCAATGATCCAATCTGGCTCCTGAAGTGCCTCATCTACCTTCTTTGGCTCAATAAGAGAAACAAACGCGTGAAAAGCACAAAGATCTTTAAGTTTAGAACGAGTTTGAACACTAGAAGTAGGGTCAGAAATGATATCCTTTAATGAGTGTGATGAGGAGTTAAATGAATTTCCTTTTGCTAGTCTCGGCTCCTTGATTCGTCACACTGGTAGGATTGACTTGTAGTACATCTGACTCCGTGGTTCTGTTAGGTTCAGTTACATCAGTTTCTGACGTCTCAACACTGTTGGATTGGACACCAAAGGCTTTGGACGAATCTTCAACACCTTGGGCCAATTCTTCAGTGTTAAGAATCGGTTCCTGCATGTTCCTCTTCTCTGTGTTCTTGGTAGCAGCATCATCACCTTCCTTGTTCTCTTCATGGATGTTAAGATCTATATCTGCAACACTTTCACTCAAAGCACCGTCATTGCATTCATCAAAAATAACATGTATACTTTCTTCAACTACCTGGGTCCTTTTATTGAAGATTCTATAAGCTTTGCTACTCGTAGAGTAGACAAGAAATATACCTTCATCACTACGCGCATCAAATTTCCCAAGGTTATCTTTTCCATTGTTATGAACAAAACAAGTACAGCCAAAGGGTTTAAAATAAGATATAAGTGGTTTGCGGCTTTTGAAAAGTTCATAAGGAGTTTTCTTTAAGATGGAACGAATGAGACAACGATTTAAAATATAGTTAGCTGTGTTAACAGCTTCAGCCCAATAGGTTTTAGGTAATGCATTTTCTAAAAGCATAGTACTGGCCATATCCTCTAAGGTGCGGTTCTTGCGTTCCACAACCCCGTTTTGTTGAGGTGTCCTAGGAGCAGAAAAGTTATGTGAGATGTCATATTTAGCACAAAACAAATCAAACTGAAGTTGATCAAACTCCCTACCATGATCACTCCGAATTGACACTATGGGCTCATTTCTTAAAGTTTGTAACTCCTTACAAAGTTTTGAAAACTCGAATAAGGCCTCTGATTTTTCTTTTAAAAATGCAACCCAAGTATATCTAGAAAAATCATCAACAACAACTAGCATGTACTTTTTACCATTGGGAGATTTGACTCGCATAGGACCACATAAATCCATATGTAAAAGTTCAAGGGGTCTAGAAGAACTTACAACCTTTTTGGGTTTGAAAGAGCTACGTGTTTGTTTACCTCGTGTGCATGCGTTGCACATATCAATACCTTTGAAGTCCATTTCAAGTAGCCCTCTTACAAGCCCTTTAGACACAAGCTTCTGTAGTGTATGTGGACTCACATGACCGAGTCTCCTGTGCCAGAGTTTTGGATCGTCCGTCAAAGCCTTTAGACAGGTTAAGCTTCCTTGTGCCACTTGATCAGCGTTTACGGCGTATATATTGCTGTACCGATATGCAGTTAATATAACTTCACATGTATCTTCTCTGCACACTATACATCTTTTCTTGTTAAATCTGACATTGTTACCACTATCACATAATTGAGAGACACTAAGCAAATTATACTTTAAACCATTAACAAGATAGACATTTTTAATACTATGGCTGGAATCACTTCCAACACTACCAATACCAACGATGTCGCATTTTCCTTTGTCACCAAGAGTGATTGTCCCCGTGGATTGCTCCTTTAGATCATGAAAGAGAGAACTCTTCCCACTCATATGCCTCGAGCATCCACTATCAATAATCCATTTGTGATCTTTCACCTTGGTGATCTCCTGCAAGACAAACCTCAACCTTTGTGGCTAGACCAATAAGCAAATTTTGATCCATTGTTGGGGTAAACCATATTTGGTAAAATAGTGCCTTTTGGAACCCAAACTTGTGTTATCCGTTCTTTTCTCAAATGAACAGGAATTGTATTGCGAATAATATATGGATCCTTTTTTCTATAGGGGCAGGTCTCTTTTACATGTCCCTTTCTAGCACAATGGTGACATATAGGAGAGGTTCTGCTTCCTTTTGCCTTTACAAAAGTGGTAATGTGTTGCTTCTTTAAAAACTTTGGATTGTAACCAATACCACTTTTGTTTAGAGAGCTTTGTTGCTCACCTAACATCCTATCGAGAGTACCTTTGGATTTGGTAAAACTTATGAGGGCTGTCTGTTGGTCTTGAATCTTATTATTCAGGGAGATCTTCTCGTTCTCTAAGTCATGATGCTCATTTCTTAGAGAGAAGAGATCTTGCTTGAGTTCAGATTTCTCTGAGTCAAGCGTCTTGACTTTAATGTCAAGACCTGAATAAGAAGCTTCAAGACTTTTGACCCTCATAGACAGATCCTCAATAGTTCTTTCCTGGCCCACAGTTCTCTTAATAAGGATGTTAGTTTGGGCAATAAGCTTCTCTTCATTGGCAATCATATTGGAAAGGAATTCCGATAATACCTCTTTTGGACTTTCCATAAGTTCTCTTACAGTAGCTTCAAGCTTTTCATCGTGGGATCCATCTTCTGAGGCCATAAGACAAATATTGGCCTTCTCATCATCGGAGTCAGAGTCGGAATCACTCCAAGTTGCCACCATGGCTTTCTTCTTCCATTTGTCACCTTTCTTGGGCTGACTCTTTGTCTTTTGAGGGCAGTCCTTCACAAGATGATCTGTTTCACCACATTCAAAACAAAACAACGGTTTAGTCTTCTTTTCATACTTGTTGTATTGAGTCTTACCTCGAAATTTTGAAGACTCTGAGCCATCCTTGTTGTTGAATTGCTTCTTCATTTTGAGAATTCGAGCAAGGCCTCTTGTGATAAGAGCAAAAGGATCATCCTCATCGTCGTCCTCATCTTCGGAATCAGATCCATCCTTGGGCTCATCCTTTTTAGACTTGAGAGCCAAGTTCTTAATGCTAGCTGGAAGTTCTCCATCGTCTTCATTAAGGATCATCTCATGCGTGATCAGCTTCCCAAGAAGGTCATCAAGGGGTAGAGTGGTGAGGTCCTGGGCTTCCTCTATAGCTGTTACTTTCGGACCCCATTTCTCTTGTGGGAGGCACCTCAGTATCTTCCTCACTTTCTCAACGTTGGTAAAGCTCTTGCCAAGAGAGTCAAGGTTGTTGGTGATTTCTGTGAATCGTGTGAACATGGCCTTGATTGACTCATCAGACTTCATCTTGAAGAGCTCATACTTTCTAAGGAAGATGCTGATCTTGGTGTCTTTCACTTGGCTCGATCCTTCATAGGTGACGACCAATTTGTCCCAAATCTCTTTAGCTGACCTACAAGATGAAATACGGTTAAACTCATCAGTGCTAAGACCACAATAGAGTAAGTTAATAGCCCTGTAGTTTTTGGTTGTATTTAGACTCCTTCTTTGCAACTTTGGTATCATTTGGTCCATCTTTCTCTGGAATCTTCGGACCATTCTCTATAATGTTCAAAAGCTCTAGATCTTGGTCTATGATGAACATCTTCATCAAAGATCTCCAGTGGACAAAGTTGTTTCCTACAAAGAGTGGCGGTCTGCTTGTGGACCTTCCCTGTGCAAATCCTCCGCTTGCTTCACCAGACATGATCGAAAACTCACAAGATTGTTAGATCAAAAACAGTGAGTAAAGCTCTGATACCAATTGAAGGTTCGATAATATAAAACAATGTAATATAGAAATACTCTAGAAGGGGGGTTGAATAGAGTATGCCCGTTTTTCGCAGAAAGTCTCAAGACTTTTGGAGCTCGTATAAAACCCTTTGAGATTAACCTGAATCACAAAGTTAGACAATCGAACCAAGTGCGGAAATAAGGTAAAGCAATAAGTAAAGGACACGAGTAATTGTTTACGAGGTTCGGCACGAACTTGGCCTACGTCCCCGCCTAGGGTTCTTCCACAACCCTAGGATTCAAAAGGCTTTATTGATTCGCTTAGCTTAGGATCCTAATAGCTCACCGAGAAGCCTCTCTCCTATACAATTGCAATCTAGTCAACTCACGTTCCCTTGGAGTCCTAGACCAATCTAGAAGAGCCCCACCTCTCTCAGCTATCTAGTACAATCCTCTTACTCTCACAAATCAATAGCCTAGTGCAACTTCCCGAGTTACAAACTCTCGAGTAACACTATAACTGAATATATCCTATAAGCTCACAGTGACTCTCAAAGGCTTTGAAATAAACAACAAACTCTTGAGCGCTTAGTAGAGAGACACTTTGGAAGACAGATCTTGCTTGAATGAATGAAAGCTCGTGTAGCACTTGTGTGTTCTGTCTTCTTCTTCCTTTCCTTTATAGAAGTAATATGGAGCATGAGGTTCTTCAACACCGGATCTCCAACAACGGCTAGTAAAGATCATGGCGCGCCCGGATCTTCTATTTTTGGACACTTTGAAGACATGATCTTCTTTGAATTGGATCTCCTCAATATGCACCAAAAGGAAAGATATAATCTCGAAATACTTCCTGAAAGATTAGTCATACATATATATAATATAAAGGAAGTATATAATAAGATTAAATAATATTCGGACCTATAAAACAGGTTTTGTATTTCATCAACTGTTAATGCTCCAAGACCTTTGACACAAACATCCTGTCAATTCCTTTGAAACATTTATTCCGATTTTCATCAAGGGAGGGAGTTATCAGAGTGTTTTGATTTTTGTAGTTAAAAGTTTAATAGAAAATTGAATGAATTAGACCCCTTTTAATAATTTTAGCATTAGATGTACCCCTTGATAAAATTTTCAATTAAATAGACCTTTCCTTACATGCTATTACTAATTTACCCTTTAAATATTCTGCAGTAAAACGGTTACATTACTCCATTAGTAAATTAATACGGAGTAGGTTTCAATGCTTAAGTATTCATCTAGTTTTTTTTTTGAGAAAGTTTTCATCTAGTTGACTGCGCTCTTCTTCTCTAATTTCAATTACTCCAGTACATTACAATCGACAATCAACAATCGACAATCGAGATTATATATATACAATCAAATGTCATTTTCATTAGCTATATATACAATCAACAATCGAGATTATAAATTATACTAAATTACAAAAACCTAATTATAAGCAATTATAATAAATTACATGTACACATTTAATACTTCAATTGATAGAATAAAGATGATTACAATACATTAATTTCAATAAATTATTATACCTTTGTTACAATACATTATAAATGTGATACCTTGGTTACAATACATTACAATAGCAGATGAAACGCTAACAAAAAACTATTACAATAAATTTTCACCCAAAAAAAACTATTACAATCAATATAAATTACATGAAGACAACCATCTTGTGGTGATACTTTATCATAGTCCCAATGGAATGTGTTCTTTGTAATGACAACCATCTTGTGGTGATACCTTTGTTACAATACATTATAAATGTGATACTTTATGAACAATGCTAGGTGTTGCACTTGGGGCAACCCCGAATGATCAAACTTCGATTCAAGACTTCATCCACTCGAAACCGGTTCCATCCAACTTTGAACATCTTACCTACATCTGGCAAAATATCTGGGAAACTAGAAATAGTTCGATTTTCAAGAATAAGATCCCGGATTCGCCTTCACAGGTTGCAATGAAGGCTTGTATCCAATTTAGAGAATGCTAGTTGGCCATGAATCAGGACAAAGGCAAGGATCTCAATCGGGTTAAGAAAAATAGAAATGTTGGCTGGAAGAGGCCGCTTGGAACCACCTACAAAGTTAATGTAGATGGTTCGACTAAACCCACTGGCCTCTGCCAGGTGGGTGGGATCCTTAGGTATAGTGTAGGACGTGTTCTGGATATTTTTCAAAAGCAGATTCCATGTAGCTCTGCCATTCAAACAGAAGCTGCTGCGTTTTGTGCAGGTGTCAAGTTAGCGCTAACAAAAGGCTTAAGGCGACTAGTAATTGAAGGGGATTGTTTGGAAGTGATCAGGAGCATTAATGATAGTTCAAGAACAAGATGGGAAATTTTCCGGGAAGTGGAATTCATCAGGAGCATGATGGCGAACTTTGAGTTTATTGAATTTAGACATTGTTTTAGAGAAGCAAATGTAGTTGCCGATTATTTAGCTAAGTCTATGGATAGGTGTACTATGTCCAATATCCCTTTTAATAGGGACTTTTGTAACATCATCCGTAAGGATGATTAGGGTGGCGTCCCTGGCGGGACTTCTGCCCCCTTTTTGCCTAATATAAAAAAAACCATCTTGTGGTGATAATTATTGTAATCAATAAAATTATATATTATAATCTTTAATATAATAAATAAATTTGCATATTGTAATGTTTAATGTTATCGTATTGTAATGGTCGACGTTGTATTTGTAGTGTACAATAATGATTTTTGGATTTATGTATTGTAATACGGAGTAGTATTTTAATTAGTGTAAAGGGGCAATTTAGCCATTAAAATATAACAAGATCTATTTAACAAAAAAAATTATTGATGGGGTCTATTTAATTAACCATATATCGAAAATAGTCTATATGCCCATTTCTTGAAAAGGTAAATATATAGATGTGGTATAAAACCAAGTTACAGAAGAATAAGACCAAACTATGGATCTTATACAAAAGATAGAGACCAACTCCAAAAGGGTCCCTATATGCCCACCAAAAGCTCAACTAAACACTAACTCACCTACATCTCCAAGCATTCTACTCCTACTACACATATACTATCCGCCCTATACTTCCCACCTAAGTTGTCGCTCCAGCCTTTTGACTAGTGGTTTGCACTTCCACTTAGCCGAAAAGCGGGAACGACAACAAGTAATAATATTTAATGCACAAACCTTGGGTTGAAATTGTTCTCCACAAAATACAAGCTTGTTTCTATGCATCCAAGTAAAATAGATAGTTGCTTCGAAGGCTAATAATTTCGCTTGAAACAGCTGCATTCTCTGCACCTTAGGGGATTCATCAGCAAACCAGTTTAACCATTCACAAACCGAAGCATGTCGACAAGAAATACCAATCCAGTCGAAAACCAGATTCTGGACCTCGCTCTCTTCTTCGCTCCTACATATCATACATTCTGCTGAATCAGGACCCTTCCAGTGTTTGACTCTCCTACCTGTACTCAATCGGTTGATCGACGCAAGCCAAACAATGAAGGCCCATTGGCGGCACTGCAGTCTTCCCCAAATCAGTTCACCCCATCGAACATCCTCGTTTCTACTGCGTATCTGGTGGTAGATTTTGGCGCTAGAAACCCCTCCACCGGGTCCAATGACGGAGCTAAGTGAAATAGCTTGTGTGCTATTCGACTGCAACAGCGGCTTTACTTCATCTCTGGTGGTCAATAGACTCTTCCAAAGCCAGCAATCGTGGACTTTCCGTTGCACATCCCAAATTGTGTCACCCCTCAGATGATTCTGTAAACACCAGGATGTCCAGATGCAAGGTTTGCCGAGTGCAATATCCCCTACCAGCTTCGCTTGTATGCTCCGATTCCATGACAAAAATTTCTCTAATATCAATCCCTCCTTCCTTGAATGGCTTCGTCACATCAGTCCATTTCACTAGACATTTCCTGCCATCAATGGTGCCATTCCACAAAAATCTCTTACACATATTCTCAATTCGGTCCATCACTCCTTTGGGCAACACCATAACCTGACTCCAGAACGAAGTAATCCCTCCACATACCGATTTAAGCAGCTGCAATCTTCCCCCGTAAGACAACCTCTTAGTAGCCCAAGATTGAAAGAGAGCCCCAAGCTTGTCAAATAGGCCATCATACTCAGCAACAGCGATCTTTTTAGAGTGCAGGGGCATACCTAAATAATGGACAGGAAGAGTGCCAGAAGAAAAATCCAGGTGCTGAAAAATCTGATTCTGTAGCTCAGTGGAAACACCCGAAATAAACACCGTGCTCTTATCTTTGTTTGCTCTTAATCCTGAAACAGCAAAGAACGACTCCAGGCATTCCTTTAAGATCTTAACTGAGTCTAGATCAGCGTGACAGAACACCAGAAGATCGTCCGCAAAAGCTAGGTGAGTAAGCTTAAGGCCCTTGCACTTTGGATGGAATTTAAATCGGGAATTTTCAGCAGCCTTACGAAGCATCCTACTTAGGATTTCCATACATAACACAAATAAATACGGAGATAAAGGATCCCCTTGTCTCAACCCTCTCCGACCCGGAAAAAATCCCTCTGGAGCTCCATTGATGAGTACCGAAAATGAGGGAGTTGACACACAGTCCATGATCAGTGCAATCAGTCCACTCGGAAAGTTGAAGTACTCAAGCGTGTTTCGAATGAAATCCCAATTCAGATAGTCATAAGCCTTTTGTAGATCGACCTTTATCATACATCTCGGAGATACCCGCTTCGTACCGTACCCATTAACTATTTCTAGTGCAACTGCACAGTTGTGCGCCAGTGATCGTCCGAGGATAAAAGCACCTTGGCTATCTGAAATCAGTTCTCCTAGTTCACCCTTGATTCTACTTGCTATTAGCTTGGTGACCACTTTCATAATAGTATTGCAACAAGATATAGGTCTCAAATCTTTTACATAAGTAGGGTTGGGTACCTTTGGAATGAGAGATATAAAAGTGGTGTTGATTTGGCGCAACACCTTGCCATTTCTGAAAATCTCCCGAATTGCCTCACAAGTGTCTCTACCAACCACACTCCAGGCGTCCCTAAAGAATTTGCTCCCAAACCCATCAGGGCCCGGAGACTTGTTGATTCCTATGCTCCATATACACTTTCTGATAACATCATAGCTAGGAATCTGTAAGAACTCCTCTTCTCTGTTATCTGCTAAAACAGTACCAGTCAGATCTTCCGGAAATGGTTCAACATAAGCTTCAGTTGCAAGCAGCTCCTTAAAATACAACAGGATGTGGTCTCTAATATCCTCCTCTTTGTCCATAAATACATCAGCTGAGTTCTTCATAATCAAGATTGCATTACGAGCTTGCCTTTCTTTCACATTCCTGTAGAAAAGAGAAGATGTTTCCTCTCCCATAGTCAGCCAGTGTAGCTTAGCCTTTTGAGCGGTGATACTGATCAGTCTTGCAACATTGCTTCTAAGATTCCTCTCGGCCACATCAATCTGTTCATCCAGCGCTTCATTCTCTTTCTCAGTCCGGCTTCTCCTCTGGAGTTCATGGAGGATGCCTTTATCAAGCTTAATCTGAGTTTGTAGCTCCGGGAACCTGGCTCGATCCCAAGGCTTAAGCGCCTCCTTAACACTTTTGAGTTTCTTTACCAATTTAAACTGCTTTGACCCTACCTCAGTATAGCTCCAAGCAGCCCTTACCATTGCATCAAATTCTTCCTCTTTCCCCCAAAAATTCTTGTATTTGAAGGGGTACTTTCTTATAGATTCTTCATTGCGGAGCAAAGCTACTGCCGGCGAGTGATCGGAGAAGATCGGGGTGTCAAATATGGCCTTCGTGTTCTCATAAGAGTCCATCCAGCACTCATTGACCAATATTCGGTCCAATTTCCTTTCTATCTTACTTATGCCTTTACGTTTATTAGTCCAAGTTAGAGCAGCCCCTGTAAACGGCAAGTCAGACAACCCACAAGCCTCCATCCCTGATCTAAGCTCTTCAAACTCATCGAATCTAGCCAATGTCTGTGGCCATTTTTCCTCCAACCTTAGAATGCAATTAAAGTCCCCTAACACAATCCACGGCTCTGTCATCTGCCCAGCAATCTGTTGTAGCCCATTCCAAAGTTCAATTCTTTCTGTTTTCGTATTACATGCATAGACAAAAGTAGCGCCAAATTTGAAACTCAAATCTTTAGTTCGCACTGAACAATGAATCCACTGACCACTGATCTGCTCTACTGTCACAGTATACTGAGCCGGGTTCCAAGTAACCCATATTCTCCCCTTAGTGTTGTCATCTCCATTCATACAACACTCCCAATTCCTCATAAGTCCCTCTTTTATATCTCGAATATTTCTATGGAGCACCCTGGTTTCTAGCAGCCCAATCATACCAATCTCATTCTCAAAACAATATGAATTAATAATATTATGCTTAAACGAGTCCTTTAGACCCGCAATATTCCAAGCTGCTATTTTTATCTTATTCATGAGAGATCTCTTTGTGAGTGCTACCCTCACTTGACAAATTTGCTAAGTTTTTACTTCTATATGCCCATTTCACTCTCAAGTTTAAACACCAAAAAAGCTACTTCCATTAGCTTATTTTTTAACTCAAGCTTTTAACCACAATCGGCTTAATTAGGGTGTCCATACACAAATAAAACCCGGTTAAAAATTTAAACACTCAATTGTACTTCGTTTGAAACTTTTTTTTTTTTTTTTCATCCATACACACCCATATACTATATACTTATATGCTATAACATATATGAGCATAGGATATTAAGTCCCACACTTCTAATATATGCTAAGGTGTATAAGTATATACTATATGTATGTATATAATGTTTATGCCTTAATTTACCAAACTAAGCCTAGGGACATCCAATATTCATAGGTGTATGCTTAGATTAAATAGACTTTACACTATTCTAATACTCGTATTATCGTATATAGTTAAGAGCTAATTGAAAAAGTGCTTGAATTGTCATTCTAGTAAAATTATTTTGTTAAAAGTCGTTTGAGTGTCTTGTTACAAGAATTCATCTCCAGAATCAAAATTCAAACAGTCATCATTCATCCCTCCACGTTGTGTGCAGAAAAACTAACATGCTGAGCACATTTAGCCTTGAAGGTGAATCCACACCAAACTAGGTGTGTGGGGCCATTTTGGGATGTCTTAAGACTATCCACAAAGACAAAACATTGAAAACCTCGATCAGAAACACCAAAAAAGAAGAAGGATCGGAGCTAGGTACGTAGGAGAAAATGGCGATGGGGGCGCCGAGAAGCTGGTTTAGCATAGTGAAGAAGAAGTTCATGATTCGGACCAAGTTCCCGCACACCAAGAACATCATCATCATCCACAACAACACCAGCATCGCCAGTAACGAAGAGGATAACCGCACAAGCTGTGTCGAGGCCAGCAAGGACGAGATCAACTCTACCACCGCCCCTACGACACACAACGAGGATGTGAAAAAGCCGGAGGCTGATAATGCCGTGCCTGATGATGATGAAGTTGGAGAAGGGACAGATCATGAAGCCGAAATCCCTCCTGAGTCAGATGATGGCAAGGCGAGTTTAGAAGAGAAGGCTGCAGAAGGGCCCTCTGAAGAAGAGAGGATAGCTGCCGCCATTCGAATCCAATCCTTGTTCA
The DNA here is from genome assembly GCA_963922045.1 of Persicaria maculosa. NCBI lineage: Eukaryota > Viridiplantae > Streptophyta > Magnoliopsida > Caryophyllales > Polygonaceae > Persicaria > Persicaria maculosa. The sequence continues at coordinate 53,978,888 of OY998252.1, forward strand.
GGGGTCACCTTGTATGTCCCTCTTCTTTTATCATTGTTTGCTCGTTAAGGATGTGCAATATACTGACTGAATTGGTGGTGGTGAAAACGAATCACAGGCAAGGAGGGCGTTTCGAGCGCTGAGGAGCCTAGTGAAGCTGCAGGCAGTGGTTCGCGGGGCGTGCGTGAGGAAGCAGGCGTGGATAGCACTGCGTTGCATGAACGCTCTTGTTCGCCTGCAGGTTCGGGTTCAGGCCAGGCAGGTCCTCACCAAATCCAGCGACGATTGAGTGTAACTGTAACTCCTCCCTCCTTTAAACTCCATCAGGAAACAAGAGTTGGAAGAAATACACATCAATGTGGATACAGTAAAATCAATGTGCTCAATACATTCAAGGTTTATGGAATCATGTTGGCACAAGTATTGCATTCATTGTACCATGAAGAACATAGTTCCATAAATTGTTACTGATTTTGGCCTTATTATCATAGAGTTACATCAATCATCCCCATAAATCTGGATCAAGAAATCAAGAATGTAATTTCTATAGTATTTGCAAACTTGAGTAAAAAAGAAGTCATGACTGAAAGCACATCATCAAAACTCGAGAATTAGAGGAGCTCTTACTATTGGACAAGGTGATTGTGAGAAACGGTATAACTGGGCAGGGGTTTGCCACATTCATTAATCACCAATACATATATGGCTTGATAATCAAAAGAAGTCTATATACACCACTCAATATATCTTACGATAAATGGCAATTATAAAACGCTCTGTTTAGGAATCCATAAAACAAACCATTCAATAGCAGATTACATACATACAACATATTAAGCAAACTTTTCCTCTACCGTCTTGCAGTTTGAACAGAATTAGCCTACAGAAAATCTTACAAGCTCATTACCCTACGAGTTAAGCTGCTAACTCCGACGAATTACTATATACACCACCGGAGATGATCAACATTCTGCGGGCGGGGCTCATGCGAAAATCAGAAGTATTCTGCCAAAATTCACAAATTACCCCATCTAAAGACCGGGACAAGGCCGGTGGATGAAGAATTATTTCTTCCATCGTTGTTGCCATCCTGCGCAACCTGTTGCAGCAATGCATGAGATCTCTGTAGGAACAGACCGTTAAGAAAATTGTTGCTAATTATGAGAGACGATATACCTCGTAGGCTAATTGTTCCAGGATGCTGATGATTTCAAAGAAGTTGGGTCGAACACAAGGGTCTTGATGCCAACATCTCTCTATCAGCTGTCCAAGCTTCGGATGAGCATGCCCAGGAATCACAGGTCGCAAACCCTGTGAAAAAGTTCAATAAGAAGTTGTTTCTTTTCCACTGGCAACTGAGACTGCACAATTAATCATTAGCTTCAAGATTGGAAGAATTAAGAAATAAAAGAAACCTTCTGCACAACTCCTATGGCAGCTTGTAATGGGCTCAACAACGAGTATGGAATCTGGTGTGTCAGACAATGGAATATTAGAAGGAGAAATTAAGATTGATTTCCCCCAAAACTTTACACTTGGGCAGTGTGTAAAATTAATTGGTCAAGGGAAGAGGACGATGCTTACTTCTCCAGTAAGAAGCTCCCAAAGCACAATCCCGAAGCTGAAAATATCTGCCTTGTAGTCATAAGGTTTGTGTTCAATGACCTTCAATAAAGATATCAAAAAATATCAGGCAAGGTATGGAAAATCAAAGTAGAGATGAAGTAATCAAAGTAGAGAAGAAGTAACAACATAACAAAGCAGTCTAATCGCATTTTAGGATTTGTCCTGCTAATTTCTGCAAACTAAAGACAGAAGCAAAAAAAATACTTGGTGATACTTTTAGGTAACATGAGATGATAGTGATACTGATTATTTTGATTAAACTTGGTACTGATAAGTGACAAGTAAACATCTTCTGTGTTAGTCCTGAATCTGTTTATAACTCTAGATCCTGACATGCAGTTTCTCCTGTGCTGTCAGTCAACCCCATGTCCATGCCTATCTCAAGAGAGGAAGTTTAGAGTTAAAGACCCTTTGAATTCCACATACCAGACTATTTAGAAATACCAAGGTAGACCTCATACTTCAAACCAAGAAGGTTTCAGAAAGCAGCCAAGATCTGTGAATAGCAGCCAATCAGCGATAAAAAAATAAAGAGAAAAAAATGACCTGAGACAACAAACGTGTTAAAAATTGAAGCATGAACTAATTCCATGACATCAACTTATCCAACACGTGGGTCAGCTGAACATTTTAAACAATAACACAACTTCCATAACAATTTAAATAAAAACATACATTCTTGGTAGCTAGGAAAAACAAAATAAAACAAAACAAAACAAATGGGTTGGATCGGGATTTCTGGATACTGAAAATGGTATAGTTTGCAAAACAAAACAAAAAATAAACACAAAGCATAACAAATAAACGAGAAAGTCTGATAATATGTGCCAATAGCAAACATCTTTTAGACTATTTCATCAGCTAGGATAGATGGTGAAGAGAAAATTCTACTCAATATATAAAAGAGACTTGCCTCAGGAGCCATCCAACGGTAGGTTCCTGTTTCAGCAGTCATCACCCCTGATTGAGTTTGTACTCTAGCAATTCCAAAATCAGCCACTTTAGCAACCTGTTCACATTCAAGATTCCTGGATTAGAAAGATTCAAATCATAGTTTCTCAAAACAAAATCAGCATATTTGACAGAAATCCACTAAACATCCTAATTATCATATTAAGGATTTTCATTACCAGTGTTCAATGTGCACATGGCTTGGCACTTGGCACTTGGCATTGCTAACATTCTTTTCTAAAGGTTACTTTCCAAAACTCAGCAGATAGGAGCTACATGCAAAATAAAGAATGATCCACTATCAACTAGATTTTACTGGAATTGTCTTTCTGTAATACCATAATGACAACCCGTCAAATTTCAAATTAGTTGATTGATTTTTTTTTCCATTTCAAAACACTACCACCTCAACATCAACAAATCTAATGAAGCAAACCGATCTCAATTTCATCTTGTCCACAATCTCGTTGTATGAGACAATTAATCATCCTAGATAGACAGATAGATTAAATTAAGGTCCAAGTCAATTTATCTATTGCAGGTTTTATTTATATATGGTTTTATATATATAGTAGGTTTATTATAGATGATTCTATCTAATAATAGGTTCTAGATGAGATAGGTTTTATCTATATGTAGGTTTATCTATAGGAGGTTACCTATAGGGGATTTCTCTATTATAAATAAAGGATTTAGGTTTGAATTATGGTGTGACTGTGTATCCATCAAACCATCCCAATAATAAGAAACCCTAACGGCTGAGAAGTTTTTCCCAACAAGGTTTTCGGTGCGGTTCTTGTTAAAACACGCAAATCCTTTATGTCTCATTGTTCTTTTATTCTCTTTGTCTTTAGCTATATTCACACCACTGTTCTAAAAATCGCGCCTAGGCGGCGGATTGCCACCTAAGTGCCGCCTAATCCCGCCTAGGTGTCGTATAGTCCCCGCCTAGCCCTACCTAGGTGGGTGATTATTTAGATTTAGTTTCTAGGAGAGTGATTAGTCAGCTTATAGTTTTTTTTATCCCCCAAGTCGGGATGCATTTACTTTTGATTCAAGCTTATGGTTTCAGATTTTAGGAGGCTTAAAGTTATCAGTCGGACGAGCGCTTTTACATTTATTGACTTTAGTGTTAGTTAAGCACACCAAATTTGGGTTTATGAGTAATATTATAAATTTGCAACACATCGATCTTGTTTTCTCATTTTCATTGATCAAGCGGCCTCTAAGCAGAAGAATCTAAAACTAGCTATAGTCAGCGGAAGTAGACCGCGGATTATGTGCAATTACTAGAGCTCGAAGGCGCAAAATCAGGCCTCTCAATGCATTCGCAATGCTAAGATTGAATCGGAGGAGAGGTAGAAGGGAAAGTGAGTTTCTCTCTACTTGGAAGGTCCTATAGTTACAATAGTGTAGACATCGGGAAGGGAAAGGGGAAATTTTATCTACTTGGATGTTAATCAATTACTCCCTCCGATTTTAAATATAAGGCATTGACTTTTGAGCACGTAATTCAATGAGCTAAATACTATATAAAATATTGATTTTTTAATTAAACTTTTTTACATTATAATACTTATTATTATTAAGTATTATAATGTAAAAAAAAATTAATTAAAAAATTCATATTTTATGTAGTTTTTAGTTAAACTTTTTTACATTATAATACTTATTATTATTAAGTATTATAATGTAAAAAAAATTTAATTAAAAAATTCAAAACTAACTGCTCATTTCAATTCAAATACTGCTATTAAATTTTGCTAATTGAAATAGCAATTAATTATAAATGTCCATCCCTACTATCAACTACTCCGTATGAAGGAGGGGTGAGAACCAGATAAAAAGAAATGAGGAAAGGCCATATGTTACCCGAGGAAGCAATGATCATTGGTTGATTAAATTCTAAGTTCTAATGTTGTCGAGAAAATTGATGGGATCATTGGTAAATCAGATGTTTAATGATTAAACCATTCTTTTTCGCAATGTGGTTTAATCAAAATAAAGATGAACGCCTCAAAAACACATTTAAGGAGAGCTGGGGGGCACTGTCCCAAAGAAAAGGTGTACTGTACTCTTTAACACACAAGGAATGTAAAATTTAGATAAAAATATCATCCTTTTGCAGTTATGAGTTAGGTTTTTCAACATTTTTATCTAGATAGTGTGATGCTTTAAATTTTGTCTAAGTACCTGAAACTCTAGAAGTCAATATGGTAGGAAAAGACTAGATCCTTTTACTAGGAAACAAAACACAATTCTTTCATTTTAAATGGAAGTGTAAAAAATGTTTTCTAACCTCATCCCTGTTCTCTATACCTTGAATTATTAAGATTTTCATTTTTACCTTTTTTTGTATAAATAGTTTGTTAAAACTATTTCAATTTGGGGAAAAGGAACTTTACTGTTGCTTTTTTGTGCTTGATTCATTTTTTTAATCAACTTTTAAAAGCTCCTGAATTGAATAGCATTTTCAAAGTTCCAAGATACTCGAAAGGAAATGCTACAAAAATACGTAGAGCAGAGTTCAAACAGCAGGATAGTGTTTCTAGGTTCTGCATGCCACATTCAGAACTTGAAAGAGATTGCAATTCATGTAAAAAAGATGGGCGCAACGATCATTTTTTTTTGTGCATGACCAATGTTTTTTATACATTAAATACTTGCAAGATATCACAATTCACATTCAGCAAAAGATATTAGTGATCAGCAAAGAAAATAGATTCTTACCCCATGGTCATCCATCAATAAGTTGGCAGTTTTCAGGTCCCTGTGAATTATATTATTGCTATGCAGATATTCCATCCCTCTTGAAACATCTATAGCTGTTCTAAGAAGGGAAGGAAGTTTGAAAACACCCTTTTGCTTATGCATGATGTCATACAAGTTTCCTTTACACATGAACTCTGAAAGAAGAGAAACACATCTATTAGAAAATCATATTCTCCAAACTCAATGGTACTATATGTCATTTTCTCCGACTCCAAAAAGACAACAATTGTCGCTAACAATCAGATATTTTTTTTCTAGGGGAACCAATTAAAATTAGGGGAATTTTTTTAAAGGTTCTAGCTTTCACACACATGACTTCTGGCAAATGCAATTAGCAAAAGCCAAAAACGAACCATTTTACCAAGGTTGAACAACAATATAAACATTCTTGATCCCACATATGTTCTACATTCATTGTGCACCAGATTAAGGTGCATAGTTGCACAAAATGGCTCTTAATGAGAATATCTTTACGAATTATGACTCCGAGATTACACTCTAAAGTTATGCTGATTCAAGAAAGGAAAATACAGGAAGAAGAGCAACATGCAGAGTTCAACATTCATCCTTCATTCTTGACTCAAGCACTTATCATCCATTTATAATTTGTTTGATATTAACTCAACGTGATATTTTTTGGTTAATATTATCAACCTGCAAATCCATATCTAAATTCCCAAGTAGAATGTAACTTCTCGAGCAAGATAATGAAATGCATAAGGATGGGAAATGTTTTCGGCATGAAAAGTTCTATATTGTACAACCAGACAGACATCTAAATCTTTATATTCAATCAAGCATATATATAGATCCTTCCAACTTTACCAGTCAGAATGCACAGGTTCGGAGGCTGTGTGCAAGCACCTATGAATTGCACAACATTCTTGTGCTGAACTTTCCTACAAGGATTGATACAAATTCAATAAAGGAAAGCATGAGTAAGCTGTCACATGAGAGGGAACGAGTTTCTTTTTAATTTCATTGAGGATAGGCACCGAAAACAATTTTTCTAAGGGCTTTGAAAATAATTGCCTCAGGAAGATGCTGCAAAATACATCCAAATTTACTGATTTTCTAACAAGGAAGACAACAAGAGCAAACAATGAACAAAGCACTGAGGATGTAGCATGCTGTAAATCCAGAAATAGGAATCCACTAGTTATTGAACTGCCAGTTCAACAAAAATCAAGAAAATCCTGAGAGAAACTTCATATGAATTATGAAATACAGCTTTACTCGATATAGGCAATCAAACAGGAAACAAGTTGTGATTGTATTATAGGAAAATTCTATAAGGAAATCAGCTTTAAAAGAAAACAGTATGATGAGAATATATTTACAGTACATGAAATTGTTTCAACGAAGAGAGTAGTAGCTCAAGAGATGATTATTATAGAAAAGCTAGCCAGGATGAGGTTATGAGAAAAAAAAAATTGTAAATTTCCAGCTGGTAGCACAGAAATAAAGGTGGAAATAGAACAGGCAAAACAATTCCCCCAAAAAGTAGGAGACAGGAAAACATCATATATTGCTTTACAAAATATGTATACAATAAATAGTATAATACTTATATGCTCCATAAATTACCAAAAATAACAATAAATAGTATAATACCTATACTTTTTTTAAAAGAAATTATCATGGAAACTAAAAACCTAAATCAAAAGAATTTTACAGTGAGCAAATAAAATCCAAACCATATTCGACAAAGCAGAAGTCCAATCTGGTAAAAGCAAGCATAAAACAAATAAACATTAACCAACCCTGAAAAGATACCCAACAATATAAAACTTATTGTGCCTCCAACGTTGTCAGTCATACCAAGGAGATAAGAATGGGAAGGAACAAAAGGAAGAGAAAAGGATCAAAGATGCCTAAGCAAACAATGCTGCAAGCAAATCAAGAATGGGAAAGGTTGTCTAACAAGTACAGGCATCAATTTGAACAAGGATTGGACGAGCAGTGTTGACAATTGAGGAGGATGCAGAGCCGGGAGCAAGAATGTGGTTTGGAAGGATCGAGGTTTTGGCCTACTTCACTTATTTTCCTTTTATTAAAGTCGAGACACAAAAATTCTGGTAGTATGGCATGCTTTGAGGATGTTTCACATGTCTTTCTCAAGTATTTCATGTCAGAAATACTTGAGTTACACTAAAACAGCCTCCAATTGATGTTTCTGTGGTAGATTTCATATGTAGCCACCCGTAGTGTCAAAGAACAAATCAAAGCATGCATATACATTCATGACAGACATGGAGAGGGAAGGAGGAAGGGAGAACCTCATGATGTTGACTTCCTGGTAGAATTCCTTGAATAACTCCGTATTCAGAAGCTCAGGCTTCAGGACTTTGATTGCTACCTCCCGGCCACAATAATTGCCCTTGTATCTGAAAATTGCATATCAAACAACCATAAACGCAGGCTCATGCAAAATAAGATAATGTTTTATTAACACTACTTACAGATCGCCAAAGGATCCTGATGCTACTTGCTTTTCAAATTCCAGAAGACTATAATCAATTTCAAACCCATAGTTGTCGCATGTTGACATTTCTACAATACTGGACGGACACATACGTCTTTTCTGCAAGTTATCATTATTAGGAGGAGAGGAATGTCCTTCCAATTGAGATGGTACCTGCAGATGAAACTTGGAATATCATTACTTCAACCATGGTAAGAAATTTTCTTCTTCGTGGCTATAGATTACTGTGCCCAAGTTAGGAATATAATGCGATACAAAGGGTCGGGCCCATGATTGAGAATGGTGCATGTTAGCATGCATTATGCAACATGCTTACATGTAATTATTAGGTTGCTAAATGCTTTTAGTGTCATTACTACTAATTAGGTTGCTAAATCCAACTCTCTCATTTACTAACAGTGCATATATTACTGGCTAGACTACTGTGCCCAAGTTAGGAATAAGGAGATACAGAAGGTCATGGCCATGATGGAGAATGGTGCGTAAATCAAGTCAAAATAGAATCTGAAGATGGTACAGTAGATGAGCACCAGCATTAAAACAAAAAAATCACCTTGGAGTTTTTCATCTCCTTCTCAAGTAAGCTCTTAAGCTTGGAGTCCTGAGGGGCATAAAGGCAAGGTCAATATTGATGCTGGTAAGGTTGTGATATTATAGAGAGACAAATGTCAGTAACACCAAAGCCAATTTTTAGAAAAATAATCCATTAAACTAAAGCAAAAACCGAACACAAAGGAAATAAAGAGTGGAAAGGATTAGAATAACCAATGTAAGGAAATAGGGCCGGCCTTGGGCATAGGCCAAAGAGGCCGTCGCCTCGAGCCCCCGATCCGGTAAGGGCCCCGTAAAAAAAAATGTATAATGTATATAATTAAGGTAATATGTATATAAATATTTTGTTTCATGTATAAGTAAAAAAAACTCATTAATGTTAATTAGGATAAAAACAAAACACGTACATTTGTCACATAACTTGTTAACTTGTTTAATCTTCAATCTAAGTGAATAAATGACGGATATATAGTCCAAGATAACCTTATCTTAATTTCGATTTTACAAATAATACAAGGTGATTTTTTAGTAAAAAAAGATTTTATTTGTAATTTTGTATGGCCAATTTTGATATTGCTACATGTTAAGTTTAACTTTAATGACCGTCGAAAAACGAAGACATTATAAAAAATTCTTTTCGAACTTTATTTATCACTAGCAAAGTCTCTCATTCTTTTTATATTACTAATAGGGAAATCTATTAACCTCAAGTAAATAAGTATAATGATATAAAAGCGTTGTTTTGAATCGTATAATGACAATGTATAACATTAGATCTATACTACGAATCATTAATTAGTGATGAAAATATATAGAACTCAAGTTTACTAGTGTTAAATTAAGTTTAAAATTTATACTTTAAAATAATTTATTTAAAAATATAATTTGTAACTAAATTTGTAGTAAAAGGCCCTATTTTTTTTTGTCCGCCTATAGCCCTAAAAACGTCAGGGCCGGCCCTGTAAGGAATCTCAAAGTCCAAAACAGTTTAGTGACACAGCAAACTATTCAGGATTCTGCACAATCACAAGGCAATGTTGTTTTTCTAGTTTCAGAACATCACCCAAATTTTGATAAGCTATTGATGGAATTGGGAACATCCTTGATCATGCGTTCTGCATACAGCTAGATTTAGGTTGTTCATAACTTCACATTTTAGCATTACTATTTCAGCTCATCAGTAAAATAGAAAGCTATATAATCTACAGATTTTCACAAAAACATATAGTTCAAATATTTTAATGATATATTAGTTGCTATATCATTTTTTCTTTACGAAATAAAAAAGAAACGATTTATCTATCTAGAGAAAGCAACCCATTGAGCATCATTTTGACTGGATTGAAAATTTCTCCACTGGAAATTTATTTTTCCTTCACCAGTGCAGTTAAACATGTTTAACTAACAAAGAGTCGTCAAAGACCACACAATGAATATTGATAAGTAATAGATGGATTAGAAACTACATATTTACAGGACATATGTGATTGAATCATTGATTGGTTTTAGTCCATTAACTGTTAAACCTCAATACCATTACCACCATTGCCATTGTCTACACCTCAAGCTTGTTCTATTAATAAATCCTCTATGTATATAGAATCCACCTCTGCCAACCATGAGACAATTCTTATTCAACATGAACTATTGTCAGTAACTAAATTTTTACTGCAAGAAAGACCCTTCATTCAGAAGTTGGGATAGAAGATGAGACTATATGCCAAAGTTGGTAAGTAGTGATGGACTCTCCATCAAGAAATAAAGGACAATGACAGTATTCATGACTGCAACGAAGGAGCTAATATTTACAAATAGTACATCAGTCCACAACAAAAAGAAATACAACTAGGTGATTTGGAAAGAAAAAATATTAGCTACATGATATGTGTAGAAGATAGCCGGACTTACCTCATCATGCCAACCATCAACAACAAAAACATCCAAGGAAAACCCATCCTTTGTGGAGAAGGCGTGAGCTTCTTGGATGTTCAGCCCCATCTCAGAAAGTAAGGAAGTAAGCTAAAAATGAGCAAAAAATGAAATTCTCTTGTTAATAAGTGATCGGCTGTTAAAAGGTACAAGCCCTCCCAACATCCATACACACACAAAATAAGTAAATAAATATGTTAAAGTCGGCTGGGCCCGGTGGGGTTAAGACAAGTTGGAGAAAGGTCGTGTGCGCAGTGGCGGCCGCAGGAATTGCCAGAGGGGGGGCGGAATTTTGCGTTGGGAATTTTTTTTTTCTCGATATATATAATAAATAAAAATTTAAAAAATATATTGAAAGAAAACTATAAATTATGGTATATTGTAAGAAAACCATAAATAATGGTATATAATTTGATATTTTATTACAAAAATTTATACAAAAATTTAATAATTTATATATGTGTACTTGATTAAGATTTTTTTTATATTGAAAGAAAATTATAAATTTTTTTAAGAATTTATCATTGGTAAATGAAAAAAAAATTGATAGGATTTGAAAAGTATGACAAAAAACCTCATAAATTGTTGTTTAAATATGACATTAATAGTAAAAAAATTTTATATGAATAAAAATTTGAAGATTTTTTAAAAATATGTGTAACATAATGAATTATCTTATGTAAATATTTAAAGAAAAATATAAAATTTGATTTAAATATGACATTTATAGTAGAAAATTTTGGTAGGAATAAAAAATAGTGCAAAAGGGGAAGGTGACCTCTTGGTAACTTAAATCTCCTTCCCTCTTTTTACCAACTAAGCTAGACAAATTTTGTGTTCTCTTTTACATTTTTTGTTTTTTTTTTACCTTTTTTTATTTTTTTTTTAAATACTACGAAGTTTGGTTGCCGGAGGGTGGGGCAGCTGCCCCCTCGCGCACCCCCTGCGGCCGCCACGGTGTGTGCGGGCCCACGCATGGGAGACACGAAGCCACTAACATTTTTCATGCTATAGTTTTCCCCCCACTAAGCCACTACATTTATAAACTCTCCATCCCCCTCTTAAAGCCACTTAAATTATAACCTCTCCGTACTCATATAATTCTACCAAAAAATTTATATGTATTTTATAAAATTATATTATATTAAATTTTATTTTCAAATAAGTTTACACAAATATATTTTTTTTACTTACAAAGAAAAAAAAAGATCTATAATTACTATATAACTAACAATGATAAATTATAAAAATTATAAAATAACTATAATTATTCACTTTTAAATGAAAATAAGAAATATCAAATTAATTAAACACTCGTGCCTAAGGCGCAAGCCTAACACTTGTTCAAATTTAAAACCAACAATCAGAACAACACTGCATGTAAAAAATCACAACCCACTCATAAAATAAAATCAAAAACATGTCAACAAAAAAAACATGAGAAGTCATCAATCACCTGGCTAAGGAGTTTTGGTCTGTCAACAGTTGAACAGGTGATTTCATGCATAGGCCTAATAATTCCAAAGAGTAGTCAAACTTTTTGCTTGATAGGAAGATCAGGAATTCATATGCACAGAGTGAACTTCTAAACTCTTACCTTGAGATTTGATCTGGAGAATGCACTACGCTATCTTTATCTTCAACATCATATCTACTGGATTGGCTGGGAAAGACTTCAAGATTTTGTTGTGAGGAGCCAAAGGTAGGGGGTGCACGGTAGCTGGCAAAGTTAACTTAACAAGGTTACAAGATCAAATGATTTTACAAAAGAGAAAATTTGCATTTATCAAGAACAAAATGTCTCCAGGAAAAGCGAGGAACAACGAGATTTCAATGAAGAATCTTATCTTCCATAGGATTATGAAAGAAAATTATTATCCTCTCCAGATTCATAAATTTGGCTCTTGAGTTTTTAAAGATCAAGAAGTACACTTCAGTTGCAGCATGAAGACAGTGGGACTATAATAGGGATAATTAGGTAAAAATAACAAAGGTTATGTAATGTATATGGAAAAAGGGAAGGGTATGGACCATATGGTGGTGGAAGCATCCAGGAAAGTTTCTATTGTGATGGTTTGAGCATCCAACTATTGGTTTGGCTCATTTAGCCATTGGCTCGGCTAAATGAACCATGTGGGACTATTTTAAACTGTCTTGACCATTTGGACCATCCCACGAGCCATGCCACCTAATCTGGATTCGGGTAGTACATGCCATCTGGGACTATAGTAGTGCATTTATAGGCACCATATAGGGACGTGTTTTTCCTCTTTACTCTGTTCCTCTTGAAATTTCTTATGGTAGGGATTTTTAAATCTTTCATTATTATATGGGGCCAATCTATATTACTTTTCCTGGGCAGGAAATTATCAGCAACAAAAGGGTTGCCTTGGGAAATTTTATGTTAATTTGACATATGATATTGCAAAATGAAAATGATACAAGAATAATATCCAAATTGGTGTGGAAATTCAGGATGCAAGTTCTATTGGCATCATACTTTGAAGCGTATGAATGTACCGAATCATCTGCATGCTCTTTTGAGATGGTATTGACCTGCATAATAAAGTTGAAAGAAATTAATACATGTATGTTAAATAGTAAAAAATAATTTTCATTACATTAAACATATAGAGGTGCATCAGCCCGGAACAGTGCAGTAATCAAAATCCAACCCTCACCGCCAAGGCACTAACACATGGTGCAGGCAATAAGATATGATAAAACTAATTGCAGGTAAAAATATCATGAATGATGCTATACTACATTACCACAAACTTTGTCTCAATTCTACCTAATTAGACATCTCCAAGTTCATAACAAAAGGAAAACATAAATTTCATTACTTGCATCCTGATTATTTTTAATTTTAATAACAAAACAAACTAGGTGAGTTTGGTGACTTATAAACCCAACAATCACATATGACCTAATACTTTTTTGATAAAGGAATGAAATCATTCATCCACAATAGTTATTATGAAAATTTCCTCCAAAGCTTCATCTTGGCCAAAAAGGTTAGAGTGAATTTTATTCAATTTCAATATGTTCGAAATCAGGTTAATATGCCCCATGTCTGATCCATCAATTGTGAACGTGGGCTTTCTGCACACTTACTTGAAAGCAGGCATGAATATGTAACAGAAAAGGAGAAAAAAACGATGGGTTTGACCCTGAACAGTTAGTGATATCAATATAAGAGTTGAATGTGAAAAATATCAGCTATGGTTTAATGGATTAACATGTGAAGAATAAAGAATACTTCTGACAATTAAACTTGCAGCAGAAGAGTATATAGTAATATAGAATCAGAGTAAAGCTTCTAGGGAAGGTAGAGATCCATATTGCAGCCATGACATCTAATTTTCAAAGATCACACATTTGCTTTAGCCAATTCCATCAAAAAGGTCAAAAACTTTTTAGAAGTGTGATATGCAGTGGCAACAATCCTTAACAATTGAGCTTGGCAACTCTGAAGCTGGATTTCCCAAGAGAAAGAGTTAACTAGATGTTATGTTAGCGAACGTTCAATAACAAGAAAACCATGGTGCAACAGTGCAACCCCTCAACCCTTAAAGCCTTTCAACTATTGAAATAACTAGCATGAGTACTCTAAAGACTCAGAATAGGCATACAAGCATGTAGTTTCAGAACCAAGGTAACTAGGAAAGGAAGAACAATCAATTTCTTCACTTCTGTTAACATGCTAGTTCATTTGACTTTTGATGACCACAACTGACCTTTATTGTCTGCCCTGCGACTCTTGGATATACTTATAGAGGTAGCAGGTTATCATAATTATATGCATAGATGAGTTTCCAATAAGAGTATTATCAATATGAAAGCAAGTCTTTCCAAAAAAAAAAAAAAAAAACACCATTGGTTCAGATGTACAATTAATTGTGGAAACAAGTTCTCCAGATGAAACCAGACTTCTCAGCAAAAATAGTCTTACCTCAACTCGAAGTCAAAATTTTCAATAGCAATCAACAAAAATCATGGTACTGTAGACAGAAAGAAATATATAATCAGCACTCCATAACTGATTGACCACCATGAAGTTGTGGGCCTTGACGCTCAGCCCGATCACAGACATATACTATCACTGATTTGCTACCTCTAATTGACCAAAGCTACAGGTGAACGACACTTTAGGGGTAGGAACCTTTTGACCTTATCAGTTATCACAGTATTCACTATTCAGGGGGGGATTATAAATAAATAAAAAACTTGACACCTAAAAGTTCACAAAAATCAATAATCAGAAGAAAAGGGAAGAATCTTACAGTACACAAGCTAGATTTGCAACTGGTAAAAATCAGAAATGACAGGCAAAAATTGTGAAGATTAGTCAGTAATGTTTGTACACTAGTAAGAGTTTACCTCAACGAGACGAACATCCAGAGCAGGTCTATTAGCAGGATCATTTGCTCGATGTAACAGCCTCATGTGATAAAGCACCTCTTCTGCCCTCTCCACGTTCATGTCCACCGCATATCTGCCGATCAAACAAATCATCATCACCACAATTCCCCAAACAAATCCTCCCGAACAAACCTCATCAATAGTAAAAGAAAATTCACAAAAAATGAACCAGAAACCAAAGAGAATCAACCTGTCAGGGAGACGGAGGAAGTGAAACCAGAGCTGATCGTCGAAGCCAGGAAGCCTGGTTTCCTCAAAATCGGAGCGCTGTAGCCTGAGAAGAACGTCATTAAACACCTCAACCTTCTTGACATGGCGCGGCGCCCTCGGCGTCATGTCGATAGCTCTGCTACTACAGCTTTCCGTGTCATCGTCGATCGCCATTAACGACTCCACGAACACAAATTAAGAAACCACTTCCACCGAAGCAAACTAAAAATCAAAGAGCGGAACTAGGGGATCGTTCACATGCGCAGTGAAATCAGAGCGCTAAGCAAGCAGAAGCGCTGGAATTTAGGCTTCATCTCTAGAGAGAAGGAAAAGATTCAGCGGAGACGAGAGAGAGAGAATCAAATAAAGCAAGTTGGTGGGGGTGGTTAATAGGACATACTTGGGGAGATGCAGATGCAGATAGAGAGAGGGGGAAGAGATACCACCGAGTTAAAGAGTGGGGTCCACATGGCGTGGCAGGATGGTAACAGCTTGCCATTGCTCCTTTTTCCCCAATACAAAAATGATACTACTTGCATATTTTCTTACTACCGCATTTTTTTATAAAACAAATTTAGTATTAATAATAATTTTTTAAAATATTTCTAAGTTGTTACCTAATTAACATAAAATTAAATAAATTTTTATAATATATATATATATTCTTTCATTTTTTAATCTAAATAAATTTTATATCAGTACACATTGTACTAATTCAGGTATATAATTGTAAAATAAATTAACGGTCACCGGTGATATGAATGTGCTCTCTTGCGTGAGTATCGGCTGAGGAAGTTTACGCAGTCTTGAGGCAAATGCAGTGGCGGCCGTAGGAATTGTTGGAGGGGGGCGGAATTTTTCGGGGGGAATTTTTTTTTTCTCAGTATATATAATAAAGAAATTTTCTATTGAATAAAAACCATAAATTATGGTATATTGAAAGAAAATCATAAATTATGGTATATAAATATGATATTTTATTAAAAAATTTATACAATAATTTATTAATTTATATATATGTGTACTTGATTAAGATTTTTTTTTAATATTGAAAGAAAATTATAAATTTTTTAAAGAATTTGTCATTGGTAAATAAAAAAACTGATAGGATTTGAAAAGTATGACAAAAAACCTCTCAAATTGTGGTTTAAATATGACATTAATAGTAAAAAAATTTCATATGAATAAAAATTTGAAGATTTTTTTAAAATATATGTGTAACATAATAAATTACTTATGAAAATATTAAAAGAAAAATATAAAATTTGATTTAAATATGACATTTATAGTAGGAATAAAAAAGAGTGAAAAAGAAGGAAGGAATGAGACTTGAACCCATGACATCTTGGTTAACCTAAACTTCCTTCCCTCCTTTTACCAACTAAGCTAGATAAGTTTTGTGTTCTTTTTCACACTTTTTAATCTTTTTACCTTATTTTTTTATTTTTTTATTTTTTTTTTAAAAATACTACGAACTTCCGTCACCGGAGGGTGGTGCGGCCGCCCCCCCCCCCCCCACCCCCGCGGCCGCCACTGAGCAAATGCATCCACGCAAAGCCCTGGGGCCAGATGGTATGCATGCTCTCTTTTTCTAGCGTTTTTGGCACATTGTAGGCTCGGATGTGGAGGGACGGAGCCAGAAGTTTATCTCTGGGGGGGGGGGGGGGGGGAAGTTTTGTCATGTACAAATTGTTGATTCACTCTTTGGTAGATTTTTCTATAGCTTAGCGAACTAAAAGTATGATATTTTAGATTAAATGATGATATTTTAGTTTAAGACAACATTTTTTAGTTAAAAAAAATGACGGTGTTTTATTTTAAAACCGTGTCATTAGTTGTTATATATTTTTTCTCTTTAAACGAAAAAATGATGTAATTTTAGCCTTTTAATCTATAACAATATTTTTTCCATCTAAAAATATGTCGTTTGAAACCTAATAAGTCAATATGTAACTTGTTGTTCTCTTAGCATGCAATAACGTGTAACAAGATATACAAACTTTAAACTTGCATAATTTCTTATATAATTATCGAATTTAGTAATATAGCATCTTGTTTCGAAGCTCTTGGGTTGAATTATATTACCAAAATATCAGATTAAGGAAAATATAAAAGCATCGTGATTTATTAAAAAACATTTGAAATAATTAATTTGTGTTTAACTTTCAAACGTTCATAACTTTTTACTCGTTTATCAGATTGACGCTTATAATATATTAAAACGAAGCTATCGACGAGTAGAACAAATAGAGGCAATTCGTCGGATGAAAGAATGGGCAAATGCTCCCCCTTGCCCCTCCCTAAATCCGTCTATGGATGTGGTTGCTTTTGTGACTTAATGGTGGCGGTCAAGAGAACATCTGGAAGAGATTAACTCCACGGTGGTCACTCTCATCCCGAAGATTGCCAACCCAGCCCGATTAACTGAGTACCGTCCAATCAGCCTATGTAATGTCATCTACAAGCTCATTACTAAGCTTTTGGTAAACCGCCTGAAGCCGTTGCTCGATAGGATAATTTCCTCCTCCCAGAGTGCATTCATAGCGGGGCGTTCTATCACCGATAATGCTCTTATTGCAATGGAGATTTTTCACGCTATGAAGATTTAAACAACGGGGAAATCGGAGAGCATGGCGCTCAAATTGGATATGAGCAAGGCTTTCGATCGTATGGAGTCGGATTTCCTTGAGCAGATTCTTCTTCGGCTGGGCTTCTCAGGGCTATGGGTGATGCGGGACCATCCAAGACACCTTCGGACACATCTATACTTGGGGATGGACCTATGATTCGAGCTCGTGAGAATGATGTCATCCTCAAGAGGGAGAAGAAGGCTCCACCATGGGAGAAGGTCCAAAGGTGCAAGCTTGATGGTCGTTCGTTTTTAGATTCGTTCAGCAGTTTGACAGCTTTTCGACGTCTCAGTAAAATGAGTCGTACGGAGTCAATATTAATCGGATTGGATCGTCCCATATCTTGTCGGAACGAAGACGAAGAGATCTACAACTTTGCTGTTGAAGGTTTTTCCAGATTCGACCTAGAGCTTGGTCGAAAATCATCATCTTTGCAAGATGTCACTGTTTTGACGGGAATAAACTAAGTCTTGGAACTTTCTTTGTTGCTATTTTTAGAGACCTTCTTTATTTAAGTTACTTTAGGTAATTTAGGGATTTATTTTAATTTCCATTATATTTATTATTTTCATTAAAAATCAGCCTTAGGGTTCTATTTAAGCGGTTGATCTTCCATTGTAACAATTAGACGTCTCTCTATGAATGAAAATCTCAGTTTGTGTTGAAACACATGAGTGAAAGTCAATCGATTCGAAGCGTGGCTCATCGATTGCAACTATTGATATTGAATTCAGCTTGGTTTGCTTTGTGTTCATCAACTTCGCAAGACTTGGTGATCCTAGTATCCACGAACCCCCTCCTTGTACCTCTAAGTTGTCCACTTGGTTGTGTAGGGTTGTAGAAGCGGGTTATATAGTCATTGGTATTGGTTCCTACCCTCTAAGGAGGTCTAGGGTCTTTATCTTGTTCTATATAGATCGACGCAGTCCTTAACGGTTGTGTCTTTACTTTCAATATCGAGTCTTTATTGTTTCTTGTTCATCGAGTCTTGTTTCTTTCATAGTCGATTTCGAGTTCAGTGTTGTTCTTGAGATCTTGTCGAGTCTTTCTTTCTTTCTTGCTCGATCTTGGTTTTCTTGATCGATTCTTGTTGAGTCTTGCTGCGTTTCTTGAGTCTTTCTTGTTTATTGTCCGTTCTTTAGTTTCTTGTTTGATTGTCGAAGATCGGGCCATGCTACGACTAACCCCGTATCAATGGGTCTCTAAAGTGATGACTTGTGTTCGGGGAGCTCGGTATTCCTTCAAAATTAATGGCGGCATTGATGGATTGGTTGAGCCAACCCGAGGCATTCGGCAAGGCGATCCATTGTCCCCAATTCTCTTTATCATAGGGCATGAGGGGCTTTCTTCTCTTATTAGCAAGGCCAATGAACGACCACAATTACATGGTGTTTTGGCTTGCAGAGGTGGTCCTCCTATATCACATCTTTTCTTTGCCGACGATAGTCTTTTGTTTGTGATAGATTACATAGGTCTTATATTGTATAGTGGGCCTAAAAGGCCCAATACCTTTGTAACCTATATATATGTTTATCAATGAATGGAAACCCTCGAGGAGAACTTTACATTAATTCTGTCATTCTACATGGTATCACAGCTTTTTCTTCCTAACGGAACCCTAAATTGATCCTCCCGTCTCACCGGTCTTCTTCCTCTGACCTTCCCCCTCACCGCCCACCTCCGACGACCACAAGCCCAGATCTTCCTCCCTATTCTGCCCTCTCCTCTCCTCTTGCCGAGTCCCGCTGTCCGGCACTCTCTCTCGCCCGACCTCGCCGAAATTGTACACCACCAACGAGATTCGAGCACCTCCGGCCACCAGCCCTCGGATCAGCCACCTGCGAGCCCAGTCCCGGTCTGTACACACCCCTCCGCCACCGACAACCCTTCCCCCGCCCCACCTCTGACAGATTTGGAAACCCGGCTCCACCAGTTTCCGGCTCCACCGGCGACACCAGATCCGGCCTCCTGCAACCCAGATCCGCCACCCACAGCCCGGTTTCGCCGCCTCCGAGCACCTCAACCACCCACCCCCTCTCGACCGCCGAACTCCACCACCGAGCACTTCTGTTCATTGAACGCGCTTCCAAGTTCCAACAAGAAGAAAGCAGGGATTTTTAATCCTTTTTGAAGAAATTACACAAACATCCCTCATGTTTTTCTATTTTTCGTTTTTGGCCCTGACTTAATTATTTATTAAGTTAGGTGGCCAATAAAAAAAATTCTTACCATGGCCTTCTACGATCATCAACATCACGCCTTCTCCTCTATGCAGCCGACATCTTCAGACTCTTCTTGGTACATGGACACTGGTGCCACCTCCCACATGACGAACTCCTCAGGTAACCTCTCATCCATTTTCTTTAAGGGCCCTGCACACTCTATTATAGTCGGAAATGGTGGTCATCTTGCTACTTCGGGAATTGGTCACGCCAAATTACAGACCCCAACCCACCCACTACACTTCAACAATGTCCTCATTGCCCCAAAGATTGTCAAAAACCTTATCTCTGTCCGTCGGTTCACTACTGACAACAACGTTTCCCTTGCGTTTGATCCCTATGGTTTCTCTGTGAACGATCTTACCACGGGGGTTACTCGCATGAGATATAACAGCACCGAGGAGCTCTACCTTGTTACACCACCTCCTCCGTCCAGTCAGTCGTGATTGGTCGCCCTCTCGGCATCGTCGTCCAGCCTGTGGCATGCACGCCTGGGCCATCCCAGTGCTGCCGTTCTAGATGTCCTCCGTTCCCAGAGTCTTGTCACCTGTACTAAAGACCCACGCTCTGGTTTATGCTCTTCCTGCCAACTAGGCAAACATGTCAGACTGCCATTCCAACGGTCTTTGACCTCTGCCCTTGCTCCCTTTGATATCATTCATAGTGATCTTTGGACCTCTCCTGTGCCTAGCAAGGAGGGTCACAAGTACTACCTCTTGTTTCTTGATGATTACACTCATTTCTTATGGGTCTTCCCGTTGCATTTCAAGTCCCAAGTGTTTCCTGTCTTTTCCAAATCCCATGCCTACATCAAAACACAGTTTCACACATCCATCAAATGTTTCCAATGTGACAATGACCGTGAATTTGACAACAAAGACTTTCACTCTTTCTTTGCCACAAATGGGATCTCCTATCGCTTGTCTTGCCCCTATACTTCTCAGCAGAATGGCAAGGCTGAACGAATCATCAGAACCATTACCAACATGATGCGCTCTCTCCTCTTCCACGCATCTATTCCCCTTCCCTATTGGCCTCACGCCTTATCCACCACATGTTATCTCCTAAACATTCTCCCGTCCACTACCCTACATCATCGCTCGTCAGCTCAGGCACTTTATTACACCATGCCTAGGTATGATCACCTTCGTACCTTCGGGTGCTTGTGTTTCCCAAACCAGTCCTCCAAAGCTCCACACAAGCTTCACCCGCGCTCCACTCCCTGTGTTTTCCTAGGCTATCCGTCTGATCACCGCGGTTACCTTTGCCTCGATGTCAAGACCCATAAGCTTATTGTGTCACGTCATGTCACGTTTAATGAGTCTTGCTTTTCCTTTTCTCCTCCTCCTCTCCCCTCTTCCACACCTCCTGTGTCTCAGTCAGAGTCAGAGTCTTCATTCCCTTACTTTCTTCTTCCCCAGAGCTCTCTCGGTGCTCCTGCCTCTCCCCCTTCACCACCACCACCACCCCCTACCACCAGACCACACACCTGCAGTATCTCCGGTGTCTTCCGACCCCATCAGATCGTCTCCATGAACACCACACATCACTCCGCCTTCCAAAACCATACATACGCCATGCCCTCCCTTCCCCAAGAAGTGATGCCGCGGCCGCAGCACGATGCTGCGACCGCAGCCAATCAAATTCCCCTACCCAACCCGGCGTACAACCTACTGGCGGCGGCCGCAACATCATGTCGCGGCCGCGGCCAATCACATTGCTGCGGCCCTGCTTCACCCGCGGCCTTCCCCGTCGCATCTTCCACCTCCCATGCCTCCATCCTTCCCGACTCCCAATCCCCCCAGCCTCTACCCCAACCTCCCTTTCCCCCATTCCCACCTCCCACAAAACAGCTCTCCTCGACCCGAATTGGCAGGCGGCTATGCTCGACGAATACAGGGCCCTTACAAGGAATGGTACTTGGGTTCTTGTCCCTCGCCCTCTTGAGGCGAACATCATCCGCTGCATGTGGCTCTTCCGTCACAAGTTCCGATCTGATGGGACGTTGGAGCGCTACAAAGCCCGTCTTGTGGTCAACGGTCGCTATCAGTAGGCAGGTATTGATTGTGATGAGACGTTCAGCCCCGTGGTCAAGCCTGCCACTCTCCGAGTGGTATTAAGTTTAGCTCTGTCGCGCAATTGGGCCATCAATCAGTTAGATATAAAGAACGCTTTTCTGCATGGCCATCTGAATGAGACAGTCTACATGTTTCAGCCGCCAGGGTTTGCTGATGTTGATCGTCCCAAGCACGTCTGTCTCCTGAAGCGCTCTCTGTATGGTCTGAAACAGGCTCCGCGGGCTTGGTTCCAGCGCTTTGCTTCTCATTTGCTACGCTTGGGTTTCGTCGGCAGCCGTTCGGATACATCTCTGTTCATCTATCGCAGAGGCTCAGACATGGCCTTCCTGTTGCTATATGTCGATGGCATCATTCTCACCGCCTCTTCTGATGCTCTTCGGATGTCTATTATTTCGCAGCTGAGTGCGGAGTTTGCCATGTTTGATCTGGGTCAGTTGTCCTACTTCTTAGGAGTTGCTGTTTAGCGTCATGCGTCTTGTCTGTTTCTCTCACAGAGTAAGTATGCTGCTGAGATTGTTGCTCGGGCTAAGATGGTTAACTGTAATCCTGTCGCCACCCTGTCGATACATCCAACAAGCTCAGTGCTCATTCTGGTCCTTTGGTTAATGATTGTTAGTAGGAGGAAATCGAGTTTAAAATATAGAAATATAAATCAAACCAGATTCTGCCCACGCAAATAATTACAAGACCTCCTCCTGATGTAGCAGCGGGAAGTCAGGATCGATCCACGAGGAAGCACGTCAGCGGATCTCAGGTAGCTGTACATCTCACAGACAGATTGATAGAAAGAAAGACAGAAATAACAAATAAAAGTGGAAAAGAAAGCAAAGAACATCAACTACTCGATATCGAGTACAGTTACTCGATATCGACTAAAAATATCGACCAACAGAAACTCAAATTCGACAACAGACAGCAGACTCAGCAAAGACAACCCGATCTCGACAAGATTTCGTCGATGTCGAGTAAAACTTACTCGATGTCGACAAGATTCTGCTCGGAGTCGAGTAAAAGACATAAATTTAAACTTGTAACTTTTCGCACGCAGAACACGAATTTCAACGAAATAAATTCAATAAACTAAAATACTTCTAAGGCCAGGGTATCAACACCACAACGATAACCATGCAAAATAACACATAAAGGCATAAAAGATCATGCTTTTCATCAAATAACTTTCGTTATTAACAAATAGGAATATAGAGGCTTTCGCATAAACCCTAATTGTTACTAACCCTTTTCACATAATTAATCTAAGTTGTATTAAGATCACTTTCGCTTCAATAACACAGACAAGGATCACCTTCAACTTTCGCAAAAGAATCATGCTTATAGGGATAGAAGACGAATTGCATAAAAAGATCAAACCTTTACTGCATCACCTCACATGGCTACCGTCGGGCTCACCCCGACCCTAGAAGTGGGTGGACTACTCGCTCTTCATCATCAAGAAAGACATCAATAATAAAAGGAAATAACTTTGCATTAAATTAACCAACGAGAACTTACAACCAATCGAAGCCAAATCCGCTTTCGCCTTTCCAACTTCTCTCACCACAAGCTCTCTCCTCTACTCTCTCTCTATGTGACTAATTATAACTGAAATTGAATGCTTAGAAATCAGCCCATAAGGCCTTATTTATAGCCTTCCAATCCTTGCTAATCAAGGTAAGAAAGTCTATCTATATCTATATCTACTTACTTAAGATAAAATAATGGAATAAATAATTAAATCTAGGATTATATCTAATGTGGATAGAATATCTTCTCAAAAATATCACCATTGGCTTCGGGATAGAAACTTAACAAGATATTCGGATAACTCGGAATCCGCCACTGAGATGTCCTCGATATCGACTAGGAGTCCTCGATATCGACTAGCATTTTCTCGTCTTGTGTTCAGCAACTCGACGTTGGCCTTCAGGACACATGTCGACTGGATGTTTCCTCGATATCGAGGAGATTTCCTCGACATCGACTAAGGCTTGCTCGGCTCCCAGTGCTCAGTTTCGTCAATCTCGGCCCAGACATGGAAATCGATTTGGTGGTTCCTCGATATCGACAGGTTTTCCCTCGATATCGACTAACCTGCTCCAGCTCCCTGCTTCACTTGTCGATGTCTGGTGCTTAGCTCGACATGTGGCCAACTCGATATCGACTAAAGCAAGTCGATATCGACTAACTCTCCTCAGCTTTCTCGATTTTGGGCAGGTTTGCTGGAAATCGACTTCTGGTACTCAATATTGACTAAATGCAGTCGATATCGACTTTATGTTGCCGAGTCAATTTTTCCTTGCTTCCAGCTTGATTTGTCCTGATTCCGCTGCTCCTTGACCTCCGACTTCTGTAGTTGACTTCGAGCTTTTCTCCTTTTCTCAGAACTGCTGTAAATTGCCTCGAATTCTGCGAATTTAAACAGAAACTTGCGTAGATTCCATAATTTGGCAAAGAAGCATAAACTACATAGATTATGTACTATTCTAGCCCAAATGTATGAAATGTATGCAGAAAACGATATAAAAGTAACTATAAAACATGGCAGATTCGGCTCACAACAAACACCCCATACTTAAGCTTGTTTGTCCTCAAGCAATACTTTTATTTGTCATTCAGGGGAAGAATTTAAAACTCTCAACATCTTAGATTCATTTTTATATGTCTCTGTAGTCAATTACCATCATCGAAAAGGTACTTGTGCCACAAATCCATGCAAGTGCAATAAAAACAACATCTACTCACAAAAGGAGGGTAATGCAAAAACAATTTATGTGACAAAACATTACTAATCAAGAGGACTTTAATTAAGCTCAATAAGAAGTAGATTGGTAAAAGGCTAAAGGTGGGCAATTTTTGGCAATGTGGTGCTAATAATCCGTGGGAAATGGAGTACTTTCCAAACTGAATTTCCACATTTCTTCTTCATAAGAGTCATCACCTTTCTCTCAATCGCTCAATGCTTTTTCCAATAATATTGCTTTTACCTCTCTAACCTCAGCACTGCCTTCTCGCGAGTCGCAAACATGGGTGTCATGAATGGCCCCGGATACTTAGTGCTTTGGACTCCTCACATGTGTGTCCCATCTCACTGAACTATTATCTCAGCGAGTAGGGTCGATCTTTGATCGGATTTTCTTTCACTCATTAAATTTTCCATATATTTCAAACAATTCCGCCAAACTCCAAATAATGACATAACAACACAACAACCATATAATAATCTCCATAATGTAGCTTTCATTCTCAACATAATCCCTGGATAGGAAATAAGGTAAAGAATGGCGATATTTAGATCATGTGGAGAAATAATATGAAAACAAGGCTCAATATGGATTTTGTGATGCATAAGCATAGGTAAGGCTAGGATTATAACATATGAGCATTATATGGAAATATAAAGTCCTCCATCATCTTATCATGCAACATGTCAAAAGCAACATCAAATTTTACCTTCTTTCATGGTTTTCGAGAAAATAATGCACTTCATTGTGACTTCTCTTTACTAGGCAATTTCATGCTATATCTCTAATGAATCCAATTTTGCATCGTCGAGTTCAATTTAACTTCCATGACATTATTCAAAATTTTTCAATGGGGGTCATTTTTTCAAAACTTTGGAAAACATGCATGTAAGCACATAAATCAATAATGAATTCCAAAATAGCCATGTAAAAGCAATTCAAGAAATAAACCTTAAAATGCACAAATATGGTCAAATAAATCAAATATGCACAAAGTAAGCCCTTCCCCCACCTCATACTTAAATATTACAGTGTCCTCACTGTATAAAAAATAAGGGTAAAGAAATAAACTCACTAGACAGATGTGTAGGGCTTCAAAATATCGAGTGAAAATGCTGCTGGGCCAAGTCTGATTTTAGCTTGCTTCTATCCCCATGGACCTGAAAAATATAGAAGAGAAATACCCACAATAGAAAAACTAAAAGTTCAAAAACCCAAAACAAAAAGCAACAATGTCCAAAAAGTTCCAAAAATAAATGTCTATTTACAAGCTCTAGATTTTATAGTCGCTAGGCCGACTTTCTCCATAAAGCTCAAGGTGGCATTTGCAGGGCCCATGTAGCTTGAGCTTCAAATAGGACTCCATTCTTGTCCATCAGTTGTAGTCCGCCTGGATGGATCTTGTTCACCACGAAAGGCCCCATCTTTTTCTTGTTGAATTTGTTAGGGAACCAATGATCCTTTGATTTGGAAACATAGAGCTTGTCTCCAATTTCATACTCCTTAGGCTCATCATTGGAAATCCTACATAAGCGCACATACCAAGGCAAACCTCTCCCATGTATAGATAAATCTTTAATTGAAATAGGAGAAGAAAGATCTATACTTTGACTTACCTTCGCAGAATCGGATTCGGGGGCCTCCTGTTTTGGTCGATCTCAAGTAAATTTACTCGACATCGAGGAAGTATCTGCTTCTGGTGGGCTGTTGCTCGAGGGAGGAGAAGTCGAGGAAGAAAACTTTTGGTCGATGTCGAGGAGATCTTGACATCTAGTGGATTGCTCGTCAGGGAAGGTGAAGCCGAGGACGAAGATGGTTAGTCGATATCGACCAACTTGGTCGATGTCGAGGAATTCTCGGCTTCGAATTTGCTTCTCGACGAGGCTGCTGCTGGTGGAGCGTTCTGCTTTTGGTCGATGTCGACCAAATTCCTCGATGTCGAGGAATTTAGGGTGACTTCGACCCCATACTTGCATCCTGTCAAGGCATCCGAAAAATAGTTAGTCGACGTCGACTTACCTTGGTCGATGTCGAGCAGATCCTATGTGTCGTTGTTCAGGATGGCCATGATCTTCTCCACCTGAGCTTCCATATCCCTCTTTTCCAGTTCTTCAAGAGTCATATTTCTTACCTTAGGCTCCCCGCAAGTGATGTAACCAGCTGATATAGATTTTACCTCTTCCATGGGACCTGTGTGCCTTCCAGTTTTATTAAAAGAATACTCAATTACCTCATCGCTGATGTTGAAAGTGAGTACTCCCTTCCTTACGCTTATGTTGGCATCCACCGTCGCCAAGAAGGGCCTTCCTAGAATAATTGGACAAGCAGGGTCTTCCGCCATATCAATAACTAGAAAATCAGCAGGGACAAAGAACTTACCTACTTGTACTGCCACATTGTCCACCATGCCTGTTGTGATGACCACCGTGTTGTTTGCCATATAAAGCTTGGCATCTACATGCTCTAGGACACCTATCTTAATCTTGGACCATATTGTTAAAGGCATTATACTCATACTAGCTCCAAGATCACATAATGCATTAAATTTGTATTGACGAAATCCAATAGTTATAGCAAACTTACCTGGATCTGGCCTTTTCTCAAGAACGTCCATCTGGCTGCACTCCTCTGTAATCTCTGCTATTGACCGCTTCTTGCTTAGAATGTCCTTGAGGAACTTGATGTAGGATGACATTTCATTGAGAGCTTCTGTGAAAGGTATGGTGACATTGAGCCTCTGAAGCATTTTGATGAAGCGTTCAAATTTCTTCTCTGCTGGGTCTTTTGGAGATTTTGTGGGGAAAGGCAGCTTTTTTTTTCTGATTTGGAGCCAGAACAGATGTCGGAGGTGTTGCAGCTTTCTTGACGTCGACTTGATTCTCCTCGACCTCGACAAGATTCTTCTCGATATCGACTACTTTCCTCGATGTCGAGTTGCTGTGTTGTGCAGAAGAAGGGTGGTTCAATTTGTCCTCGACATCGAGTTGGCCATCCTCGACATCGACCAAAGTCTGCTCGACATCGACTAGATGTTCGTCGATATCGAGTTTCTGTTCTGTATTGTCCTGCTGCTTTCCGACTTCTGGCTCGCGTAGTTGGTGCCCGCTCTTGAGTTTTACAGCTGCAATGTATCCTGTCTTCCCCTTGGGATTGGGCTCAGAAGATCCAGGGGGCGTACCTGACTGTCTAGGGACGCCTGCTGCTAGCTGGCCAATCTGTGTCTCCATTGATTTCCACCATATATCAATCTCCCCAAGCCTAGAGTTGACACCTTGTATCTGAGTGTAGACGGAGTTGAAGGACTGCTTGGTGTCTGAATGGTTCCTCCGCATTTCCTCTAGGATGGTCTGTAAGTCATCCCTTTTCTGGTCCCTCTCCGGATGTCCTGGAGCTCTGTATAGCAGGGGGTTCCTAGGGGCACCTTGGTTCCATTGTGGTTGCTAAAACCTTTGGTCCCCCATATAGCGATTGGGACCCCCTGCGTAAGCTACCTCTTCATGGTGTTCTGCCAGCCTGACTTGCTCTGTGTGTGGGCACTCAGTAGTGGTGTGCCGCTGTGATCCGCATTCGATGCAGGGCTGGTTGACAGAAAGATACTTTACTTGCTTAAGGAGCTTCCTATTCTGATCTCTGTAGTACTGCTCCTTGACATCTGGGTCGATCTCCTTAGCGGGCTCATAGAGGGGCATGGATGGGGTTGGCCTGGCATAGGTATTCTCCTCATAGTTGATTGGAGTCCCATACTTGTTGTCGTAATTGGTCAGCTTGTCGAGGGCAGCCCATGTGTCAGCTGGCGGCATTGTTAGATACTCATAATGAGTATACGTGTAGATCCTTATAGCGTTCCCATGCCTTTGCTAGCGGCTCTCCAGGCTGCTGATTGAAAGATGTAATCTTTTGGTGAAGGAGCGCTGTCTTGGCAGGAGGAAAGAATTTGTTGAGAAATTCCTTCTTTACTTGAGCCCATGTAGTGAGGGATCGTGGACGGAGACCCTCAAGCCACTTCAATGCTGGACCCGCTAGAGACCAACGAAAAGCCTTCATCAAGATATATTCCAAGGTGGTACCTTCAGCAAGAGTACGACACATATCAGTAAAATTGGTAATATGTTGAAGAGGGCATTCATTAAATCTACCTTGAAAAGCATTATGTTTAATTTCTATTAAGAAAGGAGTGCGAATTTCATAGTTATTCTCAGGGATTAGAATAGTCGATTCAGGCACGACGAGAGTCGGGTGCATGTCGAATTCTGCTCGGAGTCGAGTAAAAGACAGAAATTTAAACTTGTAACTTTTTGCACGCAGAACACGAATTTCAACAAAATAAATTCAATAAACTAAAATACTTCCAAGGCCAGGGTATCAACACCACAACGACAACCATGCAAAATAACACATAAAGGCATAAAAGATCATGCTTTTCATCAAATAACTTTCGTTATTAACAAATAGGAATATAGAGGCTTTCGCATAAACCCTAATTGTTACTAACCCTTTTCACATAATTAATCCAAGTTGTATTAAGATCACTTTCGCTTCAATAACACAAACAAGGATCACCTTCAACTTTTGCAAAAGAATCATGCTTATAGTGATAGAAGACGAATTGCATAAAAAGATCAAACCTTTACCGCATCACCTCACATGGCTACCGTCGGGCTCACCCCGACCCTAGAAGTGGGTGGACTACTCGCTCTTCATCATCAAGAAAGACATCAATAATAAAAGGAAATAACTTTGCATTAAATTAACCAAAGCGAACTTACAACCAATCGAAGTCAAATCCGCTTTCGCCTTTCCAACTTCTCTCACCACAAGCTCTCTCCTCTACTCTCTCTCTCTCTCTCTCTCTCTCTCTCTCTCTCTCTCTCTCTCTCTCTCTCTATGTGACTAATTGTAACTGAAATTGAATGCTTAGAAATCAGCCCCTAAGGCCTTATTTATAGCCTTCCAATCCTTGCTAATCAAGGTAAGAAAGTCTATCTATATCTATATCTACTTACTTAAGATAAAATAATGGAATAAATAATTAAACTAGGATTATATCTAATATGGATAGAATATCTTCTCGAAAATATCACCATTGGCTTCGGGATAGAAACTTAACAAGATACTCGGATAACTCGGAATCCGCCACTGAGATGTCCACAATATCGACTAGGAGTCCTCGATATCGACTAGCATTTTCTCGTCTTGTGTTCAGCAACTCGACGTTGGCCTTCAGGACACATGTTGACTGGATGTTTCCTCGATATCGAGGAGACTTCATCGACATCGACTAAGGCTTGCTCGGCTCCCAGTGCTCAGCTTCGTCGATCTCGGCTCAGACATGGAAATCGATTTGGTGGTTCCTCGATATCGACAGGTTTTTCCTCGATATCGACTAACCTGCTCCAGCTCCCTGCTTCACTTGTCGATGTCTGGTGCTTAGCTCGACATGTGGCCAACTCGATATCGACTAAAGCAAGTCGATATCGACTAACTCTCCTCAGCTTTCTCGATTCTGGGCAGTTTTGCTGGAAATCGACTTCTGGTACTCAATATCGACTAAATGCAGTCGATATCGACTTGATGTTGTCGAGTCAATTTTTCCTTGCTTCCAGCTTGATTTGCCCTGATTCCGCTGCTCCTTGACCTCGGACTTCTGTAGTTGACTTCGAGCTTTTCTCCTTTTCTCAGAACTGCTGTAAATTACCTCGAATTCTGTGAATTTAAACAGAAAATAGCGTAGATTCCATAATTTGGCAAATAAGCATAAACTACATAGATTCTGTACTATTCTAGCCCAAATGTATAAAATTTATGCAGAAAATGATATAAAAGTAACTATAAAACATGGCAGATTCGGCTCACAACAATGATCCGACGTTGTACAGGAGCCTCGCTGGTGCTCTTCAGTATCTCACCTTCACCAGGCCTGATATCAGTTACGCCGTTCAGCAGATCTGCTTGTTCATGCATGCACCCAGGGAACCCCACTTTCAGGCCTTGAAGCGGATCATTCGGTACATCAACGGCACCCTCGAGCTAGGCACCACGATCACTCCTTCCTCTAAGCTTGACCTTGTTGCTTACACTGATGCGGATTGGGGTGGTTGTCCTGACACACGTCGCTCCACGTTTGGTTACTGTGTCTTCCTCAACGACACCCTTGTATCGTGGTCAACCAAGCGTCAGTCTGTCGTGTCTCGCTCCAGCGCTGAGGCAGAATACAGAGGTGTTGCCAACGTTGTCTCCGAGTGCTCTTGGCCCCGCAATCTCCTTCTTGAGCTCCGTTGCCCTCTTCAGAAGGCCACTCTGGTCCACACTGACAATGTCTCCGCCATCTATCTGGCTAGCAACCCAGTCCAACATCAACGCACGAAGCACATTGAGCTCGATCTCCACTTCGTCCGGGACAAGGTTGCCATTGGACATGTCCGCGTTCTCCATGTCCCGTCCTCCTATCAGTACGCTGATATATTCACCAAGGGTATACCTCGACAGTTGTTCATTGATTTTCGGTCCAGTCTCACTGTACGGGCCCCTCCAGTTTCGACTGAGGGGGTTTGATAGATTACATATGACGCGGGACCATCCAAGACACCTTCGGACACACCTATACTTATGGATGGACCTATGATTCGAGCTCATGAGAATGTTGTCATCCTCAAGAGGAAGAAGAAGGCTCCACCATGGGAGAAGGACCAAAGGTGGAAGCTTGACGTTTTAGATTCGTTCAGCATTTGACAGCTTTTCGACGTCTCAGTAAAATGAGTCGTACAGATGCAATATTAATCGGATTGGATTGTGCTATACCTTGTTGGAACGAGGACGAAGAGATCTACAACTTTGCTGTTGAAGGTTTTTCCAGATTCGACCTAGAGCTTGGCCGAAAATCACATTCTTTGAGCTGTCACTGTTTTTAGACGATTTTATCTTATTTTTAATATTTCTTTTAGGGTTATTTTAATTAATTCTTTAAGTTATTATTTTAATTAATTTAGGCCGAAATTCAGTCTTGTTAGGTTAAATAGTCGGCTGACCCTTCATTGTAGAACTTCACGTACAATTTTGATGAAAACTCTCTCTTTTTGTGTGTGAAACACAAGAGCGCAAGTCAATCGATTCGAAGCGTTGCTCGTCGATTGCAAATTGGTTCTTGATCTAGCTTGGTTTGCTTTGAGTTCGTCAACCTCGCGAGAGCTTGGTGATCCAGGTAATCACAAGTCCCCTCCTTGTGCCTCCAAGTTGTCCGCTTGGTTGTGTAAGGTTGTAGAGGCGGGCTTTATAGTCGTTGGTATTTGGTTCCTACCCTCTACGGAGGCCTGGGGTCTTTGCCTCGTTCTATTTTAGTTCGAATCACCCATCTATCGGTCTTTAATTCATTATTTTGTTGAGTCTAAGTTGCTGCGTTTGTTTGTCTTTGTGTCGATATCGAGTTTTAGTTTGGAGTTCTTGAGTCTTTTGCTTCCGTTCTTGTCTTTGAGTCTTGATTGTCGAAGATCGGGTCATCCTACGGCTAACCCCGTATCAACATAGGTCTTATATTGTATAGTGGGCCTAAAAGGCCCAATATCTTTGTAACCTATATATATATGTTTATCAATGAATGGAAACCCTCGAGGAGGACTTTACATCAATTCTGTCATTCTACAGTTTGCAAGGGTAACTTCAGAGGAATGCTCTATGATAAATGAGTTACTCAGTCAATGTGAAAGAGCTTCCGGCCAGAAAACCAATTTGTAGTAGTCTGAAGTTTCTTTTAGTAGGAATATATCATCCTCCTCCCAAGGGCAATTAGCTTTGGCTTTGGGTGTGAATCTGGTGGATCGCCATGTCAAGTATCTTAGCCTTCCCACCATCATCGGCTGTTCAAAAAAAAAATCCATCTTTGCATTCATTAAGGAGAGGATTTAGAAGAAAGTTCAAGGGTGGAAAGAGAAGTTATTATCGGCAGTAGGGAAAGAGACCTTAATGAAGGCAGTTCTGCAAAGTATTCCTACATATGTGATGAGTGTTTTCTGTCTACATGATGGTCTCATTGATGAAATACATGCTCTGTCAGCCCGGTTCTAGTGGGGTTCTGCATCTAACAGGCGCAATATTCATTGGCGGACCTGGAATGCCCTCTATGTTCCAAAGAAACATGGGGGATATTGGGTGTCTCGAGAATGGAGTGTCCGGAGCTGCTTCCTGGTATGCGCACCAATGTCATGGTCTTGGATTTCATTGATCCGAGCAATTGCTTGTGGGATATTACCGCTCTGTCGGTGGCTTTTATCCCGTCTGATGTCCACCGCATACTTTCGATTCCGATCAGTAGTCGTCTGCCTGAGGATAGACGGCTCTGGTTCCCCCATAAATCGGGGATTTTTTCTGTCAAGTCAGCATATTGGCTAGGTTGCTTAGGCTCCCGGATGGTGTCCTGTACAGATGACTGGAGCATCTTATGGCGCCTTAAACTTCCCTCGAAAGTGCTTAACTTTGGTTGGCGACGGTGCATCAATTACCTTAGTGTTGCAGCTAACCTTTACTGTAATTGACAAAACTCGATTTGAAAAGGTCTCCATTTTTGGTGGGACTCGGAGATAGACCTTGTGGTATCCGAAACACTCTCGACGAGCTTACCTGACCCACACCGAGACATTCGGTACGGCCCAACCTGTGTCGCGGGAGCTAAAATGCCCTAACGAAACTATCCCCTCACCGAGGCTTCGTCAACGAAATGGGGATCAATCATATACCTGTCACCGCTCGTTGGATACGAGTAGACGGTCACAACTTCTTGATCCTCACTTCAGACTCTTGACTTGCAAGAAAGAGCCTCTGAGTTATACGCGGATGAAATAAGATCTTATCCGCGGAGCGGTTCTTCTTCCTGATTAAGATCTTTCACACTCTGCTTCCTTTTATCTCTCTCTCTGGATCTTATTCTTTCAGGGCTAGCTCTTCTGGTCCGCTCTTTACTCGTTTTTCCTTTCTCTCTAGCGCCAACAGTCTATATTTCTGTTTAACTTTTCCCTTTTATAGTTGACGAGAAGTCCCTGGGCTGTCGCCACGTGTCATCTTTAGATCGACACGTGTCTTACCCGCGGGATGTGGGCATGTTGGGCACGTACCCCCTCTTCTTGTCCGCGGACGAAATGGCCCTAAAGGTGGAGGATCCAATTCTGACCGCGGTTGCTTTTATGACGTTTTCATTTCTCTTTTTGTTGTTTCTTTTCTTTATTTATTTTTAGATGTTTTCTTGACCGGTTTCGTCACAGCTCCTCGGGCCGGGTTGATCCCGAATGGGATTGACGCGAGTCGATATTCTTAGTATGGAAAACATCTGATCGTCTGTGATGTCTTATCCTCGCGCCAGTTTGTATAAAAATGGGCTTTAGTTTTTGTGACGGCCCATTAAGGGACCCATCAGGCCCAATTTGCCTTTGGAAGTTCTACAGTCGGTAACTTCCTTATAAGTTACCCCGTTCTGTTTCTTTTTACTTCCCACTTGTCTTTTCTGGCTCTCCGAATTTTGTTCTTATCTACTTTTTAGTTTTCCGGCGGTGGTTTCTGGTTGCCGATTCCCTCTCGGTTAGAGTTTCCGGTAGCATTCTTCAAAAAACTAAGGTAGTTCTTCTTACTTCAGGCTATTTCCAAATTTTTGTCTCTGTATCTTTTAAGGTTTTTTGGTGTGTAGATCGAAAATTAGGGATGAAATCTTTTTCTAAACTTGTTTTTCCTTTGATCGAAATTTTGCTCCGCGTGTGTAAATCTTCACACGATTTTCTCTAGTTTCTTTGGCAATAGCTAATCTCAGCGAAGAGCATGACGGGCTGGATGATTTTGAAAAAGAAGAGGGGTGGAGAGGTGATGTTGCCTCGTCTTCTCATCCGTGTCAACCCCAAGAGGTTTCTTCCTCTTCTTCCGAGAGTTCTTCTTCTAGCTCCAACGGCTCTTCATCGGAGTCATCTTCTTCTAGATCCGCATCTACCCCGGCTCGGGGTTGTCCCACGGGCAGTCCTGTTAAGGTGAGAAGGCGACGGAAGCGCTCTGACCCTGATTACTATTCTTCTCCTTACACAGTTTCTTCTTCTTCGAAGGGATGCGCGGGAGATGATAATTCCGTAGACGTGGGTGAATCGGGACTCCATTCTTCTGATGACGCGAGGCCTTCCTCTACTTCTCATCATATGGATGTCGCTTAAGAAACTGAACTGACTTGGGTTCCTTATGCAGCTTCTCCCATTAGTGTGGCAGAAATCCCAAAAAGGATTCGTTCTAAAGAGAACCTGCCTGATCTGGATACTCCACTATACGAGCTTAGAGATTTGGACACTTGTCTTTTTCGTGGGAATTTTAATCTTCGGCCGCCTCCTTCTACTCGTCCTTTGATAGTGGCTGAGAGAGTTCGCCCGCGGCGGTCTCCCGTTGAAGAACTTAGGGGTTGTACTATCTTGCTTGGAATAGCCGATCTTGAAGCTATTTCCCAAATTTTTCCATGACCTGCCGATTTAGAGTTCTGCCTTCCTGAACATAGAGGAGGTTGTCTGGATGCATATGAGGATTGCTTAGTTGTCTACGCGGCTAGTTTATCTCAGGGATTCCGACTTCCACTGCACCATTTTTTTCGTGGAATTTTTGGGAGAATATAACTTGAGCCCTGCTCAAATAGTCCCGAATGGTTGGATGTTTTTTACTAGTTTTATCATGAGGTGCATGGAGATCGGGGTTACTCTTTCCCTAAAGTTGATGTTCAGCGTTTTTTCTTTAAAAAAGGGATCTCAGGACTCCAGGTTTTATCAATGTAACTCTAGCTGTGGCTATGTGGAGAGGCTTTCTAGCAAACCTAATTGGAAGCACAAGTGGTTCCTTATCCCCGACAAATAAGGGAATGGTTTGAACTGTCGGATAGTTCCAGGACGGTTTCGTCCTATGAAAAAACCGGTAGTTTCTGACCTCTCTAAATTCAATGAACTATTTGCCCATAAGCCTAGGTTTCCTTGGCCCGAGATGATGTCTGCATTCCGTCTCGAGATGGCTGGTTTGAGCCTTTCTCATCCGCGCTTAGGTGTCTCCTTTATTTTCATTAATCTACTTCTTTAGGGATTAATGTTTGTGTTTTGTGTTTCACTCATATCAATAGATTACTCATACTTTGATGTTTTTGTTCTCAGATTTAATGGATTTGGATTCTCTCTTGAAGCGTCATAAAGCGAAAGCCGGGAAAAAGAAGAAAAGCTCGGACATCCGCGATCCTCCTCCAACCTCTGAGACGACTCCGGTTGTCAATGTTACCACGTTTGAAGAACCTGGTGTTTTAGTGGAAGCTACTTCGTCAGTTTCCGTTTCCAGGGAAAAGCGTGCTCGTTCGTCTGCCTCTGTAGCTCTCAAAAAGAAGAGGAAGGTTGGCGAGGTTGCCGAGGTATCTGCCGCGACTGAAAAGGGACTTTTTATTGAGGGCGAGGCGAATCTTCCCGAGTTCCCAATTCACGGATTTGGGATGGCTGATCTCGCCAGCCTTGCCTTCCCTGTGAAAAAGCTTTCATTTAATAAGCAGGGATATATTAAGCGGTTGGACGCTGTTAACCTTTCGACGGAATTTGATCGGGTTAACCAGTGGGTAAGCTACCTCTGCATTCTAAGCAACTTCTTGTTTCTCTTTTTTATATGAAAAAAGTTTCATGGATTATCTTTTATTATGTTTGTTTGCTTTTGGTTTCAGCTGAGGGTGATACAAACTGACGTTGAGAGACGTCTGGTATGCAATGAAGAGGATCTTGTGAAGAAAGACGCGGAGATTAAAAAACTGTCACACCAGGTGCGGATTCTCGGGAATCCGGTTGGCGACCCAGCTTCAGTTGAGAAGTTTAAGAAGAGATTCGTGGATCTCCATGAGGAACTTCAGGTGATCAAAGGGAATGTAGAGATTTTGAAAAAAGAACGAGATGACTTGAAATCTACACTGGATGTTGTTTGCTTGCAAGTTAAAGAGCTTGAGGTTGTAGAGGAGCATTCATGGAACCTTCTTCAAACAAAACAAGCTAGCATCGATAAGCTGGAGGAGGATTACTCGATTCTCCACGAGGAGCAATCCATTACTAAACAGGAGCTTGAAAACATTAAAGCTCGTTCGGACCATGATGTGGCTCTCTAATGGGTTAAAACCCCCGGGGGCTTGGAATATTTATCTTCTAAATGGATCAAAACAGAGGCTGGCGTATCTTTCTTGTCTTTTGTAGCCAAGGCTTGTCTTCAGACTCCAAAGGGCACAAGTATTCTAAAAGACAGGTGCTTTAGTTATTTTCGGAAGGGGATGATCGCGGGTATTAATCAGAGTGTGTCGCGCTCTGCAACACATCCTGGGGTTCCTTTGGAGAAATTTGAGCCAAGCATGAGAAGTGCAGATTGGGGGCTTTCAAAGGAAGAGATGGCCGCGGAGGAGTCGGGCACTGAGGATGAAGACACTGAAAATGCTGATAATGAAAACGAAACATTGACCACTACCACTTGAATGCTTAGTGTTTTAACCCTAGTTTATTGTGTAAGACTAAAACTTTTTTAGCTTGGGTGCCTGTTATGGCCTTTTGGTGTTTCATGGGATGCTCGCTCCCTGTAAAACTTGGCTTGAAACTTAGACTGAACGCTTTGTTTGTGTAAATTTTTGCTTATTGATGCCTTGGCGTCTTTGCCAAGTGTTGAGAGGGTCAGCCCAAATGTACAAAGCTTTCCCTCCACTTGTCCTTAATCCGCAAGATGTGGTTTTCCTTTTTAAGGACCAACTCCTCTTAGAATGGCTACTACTTCTCAAAATTTTATGATTGTTTACGTTATCCTAGGCATCATGACTTCAGGGGGTTTTAATCCTTGGGCTTTTTTCCAGAGAATAGAGACCGCGGATCAGCTTTCTCGACTTGTGAGCTTCTCTTTTATTTTTCTTAAGAAAGTTTAAAACAGTTTTTCGATTCACGTTTCTTGACCGCGTGCAGGTTTTACCACCTCAATTTGAGGAAGAATATGGGCCGCTGCCACCCGAATGGGCTTTCCTATCGTCATATCTAGTTCGTGATTTCCCAGTGGCAGTATCTTAGAGCGAAAACGGTCTTTTTCAACTTGAACGCGGATGGGAAGATTTCTTTATCCTTCATAATCTGAGGATAGGCAACGCTATGATGTTTTTTCATAAAGGCAACGTTTCTTTTAAAGTTTGTCCGCGTCGCGAGATTAGGAATGATGATGTTGCTAATCCCAGCTTCGCATCCTCTTCAAGTGGGTCTTTTTGAATTCCTAATAATTAGTTCCGTATGTTTGTAATTTATTCATTGGTTCTGCTTCGCATGTGACTCAGAGAAGAAACATGACTTTAATTTCCTATCTATTTTGCTTTGTAACCTCTATCAGGCTTAAAGGGGGATCTTTTATTAATCATAATATACGAAAACAGGTTTGGAGTTCGGAATGCTGATCCATTTAAACCTAATACATCATACTAGGGTCGATTATGCAGCTACATGACATAAAAGGTCAAGGGTGCCCTACCTCTCCATTCTCCTTGCTGTCAGGGCTTACAACATCAACTTCAAAGATGGAATCTCCCATGTATGTGAAGATCAAAGCTGATCCCATATTAACCTGGTTTGCTTGAGTAAACTCGTGCCACCCCTGTGTTAACCAGAAAAGGCCATCTCCATCTCTTTCCACCTTCACTTCATGTTCCTGGTTGAAACGAGACCAGAGCCTGGCTTGAGTGTGCGCGTCTTCATCGATCAAAACATACATTAACGGAATTCGGAGTGTTTGGAGTTGTTCTTCCCTCATGATGACCCGATAGAAAGCCCTATGAGGCAATCCTGGATCCATTTTTCAGAGGATGTTTATCATACCTATCCTTCTTGTGCGTTTTATACTACCCGAGTGAGGTTCTTTTGCTTTGCTTTTATCGCCCAATATTATGAGGTAATCCGTATGGCTTTTTGAACTATTTTTGTCGCTTAGGGAATTTCTCTTGAGAGGACTGCTGGGCTTAGGCGAAACAAATGGTCATTTTGTAACAAAACAAATCTCTATCTCAAGAGGACGCGTGTCTTACTTTTCTTTATCGTGCATTGTGCGTTGTGTATGCACTCTCCTTATTTTGGTTGATTTACTGTTTCCTCGTGATTGATGGGACAAGAGCAAAAACTGTGGATCTTTTTTCCTTTCAAGATGCGAGGATCTACCATAGTTCCTCCTCTAGCTTTTAGGGCTGACGTGGCTCCCGTGCAAGGATCTCGATGGGCCTTCTTCCAGGAAATCGATAATCCGGAGCAACTCGAGCGTATGGTGAGGTTTTATGTCTATTCTAGCCTTCTTTCCTTTCTCGCGGATTCTTTTGAAACTTATTTTTCCTCTCCTTATAGCTTTTGCCGCTCAGATTTGAAGAAGTATATGAGGATGCCATCCCTGAGCGAGTCCTACTTTCTTCTCATCAGTTACGAGATTTCTCAGTCTGTATAGAGCGACGAGACAGCGGACTTCTCTACTTGGGCCGCAGATGGAACGATTTTGTTGAGTCGTATGGCTTTGAGAGGAGCACTTCCATGATCTTCACCCATATGGGTGATGCGCGTTTTGAAGTCCAGGTGGTGGACCCCCACGAGGGAGAGCGCGTGATTGATCATAATGATCCTCCTTCTCAAGGCCCGGTTTCAAATGGCTTTTGAGCATAGTTTATTTTCCGCTTGTGTCAATAATTTAGCTTTGCTTTGTAAAATAAAATGACGCTGGCAACTTCTTCCATGACTGCCTGCCTTTGCCACCCTTTGTGTCCGTACTATAATGTAACTATTTTTAATTTGTTATTTACATGTTCATGTGTGACAAAAAACAAAGTTCAAGGTTTGGCTTGCGATTGTTAATGCGATGGATATGTCCGCGAGAGTTTTAACAAAATGTATTTTAACTTTTGTTTAATCGCTAATTTAGCTTTTCCTCTAGGATTACCCTCAATCACGGGCTCTTGTCTTAACAAGTGGGTGAGCACACTGCTACTATAACCGTTGTCAATCATGAATCTCCAGCCTTTGATTTTTTCAGGGTTGTGCATGTTGGCCACGTGAATCGGATTCAGGGTTTATTTCCTGTCTCTATTTTGTCATCATATGCTATTCACGGGTTCCTTAGGTTTACCTTACCTAGCAATGTTTTCTGTTGCCTTGTGCATGGCGAGCCACTTGTCGGGTTCAGCCCGTGACCTTTCAATTTTTTTGAGAACCCGTCTCTGCCCGCGCGACGTATTCCTTTTAGAGTCCTGAACCATTTACTAGGGTTTTTCTATAAAGGGAAATATATTGGGGTATATCTATCTTCAAAACTTGGTTTTTCCCTCAGCGTGCATTCTCCGATCCAATCAAGTTGGTCGTTCTTTGAGCGCATCAGCTTCCCAGAACAACTTCGCCATTTGGTTAGTTTCTGTTTCAAAGACTATTCTCTCTTCAAGTTCATATCTTCCTGAGATTTTTATTTTTTCGTGTCATTTCAGTCCTTACCATTACGCTTTGAGGATGAATTTGGCCCGGATCTCCCTAGGAACGTTCTTTTGTCAACTAGGATTCTTCGTGATTTCTTCATAGAAGTTGTTCGCAGAGATTATAGAGTTCCCTTTTTGAGAGGCGGATGGAACGACTTCGTTGAATCGAATAGTATCGATGTTGGTTCTTCTGTGACTTTCATTCACAAAAGAGGAATCCGTTTTGAGGTTCATATTCTGGATGCAGTGGGAGACGAGGTGGATGCTGAATGGGCCCCTCCTCAATCGGAAGGTCCGCCCTCAAATGGATTCCGTTTGAGCCAGGGTAGGACTCGTCTTATTCCAGCTAGGCCTAGGTGGAGGTGAATGAATGAAATTCGCAGGATACCTTATGTTCTTCTTTTTTTATGTGACGCTGCGCTTTTGCCATCCGTTGTCTAGTTTCTGTCAACCATTAGCCGTGGTTACAATTTTTGTGATAATAAAGACCCTTG
This sequence comes from Persicaria maculosa, assembly GCA_963922045.1. Lineage (NCBI taxonomy): Eukaryota > Viridiplantae > Streptophyta > Magnoliopsida > Caryophyllales > Polygonaceae > Persicaria > Persicaria maculosa. The sequence continues at coordinate 54,019,454 of OY998252.1, forward strand.
CGTCTTTTGGTTTTTATGTTTTAATTTTTACTAAACAAACAGTACGCGACCAAAAGCTCCAGCGTCATAGGGACTTACAACTTCTTCTCTGAGAACTCGATTGTTTTGATTCAGAGGCCCGACGCGGAGCTAAGCTCCAGCGTCATAGGGACTTACACCTTCTTCCCCGAGAGCTCGACTGCTTCAATCGGAGGCCTGATGCGGAGCCAAGCTCCAGCGTCATAGGGACTTAATGAATAGCTCATCTCCGAGAATTAGATCGTTTCGATCGGAGGCCTGACGCGAAGCCAAGCTCCAGTGTCTTAGGGACTTATTGAAAAGTTCATCTCCGAGAATTAGATTGCTTCGATCGGAGGTCGGACGCGGAGCCAAGCTCCAGCGTCATAGGGACTTACAACTTCTTCTCCGAGAGCTCGATTGCTTCAATCGGAGGCCTGACGCGGAGCCAAGCTCCAGCGTCATCAGGACTTACTAATTCTTCTCCGAGAGCTCGACTGCTTCAATCGGAGGCCTGACGCGGAGCCAAGCTCCAGCGTCATAAGGATGTACAACTTCTTCTCCGAAAGCTCGACTGCTTCAATCGAAGGCCTGACGCGGAGCCAAGCTCCAGAGTCATCAGGACTTACTACTTCTTCTCCGAGAGCTCGACTGCTTCAACTAGAGGCCTAACGCAGAGCCAAGCTCTAGCGTCATAAGGACTTACAACTTCTTCTCCGAGCGCTCGCTGCTACAATCGGAGGTCTGACGCGGAGCCAAGCTCCAGCGTCCTAGGGACTTATTGAAAAGTTCATCTCCGAGAAATAGATCGCTTCGATCGGAGGTCCGACGCGGAGCCAAGCTCCAGCGTCTTAAGGACTAAATGAAAAGCTCATCTCCGAGAACTAGATCGTTTCGATCGGAGATCCGACGCGGAGCCAAGCTCCAGCGTCCTAGGGACTTATTGAAAATGATGTGATGAAGTTACGAGAAAAGCGCCCACTAACCACTTATTTAACCATTGTGGGGGCGACTAAGATTTTCATGTGTACAAACCTAGGCCTTTACACGTAGTACTTTTTCAAGTTATCAACATTCCAGGTTTTGTTTAAAACTACGCCTTCTGGGTTGCCAAGTTTGTAGGTTCCCTCCTGGATCACTTTCATGGCGATGTATGGCCCTTCCCAGTTGGCATCAAGTTTTCCTTCGGTGGTTATTTGTCGAAGCACTAGGTCACCTTCTTTGAACCGTCAAGGATGGACTCGCCTATCGCGGTATCTGGATAGACGTCTTTTGTACTCCTACTCTTTTAATGCTGCTACCATCCTGCGTTCTTCTATGAGATGCAATTCAATCTCCAGAGCTTCATCCTTGGTCTCTTGATTGTATGCTAAGATTCGTGCTGACGGGACCAGTCTTTCCACTAGAATGACCGCATCTCTCCCATAAACTAGAGTGAAAGGAGTTTCTCCGGTCGGGGTTTTTGTTGTGGTCCAGTAGGACCAGAGGACCAATGGCAAAAGTTCCGCCCAACGCCCCTTCGCCGTGCCTCTAAGTTTTTTCTGTATCCCATGTGATAACTACCGGTTGGTTGTTTCTGCTTGCCCATTCGTCTGTGGATGGGCAATGGATGAGAACTTGAGGTTTATGCCCAAACCTACGCAAAAATCCTCGATAGATTCGCTATCGAACTGTGGACCGTGATCTGTGATTATCGAGTCCGGCACCCCAAATCGACAAATTATGTTTTTCCACAAAAACCTCCTCACTTTTTCCATGGTGATAAGCCCCATTGCTTCAGCTTCTACCCATTTTGTGAAGTAATCTACCAAAACAAGCACGTATTTCAATTGTCCCAGAGCAGTCGGAAATGGACCTAGAATGTCCATTCCCCAAACAGAAAATGGGTAAGCTCCAAATATACTCTTCATTGGTTCTGCGGGGAGATGCTTCAAATTTCCAAATCTCTGGCATGCGTCACACTTTTGAATATAGGCTTGGACATCCTGCTTCATGGTAGGCTAGTAATATCCAAGCCTCGTTGCTTTTGCTACCAAGGCTCTCCATCCTTGGTGATGTGCACAAACCCCAGCATGCAGTTCTTTCACGACAACACCACCTTCTTCTATTGAAATACACAGTAAGTCTGGGAGGCAGTAGCCTCTTTTATAGAGCTTTCCCTCCCTGATGGTGAAGCGGGCTGCTTTTATGACCACCTTTCTGGCCGCGTCTTTTACCAATGGTAGTAGACCTTTCCCTAGATAGTCCGCGAGCGATGTCCTCCAGTCTTCTTCCCCATTTACTTGGACATGATAGACTTCTTGAATAAGTCTGCGAATGTTCCTTCTCTCAAGAAAGACCTCTTCTCCCACTTCCTCAGGCATGACGACCCCCATTCGAGCTAGTGCATCTGCCTGTTGATTGTCATCTCTGGAAATTACTGTCAAACCAAAACTCATGAAAGCTTTTGACAATGCTTGTACTTTCCTTTGATAGTCGGGCATCAAACCAGTTCTGGCCTCGTATTCTTCTGTTATCTATCGTGCCATGACCTCTGAGTCAGTGTAGATGGACACTTGTTTGGCTCCTTTGACCAGGGCTATCTCAAGGCCCGCGAGCAGGGCTTCATACTCAGCTTCATTGTTCGTAGCCTGAAAGTTTAGTTTGTAAGCATAGTTGTATTGTTGTTCGTCAGATGCAGTGAGGGTGACTCCGGCTCCACATCCGTCTTTATTGACTGCTCCATCGACTTTGAGTGTCCACTCGCTTTTTTCCGCTTGATCGCTTATTTCAAAACTTGTTTCACAGATGAAGTCGACCAGGGTCTCGGCCAATACTGCTCGTCGCGGGGCGTACTCAATCTCGAATTTCGTTAATTCTACCGCCCACTTCATTATTCTTCCTGACAGGCACGGGGAATGGAGGATTTGTCTCAAAGGTAAGTCTGTCATCACTCAGATGATATGATCTTGGAAGTAGGGTCTCAGCCTTCTTGCCGCGAATATGAGACATAAAATCATTTTCTCTACTGGTTCATACCGTGTCTCGGCATCTTGCAGGACTCGAGTAATGTAGTACACAGGGTACTTTTCTTCACGTGTTAAGACCGCGCTGATAGTGATGCTTTTAACTGCTAAGTATAGATGCAAAGTATCCTGTTTTTCTAATTGCTGCAGGGTGGGCAGTGTTGACAAGAAAGCTTTTAAATCTTTGAAAGCTTTGTGTAATTCTGGGGTCCACTGTATCTGACCCTTTTTCTTGAGTAAGGCGAAGAAAGGTAGAGATTTGTCCGCGAGACATGAACAAAAGCGGCTCAGGTAGTTTACTGCTCCGTTTAGGGATTGCACCTCCTTGATGGTCCGCGGTGGTTGGAGGTTCTGGACCGTGGTGATTCTTTTAGAATTCACGTCAATTCCTCTATGACTGACCATAAAGCCAAGGAACTTTCCAGAGTCGACTCCAAAGACACACTTTTCTGCATTGAGGTTCAACCCTCCCCCCCCCCCCCCGGCGGAGGGAATCAAATGTTTCCTGTAGATCCGACGCGTGATCTTCTGCTCTTTTTCTCTTCACAACAATATCGTCTACATATATAGACACATTTCTCCCAATCTGTTTGCGAAAAATCCGGTCCACTGTTCTCTGGAACGTTGCTCCAGCATTTCTGAGTCCGAAAGGCATGACTTGGTAGCAAAATATCCCTTGGTTAGTGATGAAAGTCGTTGCCTTCTTATCTTGCAGATCAAGGCGTATCTGATTATATCCAGAGTAGGCATCAAGAAAGCTGAGAACCTTGTTGCCCGCGATTCCATCAACGAGTTCGTCAATGGATGGTAATGGATAACTGTCTTTGGGGCAGGATTTGTTGAGGTTAGAGAAATCAATGCACATCCTCCATTTTCCGTTACACTTTTTTACCAGAACCACATTCGAGAGCCAATCTGAATCTTCCACTTCTTCAATGAAACCGGCTTTTAAAATTTTATCAGTTTCTTCTTTTGCAGCTGCTGCTTTTTCGGGAGCCATTTTTCTTATCTTCTGTACCATAGGTTTCGTTCCTGGACGGATCCTCAAAGTGTGTAACATGATTGTGGGTGAGACTCCCAAGAGATCATGTGGAGTCCATGCGAAGACATCCCTGGATCTTGCTATGATCTCTAAGATCCGTTCCTTCTCATTCGGTTCTAGTGCTTGCCCCACATAGATCTTTTCTTCTGGATCTGGAAACGGTGTGTAGATAGACCTCTCATCCGCGGTTGGTATTTTTGCATCTATCGGTCTAACTTCAAGTTCAGCCTTCAATAGTTCTGGCGCATTGCTGTCTCCTACCGTGGATTCACATTTCTCACTAATGCACATCATCTCTTTTTTCTTCTTGATGGAAGTTAGATAACAGCTTCTGCTTTCAGGCTGCTGTCCACGGACTTCACCTACTCCTCCCCCTTGCAAAGGAAATTTCCCAATAAAGTGGTAGATGGACACTATCATCTGGAATTTATAGAGAGAAACACGTCCCAACAAAGCGTTGTAAACAGTCGATACTTTAACTATCATGAATACAACATCCTTCATCCGCCTTTTCGGGACCGTTCCCAAGACAATTGTTAACTTGATTGTCCCGGCCACATGTACTTCTCCTCCCGAGAAGGTCATCAAAGTACCTGCATAAGGTTTTAACGGTGCTGCGGAGATTCCCATCTGAGAGAAAGCGTCCCATGACAGTATATCAACAGAGGAACCAGTATCAATGAAAACTCTTTTGACTGTCTTGGTAGCTATTTGAGCATGGATGACCAAAGGATTGGAGTGCGGCATTCTCACTTCCTCAGCATCTTTAGGAGAAAAAATGATTTCCTCATGCTGTGTCAAAGAGATTTTTCTACTTGACGCGGATGGTGGTTGTCTTCCTTCTCGCTCATAGTTCCTCTTTTCCTGTTTGCTTGATCCTGCCATGGAGTATCCTCCAGCAAGGGTTTTAATGAATCCCTCGGGTCTGGTATGTGGCCTTCTCCTGGTCTTCGGGCTCCTTCCTGGTTTCTTGGTGCCTGGTTAACGGATCCTTGCATGGTGGGGAAACGATTGTGCCTACCTCTGTTCCATCTTCACCCCCTGCCCCTTCCTCGATTGAAAAGAGGGGCATCTACCCGCTGATCTTGAGGACCTCGGTTTCGGTTCCGTCGGTGGTGAGGGCCATCCGGTCGAGAGTCACAATTTTCCCAATCTGGTCTTCGGTCGTATTGATCCTCTCTCTGTGGTGGATATCTCTGTTCCTGATTTCGGTAAACACTTTCCCTCGGATGATAAGACCGTGGATGATCAACCTCATGTCTTTGAGCATCTTCTCTTTGGCGGGATCCTTGACCTCTTTCATAATTCATATGCACTTCATCGCGGTGGGAACGAAAAGCTCCTTCATCGGACTGATGCCTGGGAGGTTTAATCTTTTCCTTTTTGAATTTTCCGGCGAGTTTCCCAAAGAAACCTTGATTGCCTGTGTTTGCTCTTGAACTGGACGCGGCTGCCTCTTCCGCTTCAATTTGTCTTGATACGTGATCCCTCAAATCATCATAGCTGGAAGGTTTCTTACAAAATAAATATGTTTTGAAGTCTCCCTCTGCTAGATTTCCCATGAGAATGATGGTTGCTGACTCGTGATTGAAATTAGGGATTTGCACTACCACGCTGGTGAATCGGGTAAAGAAGTGTCCCAGTGTTTCCCCAGCTCCTTGCTTGATTGAGTTTAAATCAAGCATTGTCTTCTCCCGCGAGCGTGCGCTTCCAAAATGAGATTTGAAAATATGAGTGAACTGTTGAAAACTGGCCACAAAGTTTTTTGGCAAGTTGGTAAACCATGTGAGGGCTATCTTCGTCAGTGTTGAGGGGAAAGTTCGGCACATCATGGCATCGTTGTATTCATTTATTCCCATCGTGGTGGTAAAGTGACACAAATGATCCTCGGGATCAGTCGTTCCATCATACTTCATCAAGCCCACGTCTCTCCATCTTTTAGGTACAGCCGCGGAACATACTTCTCTGGTGAAAACAGAAGGTAAGACTGCTGGACCTTCCGTTCTCATGTTCGCTGAATCTGACTTGGTAGAGGTCGAAACGTCCGTGGATCTCTCTCCGCTTCGATGTTTGTTCTCGTGTTGCCCTTCGTGATTCTGCCAGGATTGATGTGGCATTGCATAGCCTTGGCCCTGAAAGCCATAATTCATGTTGCCGAAAGCATTGCCAGGGTTGTTAAACGCGGTATATCGCCTATCAAAATTTTCATGTTGTCCTCCATGATAGGTCGTTCCCTGTTGACGCGGGTTGGGTCCCTAATCATAATAGTAATAATGCGCTTGTTCTTGCTGCTAAGGATTAGGTTGTTCATGATGAATCTCATAGTGCCAAAAATTCTGAGGTATGTATACCCCCCGCCCCCATGTTGATCATAATAATGATAGGGGGGTAAGATGAGGCAGCTCCCCTGCTTCACCCTGAAGATCAGGTTGAGATGACAGCGGAACGTACATACTTGAGGCTTCATGATCATGGTGGACATCCTGGCTCATTTCTTGAGTCGCGTCGTCTTGATTAGCACTCATTTTTCTGTCACTGAATTAGTTTCGATAAGTCAATGATTTATTGGATTATTATTCTTTCAAAAAAGTCTTTTTCTTTTATATGTGTGGACTCCTTGCCTCCTCCAGGATTTGGGAATCTATCTGATTTCTCGGAGATAGACCCGGAGATAGACCTCCTGGGATCCGAAACACTCCCGACGGGCTTACCTGACCCGCACCGAGACATTCGGTACGGCCCAACCTGTGCCGCGGGAGCTAAAATGCCCTAACGAAACTATCCCCTCACCGAGGCTTCGTCGACGAAATGGGGATTAATCATATACCTGTCACCGCCCGTTGGATACGAGTAGACGGTCACAACTTCTTGATCCTCACTTCAGACTCTTGACTTGCAAGAAAGAGCCTCCGAGTTATACGCGGATGAAATAAGATCTTATCCGCGGAGCAGTTCTTCTTCCTGATTAAGATCTTTCACACTCTGCTTCCTTTTATCTCTCTCTCTGGATCTTATTCTTTCAGGGATATCTGTTCTGGTCCGCTCTTTACTCGTTTTTCCTTTCTCTTTGGCGCCAACAGTCTATATCTCTGTTTAACTTTTCCCTTTTATAGTTGACGAGAAGTCCCTGGCCTATCGCCACGTGTCGTCTTTTGATCGACACGTGTGTTACCCGTGGGATGTGTGCATGTTGGGCACGTACCCCCTCTTCTTGTCCGCGGGCGAAATGGCCCTGAAGGTGGAGGATCCAATTCTGAACGCGGTTGCTTTTATGACGTTTTCATTTCTCTTTTTGTTGTTTCTTTTCTTTATTTATTTTTAGATGTTTTCTTGACCGGTTTCGTTAGTAAAAGGGTGATTGATACCCCTGTCTGCTCCGGGTGCAACACATCGAAGTAAACGGCTTGGCATGCTTTGTTCTCCTGTAATTTTGCTGCAGTCGCTTGGGAAGGTTCCACCACCTCGACACTCGTCTCAATGCTTCTATATGCAACCCCCATTGAAGCCCTCTGGGCTGTTGTTGATGCTGCTGGTGAAGAGGTAGCCTGTGATCTTCTTACAAATGCTTGGGTGGCTTGGTCGTTGCGCAACAAGGCCATCTTCTCGGCTGCTTTTTTAACCCAGTTATCCTTCGTGACGGGTTTCGCTGGTTTGTTTCTGACTATAGGGGAATGAAGGCATCTTCTACACCTATCGCCACCTGCACAACATCATCAGCATCAGCTTGGTCGCCTCCGCCTCCGGGATCCTTGAAGCTCAACACTGATGCGGCGCTATTGAATAACTCGGTGTGTCTTGGTGCGGTACTCAGAGATTCCACATGGGGCTATTCTTATCGTGGCCACAAAGCACTTTGCAGGGACCATGTCTGTTGCTCTAGCTGATGCGTCGGCTCTGCCGCTTGGTGTTCAGTCGATGCAGGGATTCTCTTATGGGACGCTGCTAATTGAGTCTGATGACGTTGGCCTTATTGCCAATCTGAATAAGGCATCCTCTAGCTCTAATTCATATGTTGATATGGTTTGTGATGATGTTCTGGATTACTTTCCAAATCGTATGTTTGTATCTTTTTCACATATTATAGGAGCGCGAATAATGTTGCACATATGGCAGCTAGGCTCATGCCGCTAGACGCTTCTTGTAAATTGTAATGTTTGGTTTGATCACTTCCCGTCAAGTTTACTTGATTTGGCGAGAATTGATCTTCTTTAACATATTTAGACTTATTATCAAAAATAAATTAATTAATTAAAGGTTTTTTTAGATCAATTACAGGTTAAATCTAAATAAATATCATTGTATAGTAATATATTAAACCCAAATAACTTCTTTTGGAAAAAAAATTGTTTCAAGAGAATATGCAATTATAATTGATTATTTAAATTTTAAATGCATAAATAATTTGATCTTTTATTATATAAATATAATATAAACCTTAGATAACTTATTATTTTAACTTCATGAAGTTTTTATATCTCATGCAATAGATAATTTTAAAAATATAATTATGGATAATGGATAGAATTAGACTGAAGATAGAAAAATTAAAAAAAAAAAAACGTGTTTGCTAAATACACCACTAATTTTTACTTAGTACACCGAAAATATCTGCAACTTCTCATTTATTTTATATATATATATATATATATATATATATATATATATATATATATATATAATAGATTTGTTTGAGTAAATTCCAAAACAAAAATATGGGAGTTATCTATTTCTTTAAGAAAATATAATTGCAATTTTTATTTTAAAATTTAGTTCTTATTAAATAAATATATAATTTTGTATGCTTTGGTAGGATTATTTATTTTACACAATTGTCTTTTTTACAACAACATGAAATCCTTGTAAGTATGAAATAATATTTGATTTAGATATAAAATAATTGACCTGAATTGAAATATATCATTTTGTATGTTTTGGTAGGATTATTTATTTTACATAATTACCCAAATAACATGAACTTAGCAATTTTATGGTCATATATGGTGACATCTATTTTGTATGAATGTGTATTTTTTTTAACAACGAATGAAATATTGCATCCCTATAAAATCAAGATTTTGTGCCAAATCCAACATTTACTCTATGCAGGTGTTTGTGACATTATTAATATTAAAAACATTTGTTATAGTAGATCATTATGAGACCTTGAGAGAGGATGTTTGGGGTGAGTCCTGTCACAAGGCAACAAGATGATAATTAATTTCCAGCTTATTCATCAAATGATCCTCCGTCGAGTCGATACAAAAAAATGATATGGAGTTATGGTTTAAAGTTGATGGACTTGTTGCTCATTGTTCGTTAGTTGAGTTTCATGTTATTGTAGAACTTCCATGCGAGTACATTGTTTGTAGCTCCCGTAGGGAAGTATCTATATCTGATTTTTTTGCAAGAGAAAGTGCTCTTATGATGACTTAGTGTAAACGCTCTATGTTTGTGAGAAAAACGTCTAAAAAAGCTCATTATGGTGAAGTTGTTGATTGCTGAGAAGTTGTTATTTTATATGCGCTATCAAAAAGTGTAAGTGCAACACATTTGGCTCTTGTATGTGATGAGGAGAGATTTGAAAATTATCCATGGGGAGAGAGTCTTATAAGCTGTTGCTGAGTTCATTAAAGAAAGCGTCCCGTGTTGATCGCAACGATGATAGAACTGCATATGAATTATATGGATATTGTCTAGTCTTTCAAGCAATATCTTATTGTGTTGTTTTCCTTGTGTCAATAGCAAATGGTGCGTAATAGCAGTTTATGGTGTGACAACATATATGCATTTTGGTGTTAGCAATTATATACTTGTTTTTCAATGTGTGTTAACAGTCTTGAATATTGGAAGCTTTCTCTGCACTAACTGACAAGTTTGATTGTAATTCAAGATGGTTTTAAGGATCCTTACTCTTTACACTGGCAATGTGATATAAGATACAAGTATGATGAGGCAACACAGCTATCTTTCGGTGGTTGAATCATTGAAATCACCTAATGTGGGGAATCTAATTGAGGAAGCCATGCAGGATGGGCAATCTTTATTTTCTATTAGGAGGCATTCTACTTATTTTAGTTGTTGGAGATGACAAAGAAGCGAGAATTTGAGAGTCCAAATCAATGTTTGAAGAAGAAGCAGAAGATGAGAAGTAGCGAGAATAGTTCTTTGAGGAAAAGTCGATTTGAAGGTATGAAATAATCCCAAACAAGCCGTGATGTAGTGTACAGAAAATCAATTAAGAAGCCAGTTGTTAGGCATAAAAAGAAGATGTAGCATATGTGAGATCTGCCCCTGTTAAGGGGGTTCGGTCTGTATCAAATGAGAGATCAAGAGATTGCACAAAGTTAAAATTTGTATTCCACATGAGAAAGAAGACTGCTGACACTCATCAATTTGGCGATATCTCTACTTTCATCTACTCATGAACTATGTGACACTGATCTCTTTGTTCTACTAGAAGTCTCTAAACATGGATGCAACATTTTAGTCGCCGAAAATGATCAAGGTTCTAACACTAACCAAGGTACTGACATTGATAAAAGGTTTTCACTTGCATTGATCCAACATGTGGATGGGCAAGGAGGTCTTTGTGGTGAAGAAGCTCAGTTTTATACACAGCCAATGGGTTATGGAACTAGGGATGCGGATGTTGGGGAGGAGGTAGAATGTGAGGGAAACAAAAATGATGGAAGGGAGAGACATATGGGTTGTAGTGGTGCAAGTGATGAAAGTAAACACTTGGATACTCCTAATTGGGTGAAGGAAATATATAAGAGGCTTGGAAAGTTGGGAGAGTTGCTTGAACGAGTAAAAGAATTGACTGACAAGGTTGATAAGCTTGAGAAACACATATCAGGAACAGGAACCATGGAAGTTGTGGGGATCATTGTTGATATAGGGAAGAAGTTTAATTCACTTGAAAATAGGTTTACATTGCATGAGAAAATGCTTGCTAGATCTCTTTTATCTCGTCTCGTGCCTAATGATCCTGTAACTATGAAAGTTGTTAATGATGTATTGTTGGATATTTAGAAGGGAAGCATTTCTGATGAACAGCCTATGGGAACTGAAAAAGATGTAAAGAAATCATCTTTTTTTTTCCATCAATGTGGAGTGTGCGGCAACACATGATTCACCTTGAGAGGATGAATCTATTGTTGTTACATTAGTTGAAGAAAAAAAGTTAGTAGATTCATATTCAGGGTAGTTTGCCATTGATTTAGGATGTGATTCTATTTATTGTCTACGGAGAAAAAAGGTAAAGGGAATTGGTGCGGCTTTTGAACCAGATGTAATATTGTTGTTGGTTCTGGTCCACCAAATGCAAATCATATCCTAACTCAATGCTAAACAAAAGATTAGTATAGTAGAAAAGTAAGGAGTCGATCCCACATAGAAGACTGATTCACAGTTCTTATGATGATTCTCAAACAAATAGCAATAAATTTGAAGCAAACAATTGAAACAAGCAAATAAACAAAAGGACTAATGATTGCAAAGTAGTAATAATATGAGGAAAACGTTTCACCTACAATTCTTGACAATGGTTGGGGTTCATGATCCTTGCAATGATTTCATTGTTATTCTAAAAGTTATGCTGACTTGCCTTAGATAGAATGATCAATAAAGGGACAATCACTTACATTCAATGTAACACTACAAGAAACAACATAAGGACCCAAGTGCTTAGACAATTAGCAATATCAATTCAATGCAATTAGGAATCAAAAGAATGTCGGTCGTAGAGCTTCTAACCATAATCTCATAGAATCAATACAAACCAATAGTCATCATCCTGCATAGATAATTGATGCTTTCACGGGATCAATTTCCCTTGCTTTCCACAAAGAAACCAATCTGATGTAAGGAATCACTAGCAAAGATGCAGTTTCTGTCTAGATGATCTGTCATAGAGAGAACATGTGCAAATACTTAATCAATAAAGAACAAAGATAATGAATAACTTACGAATAACAATATGAAATCAAATCCTCACAATTCATCCAACCATGTCTTCGAATCACATGCGAAACTATGAATTTATCAACTCATAATCAACGTATCTCTTTCTCTATTGTTTCTCTCAATAATCAACAATGAATGAACCGCTGTAAATGAAATAGAAATAACCTATAAATAGAGTCGTGCAAAACCCTAGGGCAAATAATAATAATATCTTCGGACGAAATTGCTATCACTGAACACGAAGGACCGTCGGGCTTCGGTAGAAAAGCTGCAGGCGCCGCTACTTTGGCTCCGCGATTCTTCTTTATTTTCAACTTTATGCTCGTTATCTCCCTTGATGCTCCTTTCTCAGCCTCTCTTATGCTCCAAAACCATCTCTTCTAGATCTCTCAAGCCTCCCTTCAAGCTCGGATTATAAAACTGCAGAATAAACACAAAATAATGTAGATTCCAAACTCGAATACTCCAAATGCAAGACAATGTAAATAAGACAAAACACATGCAATATGAATACTTAAATGCAATAAAACCTATCTATAATGCCTATCTAAAATATGCATTATCAAACTCCCCCACACTTAAGCTCTTGCTTGTCCTTAAGCAAATAAAGAATAAACATAAATCATTGCACCCCACAGGAGATTCCTTCACAACTTTTCCTCATCAAAAGCAACATCAAACCAAGTGCAGATATGAATAAAGCACATAAATATCATAACATGTATATGCATGATCAAGTAGCCTACATGCTTATTAATCCAACCTCACAAGGGAAAATATGTGTTTCTCTCACAAGGGAAAATATGTATTTCTCACACTCTCACGTGTTTAGGCTTTAAGAATACACTCAACTCAATTCCATATGCAAACATCAACTCAAATATCAACACTTATATCACGAAATCTCCACCGGATACATCAAAGCAAAACAAGCAACATCAAGAGGACTTTCGATCAATGAAAATCTTCAAAGAAGTTTCCATTTGTCGGGGTTGTAATAGGGCTTAGTAGAAACATATAAGGACAATGAATTGTATTTGGTCATGTGGTGCTATCAATTCCAGGAATCAAGATTCCTAAAACTTCCAACACAACTCAAAACAACTAAAAAATACATCAAGCTCACATAAGAACATAAACTCTCAAAATATAATAACTCTAAAAAATATACTCAATAAGCTCTCAAAATCTCAACAAAGTCTCAAAATAAACATTTATCCAACTCTCATATGCAAAATAAATAACAAGGCTCTTTATTCCACTTTTTTTTTCTTTTTTCTTTTCGATTTCTTTTCTTTTTCTTTTTCTTTTTTTTGACATTTTTTTCTTTTTTCTTTTTTTTCTTTCTTTTTCTCGGCATTTTTTCTTTTTTCTTTTCTTTTGAGCCATATGCATGAAATACAAATATGAGGATAATAAGCACATAACATTACATCTCACTCAAAACCATAAACAATAAGCACTCACTTTAGCTTTTCTTCAAAACTCAAAATAACATCCATAATCAACTCTAAACCCCAATTCCCGGAAGGGCCAGGCTTATCATAGGCTAGGAAACATTAATTTTGTGGAGCTTCAAAGAAAAATGCTAAAGCTCAAATTGGCTTCAAACAAAGATATGATGTAAGGTAGGCATGGATAAAATGTGGCTAAAAACATACCTCTATCATATGCAACTCATAAGCAATGATCATTTATATAATCGACCTCAAAAATAGATAATTATGTCAATACTCATAGATATATGTATAGGAAGAGTAAATCACACAACAAAAGCGAAAGGGAAATAGATGTAATCCCTTATTAGGCCAAAAATTCTCACTAGGATAAATTTTTGTTGGATATCAATCATGCCTAGAATTTAGATCATACATGCTCAATTACATATGTCAAATCATATCTCAGATAAAACAATTTTCAAGACAAGGTTAAATCATCAAGAATTCCATGGGATTTATATGATCATGCCAAAATGAAATAGAGGACAAAATAAGCTAGATGGGTGTTTGAATAACACATTATATGCAATGCATGATATTTTTGGATTTCCCATTTTTCCATTTTTGACTTTAATAGCAACAATAAACCATAAACATGATGCATGAAAACAAACTAAAAACTTAAACATAAACAAAACATAAATAAGCATGAAACTGGAATCATAAACATGAACTAACTAACATAAACCACCTCCCCCACAACACTTAAATGTTGCATTGTCCTCAATGCATAAACAAAAAGAACAATGAAATAAAATAAGGGTGAAGGAAGGGATACTAACCTATCACTGGGAAGGTGAAGGATGGAATCCAGACTGATGGCGAAGATCAGCAAGTATGCGCGCCAACGGTGTCTGAATATCAGCGATCCTGGTAGAGATAGTCAGAGATCTTCCTTGTACTTCTTCTCGAACTCTATCAACCGACGCTCAAATCCATCCAAAGCAACATAAACAGGGTGAGCGTCTGCAACAGAAAAATTTGTAGCGAACAATTGAAACAAGCAAATAAACAAAAGGACTAATGATTGCAAAATAGTATTAATATGAGGAAAATGCTTCACCTGCAATTCTTGACAATGGTTGGAGTTCATGATCCTTGGAATGATTTCATTGTTATTCTCAAAGTTATGCCGACTTGTCTTAGATAGATTGATCAATAAAGGGACAATCACTTACATTCAATGTAACACTACATGGAACAACATAAAGACCCAAGTGCTTAGCCAATTAACAATATCAATTCAATGCAAATAGGAATCAAATGAATGGGCCAGCCATAGAGCTTCTAACCCTAATCTCATAGAATCAATACAAACCAATAGACATCATTCTGCAGAGATAATTGATGCTTTCAGGGATCAATTTCCCTTGTTTGCCATAAAGAAACTAATCTGATGAAAGGAATCGCTAGCAAAGATGCAGTTTCTGTCTAGATGATCAGTCATAGATAGAACATGTGCAAATACTTAATCAATGAAGAACAAAGATAATGAATAACTTATGAATAACAATATGAAATCAAATCCTCCCAATTCATCCAATCGTGTTTTCGAATCACAAGCGAAACTATGAGTTTAGCAACTCATAATCAATGTGAGCAGTCCTTATTGTCAGTAGTCCTTGTTTGAATGTCTGCATAAAAATTCAATGTGAGCAGTCCTTATTCGAATGTCCACATAAAAATTTCGATAATAACAAAAAAAAAACAAGGAAATTAGGGGGTGGGGGGGAGGATGGAAGGAAGGAAGCGGGCGGCAATTATGGGCTGACCGTGGACATTTAGCTAATAAATCTTGGATGTTATATGGACAATTTTTTTTTCCCCTTTAACTAATTTATTTTAAATGATGGATAATTACCTAATAAGGGATCTAAATATGGACAGTTAGCTAAACATCCCAAATACTCTACCCTAAAATTGTATCTCAACACCCTTATGCCACAAAATCATTATACAGCAAAATTAATATTTAAAAAATCTAACAAATTTTAATTAGCTTACACATGGTTATTATTCGGAAAAAATTATCGTTTATTATTTACGTATGTTTTTTTATGATAATATCTATATAAAATATCAATTGTTAAAAAATTATTAAAATTATATATCATCCTAAAAAAGTGTACATGAATAGCAAATGATATATATATTTTTTGAATGGAGAGAGTTTAAGATGTTTGAAAAATAAAAATTCAAAAAATTCATCATATAATAATTTGTTATATATCCCTCCTTGAATAGGTAAATAAAGAGCGACCATTCCGGGGTTCGAACCGGGGACCTATGAGTACTACCCGCAAGTCCTTTCCCTCTGTTCATAAAAACATGTTGTTTACTATTAACTCACGCTTTTTTAGGTTGATAAGAACTATATAAAATATCTATTTTTTTTTATAATTTGTTTAATAACTTCGTACTTATTAATAGTAACTACGTTATTGTTAAAAAATTATAAAAAAAATAGATATTTTATATAATTTTTATTATAAAAAAACGTGTGTAAATAGTATATGATATGTTTTATCGAACACAGAGTAGGATTTTGACATAAATATTTAGTGTCGTCTAAAGTACAAATGTACATCATCATATCATACAGTATAATAATATATTATATTGATGCAAAATAATATAAGAATACAATTGTTTAAGGCAATTGTATTTTCATCATTGCCTGCGTTAAATGGTAACGACTGAAACGCATAATTTATAGTGGTTTGTTTGATCATCATATGTATTCATATATGCATGTCCCTTTCTCTATTTTATTTTTATCTCTCCATTGAACTTCTCTCTGGGAGCTGACATTGAGACCACAATCTATAAAGACATGTGACGTTTACATATTTTTTTCTAAAAAAAATATATATTTATATTCACTATGTTTTAGGTTCCTTTGAAACTACTATAGGTCTGTTGGCTGAAGCTAATAAATTAGTTGAAGTGGATAGATTAAGTGTTAAATATAGGGTGATTTTGGTACATGACCTTTTTGAAATATTCAATTGGGCACTTGGGCTCTAAATCAATTTAATTAGTTTTGTCCTAGACCCCTTCTCAATAGAGTGGGTTGGTCAATGGTCAATCGTTTGACCATTGACCGGTCAACGTTGACCAACCCATTTTGATGCCATTTTTTTTTAGTGATGCCATATTTTACCGTTTTGATGCCAAAATTTTATTATATTTTATTTTCACTTTAATGCCACTTTTCTAATGAAATGATTGGATGACACTTTTTTTAAACCTTGATGACATTTTTTGTTTACTGTAATGTCACGTTGACCATTGATGCTATTTTTTTTACTGTTAACGACTGATGCCACTTTTTTTATGTCAATTTTTTGATGATATTTTTTTTACCGTGATGCCATATTTTTGATGATATTGTTTCAAAGTAGTATTTTGATGATATTTTTTCAAAGTAGGGTTTTGATGACATTTTTTTGTTTAACGTGATGCAACTTTTTCAAAATGGTGTTTTGATGTAATTTTTTTAATGTAATTATTTGATGCCACTTTTTTAATCAAAGCGTTTGATGCCAGCTTTTTTAATGAAATAGTTTGGTGACACTTTTTTATGTCAATTTTTTTATGATATTTTTTTTACCGTGATGCCATATATTTTCAAAGTACCGTTTTGATGTCATTTTTCTAATGTAATTATTTGATGCAACTTTTTAAATCAAATCGTTTGATGCCACTTTTTTTTAATTCAATCAATTGTATATCGATATATTTTACTTTTAATCACTGATGACACGTTTGTGATTAAAATTCATTGATGCAATCACTTGTGGTTACATGTTTATTACATTTTTATACAATTGATGACATTTGTGATTATATTTTATTTTATTAATTTTAATCATTTATGATGACATTGTTTATTGATGACATCTTTAATTAATGTCTTTTATTCATTGATGACACATTTGTAATTAAACCACATTTTATAAAAATGTGGACTCAAAACAATATCATCTTATTGCCCAAATAAAAATGCACGGTCAGTTTTAAAATGTGACATCAATATTGGTTGATGACACTTCAATTATTGCACAGTGGGATTTGCACTATCTTTAGGTTTTTGGTTCAATTCTAACAATTTGTTCCAATTAATCCATGCCTAAAAAATGGTAAAACAAGAAGACCAATTTTATGAATAAACTCAAACATACACACCCTGCTACCAAGCGACACAGACAAACTCCGAATCCAATCACCACTTTTAATTAGCAGCAATTGTGATATCAAGAAGTTCAGCAAATCATATACCAGAACAAGTTAAGGCAAAACAAGAAGACCAATTTTATGAGTTCCAAGGGGGGAATGTTCATATAATCCAATAAAAAACTATAATGATAAAAAACCTCCAATCAAAACCAAAATCCAGCCTCATCTGAATTAACTTAATAACAAAACATGTTTCATGTTGAGGAGATGCATCTTAGTTGCACGGTGGGCGTGTGGCATCCTGATAATGCATATTTTAGATAGGCATTATAGACATATTTAGTTTAGTTAGGTTGCATTTCTTGCTTGCTTTGTTGTTAAATTGCATCTTGTGTTTATTTTAGAAAAGTTCGGATTCTGCGCAATTTTGTGTTTATCTCGCAGATTGAATCGGAACACATTTGAGAGATGCAATATCTCGAAGAGGAACACAAGATACATGGGAAGGAACAAGAAAGGAAGAAGCAAAACAAGAGGAGAAGCCCGCAATGGGAGCTAGAAGGCCACGGCAGAACAACGTGCCGCGGGCGCCGCAGATTTGCCGCGGGCGCCGCAGTGCCCGCCGCAGCGGGATGTGAAGGAAGCATTTGCGGCGGGCGCCGCACACACCGTCAGCGCACAGCGCGTAGAGAAAAAACCCTAGTTTTCTATGTTTTGTTTTGAGGCCGACTTGGATGTTTTATTAGGCCACTTTTATGTTATTTTTCATTACCTTGGATTCTATTCTTTGAACCATTAGACTTTTGAGAGATTTTGAGCCATGTCGCCCATGAGGAACTAAACTCATCTATTCTGCCTGCAATTTGAAGCTTTATTCGGATTGATTGTGAGTTTCTAATTCTCGCTCCTGGTTTCCTATTTGTGAATGCTTCAACTTCTTTGTGCTTGATTGCTTATTGTTTTGTTCTATCTTGACTGATCAACTTGGTAGAATCAATTCAATCGCTAGGGTTTTGTAGATTCCTGGTTGCGAACCTTAACCCAAGTAGCAAACTTATTCCTTTAGGGCTGGTTGAACTAATTGAATGAGTAGGAAGTTGGATGTGTTGTTAAATCCTTTTTTAGGGACTGCAAATACCTTGGCTAATCTCTGGACTTAAAGCTATCAATTGGGTTAAATCCTTCTTTAGGGACTGTTCGATTGATAAGGGTTGCTAGGACTGGTTGGACTAGTAGATATATTAGGTCGGGACAAGGGCATTCATAGGAAACATAATAGGACGAGAAGAAGTTACAATGATCGCTTCAATCCAATAAAGTGGAAAATTGTAGGTGGAATTGCCTCTCATAATTGTCTAAACCAACATCAATTACTTTGCTTTGTTTAATCCGCTTTGATAAAAGGCGGATCTTTCACACTCAAAACCCCCTCTTTGGTTACTTTAATCGGCATTGAAATCACGCTTGAGTTTATAATTTTCCCTGTGGGATCGACCTCTTGCTTATTACTATACTAGTTTTAGGTTTGAGTTTTCTTTGGCGGAATCCACGACAGGTTTTCCCTCCGTCAAATTTGGCGCCGTTGCCGGGGAATTTTATTAAATTCTTGAGTGTTTTTAGTGTTGATCGTGGTGTGGACCGTCTTCTAGGGTCCATACCTTTTGCTACTAATTCTTCTCTATAGAGAACATTGCAGAGATGGCGAACCGCACTCTTAAGGAGCTTTCTGCTCCTGATCTGGCACAGCAACCCCTGGCAATCCAATACCCTGCACTAGCAGAAGGAGTAAACTTTGAGCTGAAGTCAGGGGTAGTTCATCTTCTACCCAAATTCCATGGGCTGAGTGGGGAGGACCCCCACAAACATCTTTCTGAATTCCATAGGGTGGTGGTGGGGATGAAACCAGCGAATGTAACTGAAGAGCAAATCAAGCTGAGAGCCTTTCCCTTCACTTTGAAGGATGATGCAAATGAATGGTTCTTCTATCTACCACCTGACTCTATTGCTACTTGGGCCGAGATGAAAAGAGTCTTCCTAGAGATGTACTTCCCTGCAACAAAGCTGAATGCTTTGAAAAGGTCTATCAGCAGCATTGAGCAGTATGCGACAGAGCCTATACATGAGTACTTTGAACGCTTCAAGAAACTCTGCGCCAGCTGCCCATGCCATGGGTACTCCCAAAAGGATCTGGTTCTCTTTTTATTCAATGGGTTGACTGATATAGAGCGGAAGACGGTGAATTCTGCTTGTGGAGGAAACATGCTGAATAAGACACCTACCGCAGCTTGGGAGGTGTTTAAGGAGCTATCTGAGGGCTCTAGACAATTCAACAAAAGCACTCGGGCTAGGGGTGTACTCGCTGTTGATGCTCCTGTGGCTGCACTTCAGACGGATATGGCAGAGGTGAAGGAGATGATGAAACAATTGATCCTTGATAGAAATCCTCAACAATTGAAGGCATGTGGTCTTTGCAATCAATTCACCCATCCTATGGACATGTGCCCGCTCATACAAGATCCTAATGTTGAATTGAATGCCATTGGGAATTTCGCTCAACAAAGGCCTATGCAAGGCAATTATGGAAATCCTGGGTATTTCAACAACAATAACTACAATAGAGGCTATCAGCAAGGCTATGGGAACCATCAGGCCTCTTTCAATCAGCAAGGGGAGCAACAGGAAAGGCCTCAACAACAATATGAACCTCGACAGGGAGGTCAGCAGCAATCCAATAGGGATAATGAGGGTACAGTGCAGAAACTGACAGAGCGGATGGCGAATCTAGAGAAGCAGCAATCAGATCGGATGACAAATCTTGAGAATCAAATGAGTCAGCTCATTCAAATCTTAAGTGCAAAGAAGGCAAACGATTCAGGTAAGCTTCCATCGCAAACGGTTGAGAATCCTAAGGAGAATGTAAGTGCAATAACGCTTAGGAGTGGCAAGGAACTGGTTGTCACAAATCAAAAGGACGATGAGGAGACAATGGATGAAGAAATAGGGATCATTGAAGACGAAAACGGCCGAACCGTAGTGCGGCGCCCGCGGCAAACCTTGCGGCGCCCGCCGCAACCCCCTGCGGTGCCCGCCGCCAGAGAGGGATTTCACGTGGCGCCCGCCGCAGGTGAAACCCAGCGAGTTGCGGCGCCCGCCGCACCCTCAGCTGCGCCCGCCGCAACGGTGCCCGCCCCCGAATTTCTTCCTGGTGAGTTTTCTACCTTACCTCTTCCCTCCTCTATCCCTCTTTCTCCGCCTTCTTCTTCTTCGTCTTCTACTCTTTCTTCTCCCGTACCTATGGAGATTCCAAAGCCCGTTCCGCCCTTCCCGGAAGCTTTGAAGGATACAAGAAGGTATGAGAATGACAAGGACATCTTCGAGACATTCGGTAAGTGTGCGGTAAACATTCCTTTACTCAAATTAATTAAGAGCATTCCTAGATATGCTAAATTTTTGAAGGAATTGTGCACCATCAAGAAGAAGCAAAGACTGAAAAAGAAGGAAAAGGTAAGCTTAAATGAAAATGTCTCTGCTATGTTGCAAAGAAAATTGCCTGAAAAATGTGGAGATCCAGGTATGTTTACAATTCCATGTGCAATTGGGAATACTAGATTCAAACAAGCCATGCTAGATCTAGGAGCCTCCATTAATGTTATTTCCCATAACTTGTACATGTCTTTAGGTTTGGGTGCTCTAACTGAGACGGGGGTTACAGTGCAACTTGCTGATCGATCACAAATCAGGCCAAGAGGCGTTGTTGAAGATGTTTTAGTTATGGTGGATGATTTGTTTTTCCCTGTTGATTTCTTTGTTTTAGATATGGAGCAGGGAACCCCCGAAACACCCATTATATTAGGAAGGCCATTCTTGAAAACTGCGAAAACAAAAATTGATTGTTGTGAGGGTCTATTGACTATGGAGTTTGATGGAAGAAAGATAGAGTTCTCTCTCTTTAATCATGCTAAGCTTTCCCCTGAAAATTCTCTAGATATGCCTATTGCTAACAATACTGATCACAACAATCATTTGCGTGGTTTGTTAGAAACACCTGTGGAACATAGTATATGCAAATTTGAGCCTCCTAACAAATTGAACCCGTTTGTGATTCCAGGACAACCCCCAGGCAGAGCTCATGGAGAGGAGCTAAGAGTAATGGCTGAATGTTGGAACCGAAAGCTACACCTTTCAGGGGTACCCGCATTTGTCAATGAAATAACAGGTGTTGGTGACCCTGGTGGAGGAACATAGGCCAATCAAGGGCCATCACGTCGAGCCAACGACTTGAAACAAAGGCGCTTCTCGGGAGGCAACCCGAGGTAAGTTTTTCTTTCTTTTTCCTCTTTCTTTTCCTTCACCATGAGTATATGTGATTTACTTTTGTTGTCTTTAATGTTTCATTGAGGACAATGAAAACTTCAAGTGTGGGGGAGAGGAATTTTAGTTTTATAGTGCATATAGTTAGATCATATTTAATTTTCAATCCTGTTTAAGTTTAATTAAGTTGTTATTTAGTTTTCAATCAGTTTAATTTTCGTCCAAAAAAAAAAAAAAAAAAAAAGCGAAAATATTAGAAATAGAGCATGCATTGCATATATATGTGTTATTCAAATACCCATCTTGCTTAGTTTGTCCTCTATTTTAAATTTCAAGCATGATTCATAAAAATCCCATGGAGTTCTGGATGTTTTGATCATTATTTCTATATTTGATTTTTGTGGAACATGAGCTAGCAAATGTAATTGAGCATGTATGATTAAGCGAAAGTATGATTGATATCCTAAAAACATGACCTTGTGAGGATGTGTGGCCTTCTTTGAATTCTTTTGCTAAATTGTGTGAATTACTCGCCTAGTGTTGCTACCTCTTGGCATTGACTGTAGTATCTATTTTTGAAGACCGATGCACATGTTTGTTGCTTGCGGGGTTTATGTTTATATTTTGAGTCTTTTTATTCAATTTTATGCATATTTAGTGAATAAGGTGGCAATGGTTGATGCACTGAGTAACCGGGTCTACGCATGACACCCATGGGTATGATTCGCGCAAAAAGGTGTTGAAAACTACCCACTAGGAAAGAAGCTTGATCATTGAGTAACCAGGTTCATTCATGACACCCATGTTTGCAACTTGCGTCAAAAGGTGTTCAAGTGGACTTCATATTCATAGTTGAGGTGTTGATAGACCGGGGCCATTCATGACACCCATGTTTGCGCTTCGCGTAAGGAAAGCACCAAGACAAGAAAAAGAAAAAAAAAAAAAGAGAAAAGAAAACCAAAGAAAAAGAAAAAAAAAGAGAATGTTGCATTTTATTTTCTTTATGTTGTCCCGCAAGTAATAACATTTCGGTAGATATTTGGTGATATGGTGGTCAATGTCTATGAGCTTAGTGCATTATTGGTTTGAGTTGGGAGTTGTACCTAAAAGCCTAAACACAGGAGTGAAACACATAATTCTGGTGAGGTTGGATGATGTCTACCTCTAAGCTTTGATCACTGGAATACATGCTATGACGTTGGTTTGCTTGGTTTATGTTTTCACCTGCTATGATGTTGTTTTTTTGGTAATGTTGAAACTTGAAGGGATCTCCTGTGGGATACATTGTTTCATGTTCATTCTATCATTGCTTGAGGACAAGCAAAGGTTAAGTGTGGGGGAATTTGATAATGCATATTTTAGATAGGCATTATAGACATATTTAGTTTAGTTAGGTTGCATTTCTTGCTTGCTTTGTTGTTAAATTGCATCTTGTGTTTATTTTAGAAAAGTTCGGATTCTGCGCAATTTTGTGTTTATCTCGCAGATTGAATCGGAACACATTTGAGAGATGCAATATCTCGAAGAGGAACACAAGATACATGGGAAGGAACAAGAAAGGAAGAAGCAAAACAAGAGGAGAAGCCCGCAATGGGAGCTAGAAGGCCACGGCAGAACAACGTGCCGCGGGCGCCGCAGATTTGCCGCGGGCGCCGCAGTGCCCGCCGCAGCGGGATGTGAAGGAAGCATTTGCGGCGGGCGCCGCACACACCGTCAGCGCGCAGCGCGTAGAGAAAAAACCCTAGTTTTCTATGTTTTGTTTTGAGGCCGACTTGGATGTTTTATTAGGCCACTTTTATGTTATTTTTCATTACCTTGGATTCTATTCTTTGAACCATTAGACTTTTGAGAGATTTTGAGCCATGTCGCCCATGAGGAACTAAACTCATCTATTCTGCCTGCAATTTGAAGCTTTATTCGGATTGATTGTGAGTTTCTAATTCTCGCTCCTGGTTTCCTATTTGTGAATGCTTCAACTTCTTTGTGCTTGATTGCTTATTGTTTTGTTCTATCTTGACTGATCAACTTGGTAGAATCAATTCAATCGCTAGGGTTTTGTAGATTCCTGGTTGCGAACCTTAACCCAAGTAGCAAACTTATTCCTTTAGGGCTGGTTGAACTAATTGAATGAGTAGGAAGTTGGATGTGTTGTTAAATCCTTTTTTAGGGACTGCAAATACCTTGGCTAATCTCTGGACTTAAAGCTATCAATTGGGTTAAATCCTTCTTTAGGGACTGTTCGATTGATAAGGGTTGCTAGGACTGGTTGGACTAGTAGATATATTAGGTCGGGACAAGGGCATTCATAGGAAACATAATAGGACGAGAAGAAGTTACAATGATCGCTTCAATCCAATAAAGTGGAAAATTGTAGGTGGAATTGCCTCTCATAATTGTCTAAACCAACATCAATTACTTTGCTTTGTTTAATCCGCTTTGATAAAAGGCGGATCTTTCACACTCAAAACCCCCTCTTTGGTTACTTTAATCGGCATTGAAATCACGCTTGAGTTTATAATTTTCCCTGTGGGATCGACCTCTTGCTTATTACTATACTAGTTTTAGGTTTGAGTTTTCTTTGGCGGAATCCACGACAGGTTTTCCCTCCGTCACATCCCTGTCTCAGCTTTGTCGGTAATCTAGCCATGCTAGAAATCCACGAGTTCAAGGCATCCGTTCAAGGTTACAATTGATCCACCTTAATGCATATACAAAAAACACAAGGTCTCTAAAACACAAGCGCGCGGAGTTAAAAACTTATCATTACCTAACTAGCAAGCGATAAAGAGATATATAAGCACATAGATGAATAAAAAGAACATGGAAGCAAACTATTAAATACTCATTTGCTTTAAAATAAGACTTGGGCAAGATTTGGAGCTCTTCTCCAATTAAAAATAACAAACAGAAATACAGCTGCCAGAAAAGAGATATACAAGCAACTGGTAGGATTACGGTCAACTGCAAGAAACTAGCCTAAACAGTGAAATCATGAAGATTTGTCCACAAATTGAACAAGGAAATTGAAAGAGGCCAAACAAACAAGCAAAAAACCAATTTAAGCCACACATCTGTATGATGCCAGAAGTTGGAGCAGATAAAAAGACATGAAACCAATTGATTCAGTTGAAGAAGCCTTCTAAATTTGACAGTAAGCCAACAAAATTTACCATATCAGGGATGGAAAATCCTTTTGCCCACCTGATCAGAGTGCCAGAATTGATGAATGTTTGCTTTACAGGGAATGAGGGTGAATCCAATTTCCCTTTCCCTGTCAGAATGAAGCTGAAATCATCACCTTCTTTTGAGCAACAAACGTTGCTAGTTTAGTTGCAATGTAGCTGAAAAAGCTCATGAAACAATAATCATTTATATAGGTTAAATGGGAGATTTGTGTTCAACATTTATAGTGAATGGAATCTTAGCAGATTTGATTCAAGTCATCCTCAAGAAGCATATAAGCTGGGCCTTACCTCTTGCAGTGAAGGCATACATGGAATCACTCCCCCTAGATGTTTCCTCATTTTTTAGCTTTGACGGATTACAACTTCCTCCAAGTCCTATGTGAACTAATGGAATCACTCCCCCTAGATGAAAAAAATCACCATATACATTTCTTCAAACACTTGGTGTGCACTAGGAGTTCCCAACTTCCCACAATATAAATCAAATTCATTACAAAATCACTCATTGTTTCTCCATCCCATCAAAATTCAAAAGAAGAAAATGGAAGCAATTTAAAAAAAATGGAGATAATGACATCAAGGAGGACTAATTTCGTTTAGAAACCCTAGATCTAGGCAATAGCACACATGGTCCGAAATACACAAAAATCAACAAGCAATAGGATGCACAATATGCATACAAAGAAGAAAATATGAGAAAAACGAAATTGAAACATGAAATACATACACGGAAAGGAAGGAGGAAGAAATCAAGCTGTAATTGACGAAATTGGGAGGATACCCGTCCCGTCGCATCCTGGACATCAAATTTAGGGCTTTATCGAGGTCGTTGTTGCGAGCGTAGGCGCCAACGGTGAGGAAAGCGAAGTCAAAGTAGGAGAGGGTGGCCGAGGAGCTTGGAGCCAACGGTGAGGAAAGCGGAGATTGGGGCGGTCATGGCGGATCGTGGCGAGCGAGTTGCTGGTGGGAAGAGGAGGAGAAGTGGTGGTGATCGTTGCAGTTGTCATCTCCGTTGGGTGGGAAATTGTCGTCGGAGGACTAAGGATACCATGGGGGATGAAAGGCCATAGACGGAGGAGAAATTGCCGGCAAGAGGCGGAGGGAGAAGAACGAGGGAGCAAGGTGAGAGAGAGCGAAGATCAGATGAGGGCTGGGGTCTAATCACCTAACTTTCTTTTCCTAGGGTCGAGCACGGCCAATTTTATTTTTATGGGGTCTAATTACCTAATCACTTTTAACAAAGGGTATATTTCACCAAATTCCCTCTTAAATATATGATAAATTAGAGTATTTATAAGTTAGTAAAGTATTTGGTAAACCAGCAGATCAGATAGAGTAACCGATACAAACTAGCCGATGAGATATGACAAAATGAATAGACTTTTTAATATAAAAAAGTTTGTTCCAAATCCAATTTTAAAAATTTATTTTACTGAAATCTTATATTTAACTTATTTAAAATTATAGATTATTAAAACTAAAACTTTGAAAAATTATCTGCATTCTCAAACGTAATGATAGTCGATAGTAGGATCCGAAAAGTGTAGTAACCAGATAGCTATAGGAGCTGCTGTTGAGACCAAAAAATATATATAAGTTTTGATAATTTTACAATTTAGAAAAATTAGTAAGCATTGAATATATCTGATTATTAGACCCATTTTAATAGGAAAAATATATAAAATAGCCAAATATAGCTAAAAAAATGGACAAGGACTTTTAAAACATCTAAATACCATTAAAAAAAACAGCTAATATATACATGTGCTGTTAGAACATAAATTAACGACCAAATCGATAAAGCTCTTTAAATTTTAATTATTTAGCATTTTAAAAAAATGATTTTATAAAAGTTTATAAATTGAAACCTACAAATCAATCCTCATGTTATTTTCTAGCATTTCTGTATCCCGGCTGAACAAGTCAAGATCTCCTTAAAAATGTTTTGTTGTCGACTGTCTCCTAATTAGGGGTGGGCGCGCGGGACGGGACGGGACCGGGACGGGACGTCGGGACGGAGGTCGTCCCGCGTAATTTTTGCGGGACCGGAACGGGCCTTGTCCCTCAAATAAAAAAATTATTAAAAAAACTCAAATTTTTCATAAATATATTGCGATTCTCAAAGGCGTAATACATATATATGTATAATTTTTTTATATTTTGCAGGTTCCCATATATGCACGCATATATACGTGTGTACATGTATATAAACACCGATGCAGTGTGTATATATATGGCCTTACAGTGGAGGATGTAGTGTATATCTATATATGGCTAAATTACAGTATGTAGTATATATATACACACTATATAGTATTACAGTGTATATGAAATATATATTACAGTATGTACGTATGTAATATATATATATATATATATATATATATATATATATATATATATATATATATATATATATATATATATATATATATATATAAGGGATGTGTACACCGGAACTAACCTCTCTATATATATACACTATAATACATACTCTATATCCTAATATTATATATAGTATTACATTATTATTATTATTATTATTATTATTATTATTATTATTATTATTATTATTATGTGTGTGCGGGACGGTATTTGCGGGATCCCGCCGTGTCGTCCCGCATCCCGTCCCGCATTATTTTTGCGGGACGGGACCGGGATTTGCGGGATTTGTGCCCACCCCTACTCCTAATAGTAGTTGATCGAATAAATATACATTTTTCTTGGGCAGCTAGTTTTTTTTTTAATATATTATTATTATTATTATTATTATTATTATTATTATTATTATTATTATTATTATTATTATTATTATTATTATTATTATTATTATTATTATTATTATTATTATTATTATTATTAATATTATTATATATCCAAAGTTTTTACATGAAATTGGATGGGAGCCGGCTAACAAGCTGAGCTCCGCAACCCTTCTGAATAACAAAAGCAACTCTAGTCAAAGTGTGACAAGTATCCCTACTATATTCAGATATCCCTCTAGTGACCCCACACAATCGCTTGAGAAGTCCCATGACATCATCCCCTAAGTCACCAATAGTAGAAAAGGAAAACGGAAGAAAGTGATATCCTTTTTCTCTGCAAACATCCTCATATTTTTTCCTTTTGTTTTCAGCAGCTATTCTGGCCGCCCTACCTGGAATGAAACCTGAAAGATCAGAAGAGTTAAAGATACAAGTACCCGTAATGTCAACGCAAGTGTCCTTGCCCTGGAACCAGTTATAGAACAAAATATCGGCTGGACGTAGCTCACCTCCCTTGCCATCAACCATACCAGTAGATGCCTCTTTACGAACCGAAATCCCAGCCTTCAAGCACTCATCATATAAAACATCACGTACCATATTATGTCGGTGCTTTACACCAACATCAGTAGCACAAGCAAGGGCGTGATCCCCCCATTGATCCAAAATGCCTTTCTCACAAGCAGGGCATTTGGCTCCGGCCTGAAACAACTCAATCCCAAGACGATACTTAATAATGGATCGAAAAGTAGCGGGGTTCATAACCTGACCAAGGTCGAGTATAGGCGCAACTTTTAACCATTGTTGGGCCATAGCGATTAGAGCTTCTTGCCTGCTAGTAAGAGGAAATTGCATCTTGAGGTGCTTATCAACATGATTGTAGTAACAGCTAGCCAATTTCTTCATCAGATAGGGGGCCGGCTGTAACGTACTTATGTCCAACTCATCCTTATCAATGACATTACTCCAACTAGAAGTCGCTAATCCGAAAGCAACCCCATCACCAACTACTCCAGATCCTCTCAAAATACAATCTTGCAAACCACGGGACTGAAGCCTCGAAGCGAGAAAAGCGTAATGAAGCGTGTCGGCCGCGGTGTAAACTCCAAGCCCACCACAATCAATAGGCATAGTAGAAAGGCGCCACTGTATAGGACCAAAGCCCGATCCTCCAAGCGTAACTATATGTTCAAGTGAAAGTCTCAAAGAATCATCAAACACTCCCTGAGCATCTACAAAACATGAAGGAGGGGTTGTTCGCATTGCGAAGTAGAGGCGAGAGACCCCCGAGCAGGCTCGCAAAAGCAGTAACTCACATTGAGGATCTTCCAACCTCCTGATAGCCTCCATCAAATCATTAGTTTTCAAAACCCTTCTCAACATCACCTTATTACTAAAGGAAGGATCCAAGCTAACAACCCCACCGAGAAGCTTAACTCCCCCCACGGAGCGTGAAATATGCTCAAGAAAAACCCCAACCTTCCTACAACGTGGGTCCTCACTCGGCCAGAATATTTCTGTCTTATCAATATTCAGATGAAGTCCTAGGGCCGGGCCATCCGCTTGGATAATGGCAAGTGCTCTGCTAACCACCATAGTGTCCCCAATCAACGTCCCATCATCAAGATAACAAGCATTAAGCTTCAGCTCACAATTATCCCTCATCTTACGAATCAAAGGATGCAACGTAAGTGAGAAAAGTAAAGGGCCAAGAGGGTCACCTTGTTGAACTTCTTGACACAAATAGAGGATGTGAGCACCGTAATATAAACGAGCAGGGCGTGTGTAGCAAAACTCAACCTAATGGGCTATGGAAGGGCACATACGACGAACCTCTTTAATCAAAGCACTATGATCAACCATATTAAAAGCATTCTTAAAATCAACCAAAAGCATAGTCAGACTATTATCATAACCCTGAGATTCTACTAATCTGTTAACCGCATGTAATACTGCTTCTCCGCCACCCGAAACACCCACACCAAACTGTGCATCCTCCAGATAAGGCCTAAGGGTGTTACCAACCGAAGATGCTGCCACTTTAGACACCAAACGTCTCCAAATCGAACCAACAGCAATGGGTCGAATCCCCCCACCTGGCTTAATGAGAGGCGTAAGAGGGGCACTTGCAACAAATTCACTCAAAGCAGCTGGACACTGACCCTTGAGAAATAAATTAACCACACCCGTAATAGAGTCATACACCTCCTCAATAATGGCAACAGCTGCACCACTAAGAGCATCCAACAAATGTTGAGCACGGAGCCCGTCTTTCCCACACGAAGTGCCCTTCGGGAAGCTTCTAATCCTGTCTAAAACCAACCTCTTGGAAACCTGCAAGGAGTCACCCACAACAGGCTCAGGAGGTATGCAGGGTGCCGGAAAGAAAGGATGTTTGTCAGTAAGCTCTTTAAGAGTATCCTCCGTCTGCGGAGCGACACCCAAAGACGTGAGAATACGAATGGCTGGCGAAAAATGTCCATCACCAACTTTCCTCTTGCATTGCCTGATGGCCTGCTCCTCTCGACACCTCTCCCTACCACTAGAAGGGACATCAAAATTACCCGACAGAAGATCATATCTCAGCCGATGAATACCCCCAGGCTCCCTCCACACCTGAATAGCCTCTGAAATACTATCAATCTGCAGACGCCTCTTCAACCCCGAACGATTTTCCGCGCTAGTTTTGGGCTTGTACCTATGAAGGATACAAAGAGGCATAATAAAAAGAGACACCCATGCTGACACACAAGACGGGTCGGAAATGACCCTATCAAGGGCGTCCTTAAGAACTCTAGCAAAACTCAATCTACACTTCCAAGGGACATTCTTAACTGTATGAACTTGAACATTAAACACTCTCTCCAACAAAGCGACGTCAATACCCACAATTGGTTCAAGATGGCCCCCTCATCAGTCACATGAACTAAATCAACCGAAGAACTAACAACATCAATAACAGGACGAGGCAATCCGTGAACACAGAAGGCAATTGATCCATCATCAGACAAAGGAGCTTCAACAACGGCTCCATCATGGAAGCAATTCTTGGACACATTGTGGGTAACACAACAATGTCCGCAAAACCAAAGACCAAGTTGCTTAAGAACTGACTCAAACTGATCATAAATTTCACGATTGGACCCAAGAATCGCTTTGAAACCTGACAACGCATCGCCACTCAGATGGATATCCCGCAAGTGCCTAATAAAATAAGCCTGAGTAAGGCCTTTACCACTGCCATCCCTACATCCATCACACCCAACAAAGGGACAATGCATCCGCACCGGCGGAATACATACCTCGCCTCTCATTCAAACCACAAATCCAAAGGATTGAACAACCAGTAAAACAACACAATAAAACAGCCACTGACAATCACAACCAGCAACAAGCAAAACCAACAAACCAGCCAGCAAATAGCCACCAATGGCAACCAGCCTCGCAGAACAGAAAAAATCAGCAGCCAGAACTGAACAGCAGGTGGATGCACCCAGCAAATAGCCACCAACGGCAAACAACCTCGCAAAACCCAGAACCGGCCGGAAACCGTACCCAGAACCGACTGGAAACAGCCAATCAAATCGGAAAACAGAAGCAACACCGACCGATACCGAAACTGACACGAAGAAACAAACCTAATCAAAAAGGACGCAACCTTGGAACGGCTAGTACCAGGTAGACCTGTCAAAACACAACCCGACCCGGTCGACCCGACCCGACCGCCCGGAAAATTTTCGACCCGAACCCGAAAATTTTGACCCGGAAATTTTTTTCGACCCGAACCCGAAAAACCGGAAATTTTCCGGGTCATCTAGGTTTCGACCCGGTGACCCGATTGACCCGGTAATTTTGACCCGATTTTACCCGATTGACCCGGTGACCCGGTTGATTTTTAATTAAATATAATTAATTTTTTTTATATGTAATTAAAATTTATTGCAAAATTATCAAATCATGATTTTTTTAATTTAAAAAGGAAAAAATTGACAAACCCGAAATCGACCCGAAATGACCCGAAACCCGGTCAAACCCGAGTTCTAGTCAACCCGAAAATACCCGGGATCCGTTTTACCCGGGACCCGTTTTACCCGAGACCCGAGGTGATCCGACCCGAACCCGACCCGAATGACCCGTTTGACAGGTCTAGTACCAGGTGCTGAGATGAGGGACACCGGTCTGAAGAAGGATGCTCCGGGCGCCTGGATGAGCCAGAGAAGACGCCATCGTCGAACGTCCCCTGATCGCCGTCGCCAATCGCCTGGATGCCCTAGCAGCGTGTTATTTTTAATTTCTACTACTACTATTATTATTTCTATTATTTCTCAGCTTGAAATAGTAGTACAAACAAAAAAAATGGGTCATGTTTCAATTTTTTTTATTTTAATGTTTTTTTTTTTATTCTCAGTAGTATGAAACTTACAATGAGCCCAGTTTCATGGGTAGGACAAAACAAAGAAAATAATTTTTTTTTTAAAGAACACAAACAATAGGTAGTGATGTAAGAAGATTTTTGAAAAAAAAAATATTTTTTTAAAGAACACAAAACAAAAGGTAGTGATGTAAGATGAATTTTTTTTTTAAAAAAAAGTATAATAATAATAATAATATAAATAGACTAAGAAGTAAAAATGGTTAATGAAATAGAGATTTGGGCCTACCATGATACTAATGGAGGATGATATAATCCACAAGAATTATTAATATTATAATATACTAGATCTTAGCAAATACTAAAATCGTATCCAACATGCAACTGTTACTACGGGTTGGGTTGGTGGGTTCATACGACCTGCCGGGTCATGGGTCGATCCGCCAACCTGACATGTTGGCACATTAAAAAAAATTTTTTTTTACTATTTAATAAAAATAATATGAGAAGATCGTATCTTCATTTTATTTATCCATTTTATTTTGATGTAAGAGAAAAATGTTAGAATATTATATATCTTCATAGCACTTCATTTATCTATTATTGTATAATTCAATGTGTGATATAAGGGAGAGAAATGTGGGATATATATATATAGAGAGAGAGAGGTTGGATCCCGTGCTTTAAGCATAAGGAGATATGGAATAATGGGATATATATATAGAGAGGTTGGATCCCGTGTAATAGAGAGGTTGGATCCCGTGTAAGTAGTGAAATTATTCATATGTACGAAGTGATTATTCGTGTATAATAATGTAATTACACAATAAGGCTTGCTTACATATGATCTATCCTCTCTCTATATGCCTTCTCATTTTGACTCTTCATTTTCGATGTGGGATAAATGGATAATGCCCTCTTATTCCAACATTATGATTTTGTCCCACATTGGAAACAAGAAATATTTCAAAACTATAAAAAGATAAGAATAAAGAGATAAGATGTTAAGTATTTTATATTAATTTATGTATTATTGTAAAAGTAATATATATAAAATAATTATAAACTTATTTTTTTCAAAAATAATTTTTCTGTTATAACTCACCCCACCAGTTGAACCTTGAACTAGTAAGTAGTAACCCATTGGATGACTACCCGTGGAATCACCAACCCGTCCCGACCCGGCGGATCATATCTAACTTGAATGTCAATCAAACTCCCCACTCTCCTCCACACATCCTATGGATATATCATAAATAGATATAGATATATTTATATGATGGTAGTTGATTGTGAGCTCATTGTTTTAAAAGTACCCTGGAGGAAACCAAGAGCTAGATTCACTAATTAATTCTATCAAATCAATGAGTGGAGCACTAGACCCAGCATTAACTGAAATACGTAATTCATTCATATAAGCTGTTAATTGAATAATTTCACCTTCTGAGATACAATATATATTTCAGCTGTTTGAAATTTCAGGATGCACACCCCAAACACACGCGGAATGTTTCGCAACCCATATTCGTTTACAAGTGTCTCTCAGTGACCCAGCAGGGTTATACCGCACCCCCAAATTCAGACATACACGCTACACCAAAACATTGCATTTGCCTAATCATATATTGAATTGAATGTTGATCAAAGTCGGTCTCGCCATCAATTTTCTATTATTTGAAATATATATATATTACAGTATATGGTATGTCTTTCCAACTTGTTCGAGTTTGACTCTAGACTAAGTCATAAGCAACTAGAGTTGTAAATCTTTTCTAGTATGTCCAAAATAAACTTAATCTCAGGCTTTGGAATTGGTTTACCTCCTCAGTTAGCATTTTCTGACCAAATATTACATCATCATCATCATTATTATATAATAATAGTAATAGTGTGCATTGTAAGTTATAATGTCCAGGGATCGAAACAAACCATAAGACCATCCGCAACCATGGGATAACCTCTTTTCCCCTTTTTTTCCCATCACAACTTTACAACTCATTTATTTTTTTGTTCAAAATAATTTTCACTTTTCCTACCTCTTTCTAAAATGTTTCGTCTACAAACATAGGAAACCTCTTTTACCTCTTTTTAAATTTATTTTTATTTTTTCTTTTCCTTTATATATCTTTCCCTTTATTATATGTGTATCCTCATATATTATTGTAAATTATTTTTATTTATAATTTTATAAATAAATAAAAATACCAAGTAGTTAATATAAATATATTTTATTACATCTAGATTAAATTAAAAACAAGTTAGAAACATTATAACATATGTAAATACTAATAGAACTACCAATAAATTCGGATTATAGCATTTGTAACATCACTTGAAATTGAGGATTTTTGAGAAGATTTGGATCAAAAGGCATATTTGGAATGTGTGAAATATTTTGATTATTGTGATCCATATTTAAGAAAATAGGTGTACCTACAATAGATCAAGATGAGGTATATATATGGTAAATTTTGGCTCAAATTATAGAAAAAAAAAAACAAAATTAAGCCAATGGGATATTTTATTTTAAAAAATAATAAAATATAATTATAGTTTTATTTCATTTGAAACACTACTCCCTCCGTCCAAAAATACATGGACTTTTACTATTCATGCACGCTTTTTTAGGAGTTAAAAACTATATAAAATATTAACTTTTTTATTAATTTTTTTATAATTACAAACTTATTATCAATAAGTTTGTAATTATTAAAAAAAATTAATAAAAAAGTTAATATTTTATATAGTTTTTACCTTCTTAAAAAAGCGTGCGTGAATAGTAAAGGCAATGTATTTTTGGACGGAGGTAGTATTACAATTAATAAATCTAAATGGAAAAGAGAATATTCTACTTTATCATTAAAAAAAAGAAAATAAAATTAGAAAAGGGAAGAGGTTACCTCTCTCTACCAAGTTAACCCCTTCCCACCCCTTACCTTAAGGTAAACCCCACAACCATGAGTCTCCTGATAAACTGTTGGACGCCCTTGATCGATGGCTTTCAATTGGTTCATGACTCGACTATCTCCCAGATTACAAGACAATGAAGATGTTGGAGATTCAGTTGCTTGCTGTACGAACTCTTCGCCTGGCTTCTTCTTGATTCTTGTCGTCAAGGGTCAGAAAATCAGACTTCGGTGTTCTATTGAGGTTGTTCTTTGTCTCCAGTCCGCTTCCGACTCCCTTATCAAGACTCGTTGCCGCTGCCAGAGTTCCCTTTCCGGCTAGGTCGCGTATCAATTCCGTCAATACTTCGAAATTGTGCTCAAGTCTCTGTGTAATCTCAATCTTCGATTCTTCTTGAAAACTTGTAGTTGTCGTTGTCGTCTGCTCCAATGTCTTAAATCTTTGATCAATATCGCTCCGTCCGCCATGGATCTCCACCGCCTGCTTCAATTGATTTACCGCTTGCTTCAATTGATTTTCCTCTGTGCATTGATCACCAGACAAACTAACAATCGGCATACCAAGCTCCCTTCGTAGGTCGTTGATGTTCCTGTAAAAACGCTGATTCCATTCTTGATCTGCGATTCGCCACCGTTCATCTGCCATTCGCCGCCGTTCATCCTTGATTCGCCGCCATTCATCCCATTCTCGTTGCCGCTCATCCCACTGTCGTTGGTTTTCTCTCATGAACTGCTCGCTTTCCTCCCGAAGCCGTTGATACCACTCCTCGACCGCCATGGCTGACCACCCACACAAGAACAGATCCAATCTCAAGGCCAAAAAATCGAAAGAAAAAAAATCAGGAAATTTCGAATTCGAGATAGATGATTTCGAATTCGGGAAACCTAGCTCAGATACCAATTTGTAATGTCCCTGATAGGGGTCAAGAGATTGAAAGGTTAAGGGAAGAGATTAGGGAGGAAGATGGAGAATTAGGGATAGGAAGGTTAGGGTTTAGATCAGTTTATGAGATAGAACATAGAACGGGAAAGGTAAGAGGAAAGGAAAAGAGAGAGTAAGGGTTAAATGAGAAAAGAGGTAATTTGGTATTTGATTATTCAATTGATGACTATTACAAGGTAGTAGAGTATATTTATACCCTGCTAATACATGGGGTCATTACAAAATAGAAGAGGTGAATTCATGACAGAAAAAGAAAAATAAAAAAGCTCCCATCTCCAGGACTTGACAAAGATTGCGAGCTCTGATCAGGATTTGGATGTCAAACTCTACTGTATAAGAAGCAGCTTGCAAGTAAAAGTGAAAGCAAGTAATCTACAATTTTTTTAATTTTTTTTTTTATAAAAAAAGATATTCACAATTTCAAACAAGTACTACTTGTAATTAGGTGATGTTGCGATTTAATACCATCGGCAGCATTACATGTTTGTGGTATGAGTGACATTGTCTATTCATCATCCTTGTATGTACGCTAAAGAGGATGAGCTGCGCGGCCTTGGGAGCTGCTTTAAGAGCTTGATGAGTTCGTAGGTTCTTCTATCTTGCCCAGAATAGAGGCACATCTCCAATGGAGTTAAACCGTCCTGAGATCACAAGTAAATAACACTATATAACGTGGATTTAACGGATCCAGAACTCAGACTTGTGAGACTTTACAAATCTAACCTGCCCGAGCAATGGCAGTGAACAATTTATACACTAAAAACTGCAAAGTTTATCAGACATAAGCTGCTGGAATGAAAAGACGAAAAATGAAGTCAGGGATATACCTTGTTTTTCAGGGTCTTGTCTGCTCCTTTTATTAATAAAAGCCTCACTATGTCCGTTCTTTTTCCTTGAACAGCCAGATGCAAGGGTGTCCACCCATCCTTGAAATAGAAGAAGGAACGTTGGTATCAGTGTAATTGATTACAGTAAGGATGGAATATAAATTGACAGCAAACGGTGGTCTATATACATTGTCCTGAAGATTGATGTCAACATTGTACAGCAGAAGCGATTTGATAGCATTACTTGATGCAGTTCTGATAGCATAATGCATCAATGTTGCTCCATCCTGCGGTAACCAAGGGAGAATTCGCTAATTTGAAGACAAAAAAAAAATTGATGCATTTTAAAGACAATCGGAATGCAATTCCATTTTCCCTAGCATGGCAAATTCTGATCAATGAAATGAGAAGGTGTGAACAGGAAGAGTGTTCATTTATGAAACAGGAGAAGAATTAACTATACACCTTATCTAGAACGAACGGATTGGCTGATTCTCTCAACAAAAAGTTTTGAATAGCTTGTTTCTTGCAGATGATTGCTTTGTGAAGTGCAGTCAAACCATCCTGAGAAAGGAATAGTAAGGCAAAATTTATATTGAGATCTATAAACAGCAATCCAGGACTAGATATGAGACATGCGGTTTTTCAAGCCACTATCAATTAACCTGTTAAACATACGTTATCCACAGCATTGATGGCTACATTATGTTTCAACAGCGTGGTAGCAAGATAAAACTCTCCGGATGCAGCCAATGTATGTAGAGGAAGCCACTTTAACTGCAAAATTGTGTCGGTGTTAAAAAAATTATGTAGAACTAATAATATCAATTTGCATGCCATCCTTTAAGCAATAAGAAGCTGTTAGCAATAACAATACAGGGCAAAGTAACTTACAGATGTAGCAGCTGCAAGATTAGGGAACTTTGCATTTATCAGGGCTTTCTCTTCCTTTGTGAACAACTTGCGACCGCCTATTTCCAAGAACAATTATGTTAGATCTACTATCAATGTGCCGTATTACATGATCAAGCTCCTATATGCAACAATCCTATGCCGCATCAAATTGATACATTTACAAATCCCCAACATAAAGACCTAGATAAGAGTCATAAGACTAGTTAAGTGTCGGGAAGAATCATGCCACATGTCAATATTTTGACATGTATTAATGATGTCCACTCCTAGAGAGCATAGTTTCATGGAAATGTCGATAAGAGTAATTTGAATAGATATGAAGATACAATCAGAAGAAAAAAAAAATCCATTACGCTGC
Organism: Persicaria maculosa; assembly: GCA_963922045.1. Classification (NCBI taxonomy): domain Eukaryota; kingdom Viridiplantae; phylum Streptophyta; class Magnoliopsida; order Caryophyllales; family Polygonaceae; genus Persicaria; species Persicaria maculosa. Next base: position 54,057,723 of record OY998252.1, read on the forward strand.
TTGCTAAAGAAAAGAACTCTCTCCTTCGAGTGAGCTACCTACATACATGAACTGAAACAGCATTAGCTCAGCTCATTTGTTTCTGAAATCAAGCAAGGAGGCTGAACACACCACCTCCAAGGTTCATACACGATCATAAAAAACAAACAAGAAAATCTAAAAATCTGCAACTAATCACTCAACATATTTCACTTCATGAGCCTCATTCTCTAGTTGCTCATTTAATCCATAGGTGATTGTGAACGAACACAATTCATGACACAGAATATAGGTAATTGTGAATTGAGAAATGACTCCTTTACTCAATCAAGTAGAGGCAGGGCTCAGCTTGGGTTCAGAAATTTCATCAGAACTCATTTCATCTTAGAGCTTATGTTAAAATTCACATGACAGCAAGTTGCAAAGCAAGAAACTAAGCTTATAACCAGAATTCAATCAATTCATAGCTTCTTAATAGTTATCTCTTCGGTTTATACACAGTGATTCCAGAAGCTACACAGCTCATTTTCTCCTGTCACAGAAACCACAATTCAGGTATTGCATCTAGATTTCATTGTTTGATTGATTGTATTCACAGAAAAAAGATAAAGAAATCCTTTCGATTTCAAAAATTAGGGATGGTTCATTATCCATTCATAAAAGCTCATCTATGATTTATCCAGAAGATTCGAGACCATAGAGAAGTCACCTTCAGCATTGGATTCACTGTCATTAGGCTGATAATCTCCCGCATTAAAGAACTCAGTGATATCCTCCAAACTCCGACCATAAACCGCCCACCTAGGGTTCTTCGGCTCAACCCTAGCCCCACCCGTATTAGACCCCATCTCCTCCTCTTCCTCCTGGCCAATTTGCCTCTTTTCCCCAATTTCCAACTCAATCGGATTATCAAGAACAAGAGGCTTAACCTGGGAGAGCTTCTCATCCCTGTACTTCAAGTACTCCTCCAAATTAACCCTAAGCGGCAAAGCGGCTTTCTTTTTTCTGTCAAGGCGCTGACCGTACTCGAACTCCTGCGCAATCTTTCGCCTCTCCTTCTTGGTGATGTTGATTTCATCCACGGCTCTTTTCCAATCATCCGGGACCAGGTTCTGGGGATCCACCTCCGGCTTCACCGGTTTCTTCTTTTTCCGGGATTTGAATTGGACCTTGAATTGATCCTCGTCATCCTCTTCTTCTTGCTTTATAAGATAGGGATCATCGAAAATGCCGTCTTCAAAGACCAAGCAGTCGCCAATGACGTGCTCTTCGTCATAGTATTCGTCGTCGTCGTCTTCTGCCTCCTTATGTGCGTACTGCAACCGGTAGGAGGAGGAAGAGAAAGAAGGAGGGGAAACAGGGCGTTTTGTGGAGAGGGTGAAGAAATGGGGGGAGAGGGAAAGGGATGAGATGGAGGAGGACGAGATGTATGGGTATGGATTTCGAGGAGCTGAGCCTGAGAGTGGTATCGTTAGTGTCGACATGACTGACTGTTTTTCTCTGCTACGGCTTTGTGCTTCTTTCAGTTGAGGATGTGAAACTGATGAATCTTGAAGAAGATGCTAACAACGTACAGCTCGCAATGGGCCGGCCCATCTTCTCTTCCTAACTGGATCTCTTACCTTCTGTGACAACTCATTTTGATTTTCTTTCAAAAAAATCCACAAGATTGTGAAAGCTGATATCATAATATTATTTGTTGTTGTTTGGTTATCGGGTCTAGCAATTTTGAGAGGTGTTCTTCTCTTTTGTCGATGTGTGAGAGGACGTGGACTTGATCGAAACCTGAATGCTCATTGGCAACAGAGTCTAAATCTGAGGTTTCCTTTTAGTTGCCCAGGATTCCCTGTGTCGCTTCTGCCAACTAGCAAAAGAGATATCACACACTGCTACTGTTTCTTCATCATTTGTGCTATCCTACGTCTGTAACTGCACCCTTGTAATTTGATATTTCTGATATGTTGTTACCTCTTTTTCTTTAGCATAGACGGTTTGTTTGTCGCCAAATTTTCGGCCTATCGATCCACCATGCCTGTCCGGTGTGTTGAATTTTTACTTAATAATTTTTTTTAGAGAAAATGGAAGTAATTAGACCAACAAAATGGCGGATGGTAGAAGCGTACCTCGATGGTGAAGAGAAGTGCAAAAAAAAAGCGCATGGAACCTCGAAGTTACATTTGTAATGGTCAGACGTTCGAGTTCATATAATGAACTGGTGTTGCTATTTTGCAGCCAATACTAGTGGTCCCAGTGGACGAGCATTTCCGCGAGAGGTGCTCGCAGTACTCAAAGACCTACCTCCTTCGACAAATCGACGAGGTCCTCGACCGAGATGACTGACAATATTCTCGGCCCAATTGGTTCATTTCTTCCTACTGTGACAATTGAAGTCACTGAAGAAATTGGAGACGTGGTATCTGATCAAGGGCCATCTCCTGCGGTTCTCGCTGCAGGATTTTTCCATGGTGATAGGTTTGAGCTGTCGGTCCCCACCTTGTGAAATCATTGAGAACGACCACAAGGGCATCATCCGAGTTCTTTGGCAAAGAGAGGGTGTTTCTAGGGGAGCTCGAGACACACTGGAACATGGAGAAGAAGGCTGAGCCATCCATCCAACGCAGGTTCAAGCTTGGGTTGCTGGTGATTGTAGAGGCGATCCTTTTGGTTGGGGAGGATCAACGCCACATACATGGGTGGGTCGTGAGATTGTTGGAGGACGTTAACAACTTCTTGAAGTTCCCCTAGGGAAGATTGTGTATGAGATGACAAACAAGTGCTCGATGGGAGTCGTATCAAAGAAGATAGCGTGAGGGGGGGGGAGGGTTGCTATAGCGGCCAAACCCAGTTACAACCTCTACGGTTACCCGATCACCTTCCAAGTAAGTGCCCCATTCTCGCCTTGCCACATTTATGTTTTTTCATGGCAAGTGTTGTGTTATAACCTGCCAGTAGTTTCGTATATTCATGACACAACAGTTGTCGCGGGGAAGTTTACCATAATGACCAATTGGTGTGCGGGGATGAGATGCCTAAGGCGGGAGGCACGTGACGACACATTTACCTTCAATTACATTTCGTTCATGCAAGACGAGTCCGAAGAAGGCCACGTGAAGGTGACGCATCCGACCCCATCCTCATCCCTGATCGGGAGGAGAAGGCAATCTTGAGGCGTATGTACTACCAACATGAGAACACCGATGGATTATTCGAAAAAGTTGTGAAAGACTGTGTCCTACAACAGAGAGCCGCTGCCGGACCAAGTCAGACCCAACCTTGCCAACCTCGGGAGACGAATCAGAACCGGGCCCTTCATCGCACCCGTCCAGGTTTGACGGTGGGTTCGAGGCAATCCTTCTGGGCAAGATGGAAGAGATCGGGTTGCAGATTACCGAGGAGCTGGGTTCGAGGCTGGAACAGTTAGAGAAATCGGTTAAGGAAATGAGTAAGAGGTTCAAGAAAGAGACAACGTCATTTGAGAAGGTACCCCTTCCCTCTTACCGACTGTTCATTATCCCCAAACAGGGACGGAGCCAGAAATTTTTTAGGGGGGGTCAGAATTGTATATATACGATGTCGTTTTAAATTAAAGTAGCATAACGATCTCTATAATATGATAATTATAAATTAAATGATGTTATTTTAAGATAACATGGATTTGATTTATGATAAAACTCTGTTATTTTTTTCTCCATTAAAATATAAAGAAATATCAGAGTTTTATCATAAAAAAATAAACATTGAGTCAATATTTAACTTGTTGCATTCTTAACATGTAATAGTGTATAACTAGATATAAAAAATTTAAGCTTGCGTAACTTCTTACCAAATTATCAAAATAAGTAATATAACCTATGGTTTCGAAGCTCTCGAGATGATTTATAATATGTTAATGTCTATTTAAGTAAAATATAAAAGTATTATAGTCTATTGAAATAAAATTAAAGTGATTAATACACCTATAATTTTCAAACATTCATAACTTTTTACTTATATGTCGGATTAAAGCGTATTATTATATATAAAAAAGAAGCTAACGATGAAGAGAATACATCTAGGTAATTTGTCGGATGAGGGGAGGGGCACGTGCTCCCCCATGCCCCCCTTGGCTTCGCCTCTGTCCCCAAAGCGGTATAAATTTTTTTGAAGGTGTCATGACACTTCACAAGGTTGCGATTCATTTTGGGAGCTCACAATGTCAAGAGGATGCCAATCGAGGACGTGGGGTAGAAGGTAGTTGGTGGTAAGGAGCTTGGTTAGGAGAACCTTGGTGGTGACTCATAGGAGGCTAGAGCAGCTGAATAGAAGGAGAAGGAGGGTCAAGGTGAGCATAACATTTAAGATAACAAGGACGATGAGAAGGAGATCGAAGTTGAGGAACCCAACAAGGGTGGAAAGGGTGATCCAGAGGAGAAGGATGAGCATGTAAGCTCTTTGGCAGGAAAACATTCATAATATATGACAGGAAAAAAATATATGTAGTATTGCACTGACCTGAGCGACACTTACCTTCTTCATTGCAAGATGGATAAAACTGAGGATGAGGATGTCGACCAGTGAGACTCCGAACAGGTGCATGTAAGGTCCTAACTTCTAATTTAACTAGTTTTTAAGTACCATGATTAACAGATATATGTGGCCTGAGAGACGCATAGATGCCATGATAGAAAAGGTTAAGGTGACATGAAAACCTACTTGTGGTCGTAGAAAGAACAAAAATAGCAGGAGGATGTCTATTAATGTATTTTTATTAACTATGGTAGAGTAAAATATTTTATGAACTCCAAAAGAGTATATGTTTTCTTGAAGAAGGATATGAATGTGAGTTTTATTATATCCAGAACTGTTTCTATTTGGTTGGTACAACCAATATAAATAACCCCAAAAACATGATCTGATTTACAAGACCACTTCTTGACAATTCTTTAAGCATTACCTGAAGCATGCCCCCGGTAGAGGGTGTAAAAGAGGTTATGGTTAAACACTTGATCCAAGTCATTGTTGTGGCTTGTAACTAGGTCGCTTTTATATGGTTTATTCTGATGTTTCGAAGAATATTATTAATAAGGATGAATTGTATCTAAAATATACATATAGATGGTTATTAGTCTCATATATGTAGTATGACACTAACAAAAGTTTTGAAAATACTCATTTAATGACATCTAATTTAAATAAATGGATCACTATATACAGTATTGAATGGATTAGGATTGTGAGTTTATGTAGTGTAATAGTGTCATACCATTTTTGAAAACTCAAAGTTTTATAAAAGAATTACGTGAATAGAAAAACCAAGGTGAATATCGTATTCTATATGTCTCTAAAAGAGTATCAATATTGTTACCTAAAGTTACAATGACATGTATATATGAATGAGCATGGTATTGAATATCAATTTATCACTTCTAATATGACTAGCTAGAAGCAAGTAGTAAAGAAATGGAAATGTACACATCTAGTTTATTTGACACTTATTTATTAAAATGAAACTTATGACACTACTAACCAGAAGTTAGTTAATGATAAATGCATATTTCTTTGTTGCATTCGGTCACTCAAGTGAAACAATGATAGACTGGATCATTGAAATTCACATATACACCCACTAAATAGAATTAGAAGATCCTAGGGCCCGAAGATCCTCAATAAGACATTGATTGTCTGTTTTCTTGGCAAATTAACAACAGGGCTATCTATATTAAGAGTAAATGTAAAGTCTGTAATATTTCTTGACTGAATTTAATGAGACACTTACAGACATATCACACTACCATATGTAGTATAATTCCAATATTATGTAGATTCCTCAACATTGGTCATATGAAATAGAAAGTAGAAAATTGCCTAACACAACGAGGTTGAAATTCAAGCTACATGTAGTCTATATCTTTCATGTCTATCAGTCCATGCCTTCCATTGCTTTTGATCTCAAGTGCGTGTTGCAGCGAGAAAATATCTTACGTCTTAAGAATACTCTACTGATGAAATTCCATGTGTCGTTTCAGATATGAAGCATACAACTTATTTGCAATTGCCATGTTCGGAAGCATAGAAGTGAGGGTTATTGGGGCTACAATTGTATCAAATATCAACAGTGTTGAAACTATCATGTTCTTGAGTCCTGACAATCTAGATATCGTACTATTTGCTACTCTCTATTTACATCTCTTATTTTGTGTACCTTAATAGGTGTTTAGAACGTCGATTGGTTTCTCGAGATCACAATGGAATTTTAGAAGCCTTCAGAAGCGAAGCCAGGGGGCATGAGGGAGCACATGACCCTCCCCTTATCCGAAAAATTACCTAGGTGCATTCTCCTCGTCGCTAGCTTCGTTTAGATATATAATACGCCATAATCCGACATCTAAGTAAAAAGTTATGAATGTTTGAAAATTGCAGGTGTATTAATCACTGTAACTTTATTTCAATAGACTGTAATACTTTTATATTTTACTTAAATTGACATTCACGTATTATAAATCATATCGAGAGCTTCAAAACCAGAGGTTATATTACTTATTTTGATAATTTGGTAAGAAGTTACGCAAGTTTAAATTTTGCATATCTAGTTATACACTATTAAATGTTAAGAATCCAACAAGTTAAATATTGACTCAATGTTTATTTATTGCGTTTATAATTATCATATTATATAGAGATCGTTATGCTACTTTAATCTAAAACGACACCGTATATATATAATCGTGTCCCCTGCTAAAAATTTTCTGGCTCTGTCCCTGGAAGCCTTTCACGGTAACACCCCTACTTTAGTGTAATCTAGTTTTGGAAGCTTTATGATTTGCTGCACTAACACATTCCAATTAGAATATATAGGTTTCAGGGTTCGGTAGTTCTGTGACAAATGGTCCTTTTACCACAAAAATTTTCACCAATTCGATCCTTTGAGAGGTTCTGGCAAGCTAGGTTCTCGAGCAAGAAAAAGAAGCTCTTAATAGCATTCAACACAAATAAGCTCCTAATGGCATTCAGTACATGGATGATGGATTAGTTCATTGACACCTTGCTCTACATGATGTGTGTAGCTCATTAGTGTGTTAGATTGGTTGTAACTAACTACCTCTCCTTTCCCGTTGAACTACCACTCTATAAATATATGTAATGCTCCTTAGAGCAAGTTGTTTTACAAAGTAATAAAAATTCTATGAGTTTGGGAGTTCTGCTTTTCCTTTCCTTCTTCTACTGAGTGTTCTTGAGGGTTTTTTTCCCTTGATTGAATTGATCAATATGGTATCAGAGCAATGATCGTGCAATCAAGTTTTCTTTTCTATTTTCGTTCAATTTCCGCGCCGATCTCTGTGTTCAATTGGTGATCATCTAGTGTCGCAGCTCTACTGCAATTTGAGGTGTCTCTAAGCTCAATTGCAGACGTCAATGGCGGCCAACAACGTGGATCAAGGTTCTTCTTCATCAGAGCAAAGATGGCGAGGAGAGATGATCACTGTTATGGATCTTCAGAATCCATTGTTCATCCATCCGTCTGATAATTCAGGTCTGTCACTCACTTCCATTCAATTAACTGGAGAAAATTTCCGGAGATGGAAGAAAGCGATGATGAGGGACTGTCTGTGAAAAACAAACTAGGATTTGTTGAAAGATCTATTGTTGAAACATTTGAAAACTATGCTATATGGAATAGATGCAATGACATGGTTTGGTCATGGATCTTGATATCTGTATCCAAGGACATCTATGCAACTCTGGATGAATATGATACAACGAAACAAATGTGGGATGATCTTCATGAAAGTTTTGGACAGAAAAATGGTTCGATGCTGTTTCTGAATGTGAAGATTGAAGCCGCTGAGAATGAAGAGAAGCTTATGAAGTTTCTCATGGGGCTGAGTGAGAAGTACGAAGCTGCAAGAAGGCAATTCCTGCTGTATTCTCCACTCCCTACCGTCAGCTATGTGCATTCTCTATTGATTCAAGATGAGTCAAGCTCCAAGCAATGTTGTGAGCCTATTTCGCCATGTTTTATACTTACTTTTATATCGATTTCTGTAAATATTTCATGCATTTGGGCTAGAATAGTACAGATTCTATGTAGTTTACACTTATTTGCCAAATTATGGAGTCTACACTAGTTTCTGTTTAATTTCGCAGAAATCGAGGCAATTTACAGCAATTCGGAGAAAGGATGAAAAGCTCGAAGTCAACTACAGAAAGTTCAAGGTCAAGGAGCAGCTGAACCAGGACAATTCGAGCAAGAAACACGGAAAGATCAACTCGACACAACTGGTCGATATCGACCACTTCTAGTCGATATCGAGTAATTCAAGTCAAAATCGAGAAGTCGAGCAGAGCCACACTCGTTCTAGTCGACATCGACTGCTACAGTACTCGATATCAAGTACATGTCGATGGTCTAGTACGTGCCCGAGCTCAAGTGCAATCCGAGGAGAGAAGACCCTACTCGATGTCGAGTAACCTGGTCGACATCGAGTAGCCTAGTGAGCAGTCCGAGTCTGAGATCGAGTGGAATCCGAGTTGATTAGCTTGCTTCTACACCAAGGCACGTGAATTCTATCAACACCAAGTGAAGATCTATCAAGTCAAGAAGGATTTATCCACAATAGCTTTAGTTTCCTTATAGATTTAATTGTTTTATTTCCAAACTTTATCTTAAGTCTTTTAGATAGAAAGTTTTAGATATAGATAGATGTTCCTTCCTAGATTAGCTACATGGAACACTATAAATAAGGCTTTAGGGGATGGATTTTAGAATCATACAATCCAAGACAAGCCATTAGAGAGTTTCGAGTAGAGAGAGAGAGAGAGAGAGTGGAGGCCGAGAGGAGTTGGAGAAAGGGAGAGCAAGATTTGGCTACGATCAGTTGTAAGCTCTATTTTAGTTTATTAATGCAATTTAGTTTTCTTTTGTTATTGATGTGTTTATTCATGATGAGAAGTGAGTACACCCAACTTCTAGGGTCGGGGTGAGCCCGACGGTAGCCATGTAAGGTAATGCGAAAAGGTACAATCTTTTTATGCGATTTCGTCTTCTATCCCTACGAGCATGATTCTTTTGCGAAAGTTAAAGGTGATCCTTGTTTGTGTTATTGAAGCGAAAGTGATCTTAATACAACTTGGATTAATTATGTGGAAAAGGGTTAGTAACAATTAGGGTTTATGCGAAAGCCTCTATATTCCTATTTGTTAATAACGACAGTTATTTGATGAAAAGACATGATCTTTTATACCTTATGCATTATTTTATATGGTTATCGTTGTGGTGTTGAAACCCTGATCTTGGAAGTGTTTTAGTTTATCGATTTATATTCACAAATTTTGTGTTTATTTACGTTCTGTTAAAGTTATAATTTTCGGTTTTGAGTTACTCGATTTCGAGCACATCTAGTCGATTTCGGGTAGTTTTAGTCGACGTCGAGTACTGTAGTACTCGAGATCGACCACTTTGCTCTTGTTTTTTGTTTCGTTTTGCGTTTCTTTGCTTTTGTTCTCTGTTTTGCAGACTGAGTAGTCAAATTCGACTAAGCCTAGTCGAAGTCGAGTGCTTCCTGAGTCACTTTTGAGAGTTTCTGAACTGAAAAGGCGGGCGCTGACACGCTTCCTCGTGGATCGATCCTGACTGTCTTCTACTACAACGGGAGGAAGTCTTGTATTTATTTGCTTGGATAGGAGTCGGATTGCTTTTATTTAGTTTTATTTACTTTATTTACTAGACACATCCTCCTGCAACAACAAGCAACCAGCAAAGACACCTGTCAAAGCACCTGATGTCACAATAATGTTCAACAAGAAAGATACTGGTGAACCAGGAAAGAAGAAGAAACATGTTCACTGTGAAGGAAATCATCCATCTGAGAGATGTTGGGAGGTGATCGGTTATCCCGGCTGGCATTCGAAGAGCAAATACAAACCTCAAGTGCCCAAGAGTGGTGGTGAGAGCAAGAAAAATGGCACCAGCAACACGAATTACAGGGCAAATGCAGTAACTGATAAAGCAGGTGACTCAAATGTGTTGCAAAGTCTCTCTGTAGATCAGCAAATGATGATGGTGTCTTTGCTCAACATCATGACTCAACCTCAGCAAGAAAAACAACATGATGTGGTCATAGCAGGTACTCTTTTTTGTGGTGTAGTTTCTCCTCTTACAAATAGTTGGTTATTAGATAGTGGTGCAAACTACCATATGACTTGTGATCTGACCTATCTCACAAATGTTGTCCCTATGACACCTCCTTCAAAGATTCATTTCCCTGATGGCCATACTAGTAACATTATTCACTCTAGTAATGTTCACTTAACACCTTCCTTAATCTTGACAAATGTGCTTTACATTCCTGACTTCAAACTCAATCTAGTCTCCTTAACCACTCTGGTTCGCACAATGCACTTTCATATCAATCTCAGACCTCTTATGTGTCTCATTCAGGACCCAACAAGGAAGAAGAACATTGCAGCTGGTAGAGACATTGATGGACTGTATCACTTGGTGTCTGAACAAGAGACCCCCTCTCTTATAAAAGAATCTCAAAGCATTGAGAAAACCTATGCTCAGTTTTGTGCTACCTCTCATGGGTTACCTATGTTTTTGCCTAAATCATCTTGTAAGTCTGATTCTAATGCTCTTTGGCATCTCAGACTAGGCCATGCCCCATTTGACAAACTTTTACATGTATCTACCATTGCCCATGATATGAATAAATCCTCTGATCTTACATGTTCAGTTTGTCCTTTAGCTAAGCAAACAAGGAATGTCTTCTACAAAAGTAACTCTCATGCTAAGCACATTTTTGAACTTGTTCATTGTTGTGACTTGTGGGGACCCTATGACACATCTACCTACAATGGAAAAAATATTTCCTTACCATTGTAGATGACAATAGTAGATGTGTATGGGCACACCTTCTTTCTCAAAAATCTGAAACACCCACTGTGTTAAAGGATTTCATAATCAAAATTGAAAATCAATTTGAAGCAAAAGTGAAGACTCTGAGAAAAGATCAGGGTACTGAGTTTTTTAATAATGATTTGAAAATTTTTCTTACATCTAAGGGCCTCATTCATGAGAGTTCATGCACTGCTACCCCCAAACAAAATGGTAGGGTAGAAAGAAAACATAGATATGTCTTAGAAACTGCCAGGGCTCCCAGATTTCACTCCTCTTTGCCCATTAAATTCTAGGGTGATTGCATTCTCATTGCAACATACCTCATAAACATATTACCTATTCCCTTGTTGGGAAACAAATCACCTTATGAGATTTTGTTTAAACAATAACCTGATTTCTCCACTCTAAGAGTTTTTGGTTGTTTGTGTTACATGTCCACTGGATTTCAAAACAACAAAAAGTTTGATACTAAGCTGAACCATGTGTTTTATTGGGTTATCAATTTGGTTTTAAAACCTGCAAGGTATACAATCTACAAACTAAAAAATGTCATTTAGTAGAGATGTTAAGTTTGTAGAGGATTTCTTTCCTTTTGCAGCTAATAATCCCAGTTTCAACCTTGATAACCCATCACCACAAAGATATATCAGCTCCTCTCAGCCAGAGGTTGTGGATGATTGGCCTTTTATGCCTATTGACACACTTACAGATCATGATCTACCTTCTCTTGACCCCTCATCCCCTACTGAATCTCTGGCTGACTATTCTCCCTCACCTGTGCCTCCATCTTTTGATGTGATTACAACACCAGCTCCTCCAGATCCCTCCCCCCACCTATCAGACACTCTACAAGAACCACTAAACCACCCACCTGGTTACATGACTATGTTTGTACAGTCCATCATGGATCTCCATCTGGAATGTCTGCTTCCGGCAGTAAGATCACTTCTCCATATCCCATGTCAAATTTCATTTCTTATGCCTCTTGTCCAGCTTCTTACAATACTTTCATAGCAAATAGTGCACTACTGTCCAAACCTTCTTCTGTACGGGAGGCTCTACAACACAAAGAATGGTGTCAAGCTATGATCACAGAGTTGGATGCTCTTGAGAGGACTGAAACTTGGTGTGTGGTTCCTAGGCCTGCTCATCAGTCTGTTGTAACTTGTAAATGGCTCTTTAAAGTCAAATTGAAGGTTGATGGCACACTTGACAGACACAAGGCCAGACTAGTTGCCCGTGGGTTTAGTCAGGTGGAAGGCATTGACTACCGTGAGACATTTGCTCCAGTGGCAAAAATGATCTCAGTTCGAACTCTTCTAGCTGTTGCTGCTAAGAATGGTTGGCATATATCTCAGCTAGATGTTACTAATGCATTCTTGCATGGAGACTTAGAGGAAGAGGTATATATGGAATTACCTCCTGCTTACTATGATCTTAAGTCTATGCAGCCTTCTATTCAGGGGGAGTATATGAATATGAAGCATCGGGCTAAGCAAGATGTTGTCTATAAACTTCAAAAATCCTTATATGGATTAAAACAGGCCCCTAGTTGCTAAGTTTTCAGAGGTGGTAATGGTTGCTGGATATAACCAATCTGAGGCTGATCATTCATTGTTTGTGAAGAAAGATGGAAGCAAGGTCACAGCTCTACTTGTATATGTAGATGATATGATTATTACAGGAAGTGATGAAGCTGAGATATGCAGTCTCAAGGCTCACTTGCATAAGCATTTTCAGAGAAATAACTAGGAGAGTTAATGTACTTCCTAGGAATTGAGATAGACAGAAGTGGAAAATGTATATTTTTTTAATCAAAGAAAGTATGCCTTGGAGTTGCTAGCTGAGACAGGCATGACAGATGCTAAACCGGCAGCAACTCCTTTGGATCCAAGAGTCAAGCTAAGCCTGGAAGGATGTAGAGAAGAGGTAGATCAAATAGCTTACAGGAGGTTGGTTGGAAAGCTGATCTATCTGACCATCACAAGGCCTGATATATGCTATGTTATCCAGATACTAAGCCAGTTCATGCACTCACCAAGCAATGAACACTAGCAAGCTGTTAAGCATGTGTTGAGGTACTTGAAGAAAGCACCAGGACAAGGACTTCTACTTGATGCAAGTTCAGATTTACAGATTAGAGCATTTTGTGATGCTGATTGGCAAAGCTGCCCGATGAACGGGAAGTCTTTAACTGGATTTTGTGCTCTATTGGGAAAGTCTCTAATCTCCTGGAGAACCAAAAAGCAGTCCTATGTGGCTATGTCTACAACTGAAGCTGAATACAGAGCAATGGCAATGGCTTGCTGTGAAATAACTTGGCTTGTAAAGCTACTACAAGACTTGGGAGTGACTGTGAAATCGGTTCCCTTGCACTGTGATAATCAATCTGCTCTACACATTGCCAAGAACCCAGTATTTCATGAACGAACCAATAACATAGAAGGGTATTGTCACATAGTCAGAAACAAAGCTTTGAAAGGTGAGATAACTCTGGGCTACATCTCAACAAAGGAACAACCAGCCGACATATTCACCAAAACTGTAAATCAGGAGATATATGACAAGATGATGATCAAGTTAGGAGTTATGAATATGTTTCAAAACTCTTAACTTGAGGGGGAGTGATGTGTGTAGCTCATTAGTTTGTTAGATTGATTGTAACTAACTCCCTCTCTTTTCCCGTTCAACTACCACTCTATAAATACATGTAATGCTCCTTAGAGCAAGTTGTTTTACAAAGTAATAAAAATTCTATGAGTTTGGGAGTTCTGCTTTTCCTCTCCTTCTTCTACTGAGTGTTCTTCAGGGTTTTTTTCCTTTGATTGAATTGATCAATACTACAATCCAAAATCTTTTAACAATTGAACGAACCACTAAAATTGTTTTTCTTTGGAAATTCTGTCAGTGTGCGCATCATCTGTTGAATTTGCTTGAGCAGCAGCAGGATTTCGTCTGAACCGGATGATCATTGGCTTGCCCTTGAATACACATCCATTTCCGATATTCTGCATCATAAAAGATTTCTTAAAAGATGCATATACCACTAGAGTTGTTCATAAGAAAAGTCTCAAAGCACGACCAGTAGGAAGAGTTCCGAATAGACTAGCATACTTTTTGTGTGGGAAATAAACCGTAACATATCAAAGCATGACGAGCCAGAACAACCGATGGATATGGCACAAACGCTAGACCCCTCATTCTACCTTCCTGAAATCCAGGCTCTCATTAGCAGTTGATTTTTGTTAGTGAAAATGATAAGATGCAACATCAGGGTAATCATCGTATTCCATCATCATCTGATATAGTGGCATTCGTATTTCGTTCAGCTACATAGATCCCCAATTGGCAGACTTAACCAACCTTAAAGGGTTTCCAGCTGACTTTGATTGATGAAGTAGAAGTCATCTATGTCCACTTCCTTTGCCGACTTCTTTACATACAACACCACAAGCTGAAATCATAAAATAGACAAGTAAAACAGTCAAGTCTGGCTTTGCTGAGGAAGCAATGCTCAAAGCTAAATGGCAAATAACATGTGAGTTGTGACTGTCGGTGTCCCTTTGATCTTGGTGGTTGCCCAGGAACTGGTATCGCTGATGGTGCAGCAGCTGAACCATTCCTAGGACTGCATTCCGCGGATTCGGTTCTTTTTATCCCCTCTCAAGTAAATAGAGCCCCGAACTTTATTTCCCCAAAACATATACATCTATATTGTTTGAGTTTTGTTGCACCCAACTGATGTGTCCAACAAAATCTATTCAATGTTATCGATTATAAGAAGCTACCACCATTGATCATCAAACAATTTCATTGGAGGATAAAACGATAGGCAAAGAATAAACACCCAAAAGATTCACATAATACACTGTTCTTACGGTTTCAACTTCAACTGATCAGATTCCTTTTCATAATCTAGTTTTTTTTTTTTTTTTTTTTAATTGTATGAGCAAGGTGTATACTGGAGCTGTAACAACGAGACACAGGAGAAGACCAAAATTGTGGAGGGCCGATTCGCAATGATATCACTACCAGTCTTCCTCAATCATGGTGGTTACTGGTTAGCATGAAATTGATACTCTCAACATTTTCTACAAAGGATGTAAAGACGGATCTGCCATACAAAACAGAAAGTCGAGCGTAAATTGAATGGCCAAAGCCCAATAAATCATCGATGCAAAGGCAAATGCAAGTTATGAAGACATGAATTTAATAGGGTACTGATTTCACACCGGTTGATGGAAAAATCTACATTGCCAATTTTAACAGACTACAACAATGTAAAATAACTAGCTAAGAGTTAAGCCCAAACCAAATCAGGCCAAGCCAGAAACCGGCTTCACCTCAACAGACCAAAATTTTGATGACAGATCAGCTTTACGATCAGCATAACTGTCAATTGTTAGACTCAATTGGTTAACCGGGGTCCAGAACCACGTCAAGCACCATTACCGGAGAGGCAGAGACAAGTTGTCTTGATTAGCTCCTATGCATGGAAGATTGGAAGGAGTGAAGTTTTGTTTGGAAAATTTTCTAAAGTACACCTTTATCGAGCTCTAAGTGGGGATTGTATGTTTCCCATCGACTTGATAGGAGAAAACGTCAGCCTTCTAAAGCTAATGAATGACATTTACAAGCTCCTTGTTTTACAGAATTGAGTGACAAAATCAAGAAAGTAGCTTGGACGAATCATCAGGCAGAGTATTATATTTACAAACTTCCCTTTGGTAAACCTCCGGAGATTAAGGTTCAGCCTATTCTATCTCCGGACAAAGCTCATATGGTAGATTCAGTCTTGATTATGAAATAAATGATTATGAAACGAGCACCAGAATCGCAAAACAGTTGCATAAAAGTAAATCTAATCTATTTACTGAACAAAGTCTTACCTGAAATGGAGCATCTCAAACTTTGTACTCGTTAACACGCATCCATTTGGTTGAGGACCATTTGTTCCCTTTGATTACAGGGCAACCGGCTGCAATAATCAGGGAGCATTTATTTTAGAAAATTTAAGGCATATTTGAATATAGGAGTTCAATGTAATGCTGGAAGGATGATTATTTTCTTGCTGAATTACAAACCATGCAAACTTAAAGGATCTAAACTTGCATCAGGCTTCATACTCCAGAATAGCAAGGCATCACCCGTCTTGGGTCTTACTGAGATTCCTCCTTTACCGCATTCAGATAACTTATCCCAGTATGGAACATCACTGTGGTTTCCTTTGGCATTAGGGAATACAGTTTCACCCCCTTCCTCGACATCTGTGCTGCAGATGAATAAAACCAACGGAATCAATCAAGGGTCCAGTGGCAATCAAGAAGCTCAAGAATATTCCCATCATTAACGAATCCTCAATTATAGATATGAGAGCTAAACATGAGAATCAGTATAGTATACATACAGGTACATGAGAACTGTAGCTATCCTTTGGCCACCATTCTGGGCGTTGAATTCATCTAGGAAATAGTCAAAGTGAGGTTCATACTTTTGTCCCTCTTCGTAGTGAAGAACTTGTAGACCTTCACCATGATCTGTAGATGGCAGATTAAATAACAAAATGATCGCAACATTAGTAAAAATCGAGGAATGAATTAGATGGACCTGATAAAAGAACAAAATGCTAACGAGTCATCATCAGGAAATCTCCAAGTGTTTGTTAACCTTTAGTCTAAAAAAACATACCCGCAGGAATGAAAGTCCAATCTGCAATCCTCTGCTCTATTTCCCTAATGGTCTTGTCTCGTCCCCTAGGAAGAAATGTACCAGAACTTGTACGCACCCTAAAAAAAGGGCAAATAAAAGCTATTAGAAGAATGGGAATGAATTGAGAAGATGCATAGGGGAGGGTGCATCAGTATACACAGGAAGAAAACGACAGAGTCCATGCCTGCTATCAACGCTCTTGCCAGTAGCCGTGTCAACAACTGAAGACTTCTGCATGTGGGGCTTAGCGAGCTCGATAAGGTATTCACACTCTTCCTTTGACTGCCAACAAAAGGGGAAACAATTCATCAGTACCATCACCAAGGACCAGGGAAATTTTCATGGAAACATGCACTCTTTAACTCATCTGATACTCCAACCTTGATATTCATAAAGTGTTACAACTAGATCTATTGGCTAAAATCTCTTGGATGTAACACACCATGCTATCAAGTTCATCCAGTGAAGACGATGGCTTGGTCATCAATGCTTTGATTGCATTGAATACAACAAGCAACACTTTAATGATCAATGTAGATCATCAATTTACTTGTACATTGTGAACTTAACAGAAAGACACCAAAACCAGTGTAATTATGATACTTGGTTCCTATGTAATTCGCATACAGGTGTAAACATACCATCAAGATAAACGGTAGAAACAATCAAAGTTCAAAGGAATTCCAGATAAGAAATCACAGTTCTTCACGAGACTCCAAAGGAAAAGGGAATGGAAGAATAAGCGGTTAAATCTCTATCATCAGTACACTTCAAGATAGCTGATTTTCAAACATCGAGGCGTTGACCAAAACTACAACTTGGAAATTGGAAGAACAGAAGCAGAAGTAGCTGACCAAGAAATTGTGGTAAACAAAGGCTCTGGGCTCCCAAGAGATCAATTCAGCCCATTGATGGCCTCTATCACCGCCTACAGCGCCTCTGCAGCACGAAATTCAAAAGTCCAAAAAAGGAAAACAATCACAATCACAATTGAGCAATTGAAAGCTGAGATCGGACATTAGTGAAGTACCTGTGCACCGAGGTGCGGACGATGGAGGTGAGATCGTGCGCGGGAGGGGAATCGCCGGAAGAGCTGGTGGTAGGGAGGGAGACGATACCGAGGCCGAGGAGGATGAGGACAACGAAGGAAATGATGATCAGAAGAGTAAAGACGAGTGTGGAGGGGGAAGATTTTCGAGGCGGGTAACGAGAGTGCCTCCCTCCTTTCGCCATTGATGGAAAGCTTGGAAGCAATTTGGGGGAAAATCAACAGAGTAATGAAGGCGGAGATCTGTAATGGAAGTCCACTTCTTGGGGTTTATAATTCAACGGGTGATATCTACAAGACGAGGGAAGATCATGGGAGCGATCAATAAATTAAATAAAATATTTTTTTTAGGAAGATGAATTTGTTGAAGGAAAATTAACTTTAAAAAATAGAAAAATTTGGTAGAATATCCTTAGGATTTGTAATTCGCGTCCCTTAATTCCACCACAAAAGAATTCGGCTTTAAAAAATGTTTTATACTCTTTTTTTGATCAGAAAAATGCTTTATACTCTCGTGTTCTAAAAACGAAAGTACAATTGAAATATTGATTTATAACTTTCGTTTTAAAAAAATAGAGTTGTAAAAGTAAGTTGTACTTCCATTTAAAAAAAAAGAGTTGTAAAGTAGGTTGAACGAGAGTACAACTATTAATTTTACCTCCATTTTTTTAAACACGGGAGTTATAAAACTGAGTTGCACTTTCGTATTTCAAAAACGGATGTACAATTTTAATTATACCATCCGTTTTTTAAACACATGATCGTTTTTTAAAAATGGGAGTTATAAAGTGGGTATGAATCTCATTTTTGAAACTATTTTTTATGCCTCATGTTTTTTAAACCCGAGAGTACAATTTTTAAAGTATTTTGAAAATCTTCCGTATTTGCTTAACGGGAGTTTGATTTTAACTTTTAGCTTAACCGGAGCTTCGTTGTGATATTTTTAAAAAATTATATAAATTGATCCGAACAAACTCAACCAAACTTTAAACTTGTATTCCAAAAGTATATGCGAGATTAACCTATATATTCTCAAACAACAACAACAACAACAACAACAACAACAACAACAACAATAACAACAACATCCCAGTTAATCCCACGTTAAAGCGGGGTCTGGGGGGTCAAGATGTACGCACTCTTTCTCCGAACAAGTCGAGAGAGTGTTTCCGATAGACCCAGAATAGTAGGACAAATAGGACAATAGAACCACATGAAAGTAATTCACAAGAAACATAAAGGTCAAAAATACCAATAAAGCACCAGAGACATAAAGGTGAAGAGGATAGAAGTACCAAAGAGTTTAAAGTTCACTGTGTACCTCCCCAAGTAGGAGCCTCTCATAAACAACATCAACTAAGGATTGCTCAACTGATTCTGATATTATGCAACTGTGCCGGTGGTATAAAACATGCATCAGAAGCTCATGCCCCTGCTGACGTTGGTAATCCAAAACTATGCCTTCTTGCAGTAATGAGGCAATATGATCATCCTGGGAAACAAATCGAGCAACTAAATCCATCCTCATCTATATATTCTCAAATAATTAACTTAAACTCTAAAATAAAACTAAATATTTTAGATGATTCATGGGGATTTAATTATTTTGTTCACTAACTTAAATTCATGGTACAGAAAAGGAAAAAAAAAAATAAAATATAAAACCGATCAAAACTTTTATTTTAAATAAAGTTCAAAACTTATCTTTGAAAGCAAACGGAAGGTTTATTTTCAAAAGTTTTAATTTCTTGTTGATTTTATTTCATCACGAGCTTAATAAAAATAACATAATCCTCCTTGAATAACAGCAATCGTCGCAAGGACATACCATTTTATCATCATCAACACCATTCTCCAGGGCAAATGTAATGAATTGTTCATTTCCTTCTTCATATTCATTCAATAAATGACTTTTTGACATCCATGACCGATCCATCATTCTAGAGAAGAGACATACACAAATCATGACAAAGTTCTTTCACCATGCACTACATTTACTTCACTAAATAATATACAGAATAAAGAGAAATACATGATGAATTGACCAAAAAAAAGGGGCCATGGTTAACCAAGAAAAGCAAACAAAAGTTGTTTAGGGTGGGCTAAGTGAGAATACCACAAGAAAGATGAAAAAAATGTGAGAATACTACAAGAAGTCAATTGAAATTGATGGAGGAAAAATCATTGAATGAGCATAAGAAACTTGTTTGTGCTAGTGGGTGCATTGAAGTAAGGACAAAAGGTTCCATAAGGTTACTGGGGCTTTTTAGAACTATTAGAAGCAGAGTTGCGTAGGAAACCTGGGATCAATGGATGTGCTAGAGAATCTCGTAGTCACTAGGAAGTACCAACAAAGGAAGGAAAAGACCATGATATAGTTTGGTTGGCAATGGTTGTTGTTAAGAGTACAAGACTTGATGCAGGTGAAGAATCGGTCTTCGAACTTGTCGAGATAGAGAGCAAGGTCTAGCTTCTTATATGTCTGTCTTTATATATATTTTTCTTCTCATATGAGAACACATTGGTGCTTGTTTCATTATTGTTATTGCTATGAACTTACTGTTATTATTATTTCTGTTCGTGATTTGTAGGGTACTGAGGCACAATCAAACTCATAAACTAATTCGATACAACAAACTTTACCTAGATTAGACTTTAAAGTTTTTATTTGCACCAATCATAATTAAAGAACCAAAACTTTTCCTAGGTTTAGCAACTATCTAAACTCATTGTATGAAAAATATCAAAGAACATCTACCTTTAATTGGGAGATCAAGGCTAACCCAGGCTAAAATCCAAACTCACCACTATCAAACCACATCAACACATATAACCCTAATCAACCATTATTTCAACATAATTTCGGCACAAGTTCATCACAAATACACTTATATCAGCACAAATTCACTAAATTGAGTACAAATTCATCCCCAAATTAACCAAATTTTCAACTAAATATAAAAACAATAGAGTAAGAAAAGCATTAAAAAAACATACCTTGTGACTTTTGTATTCTCGATTCAACAACAATAGAGAAAGAGATAGAAAAGTTGAATCACCCACCCCAATTCAACACCAACCTACTTACTAATTATGAATTACTATACTATACAGAAATTTAGATCATAAAAAAGACACAACGACAAGCCAGAAAATGCAAATAACAACAACAACTCGGAAAAAAATGAACAACACTTCCTTCAACTTTTTATTCTCAAAAAGTACCGTTTAAGAAGGATGTTGCTTTAATCTTACTAGGTATATAGATTCCTTTTTTACAATATTGTTTCTTAAAAAAATTCAATACATGAACCATGACTCACTTAATTGGTACAACAATCATCTATTTGAAAGTTCATATTCTTAATCATCTCCTCGTCTAAGAATATATAAAGAAGGCATTTGATCAATATAGAAAGTTATAGGGCAGCATGAAACATGTCATTTAGAACTTAATGTACCAAATTCAGTAGTGGGTAACCAAAACAATAACAATTGGGGAAAGTTAGGAAAATGAAGGTAAAAAAAACTTAAGTAACTACATAATGAGTTCTCTTATTTAGTGTATTTGGCCTAGAAATCAAATGATAAATCTCCTCAAAAGTTATATGTGAAGCTCCTTCATAAGCTGAGCTCCCCAAAGTTATCAAATAGCACAACTTTTAAAGGATACCGCAAGGAACAACTTGCCTGTTGAAAATCCACTTTATTGGTTGTACAAGAGAAGAAATATAAGAGACTTATAACACTGTCAATAGAAACCCCTAAAATCTTAGTGTTCAACTTCTCAAATTCTGCAAAGAGGTCACTAAGGGCGTAATCTCTGCAAAAAGTGAAAAGATGAAACAAATGTGAAGTCAGGAGGATATATAGAAGAACAAGATCACATATTTCTTGCATTATAATAAGAAAGTTTAACATGAAGAAAAGAAAGAAAGTTAATGCTCGTGAGTAAACACCACCATTCAACACCAAATACACTACCATCAACACAAATTCATCACAAAGACATTTGCATCAACACATAATAAAATCGAATGCAGTAGAATCAGAGGTACTGCTAGAAACAAGTTCAAGTAAGTCAATGCGAGATGATTATTCAGATGGGAAGCAGTCTAGGTTGAACCCCAACTTAAATGCATTAGAACCCCACGCACAGATGGAAACAAGTTCAAACAAGTCAATGCGAGATAACTCTTCAGTTGGGAAGCAGTCTAGGTTAAACCACAACTTGAATGCATTAGAATCACATGCTCTGATGGAAACAAATTCAAACAAGTCAATAAATGATGGTTGCGAGGGTAACAATGGTAACACAGAGTCTCAATCTTGTAAAAAGGAGTATGTGGTGGTATGTGGCTTAACACAAAATTGAAGATGTCACACAAAATGTGATCGTTTCTTAATGAAATATAGCAAGAGAGCACGTTTGATTCCTAACACAAAATTGCTTATGACGGTTGTGTCCTAGGGTGCGCCTGTATCAGACTCTGGCCCGAATTAACCCTAATTTCAACTAAATCAGAACAAAAGAGTAAGAGAAACACAAACGTACCATTTATATTCTTAATGCTTCAATTAGGGGAACAACAAAGAGAAATCGAGTCAGGTCGTGGTGGCAGTTCCAAACTGAGGAAGACTCAGTTCGTGGTGGCAGCAACAATGAGAGAGCGACTCAGTTAGGGAAGAGTACAGAGGACACTGAGCAGAAAGGCCGAAAGGACTGAAAAGGGAAGAGGGGGCAACGACACAGAGACGGAGAGGATTGAGAAGGAAAGAGGGAGTCGGAGGAGGTACAAACCCGACGCCGAACAGTAAGCCCCGAGTGTATAGTTAGGGAGGCAGCATGTTAGTCTATTCTTTCTTAAAATTAAAATACAGGGTCAAATAACCCAGATTTGTGGAAATATTTTTAAGCAATATAACCCGAGCACCTCCGAATAGGGTTATTTGATTGAAAATGGGTGTCCTTATATCCACCGTAAATCCGCGGCTTAAAGATGTTAAATAGCGTCGGATCCAACATTGTATTGTTAATTACAGTACAACATCTGATCCGACGTTGCAATATGGAGTATAAGACGTTGTGCCTCTGAGGCCAGGGCGGGGCGGGTTAGGCACTTTACAACGTCAGATTGGATGTTGTACGTAAAGTGGGCCTGGTCGGACCACATACCAACGTCTAATTAAATGTTGTGGTGTACATATATAATGCCCAATATGAAATTATATTACAGTAGTTGTTTTTATAAATACGAAATGTTTCTTTTTCGCAATACAATTTGTGCAATTGAACCTATAACACATATGTGTTAAAAAAGAATAATAAAGACAAAGGTAAGTGTATAATTGAACATAGACAACATAATATGTGGAGTAAGATAATATGGATGTTTTTATAATAGATGCTACAATTTTTTTTACAACGTCTAACGAAATAGGGCAACGATAACTAAACATCGTGTCACGACTGCTAGACATGGTGTGGGGGACGACCTTCCTGAACCCGTAATGCTCTAAATCTATCAAATTGATCTTGGAAGCGAGCATCCCATCCGTTGACGCTCGAGTGATGGTATGTCGTCCATTCATGCGCTAGAGAAGATAAAGGAGCGTCGGGATATAACCATATCTGCAATAAGTATAGTAGAATGTTTATTTATATTATTTATGGGTAAAATGCAATTGAAGCGAGAGTAACACACATCAAACTCACCGCCGCAAAATGATATTGGTTCCCGATGCATGTCAACCCTAGTGTGGCCTCATGAGGGGTGTTATTCGGTCCTTCGGTGTAGATAGGGAGGCATGTAAAAGGTTGATGCCAAGATAAGACAACGAGGGGCACTTGGTAGATGGTCGCAAACACAAGACCCATAATTGGCAGCTCGATCAACCTTTTTATAGAGGTTGTTGAACATACTGAACATAAAACGTTGAATTAGACAATTTACTACAACGTCCAACTTGACGTTGCAACAACGTTGGATTCGACGTTGCAACATTCAGTTCAATGTTTTAATACAACGTCGAATCCGACGTTGTTCGTCTTTATCCAAGCACGTTCGAAACCATTGGGCTTTCACTCTGCAAAATCTAATTTGACGTTGGTACAATGTCCAAATTTTTTTCTAAAGTGAAAATGAAAACTCCAATAACAACGTTGAATATGACGTTTTACAACATCTAATTGAATCTATTTTTTTCGGTTTCACCCCTTAATTTATACACCGTATACGGCACGCCGTGGTTATTTTCCCAATTTTGTAGTAGTGTATTCTTTAGGGTTAAGGTTGAAAATATTTCATTAGTAAATGGGCCATATAAATGAAGAGTGTAGACAGTTAAAATCGATCATCATGTGAAAAAACAACCAGGGATTAAAACTAGGAGGTAAGACCCTCCCATCCATGGAAATGAGTCAATTGTCGCTTTTCTTTTTTAACCTAAATTCACTCTTAGCCAAGTAAAACTCTTTCCACATGGAAATTTGGGTATTCAGTAATTCACTCCCATGGTTTCTCCTTCTTACCAGCACCTTGTTACCCTCTCTTTCTCTTTTAAATATGTTGTTAGTTTTAATTTGGATTATGAAATTTCCTCGTGTGAAAACCATGGCAATTGATGATTAAGTCACTAACTGAAAAAAACGATTTGATATCTGTATTGTGTAGTGAAGAATATGTATCCTGTTGCAGTGAAAAAGGATCTTTTAGATTCATCCCCAAAGAAGGGAAAGTCCATTGATTTTGTATCCAAAAGTCTACCTGTTTGCCCTAAGCCAATACGTCCCATTTCCCCGGTTCCTGAAGTTCTCCGGCCCCTCCGATGCCCCAAACATAGGTAGGTTACAAAAAATTCCAGTCTATTATACATGATGGTTGGGTTACACAACCTATTGTCAATTAATTTTTTCGCTATCTTGCAGGCATTCTTGTTTGCCCAATAATGTGATTCTCAATCTAATCGATGCAAGTGTCATCAATGTTCAAGGCCATGATGGGCACGAGCAATCATCTACGTGCACCGGTTGCTCGAAGCCATGCTACTCGGGGTCTCCACCAGGGCGAACCAACAACCCTTTGATCTACGACGCGGAATTCGTGCACCAAATGGAAATGCTCTCTCCGTTTTCATGCAAAACGCTACAGGAGAAATCTAGCTTCACGTCGGCTTCTCCAGTGTAACGTAAGATTGATCGAGATTTTGGTAAAAAGGAATAAGATTTGATAGAGGGTAAAGCCAATATAGCACCATTGTACTTGAGAACATTTGGATTCGAAAAAGCTCTCATGTATCGGCTTATGATATATATTGGGGTTGTATATACAATGAGAGAAGTTGTATAAATTGGTGTACATGTGGGGGGCCAAATGGTATGTATATGTTTCATTTGTATTGATTTACATGCCTTCTATGTGAACATTTGCAAATATTTTTTTTTATGTTATCAGCTTTGCTAACTTTTCATTTCAAGTATTACGATTGTCAACCTCGTCTGCCCCAAACAACTTTGGGTCAATTTTTTTAAATGATTCGTATTTTATGTTGAAAATGATCGAAATCTATAGTATAATTAAACCAGAACGAGGAAAAAAGTTCTTGGTGGCTTCACTACAAAGCTCCAATCCACCTGTCATTATATAAGGATTCCACATCATTATATTTTTTGGTTGAATTTCAGTGGCAAGTTGTCGGCTAGCTAGGTAGGTGCAACTATCTCCAAATTAGACACGTACATGCAAAGGTTGAGGACTCGACCGGAAACCATGATTTGGATACCTCCATCTCCAGCTCTCCATAAAGTGGTCGTGGGTGAATGTGGTGGTTTTTTCTGAAACCATCGGATTCAATTTTATCACTACGCAAATGTAACCGATCTCTATCACATTCCAACCCTTGAAATCTGATAGATTAGGCCACTACCATCAAAATCTAGATCATTCGATTACCTCACCACAATGATTTTAAGGCTAAATATTATTTCTCATTTATTAATTGATAGGGTTAATTGTATATATCCTTTTTAGATGTGATCCTGATTAGTTGTGATCTCAAATCTAATATTTGTTATACTATTGTAAAGTCTTTTTAAGTACACTTTGCGTATTGGAATAAATCTATTGAAAACATAAGACCATCATAGTATCTCAAAGCTCAAATTAATTTTTTTCCACCATATTGGCTGCTGCATCCTTCAATATACAACAATGGCCAACACCAACACAATTCCAAACTCAAACGATGCAACTACTCCTTTCATCATTATTCAATTCCTAAATGTTGTTCGTTTATGCTCCACTAATTACCTAGTGGGGTGAAACCAAATTGAATCGATTATCATTGGTTATGATCTTTTCAATTATGTTGATGGGAGTCATCCATGGATGAATGCCACCATTACCATCACTGCTTCGGCTCTTGTCACCACCCCTAACCAAGCCCACAAGACTTGGGTACAAGAGGACAAGCTCATCAATGGAGCGCTGATTGGGACTCTAACATCATCATTAGTTCCTATGCTATACTCCATCAAAACCTCAAAGTAATCATGGGATCTCTTGGCTAGTACATATGCTAAGGGGTCTCGAGCTCACCTTTAACACTTATGTCATCAGCTTTGACAGGTCCACATAGGGACATCGTCCATCAGAAGACATGATCACTATTCATCAGATTTTGAATGAACTTGCTCATATCGGAAAATTGCAGGAGCAGGAAGATCTCACCGATAGAGTCCTCGAAGGATTGGATTATGAGTACAAATCTGTCATCGACTTTGTCCATGCTTGGGACACACCGATCTCTTTTGATGAATTGCACGAAAAACTCCTCAATAAGGAGTTGTTCCTCCGTCGCCGCACACCACCAACAACCTTCCTAGCCACGACCAATCACACCACTACTCATCACTCTCGTCCATCACATCCATTGCCCCTAACTTCATCCAAACCAAAATAAACTCACGTAAACCAACCCTTCTCCGCTGGCCTTAAGCTTACTTGGGAAAGTGTCAGTATTTTGGCACCAAGGGACATTCCCTAAGTTGGTGTCCATCTTTCCGACAAGCCCATCCAACCATCAATCTCCCCCTTGTCCATGCAAATTGGAACCCTCATCCTAAAACCTCGCATGCTCATCACACTGGTGCATCCCACCTTGTCACTTTGGATCTCGCTAATCTCTCGGTTTATTATTCTTATGATGGAACAAAGGAGATTGTTGGATGTGATGTTTAAAAACTGGTTCAACTTCTATTCCAATTTCCAAAACAAAATCCTTGAAATTTAATTCTGTTTTGCACTCCTCTCAAATTCGTTGCAATATTGTGTCTATTAACAAATTATGTGTTGATAACGATGTCTCGATTGATTTTGACAAGCGTGCTTTTTGCCTCAAGGATCAATCCACCAAGATTTCGCTTCTCACCTGTCTACCTAAGGATGGTCTTTATGAATGACCTACCTGGGATATTCTTCAACAACCCACTGTGCACTCCACCTCTGTCTCCACCAATGCCTGTCACCATAGACTAGGGCATCCATCATTTAAAATATTTCGCAGCCTTGCTTCTCATTTGAAGTTTAGTTTCAATTCTGATTCATGTAATGCATGTCAGGTGAATAAAAGCCAAAATATTCCATTTTCTACCGCCACTCCAAAAACCATTCGCCCACTTGAAGTTATATATAATGATGTTTGGACATATCCAACATATTTGTATAACCATTACAAGTATTATGTCATCTTTATTGATCATTACACCAAATACATTTGGTTTTATCCATCGAAATTGAAATTGAATACATTCAAAACATTTCAATACTTTAGAGCTTTTGTTAGAAGAAACTAGGCTACCAAATAAACATACTATACTCCGATAACGGTGGTGAATACATTGCACTTTAGTCTTACCTAGCTTGCAACGGTATCCAACATCTCACCACACCCTCCATACTCTGAAGCACAATGGGTACACCGAATGACGACATCGACACTTAGTTGGGATAGATTTGTCCCTCCTAACTCATTCTTCAATTTTGCACCAATATTGGTTCCATGCTATATTTATTGCGGCCTATCTAATCAATTGTCTCCCCACCAACACTTGAAAAATGACTCACCATGCCAAAAACTCTGTGGTTACTCTCCCAAATATGAAAATATCTAAAGCTTTGAATGTTTATGTTGTCCATGACTCGTCCATATACCATCACTAAAATAGATCCAAAGTCAATCCCTTGTGTTACTGTTGGGTACTCATTGAGTCAACATGCATATTATTGTTTGGATCCAAAAATGAACTGGGTATACATTTTTCAACATGTTATATTTGTTGAAAATGAATACCCGTTTCAATCACTGCAAACTACTCCTATTATTGATGAAAATTGTGATGAGTAGTCCACCTTAAATCTACCCATCCTACCCCATACCAAACCCACCGATACCCGACATAAACCCCAAATACCACTAACTCTAACCCAACCCCTATTCCCCGTCACTCTGAAGTTGTTCAAGATCTTTAGCCTATTGATAATGCATGATTTGTATAGACATTTTGAGTCATTATTAAGTCATTTAGGTTGCATGTAGATATACTTTAAGCATAAATTACATCCATTGTCTTTAAAGTTGCAAAGTTTGGAATCTACACGTTTTATGCCTATTTATGTAGATTCTCGGAATCAAGCTAAAGAAGAAGAGGAAAACTACATTATGGAACCTTAGAAGCTTAGAGAAGAGTCAAGGAAGAAGATAAAAGAAGAAGCGAACAAAACAAGATGAGAAGAAGAAGAAATAAAGAGACTGTAGAAGCGGTGCCCATGGCCATAGGACCGACGCTCGTCGACTCACAACACCCGTTGAAGATCCTACAGTGTTCGCTGGATCGAAGCCCGCCGCTACCCCATCGGCACCTGCCGATTGTAGATTTTGGACGATTTGTTCTCGGCTAAACCTGACCCATTGGGCTTTCCTTCTACCTTAAGAATTTTGACTCCTGTTGTAGGAGGAAATCGAGATTTGCAATAAAATATAAATAAAGTACAGCAAACCAAATTCCGTCCCTTGCAAATAATTACAAGACTTCCTCCCGATGCAGTAGTGGGAAGTCAGGATCGATCCACGAGGAAGCGTGTCGGCGGATCCTAGGCAGCGGATGAATCTCACGAACAGAAGTCGACCACAGTGCTCGATCTCGACTAGGGTTAGTCGACAGAAGATCGGACAAGTCGGACAAGGCAGGCAACAGGCTACGACTTTGGTCGATATCGAGCAGAGGTTACTCGATATCGAGTTGAGCTTTCGTCGATCTCGGGTACCTGCACACCAGAAGCTACATCGATCTTCGTCGATCGAATATCAGTACTCGATATCGACCACAGTTAGTCGATATCGAGGGAGGCAGAAACTTAAAACGAAAATAAATAAAGAACAAGACTTGCGGGATTTGAAATAAACTATGTGTGTGAAAACTTCCAAGATTGGGGTTTACAACAACAATAACCAAGCATGCATAAGGCAAGAATAAAACAGATAATCATGTAAATCGCATCGAAGGACCAAGCTCTCGCCTTTTCCAACAATTAGACAACTCTTTCAAGAAACCCTAATTGTATCTACCGATTTTATGTTTACAATCCAAGTTGTTAGCATGGACCTCCATTAGATGGGTAATAAACATATAACAAGTAGTAGATGCTCAAAACATGACAAAGGTTGGATCTTTACCTCAAACACGCAGGGCTATCGTCGGGCTCGCCCCAATCCTAGAAGTGGGTGGACTACTCGCGCCTCATCGCAATCGCAGACATCATTGATTGAAAGGAAATAACTTGCATTAAACCAAACTGATGAAAGTAAAAACCGAACAAAGCCAGATCACTTTCGCTCCTTTGCTCCACTCGGCCTCTCTTTCTCTCTCTCTACTACTACTTCTCCTACTGAAATTGAATGACTAAATTCCAGCCCCTAAGGCTTTATTTATAGGCTTCATTCCCTCTCTAATTAGGAAAGAAGATCCTATCTATATCTATATCTAAATATCTACTTACTTAAAGATAAATAAATGGAATAAAATAAATAAATCCAAAAAGGTAAATCCTCCATGTGTGGGTAAATCTCCTCTCCATAGATAGAACTTGATAGATCTTGGATAGAATCGGACTCCTTCGGCTCCAAGTAATCCCAAACCGCGTCGGACAGCTCACCGCGTAACGCGGCCCAGGAGATCTCTCCCCGATATCGAGTAAACTACTCGATATCGAGTAACTTTCGTCGCCGACTTCGGTTGGCTAGGCATCTCGAGTAGCTGATTCTCGATCTGGCTCGGACAAGTGTGTCTGGGTTACTCGACATCGACAACTTTCGTCGATATCGAGTAAAATTGTGTCATCGACTTGCTGGCCTGGTGTTGTCGAGCAATATCTCCTCGATCTGGCTCGGACAGGCGCTGCTGGTCTTGTCGATATCGAGAAAGGTACTCGATATCGAGTAAAGGCTGCTCGGCATGTCCAGTCTTCGGCCTCGGCTTCTCAATCAGGCTTCCTCGATCAGGCACTGCTCGGACATCCTTGTCGATATCGAGTAAAAGTACTCGATATCGAGTAATACTTGGCTCTAGCCTGATTCGTCCTGGTTCCGTCGTTCTTTGACTTTGGACTTCTGTAGTTGATTTTCGAGCTTTTCATCCTTTCTCAGAACTGCTGTAAATTGCTTTGATTTTTGCGAATTTAAACAAAAACTGGTGTAGATTCCATAATTTGGCAAATAAACATAAACTACCTAGATTCTGTACTATTCTAGCCCAAATGCATGAAATGTATGCAGAAAACGATATAAAAGTTACTGTAAAAACATGGCAGATTCGGCTCACAACAACGATCTCGGGTACCTGCACACCAGAAGCTACTCGATATCGAGTTGAGCTTTCGTCGATCTCGGGTACCTGCACACCAGAAGCTACATCGATCTTCGTCGATCGAATATCAGTACTCGATATTGACCACAGTTAGTCGATATCGAGGGAGGCAGAAACTTAAAACGAAAATAAATAAAGAACAAGACTTGCGGGATTTGAAATAAACTATGTGTGTGAAAACTTCCAAGATTGGGGTTTACAACAATAATAACCAAGCATGCATAAGGCAAGAATAAAACAGATAATCATGTAAATCGTATCGAAGGACCAAGCTCTCGCCTTTTCCAACAATTAGACAACTCTTTCAAGAAACCCTAATTGTATCTACCGATTTTATGTTTACAATCCAAGTTATTAGCATGGACCTCCATTAGATGGGTAATAAACATATAACAAGTAGTAGATGCTCAAAACATGACAAAGGTCGGATCTTTACCTCAAACACGCAGGGCTATCGTCGGGCTCGCCCCAACCCTAGAAGTGGGTGGACTACTCGCGCCTCATCGCAATCGCAGACATCATTGATTGAAAGGAAATAACTTGCATTAAACCAAACTGATGAAAGTACAAACCGAACAAAGCCAGATCACTTTCGCTCCTTTGCTCCACCGCGTAACGTG
Organism: Persicaria maculosa; assembly: GCA_963922045.1. Classification (NCBI taxonomy): domain Eukaryota; kingdom Viridiplantae; phylum Streptophyta; class Magnoliopsida; order Caryophyllales; family Polygonaceae; genus Persicaria; species Persicaria maculosa. The sequence continues at coordinate 54,088,877 of OY998252.1, forward strand.
GCCCAGGAGATCTCTCCTCAATATCGAGTAAACTACTCGATATCGAGTAACTTTCGTCGCCGACTTCGGTTGGCTAGGCATCTCGAGTAGCTGATTCTCGATCTGGCTCGGACAAGTGTGTCTGGGTTACTCGACATCGACAACTTTCGTCGATATCGAGTAAAATTGTGTCATCGACTTGCTGGCCTGGTGTTGTCGAGCAATATCTCTTCGATCTGGCTCGGACAGGCGCTGCTGGTCTTGTCGATATCGAGAAAGGTACTCGATATCGAGTAAAGGCTGCTCGGCATGTCCAGTCTTCGGCCTTGGCTTCTCAATCAGGCTTCCTCGATCAGGCACTGCTCGGACATCCTTGTCGATATCGAGTAAAAGTACTCGATATCGAGTAATACTTGGCTCTAGCCTGATTCGTCCTGGTTCCGTCGTTCTTTGACTTTGGACTTCTGTAGTTGATTTCCGAGCTTTTCATCCTTTCTCAGAACTGCTGTAAATTGCTTTGATTTCTGCGAATTTAAATAAAAACTGGTGTAGATTCCATAATTTGGCAAATAAACATAAACTACATAGATTCTGCACTATTCTAGCCCAAATGCATGAAATGTATGCAGAAAACGATATAAAAGTTATTGTAAAAACATGACAGATTCGGCTCACAACAACTCCTAGGGTTTCCTATGCCTATAAATACAGCTCTCCTCAGCCATTCCACACATCCAATTCACTCACCACTTCTCACCACTTCCCTCTCTTTTCCTTTTTTCGCTATTTTCGGCAAGTCATGCTCAGCTAAACCTTTTATATAATTTTGCTTATATTTTATACATAGATTAAGGATATGTGAGGGTTGTTTGAATACTATTTTATAGTTTAAATTTGGTTTATGCATATTTTGTTATTCGTTACTCTTGTTCTTTACATGTTTATGTTGTTTATTCGTCTTAACTGGCCATTAAGATAGGTAAACAACGTGCTAAGTGATTATAGCTAAATCCGTTATTGTGGGACTAAATCCGATATAGTAGCAAATATATCTTGATGAATAGGTTGAAATTCATGCATATGAAAGATAAATGATAAGTAGTTTAATGTTATTCTTAGCAGATGCGATAGCAGAATTGACAACTAGGTGACAACGTCGAATATGCAAGAATTACATGAATTATATGCTTATGTGATTAGGGACTTATTGCAACTCGAACCCCATGCAAGAGTTTAGGGAGTTGATAGTGATCGAATCAGGAAGTTATACCACTCTATGCATAAACCAACACTAAGATAGTTAAGCATAACCAAAAAACCCGATGATCGTGGAATTACCCAAGTTGCGAATATAAGTAGAACTATATTATCATCTTATTATTATCTTCCATTTCAATAATTGTTGTTATTTACCGATCTTTCTCTAATTATTAATTACTATTTCTTTTGTTACGAACTGCTTGCTTACTTACTAAGTCTAGCCAAAGTCGTACGCATTCTCTATGAGATCGACTTGTACGTACTTGCTACTTGTACTCGTTATTAGTTAAAGGTATAAATTTACTATTTTTGGTGTTAGAACACACGACATTCTAGCGTGCACCACCTACCAGGGCACATACGAGATCTATGAGCAATATCACAAAGCTAATCCAACGCCTAAATCATCACACAACCACTACTGACTCATCACCCCCAACTACATCCTCGCCTCCCATCCTTAAGACCATCACCTAAGCCAAAAAAAACCGCGTATGACGAAAGGTGATGGATGAAAAATGCCATGCTCTCTAGTCCAATAATATACGGGATCTAATTCCAATATCGATAGCACCCAATATTGTTGGTTAAAAGTAGATCTTTCAAACGAAGTTGAAACGCGATGGATCCATTGATAAACACAAAGCTCGACTAGTGGAAAAGGGATTTCATCAAAGACACAGAGTTGATTATTCCAAAACCTTTAGTCCTGTCATAAAACCTGCTACTATACGCTTTATTTTGAGTATTGTAGTCACTGTACTAAAAATCGTTCGGCGTCTGGACACCACCTAGGTGCTAGGTGACCCCCTCCGCCTATAGCTAAATAGCCGCCTAAGGACGCCTAGGCATCCGCCTTGACCGCTCGGGCGCCGCCTTGGCGCTAGGCGGCCCCTCATCGCCTATGATCCGCCTAGTGCTTTTTTGAACACTTGCAGTGATAAATAATTGGCCTCTGTGCCAATTAGACATCAATGATGTGTTTTTGTAGGGTAAATCAATGGAGGATGTATACATGGATCAACTAGCTGGCTTTGCGGACACCAACTTCTCAGAATATATTTATCATCTCAGAAAGGCCATATATGGCCTAAAACAAGCACCACGTTCCTGGTACACCGAAATCCACAATCCTCTTCTTGGTCTTGGCTTTATTAACTCAATGTTGGAAAACTCTTTGTTCCATCGCAAAAAACCAACTCGGATCCTCTTCCTACTGATGTTTGTTGATCACAATATAACTATAGGTTCAGATAGTTCCGACATCGAAAATATGATTGTCAACATCACTCAGAGGTTCAAACTCAAGGACTCTTTCTCTCACAACACAAATATATTTTGGATCTTCTTCATCATTACTCAATACCTCTTGCTTGTCCAAATCATGCCTACAGTGTCAATAAGGTCTCTCAATTTATAAAGGTACCCACAGTGCTTCATTGGACCGCCTTGAAGCGCCTATTAAGATAATTTAACAGCACTTTGTATAAAGGTATCCCAATTTGCAAGCACTCCAGCCTTGATCTTCATGCTTTTTCCAATGCTGATTGGGCAGGTGACAAGTTGATTATTGATCAACTGGTGCTTACATTATTTATCTTGGAACATATCCAATTTCATGGAGTTCATGAAAACAACGGACGATAGCTTGATCCTCTACCGAAGCTAAATACCGATCAGTTTCCAACATCGATGTTGAGCTCAAGTGACTTCAATCTCAAATGGGGGAAATCCGTCTTCCCATGGTTCGTTCTCCTGTGATATATTGGGATAATGTTGGTACCATTCATCTATCGACGAACCCAGTATTTCACTTTGTTATGAAGCATCTAGCCCTAGATTACCACTTCATTCGAGAGCAAGTTCAAAATGGGGATGTTCGAGTAACACATGTGGCAAATCATGACCAACTTGTAAATGAACTTACAAAATCGTTGCCCCTACCCTATTTCAATATGTTACTAGACAAGATTGGCCTTTCAAAACCTTCATCCATCTTGCGAGAGCATATATTATGGATAAATATTAGTTTTCCCATTTATTAATTGATAGGTTTATTGTATATATCCTTTTAGGTGTGATCCTAATTAGTTGTGATGTCAAACCTTGTATTTGTTATACTCTTGTAATTCTATTTAACTAAGCTTTGCTCAATGGAATAAATCTATTGAAAACACAAGATTATCACTGAGAAGGCACTTCTTGAGTTTTTGCCCGTCGATGAACGTTGTTCCTAGTCTAGCTACGATGAAAGTAGTGGGGGTTTGGTAGGGTTTTGAGACTATTTTGCTTGCATAATCGGCTTCAGATTTGGTGTTGTGGAGACTTCCACTACCATTATCGACTTCTATATTGTCAAATCACTCCATATTGAAAGATCTAATAACATGAATTGTCAAACTGTGTCCCTATCTCCTTCCAGCAAAAGGCTTGCAAAATTGAGGATCCAATTTTCTTGACGCGATGAGTTGGGTAAATCTAGGGATGCGGCCACTGTCCATTCAAATTTGTTTTTTTGAAGATTCCAGAAACCAAAACTAAACGAAGAAGAAGAAAACCAAAAATCGCAGGAAAACTCCCATTGCAGATGAGGAGTACAGATCTTGATTTGTTTGTTACATCTCAAACTAAATTTGGCGCCTCCTAGTTCTACTTATACAGAACCGAGCCCACTTGATCTTTTGCTACACATCTACCAAAGTACCTCTGCTACTTCCATATTTTTGCAAGCCAACTAACATATGCTATATATTTCCATATGCTTCACTTGGTTCTAGATGATACGGCCACCTTTCCAAATATAAACATTTACACAATGGTAAGTTTCTCATCAATGTAGTATTTTTCCCTTCTACAAATGTTCATTATTACAAAAGTTAAAGAAATCGTGAGCTATATTCAGTTGTGTTTGATGACATCTAAAGATTAGATAAATAAAATCCCTTGAAATTAGGCATTTGCCTTCTTATTCTCTTCTCTGTGTCGCCACTCATTGTTCTGTGTTGTCTTCTTCGCTTCAATCGTCCTTTCTTTCTTTCTTTATTTTTTAATTAAAAGAGACGGAGCTTTGTAGCAACAGTTAACTTTAACCGAAGAAGGGTGTGACACAAAATATATACAAAGGTTAAGGGTACCATGGGAAAAAGGTTAAAAAAAAGTGTATATCTCGCGAAAAACTTCATACCTCGAGGGTACCTTGCGAAATTTCCATTTGATTAATTAAAAGCAACCTGCATTACTCCACCCTATCATTAATTAAAAAAATGCATAGTTGATAAATTTTGATTTCAAATGTTCCCATCTAGGGACGGAGCCATAAATGTTTTAACAGGGGGTATGATTTTACACACACATACACTAGTAAGCATGCCTGTGTGATACACGAGACATGTTTTAGTTAAGTTGTTTGTCCACTACCAGGGGTAGTGCCACCCACTAGACCGAGAGTTAATCACCGTAAGGCTATCGCCTTCAAGCACAATATGTTTGTAGCTCAAGTCTCTTACATTAATTAGGTCGAAGTGGAACGCAAGGACTTCAACCAGCAAATGACTTAGTGGGTATAACCGACTCGTTAAATGTAATTTGATTTACATGTTACTTATTTTTTTAATTAATATTAAAGATAATCAAAATTTTAACACTCATCTGCACTTTCACATTAATTTTTATCTATATTGATATAAGAATACATATTAATACCATTTAACTGTTTTTTTAATCTCTCAAACTTGTCTCTATTGCGTTTGTGGGAAAAAAAACTAAAAAAATTAATGGATTTAAGATATGATATTTATGAGATAGATATTTATAAAATAAAATTAAGGATTCGAGGTAAACTATTCATAAACTTGCAGATTTTTACTATACATAATTATTAAATGAATACATAGAAGATTAAGATAATGATAAATAATGGAAATATTATATATAACGTTAGAGGTTTTTGGCAAATAAATATATACGAACATATACAGTAAGTTGCAACAAAGTGACAATCAGAAATCATTACTATTTTTTTTTATAAATTTGAAATAATTTTGTTATTTAATGTATATTTTCAAAAAATTTGATAAAATATAATAATATTCTATAAATGAAAAACAAAACTCAATATCAGTCATGGTGACAATAACTTAATGTTGTGAAGTAATGAATGAGATGAAAATTACTACTTGGATTTAAGTTGATGTTTAACTATTTGTAATATTAAAAGAGAAGAAATTATTTTTTGAATTTAAGGCATTAAATTTAATGCAAAAAAATTAAGTTAAATCATAAACCCTATAATAGCATGAACTCTCATATGAATAGTAATTCCCACTTCTAATTTTTTTTTTGGATGGAAGTACTTATTTTGCCCTTACAAATTGCATTCTTATCTTATACGTATTATGCCCTTTTAGATAAGTTCCATCTTTATTTGTGAAATGTCCTATTTTTCCTTAAAAGTTTGAATTTAAAAATATTAATTATTTTATTTCAATATCTTTTTATATATTTTCAAAATTATAAAATTTCAGTTTTCATCAATTTCACCCAAATTTATGTTTTTTCTTAAAATACCCAAATTACAACTTTAAAATCTTATCAAATCAATCATACTTTATGTTTTGAATTAAACTTATACCCAAATTGTAACTTGTATGTTTTCTTAATCAACCCGACTTTAATTAGATAATAATAAAACAATAATATAATTTTTTTAATTGTAATGATTAGGATTTTTTAATTTTATAGTTTTTAATTATAAAATTTCATATTTCATCAATTTCACCCAAATTTATGTTTTTTCCTTAAAATACCAAAATTACAACTTTAAGTTTTCTCAAATCAATCATACTTTATACTTTTAATTAAACTACCCAAATTGTAACTTAGGTTTTATTAATTATAAATGGCCATATTTCATAAATTTCATCCAACTTTATGTATTTTCTTGAAATACCCAAATTGAAACTTTGAAGTTTTCTCAAATGAACCGTATGTTATGTTTTGAATCAAACTGCCAAAATTGTAACTTTTAGGTTTTCTTAATCGACCCTAGCTTGAGGAGGAGGATGATGATGATGATCACAATAATAAAACAATATTTTTTTTAATTGTAATGATTAGGATTTTTGGGTTTCTTTTTCATTTTGATTAATATAATTTTTAAAAGACTGCCCTTCTTTACATTTTTTTTAATGGAAAGACATCATTCTTATAATTACCTTAATGAAAATTTCAAAATACTACACTTATAGTTTCTTATAATGATACAATTATTATTTTTACTATTATATAAATTAATTAGGAAAATAACTCAATAAGAACTATTTACACATGAATATTACACGCACATAAAAATTAACATGTATATATAAATAACCAAGTCAAAATTATTTGCACATATGAATATTTACACGAATATAAAAAATAATGTTTGCATTCTAAATATGACTAGATCGCGCGCTCACGCGCGCGACGCCCTGACCTAGTTAATAAATAAACATGGGGAAGATGAAAGATAACTATTATTTTTTAATTCAATAAAATATATATTAAAATTTTAATTCGATAAAATAAAGGAGTTTAGATATGCATTAATTAGGTTGATTACAACTTTTCTAGTATTATTATTATTATTATTATTATTATTATTATTATTATTATTATTATTATTATTATTATTATTATAAAACTTTATTATGATGAAAAAGATTTACATAAAGTTAGTTGGAAGCCTCGTAACAAATTGAGCTCCAACCCCTTTTTGAATAGTGAAACCAACTCTATGAAACATGAAATCACCAATATCAGACCCTGTCCCATGACTTTCGTAACCAATTGAACCCGCTTCATAAAACCAATAGCATCATTCCCTAGCTCTCCAAAAGTAGAGAACGCAAATGCTAGGAAACAATACCTCTTAGCCGCACAAATAGCTGCGTGCTTCTTCTCCTAGGGCACGCGGGCGATCCAATTCCCTTACCACTGGTCCACTAGGGCACGCGGGCGATCAGCGAGATGGAGGTCTCCCTGGTGGTTCTCGTTGCCCGAAGCCATCATTCTTGATCTCCATGCTCTTCATCTCGCTGCCCAAGGCTTGCTCTTCATCTCGAGGTTTGTTTTTTCATCCCACGATCTCCCCTTCCCACTGTCGGTTTGTGCTTCTTCACTAGTCTTGTTCGTGCTTGTTCGGTCGCGATCGCATTCAGTGGTATCCACTGCAATCCATGGGCGGATCCAAGGGTGGGCGACACCGGGCCGTTGCCCACCCCGGTCCGAAAAAATACAAGAATATATGTGTTATGCGAAAAAACTGAAAGATAAAATACAAGTATCTTTAGTAGCTTAATGGTTGAGCGGCTGAGCCTACCCCATTTTAAATAGAACTTAATCAACCCTGGTTCAAATCTCCTAGTCATATATTTTCATTAATTTTTTTCTCAATCTATTTTCCATTATTTTAAAATTATTATAAATTATTTGGTATTTTATAATTAATAATAATAATTTTTATTACAAATTTAAGGTATTCTCTTCATATATCTTTAAAAAAAATTATTTCTTATAAAAATTATCCAAATAAATTGAGCCCATCCTAACAAAATTTCTGGATCCGCCCCTGCAGCAATCTCCCCTTTCATGGTACTTCGTCGTGGCTTCGGTAATGTCCCAATGCGCAGGTTAGTTCCCTCCTTCTCACTGCTGGATGGGTTGATCTGGCTTGTTTTTTGGGATTCTTGCTCGGCTTCTTGATCGAATTCGACACTGCTGTTTGAGTTTGATTTGATATTGCGATGCTTCGGCTTGTTGGGCGCCGAGTCTATTGGGTCTGGTAGTCGTTCAGAGGGCTCGATCAGTGTCGGGATAATGGTTTTCATATTGTTTTTGGGGAGGTGTTACTGCTGATGCGACCCGCTGCTGTTGCGGTTCTTCTCCGAATGTTGTTGTGTTGTTTCGGTATAGTTGCTCGTCGGGGGTATCTACTGTTGGTACTGAACGGTTATAGCTGTTGTCCGTTGGTCATTCAGTTTGGTTATTAAATAAATAAAAAAAATCTGATGTTAGTGTTTTGTACATTGAAGACTTTGATTGTTTATGAGATGCCTGACCTTGTTCGGTATCATTGCCCTTTTGTGGGTCTTTGTGGTTGCCTTGATGGTGATGGTAGAGGCCTTATTAAAACCTTCATTATCAGACACCTTTGTGATCGGCAGTGCAGTGGTGATGCTCAATCCCTTACTCGTCAAACTATTATCGTCAAACTCTTTCTAATAGTTTGACTATTTATTCTCATGCTGAAGTGACTTTCAAACGTTTGGGGGTTTGGCTATGTGGTATTTGTCTTAAAAACCATGCTTTCGTGCTCGGTGTCGGCATAGTCAAGATGATTCTATGGCGCCTCCCAATTGTGGTGATGGCCTTGTTCGCTTTATTATTTATGATATTCCTAGACCTTCAGCTCCGTCTTCGTCAGTTCCCTTGGCTGATGTTGAGGTTATGCCTGTTGGTTTATCTATATCTTCGCTTGACCATTTGTTTTCTATGGGGTCACGCACCGTGAAATCCATCCCTCCTAAGTGTCGCTTAGGTTTTTCTTGGGTTTGAAAAGAGACTTTAGATGGTGTGGCTGACTCTCCCGGCAATCTCTCTTGCTGCATTCGCTTAGTTGTGTGATGCCTCTTTGTATACTTAAGACATTTCCCCCTCGAAGTAATATTGAGTGTAGGGCTGTTGTCAAGTGTTGACAGAGGAAATCGAGATTGCAAATAGAATAAAAATAAAATAAGCAAATCAATTCCGTTCCGAGCAAATAATGTTCAAGACTCCCTCCCGTTGTAGCAGCAGGAAGTCAGGTTCGATCCTCGAGGAAGTTGGTCAGCGGATCTCAGGTAGCGGAAGAATCTCACGGGCAGAAGTCGACTCCAGAGTACTCGACCTCGACCAAGGGTGGTCGACAAGGGTCAGGCACAGTCGAATTGGAGAAAAAAGTGTCACTGGTGGTGGTCGACGTCCACCAAGTGTCCTCGACGTCGAGTAGAAGTCATCGATGTCGAGTAAGGCTGGTCGATCTCGAGTACCTACAGAGACAAAAACGAGAGCGATCTTGCTTGATCGAATATTAGTGGGCGACGTCGACTAGATCTGGTCGACGTCGAGGAGATGTGGTCGACGTCGTGGAGAAAACAGTAACGAAACGAAGTGCAGATTTCGAATAAACAATGTAAAAGAAAACTTTCAAGATCGGGGTTTGCAACAACGATAACCAAACATGTATAAGGCAAGATAAAGAGAAATAATATCTAAAAAGAAAAATATCTAAATCTTCATGTGGTGGATAAATCCTTCTTTCCATAGATAGATCTTGGTAGAATTGGATGAATCCGGCCTTGCTTCGTGTCCAAGTCTTCATCACGTGCTCGGATTGGCCCAACGGACTCGCGACCCAAAAATAGCCTGGTCGACTTCGAGGAGGTTCGGTCGACGTCGAGGAGACTCGTCGAACTCGGCTTCTCTTCGCAGCTCAGGTAGGGTTCCAGGTGTGGTCGACGTCGAGGAGGTGAACTCGTCATCGAGGAGAGTTCTTGTTCTTCGAGGGCTGCACTCTTCGTCTGACTCGACTAGGATCTCTGGTCGACGTCGAGGAAGTCTACTCAACGTCGAGGACAGTCGAGCTCTCAGCATTCTACTCTGTTCTTGAAACGCACTTTCCCTAGTCCTCGTTCGTCAAATTGACGCATATGAGTATGCGTTGGAAATAGGCCTGATATATGAGCCTACGAGTTCGAGTACTTGATGTTCAAGCTCGGCTCGTTTATAAACGAGTCGAGCTCGAGCTGGAGCTCAATTTCTATTCGAGTATATACATGTGCTCAATCTCGGCTTGCGAGCAGGGTATAGAACTCGATCTCGGCTTGATGAGCTCGTTTGTCCTCGAGCCCGAACACGAGCTCGATAAGCTCGACTGGGCTCGTTACGAGCTCGAACTCGGGCTCGATGAGATCGTTAAGGCTCGAATTAATTCAGCAACAAATAAAACCTAATTGGAATTGAAATTAAAGTAAGCAAACAAGGCGTCGCGTCGCGCTATACCCACCCAATCGGGGGAGCCTGGTCGATCTCGGAGCCGTTCTACCGCTGTTCTCGCTTCTGGTAAGGGACGTGAAGCCGGAGGTGATCGACAACGCCACCGGCGTGATTGGGCTGGTGGCGGGATGCGAGGCGGCGCCGGAGGCATTTCGGAGGGTCTTGAATGGACCTGTCAGCACGTGCACTGTTTTTGGCAACGACCTTGTGGCAAAGAGAGTGACTATGACCATATAGAGCTTATGGATTCCGTCGCAAGGATTAATGACCCACAATGCGAGTTGCTTTTGCTTTGGGCTTGTACGGGTATTTCTAAACTTTACTTTGCATTGCGTACATGTTCTCCGCGTGTCTTTGGGTCGGCCCAGCTCTCCTTTGATATGGCACTACGTTCTAGCTTGGAGCGTATTGTCACTGCGTCTGGTCCAGGGTTTGGAGATTGGCAGTGGCGGCTTGCCACCTTCCCTTTTCATTTTAGTTGGCTCGAAGTGTATGCTACTAGGGATGTCCTACATTATGCTTTTTTGGCGTCTTGTTTGCAGTATGCTGAGTTACAAGCTAAGCTTTTACGTCTTTCTGCTATCATTGCTACTGGTCCTATTTTTTATGATGCTCGCCATTCTTTTAATGAGGCCACAAATTCTGATCTTCGATGCAATCCTAGTGAAATCGTTGCCTCCAAACTTATGAAGAAACCGACAAATATATATTTCGCGAAGGTCGCTGTTACATCAGACTCTGTTTTATCTTTGACTCCGCGACATGTGGCATTATGAAAGTCTCAGCAAGGTGCTCAATCCTCTGATTGGTTGCATGCGGTTCCTATTTCTGGATTGGGGGCTTAGGGCTGACTATGAATGGAAGGACCTATCGTAGTGTGCTTAGCTATCGACTGGGGGTTCCATTGTTCACGGTGTCCAAGCCTTGTCCCGCTTGTTCTCGAGTCTTTGATGGTGATGTCTATGGTGACCATGTTGTGACCTGCGCTGATTCGAGGGGCATTAAACATCGACATAACCTCGTTCATGACACCTTATTCGATATCTGCTACAATATGTTTGGGATTTCTGCCGGTAAAGAGGTTGATATCGGTTTGGTTTTATGGGCATGATAAGACCCTTCGTCCGACGGATTTGCTTCTTTATTCATGGGACAGAGGGCGGGATGTGTGTATCGATTTGACATGATCCTCCACTTTGACTCAGTCTGGAATGTCTGACTTTGTGTCCGGTCGTGCTGTTGTTAATCCTGCTCATCGTAAGTATGCGAAATATCGAGATTTGTGCACGGCGGTTGGTTATGGTTTCGTACCCTTTTCGTTCTCTTCATTGGGGGAGTTAGATACAGATGTTGTTGCCTTGCTGAAGCGGATTTAGAAATTCTCAGTATCTCGGGATGTTAGGGCTCGTGGTGCGGCTTATATTTTTACTAGACTTAGCTTTGTTATCGCTATGGGAGTGGGAGCCCAGATAGTATCTCGGTTGCCCACTAATTTCTTGTAATATGCTTTTATTATTATTATTATTATTATTATTATTATTATTATTATTATTATTATTATTATTATTATTATTATTATTATTCTTATTATTATTATTATTATTATTATAGACTCCATGTATATTTTATATACATATACATGGATTAGGCATAGTTGAACAAAAACTCTAGTTATAAATTTGATAAATTCATGTAAGAAATTCACAAATAAATAAATGAAAAAAGACACCAAAATATAAAGAGCAAAATAACTTTAATATCCGAATATATATATATATATATATATATATATATATATATATATATATATATATATATATATATATATATATATATATATATGGAAGAGTTAAAATGTAAAATATCCTTAGGGTGTAAAATTTTATATTTCTAATCAATAAACAGGCGCGCTCCGACTTGTGTTCGAAGATGACGTGCACCAGCAGCCAGCAATGCCTTCTCTTCCGGCCTCCCACACCCACCTCGAGCCACCTCCGGCCATCAGCCCCTAGCCGCACTCGAGCCCACCTCTGTGCGCACCTCTAGAGCCCAACACCCGCCTGGTTCGAGCCCTGCAGCAGCACAACCGAGTCGTTTCTTCCTCGACTCACTGTTCAACATCTTCACCCTTCCATAGCCCGTCAAGCCACCTTTTACCTACTAGCACACCACCCTCGAACCCCCTTACTCACCCACACGCAGCAAGCCCTGAACCACCCCTCGTGCGTACCCATCAGCGCCCCCACCTAGCCCGCTTGTCCCAAAACCGTTGTCCACCCTTGATTGGCTCGTTTTACCTTCGAAAACCCGATATTCTCTTTGATAACTCCCTCCCTTGATGAAAATCGGAATAAATGTTTCAAAGGCCTTGACAGGATGTTTATGTCAAAGGTCTTGGAACATTAACAGTTGATGAAATCCAAAACCTGTTTTATAAGTCCGAATATTATTTAATAGTATTATATACTTCCTTTATATTATATATATGTGGAACTAATCTTTCAAGAAGTATTTTCGAAATTATATCTTTCCTTATGGTGCATATTGAGGAGATCCTTTTCAAGAAAGATCATGTCTTCGAAGTGTCCAAAAATAGAAGATTCTGGCGCGCCATGATCCAAACTAGCCGTTGTTGAAGATCTGGTGTTGAAGACCCTCACGCTCCATGTTACTTCTATAAAGGAAAGGAAGAAGAAGACAGAACATACAAGTGCTACACAAGCTTTCATTCATTCAAGCGAGATTTGTCTTCCCAAGTGTACTCTCTGCTAGCGCTCAAGAGTTTGTTGTTTATTTCAAAGCCTTTGAGAGTCACTGTGAGCTTATAGGATATATTCATTTATAGTGTTACTCGAGAGTTTGTAACTCGGGAAGTTGCACTAGGCTATTGATTTGTGAGAGTAAGAGGATTGTACTAGATAGCTGAGAGAGGTGGGACTCTTCTAGATTGGTCTAGGACTCCAAGGGAACGTGAGTTGACTAGATTGCAATTGTATAGGAGAGAGGCTTCTCGGTGAGCTATTAGGATCCTAAGCTAAGCGAATCAATAAAGCCTTTTGAATCCTAGGGTTGTGGAAGGACCCTAGGCGGGGACGTAGGCCAAGTTCGTGCTGAACCTCGTAAACAATTACTCGTGTCCTTTATCTATTGATTTACCTTATTTCCGCACTTGGTTCAATTGTCTAACTTTGTGATTCAGGTTTATCTCAAAGGGTTTTATACGAGCTCCAAAAGTCTTGAGACTTTCTGCGAAAAACGGGCATACTCTATTCAACCCCCCCTTCTAGAGTATTTCTTATTACATTGTTTTACATTATCGAACCTTCACTCTTTGTTTCAACTCGAATTTGGTATGATTTCTAACCCTAAACTTGTTTATTACAATTATTTAGATTATTTGAATGATTTAGATTGAGATTGAAAACCTAGGGTTTGATTTATAAGCGGAATTTGGGGTTTTTTGTGAAAAGCCAAATTGATTGAAATTGATCATATGGTTGTGTTGATGGGTTTATTTTGAGCTAATTTCATGTTCATAGTGAAATACCCCAAATTATCTTTGGGTATTTCTTTTTAAGTAAATATAATTTTTGTAATAAAAGCTACGTATTCTATTTTGAACTTAGAAATATTTTTTTCAAATTGAATATATATGAAGTTTTATAACTAGTTTAAGGATATTTCATCTTATGTGCATATATAGTAAATAAATAAGGTTTAAGTTATATTATTTTGAGACAAAGTGATATATTTTCTTCAAGAATAAGGAAGGATTCGTAATTATAATTTATTTTAATTTGCGAAAAGTATTTAATATAACGTTTTAGAAAATTGTGCTATGCAAAATAAAATGTATTTCATTAAGTGTTTTGTTATTTTTATTATTTAACTTATGAAGAATTTTAATAAATAAAATTCCGGATATGCATATATTTATAAATACGTAAAATTTATTTACGGACTGAACCAGTTTTCTTTGGGTTCACTTAAACCAAACCAACCAATAAAATAAAATAAAACGATGAACCGAACCCGTCTTCCCCTACCTCCAGCTCCACGGTTTTCAACTGTTGAAATTTGTGATTTTTACCTCCCGCAAATCTCGCCCGTATCTCAACCGAATCAACTCTAAAACATTTCTAAAGGGATACATATCTAATTCCATTAACCAATTTTGAGATTAGAGATCCTAATCATCCCCGTTGGGAGCTACACCAAACCCCGGATTGACCCTAAACAACCCCCCTTATCTCATCAAGGAAGGATCATGGCAACGGAGGAATGCTTCTGTGTTAATTGACAAATTCAAGGAAGGCTTAGTTTGGGGAATCGGAGATGGTGAATCAGTTAAGTTCTGGAAGGATTCCTGAATCTCTCAGAAACCCCTAATCAAATGCATCGATAATATAACAATCGAAGATGAGGATGCTCGAGTAAGCGATTTCATACAAAATGGTGTCTGGTGCAGAGACGTGTTATTTGACGCCTTAGGAAGGGACTGGGCGGAGAGAGTTCTTAGCTTTCCTCTCCCAATCCAAAGGATGTCTGACAGGCTGTACTGGCGCCATGATAAGCAGGGGTGGTTTACCACTTCTAGTGCAGCAAGATTTCTTACGAACCATGATTCATTTAGTGATGATCCTTCTAGTTGGATTTGGAAAGTAAATACAATTCCTAAGATTAAGAATTTTATGTGGAAAATTGCCCAAAATGGCCTACCAACTAGAGATCGATTGAGCAAGAGGGGAGCGCCCATCCCAAATGAATGTTGCTTCTGTGGTGCAAATGGGGAAGATGAAGTCCATTTGTTTGTCAAATGTCCATTTGGGCAAAACCATCTTCTAAAAACTAGCAAATGCTCTAGGATCATAAATAATATCAACACAACTTGGGTGAAGGGCAATGTCATTTTGACAAAACTAGGAGAAGTATTAACAACCAAAGAAAAGGAAGAAATGGCTTTAAAATGGTGGTCCATTTGGTATTTTTGGAATAAAATGATTTTCAGAGAAGTAGAAACGCCAACACATTCGGAAGTACACTCTTTTATTAAATCTGTAAATGAAGGATGGGAAATAGCTCAAAGGGAGGAAAAGAAAGATGCAAATATGGAAAATGGAGAGTCGGAGACGAAATAGGGAAAGGTAAGCAGGAAGAATGTTAAGTGGAGAAAACCTAATAATGGATATATGAAACTCAATTTTGATGGAGCGGTTAATTTCTTAGGGGAAGCTAGTACTGGATATGTAATTAGGAATCCTGAAGGAAAGGTCGTTAATCTGGGGTATAAATCCATTGGGAAACAAAATCCTATTCTGGCTGAGGCAATAGCTTTAAGAGAGGGAGTAGCATGTGCTAAAATCAACAATTACACTAAACTAGTGATAGAAGGAGATTCTCAAATACTAATAAATCATCTAAAGGGCAATGGTATTTGTCCCTGGGAAATTGATTTAATTCTGGGTGATGTCAAAGGGCTTCTTAGGTCTTTTCATGATATCTCCCTTTCCTTTGTGCCCCGTGAGGGTAACAGGACGGCAGACAAGGTTGCACACGTTGGCCGTCCTGTTAACGGGTTGGCACTGGAAGAACATCCAGATCTTCTTGATCTCATCCGTCAGGATGCTCTCGGTTAGGTTTTCCAACCGAATTCTTACCTAATAAAAAAAAACTCCCCCTATCTCATCCTTCAAACGAAGTCGCCGCCGACTCCACCTGATCCACCACCGTTGTCGACTACCACTGCACCTAGGAGTCCCCAGGAGAGGTACCATACAGCCAGGCCGACCGAAGTAGCTCCGAACGAAGGCCAGCAGTCTTGTCACTGTGCTGCTGGATGCTCAACACAACCACCTTTCGAGCTCCGTCGATGCCTCCATACTGGACCGTTGTTGTTGTCATTAGTTCCGTCGTAAAGCTTGCAGCGCCGTCATGCCAACGCCTCTACTCGCAACCCTTGCGGTGTCCTGAAGCCTCCGTGCTAATTCCCCTAATATACCCCGATGAGATGTTATCATTCGGACTCAATTTCGGATTTCAATCCGTTAATTAATCGACTATGTCAAATGATTAATTAACATCAATGGTTTCATTCTGGTCCTAAACTGCAGATCCATTCCCCATAATCAGTAAGAGAACCGGTCCCTAATTCCTTGGTTTGTATTTTGAGATCGAGGCTCCAATCGAAATTAACCGAGTGAGGATGTTTATGCATCAGCCATTGCGGTTCTAGTCGTCGATTGGGACTGCGATCCTAAGCGTATCCAACATCACATATCCATGTTCAATCGGTAAGTTGAAACGAACTTGATTCGTTGATCCTAAACCATATCAACTTGGGGTCGAACTTACTTAACCAAGCATGTTTGTGCGTGTGCTGTTTTATTCAAACCGCAGCCACTGTTTCAGTACTTGTATTGACATTGTCATTTATCTTCTGACAAAACAAACACAGCCACGCTGAAGTAGAGATTCCACTCGTCATCATCATAGGTCATATGCCTCAAATGGAGCTCTGTGCAAGGAGAACGAGCCGCCGGAATATCGCCGAAAATCACTGTTGAAGCTGCGAGAATGTGACTGTCAGGCTAAGGTCTGTTTGTGGGTATTTACACAGAATCTCCCACATTTTCAATTTTTGTAAAATATGCCCTTATTTTAGTTTATAAAATTCCAGAAATTATCCGATATTTTTGGATGAGGTTCTAACTCGCGTAATCTTCTTCATCCGCAGTGTGATCATCAAATCCTTACCCATCCTCAATGATTCAAAATTCTCAATAAGATCATCTTGGTATTATTTCAGACTCCTTAAATTAATTCGATTTTTAGTCGAATTAAATAAGTCAGATCCGTTTATTAAAATTCCAATTATTAAATACTTCTTTGTGTCTTGTATTTGACACACATGGATATGTCCGTAGACTTCGTCAGCTCTGTCACCAAGTGCTTTGAAGTCCATAGTTTGTACCAAAATCCAACAAGACGAATCAGGCAAGTGACATTCCGAGCTTTTACGCTCATTTCGGTACCTTCGTGTCTTGTTGTTTTCTTTCCTTTGATTGCTTGCCAAATTATTTAAAATAAATTATAGTTCATCTGCTTTTGTGATTTATTTACCATTCATTTTGGATTTGGCAAGTTTAATTGGGTGACCTTAAAATAAGATAATAATAATATAATTACCCACCGTTTATTTAAAGCATGATTTATTCTTGTTCTTTCATGCTAATTGGTTAGGTATGGAACATGCCTTTTCTTCAATGTTTCCATCCTTTATTTTAATTTCTTTCATTTCATTTAGCATCCATGTTTCCTATAAATAACATGGGTTATTTTGTGTTGTGTGATCACCTAGGTTGCCTTTAAGTAAAAGTAAATAGTAATAATGTGAGGATTGTGTGTTACGATTGGAACTCAATTGAATCAATATCAATCAAGCAAAACGTGTCAATCAATGCAGAGTAAAGTGAATGTCGTATGTAAAGGAATAAAAATAATGGAAACAGGTCGGGACTGTGTGTGCCCGGTCTATAAAGGGTTTCATGAAACTAACACATTTCCGTAGAGAAATATATGTTACACTACCTCCGGTAGTAGGCTGCTATCTGCTAGTGAAAGCGGGGCCGGTATAATATTATAACAAACAGCATGTGATGTAAATCATTCAACTTATATTAAATGTGGTAAACGTGTAAAGCATATAAACTTGTGTTTAAACTACTCAACGTGAGGAAGTGAGTGAAGTGTATGTTATATCAATATTTGTTTTAAGCTGCTCAATGTGAGGAAGTGAGCGAAGTGTGTGATATATATACATTTTGTTAACATAGTGAGAAAAATATTTTATAGTGATCACAATTAATTCAAGCTATATCATATTCCATCTGTAATCGGAGTATGGTTCCTAAGAGTGCTTGTCACTCACATCTTTTCTTACTTAATCCTTCTGGATTATCCGTGTCACAGGAGTCGTGTCTTAAAATGTTAAGCCTACATAAAATATTCTCAATAATCACATTTGGGTTTAGACTCATACCTTATCATGGTCACTGAGTTTGAATCCAAAGTAGTCTCAGTTTTCGAGCCGTTGCTTGCTAGTTCTTACGAACTAACCGTCCTATTGTTTGTGACGGCAGATTTAGGTCGAGTCTCAGAAGAGAAGACGGAGAGAAGTTGAGAAGACATTTAAGTGATTTTAACATTGTATTTACATTTTAAAATTTCTAGATATATGGTATAGGAGTTTAAATGCTTTTCTTAAGTTTAAAAGTCTTCCGCTGTAATGTTATCAGGTTGTAAATTTAAATCCTCATTTTTAGAGGAAAGATTAATAAATAGTTATTTTTTCTTTTATTCAAGTCTTCCGCTATTTAATTGTATTTCGTTTATATATTTAGTTATTATCATCTTGTTTTTGGGAGCACAGTTGCATGTCCCTATAAGCCTAATGTGGTTACAAAGACATTAAAGTATGAGTAATCACTGGCGCTGTGGCATTCCCTCGGGTTATAAAAGGGGTGTTACATATAGCATTGCCAAATTGTTTATGGATCATGATCTAATTGAATTTTAGAATTTTATTGCGATATGCTTTAGAATTTGGGGTTTTTTGCCAAAAGCCAAATTGACTGAAATCGATGATATGGTTGTGTTGTTGGGTTGATTTGGAGCTAATTTCATGTTCATAGCATTATCAAATTGTTTATGGATCATGATCTAATTGGATTTTAGAATTTTATTGCGATATGCTTTAGAATTTGAGGTTTTTTGCCAACAACCAAATTAATTAAAATTGATGATATGGTTGTGTTGTTGGGTTGATTTGGAGCTAATTTCATATTCATAGCATTGTCAAAGTGTTTGTGAATCATGAGCTAATTGGATTTTAGAATTTTATTGCAATATACTTTAGGTCGATTAGGTTCTTCTATTTTAGCATGAAAATCATAATTTAAACTATCAGCTCAATTGGTAGAGCAATGTGCATTTGCACAAAGATGTGGGTTCAAATCCCACATAGGTTACATAATAGACAAGAGCGCAACAATCGCAAATTGCTAATCATGCACATCATAATCTTAGTTATGCACTTATTAATCTTATTTATGCACTTTAATTTTAAAAGTTTATTATGTATGCACACCATAATGTTATATTTGCACAACATAACATTATATTTGCACATTTTAATCTTATTTATGCACTTTAATTTAAAAGCCCATTATATATGCACACCATAATGTTATATTTGTACAACATAACATTATATTTGTAAATTTTAATCTTATTTATGCACTTTAATTTAAAAGCCTATTATATATGCACACCATAATGTTATATTTGCACAACATATAACATTATATTTGCACATTTTAATCTTATTTATGCACTTTAATTTAAAAGCCTATCATATATGCACATCATAATGTTATATTTGCACAACATAACATTATATTTGCACATTTTAATCTTATTTATGCACTTTAATTTCAAAGCCTAATATATATGCACAACAATTTGTTATATTTGCACAACATAACTTTATATTTGCACATTTTAATCTTATTTGCCCCCCCCCCCCCCCCCGCCCGCCGAGGAGCTCCGCCCCCCGAACCCCCCGATGCGACGCTGGTGAAAATTGATTCAAGACACATTAACAATAATCTTAATTGTGCACTTCATATTATTACTCATACACATCGTCAATTTATTCTTGCATTTTATCATTTTATTTATACACTTTATATTTGCACTACAAAAAGTGTGAAAAACGGGAAAAAGTGCATTTACCCATAAAATTAGACATATTTACCTATTTACCCATAAAATTAGGCTCATTTACCCATAAATTAAGCATATTTCAATTATAAATTTTTATAATTGAAATAGGCACATTTACCTATTTACCCTATAATGAATTATTATGTCTGCACAACATAAAGTTATATTTGCACAACAGGGTGTTATATGTGCACAACATCAAGTTATACTTGCACAACAGAAAGTGTTAACACGAAAAAAAAATAATCCTGGGACAAAGGAAAAAAAAATCTAGCCCAAGAAGGGGGGGGGGGCACAGTGGGGGGCACAGGGGCGGGGGCACACGCATGGGGCAAAGGGGGCACATGAGGTTCACATTTTACTAATTAAATTAGGCCAATTATCAATTTACTTAATACACCTTAAGCAAATTTTATACCCTAAGGTAATATATATATATATATATATATATATATATATATATATATATAAAATGGCCTACAAATATCCTTAAATCTAAACTTTAAAATAAAAACAATAACCGTCATGGTGAACACATTGTTTTATTTCATTTTGCCTAGACTGAATCCAATGAATTTGGATACCAACAGATTAATTGATTTTTCTATGAATCCCTATATGCTTTATGAGCTTGGAATTCATACAGCTTACTGTGATGGGATTCACCACTAATCAAGGATGTATTACCAATGGACAGGCCTTGCATGCTTCTGGGCAGCCCAGAAGATGGGATTCTATCTATATCCGGCGTTATAGGTCTCTCTTATGAACCAATTGATGGAAAATCCTTTTCAAATGACACCTTCCCCGTAACAGCACCATCACCAGCTAATAGATTACTTCCATTGTCATAGTTGCTTTGTCCAGTTCGCCTCAAATCTGTGTATGGCCTTCCATCAACACTTCATTCTGCTTCCTTGAAACCATTGAGTGAGAATGTCTTAATGTATCTTTATCAATTCTACCAGTAGTAATGCTACACAAAGGATCAGAGTAATCAGAATCCCAATGATCATCAATGGTTAAC